>OW679203.1:59962808-60128870 GCA_940337035.1 Agriotes lineatus
CATCAGTTTTACTATAGGGCTATGGTTTACTGTCTGCTGGTCTCATTCAAGCTAAACCAAGAGCAAAAGAGGAATTGCGTCTACTAAAATCTGCAAACAACAATTGAACTAAAAGCTTCTAAATTTTGCATTAGACGGTGGAGTGCTATGGTTAGCTGTTTGCTATTGCAATTATTTTTTTAAGTTCCGAGAAAAGAGTAGAACGAGTACATAGACACAACACATATTAGCGTAAATAGGAAGAAATTTACAACTGCAACGAAGACAATCGTTTTGCAAACCCCCTAAATGATGCAGATAAAGTTGTTTGTCATCATTTATTGATTAAATAGGAGAAATTCCATATATTAAGTAGAGGTAGAGAAATTGTAACACCTTGAAAACTGAAAAGAAGAATCAGCATTGGCTTACCACAACCACTTCATTTTACATTTACATACGTCATCATGGAGCTTTACTGATCGGACTTACTGCGTCCACGATCGGGTTCAATTATTTACATCGTCACCCTCTCTTTCATCATAAAACTATAAGTCTGTGTTGCATAGTATTCCTGGCCAAGCCGGTTGAAAATTCCTCCTGTAGCCTAGGTTCGAATCTTACCGCCTGCAATTTTTTCTCTTTGCAAATTAATATTAATCATATTAGTGTTCCGTTTGACTATTCTGATTTTTTATGTATTTTGTGCATCATATGTAGTGAGATGTATCAATACCTACAAGAAGTTGGTTGTATGTATGTATTTTTACCTTTCGATGTAGAGGATTGTGCTTCATACGCTTTAGTATCTAGCAATGCTATGCTCAACCCAATTTCGGGGTACAAAGTTGAAGCACGCTTTTCGTGCCTGCGTAGCAACCATTGTGTACCGTGTTCTGTCCTGGTAATGCGTTGTCCTTGTTACTCTATTTCTTAGGTATGTGCTTTTAAGAAGAACATAGTTAATATGGTGCCCAACTGTAAATAGTCCCGCCGAACCCGATATCGATCGCCAAGGCTGAGGAAAAATTTTGCCCACCGTAGGATTCTAAGCGAAAACTTACTAAATGTAAGCTTATAACACTTTACCAACTGCGCTACACGGCTTCTCTAGAAGTTAATTGAAGAGCAAGTATTACACATTTCAACTGTACAAAACGTAATATTGTTTTACCAGGACATATGTATATGTCAGTAAAATACTAACGTCTTAGGTGTTAACACATTCGTTAGCTCAAAACAGTAGAACTGGAGAGTAGTCGTGGGCTAAATTAATGCTAAATTTGTTTAATTGTTACAAGCAACAAGTTACTTAGGGGCGCAGATTCACAACCTCATGAAATAAATCTCATAGAGTAATTCAAGGTGGTTTGTAAAATAAATGGCACATACAAATAATCTTAAGAGATTGACTGAACATGTATTTATTCGATATACAAGCATGAATCTCAAAAATATTAAAAATAAGAACCACCACACTAAACGAGTCAACAATGACAGCAGAATAAAATCACCAACTTTGCGTCGGTTTGTATGTAGGTCATTAAAGATTGAAGCTAGGTCAAAATAAACAAGGATTTAAGTGTACCAAAATCTAGTTTGTAATAAATAGAATTAATTAAAAGTAAACATTTACTTAAGGCAAAAAGAATGCTAATTCCTAGCTTTATTCACGATGAGCGAGAACTCTCCATATTCTAGGGCTTAGCGTCAGCTTTAGAGCATCATACGGGACACGTTTCTAATAAACTATTCACATCAGTATTACTGATAAAGAACCAAGTAAATATGGCGTAAAGGAGTGGCTCAATGCGAACTACAGCAAACATATTATAGTAAATACTGTAAGCAACGTGTAGAAAACGTGTCATAAATGTACGAAAAAGTATAACCAAAACGGTGCACAGGGAACCACGTTGCGACCTGTAGTTAAGCATCAAAGGGTCTTAACACAGCCAACGACTGAAACAGAATTTCGGCTCAAACTGACCTCTCTTTGCGGTCATCATCCCACGTCTTGTGGTAGACACCGCAGAGAAAGGGGGTGATCAAATATGCAAGTGTTTCAGAAAACGGCCTGCACGCTACAGCCGGAAACTGTCGAAGGGATGTTTGCAAGAAAAATTGAAGTGTATTCTATGAAGTATTTGGGCAATTCAGATTTAAGGGCGTAAAGTCAATTCTCTCTGGGTGTTAAGGGTTACACGGTATTGAACAAACACAAATGTGCATTTTATAAACCCATTCTGGAGCACGCTGTCTAATTATCAGCAACATTAATTAGAGGACCTCATTGTGTATATGCAGAGATGGCATACTTAGACCATCTTATATCTGAGTATAATCGGTTTAGAAGCTTAGAAGTCTTCACCCTGTTTACCTGGTTCATTAGTTTGTGTAACAATAAAACAGTTTGGTGTTGCCTGCGCATTCCACGAAAATAAATTCAGGAAATGCCTTAATATAAATTGCACATAAAATGTTATATTTTTTATCATAACTGTCATCAGTAAGAAAGCATTCAGAAAGGATTAACTTTTGACATTTTCTAAGAATTTTGAGCTACTGAGGAAATCAAAAATGTATTAGTAACGTGACATGTTCTAGACAATTCAATGACGAAACCAGTTCACTGTCGTAATACCATCTGATAAAAACATCACTTTCTATTACTCGAACATACAATTGAAGGACTATGAACTATAAATTCTATAGCATTGACAAATTTGGCTTATCTGTCGTCGAGGACGATGTTATTAGTTTGTATAAATGTACCGATTTTGCTTGTTTACTGGCACATTTTTTATATGACCTACCGATATCTGCTCGTTTCTTTGTTGTTGAAAATTTAGGTTAGCGTAAGCTGATAGAAGTTGGACTGGTTTTCTTCTGTTGTCGTGGCTTACGATGAGCGTCCTTCATTTATTCTACTTTTTAACTTAACAACCGTTGCCTAGTCCTTACCTACAACCACAAATCGCCGGGTGTTTGAGCTAGTCTGGGTTGTAAACGCTATTAGCCTTGAAGACCGACGCAATGCAAAGACAGAGAGAATGTCACTTACAGAGTTGCCAAAATTATATGCACGGAGAATTAGCACAATCAGAAAGGTTGCAAGACTAACAGAAAGTGAATAAGAACAAGAGGGTGTAACGAAGGGTTTGAGCTTCGGCCCTGACCTGAAAGTTGTACTAGGTATTTTTCCAGATGGTAAATATCGGCCTATGTTGGCTAACCCGTCGTGAGGGCGGGGGTTCCAGCAAAGCTAAAAAAGAAACTAAGGAAAAGGGTGCCAGGTCCTCGACGCAGACAAATCCTTGTGTTGACCTCCCAAAAGATATACTAAGCTAACCATAATAATAGCAAAACTAGCTAGTAACAAGATTTATTAATTTCTGGTTCTATAGCGCGTACTAAACCACAATGTAGAATAACATATGTACAATGTGTGTCACTTTACTTGAAAGCACCCCTGCATTTTCTTTGTTTTTGTATGAATCGATTTGATTATTTTATCAGTTATGCAACTCACTAAGAGGCATCTATTCAGGTCCGTGAGCGCAAAAGACGTTATTACCCTGGCCTACTACGATCAAGAACATGGGTCACATTGTCAATATTTTGCATCGCCTTAGAGTTACAACAAAAACTGAACGGAAGCGGAGGTCAGGCCGGGGGTGGTGATCATGCGGCTCGTCAAGCAGTGCAGAGCCGGAGAGTACCATCCAACGGGGCTACTGAGGGCTGCGGAAGTCCTTCGACCCAGGGGGCAGCAAAGCCAGAGGAATGTCGACAGCTACCAGCTGTAGGTATGGTTATCACATAAGCTCGCACGTGTCTAACGTAGGTGCCAAGAAACGAACGTTCTAATCCCATGCAGAAAGCGTTCCCAGATATAAAAATGATCCCAGGTAGAAAAAGGCTAAAACTATAAATTTCTAGGTGTATAAATGAGTTAAAGGGAAGGGGCCGGATCAGACTGACCTGATGGTAGTGAACAGCCTATTAAAGTACAGAACTATCAAAGGGGGGGGGGGCAACGAAAAATAATACAATACATAAACAATTACCCTATCGTTCAGGGGGTTTAGATGCCTTCAAAATCCTCCCCAATTGGAGCTAGCTATAATAAAGCTGACAAAGCAACGAAACCAGGACACCAACCTCTTACAATCGAATCTGGATGGAATAGACAGGAAACGCTGCCCAAAAGCAATTCACCTCAGGTTATCAAAACCTCCCAAAAATTGGAAAAGGACTACCAGAAAAACGATTGGAATGCAGAGTGGACGAACTTGATAACAATATAGCTGTACATTGCCCAAAATTTTATCAAAAGATGTAAATAGGACTGCCTAACCACTCAGGGAAAAATTGTTTAACAAAATGTAAATAGGGTTGCCTAACCATTCAGGGGAGAACTTACCTAATAAATTCTTAAGAAGTAACATCCAATTACTTATTTCAAATATAGCATGCACAACTACAAACTAACCGTAACAAGGGTGCTTTAAAGCAAATTTTGCCGCGTTGATTCGTGTGGTTTAATATTTAGCACTAATAAATAAAAATCTTTTGTAAAATGCATCTTCTATATACTTAATTCGCACCGTGAGGCATATAGCGTTTACGGAGTTTTGACAAATATGCATGGCTTTATTTATTAAAGTCATTAACTAAAACTAGATAGAAATAGGTTTGCAGATTCGATCAAACAATATAGCTTGTGTAACCTCCTGTTATTTCTTGTTTTGAATACAACCTAGAAACTGTCAGCAGCAATAAGAATGGGATTCGTTTCATTTTGTTTTAAGCAGCTTGTTTAAACGGTTTATCAGGCGCGAGTTTGCAAACTTCGAGTTCTGGTAGAGCTTTAAATCCCCCAGGGAATTGGTACCAGTAAATTTTCGACGGTGTGCAACGAATGTGCGAACGTATTCCGGAATAAACCTCACACGAGACGAGCTCTAAGCTTCAGCCTCCCAAAATTTATATTATAATCCGTGAGCGTTTCATGGCTGAAATGCTTTCCCTTGGGCGTGGTTTTCGGTCAGCTTCAGCCAGAGAACGAGTTAACGGCGCGGTCTTATCGTTATTCAGATAGTTTTGAGAATTTGATAATGAAGCTTAAACTGCTGGTAGGGTTAGAAGGCGTACAATTATGTTGTATTCCTAAAACTGCCAACTGTTAGGAGAGTTCCACCAATGACAACAGCTCTGTCCTTTGTACAAACGGAATGGTGCGATGTGCTAATTCGTTTCCAAGGATTTGCGACTTAATTTTTGATGTGCATTAGCTACTTTAGAGCGGTATTTATTTATCAGAGAATTTTCACTTGAAAGCAAAACTTTTGAAAACTTATTTATGTTGAACCCCCAAAGCGCTGATTAGAATCCAACGCGTTAATAATTAAGACAGAAACTGTGAGCTTTGAATTTAACACGCAAAACTCTGTATTAATGGAAGCGTACGCTACTAAATGTGGTTTTTAATGTTAGAAGTTGCGCATATTTCCTTCGTCTAAATTTGTTGTTTCGCAAAAAACACAGAATAAATTTAAACATGCTAGCTATTATATGACCCTTTATTAAAAAAAGGAAATAAAGTTGTTTGAGGCAGTTATAAACACCAGAAATTAGAATTTAAACTGAGGTATGTAAAGGTATCGAAGCCGACGGTACAACAATACATAGTCTTAAACGTTTGGGCCGAAAAATTGACAAAATTATTTGTGATTTTAGATATTGACGTAGCAGGTTAGCTACTTTAGAGCAGTATTTATATGATTTTTAGCATTATCACTTGGAGAGATAATTTAATATAGTGAACAGCACAACTTTGTAAAACTTCAGTTCTTTATCTAGCCTACGTATAAATGAAAATTTTTAATGTAGTCATGTTTTCAAACCCTGAAGAATTCTGGGAAAATTAACTAGCAGAGCATGTATTATGGCTAGCCTGAAAATATGCGAAGATGAAATAACAAATACTTCAATAACATAAAATATCCGACGGATGGGTCACATACCAACATGACCTGGTTCGCCTGAGTGTGCTTAAAATAGTATTTATATATACAGCGGAGTTGTATATCTGTAGTCATTGTTGTTTGCTGTTATATATTTAAAATGTGCGACCTTATAAACTTTAAAAGCGCACCAATGTGTTGCTCGGATTTCGAGCCAAACTGCAAGTACTTGCTACGACGGTGTGCCAGGTGACTGCCTTTAGTTAGAAGGGTGAGTCAGGAACTGGCGGAAAAACGAGATGCTTTATTCGCGGGTATAAATAAACGCCTTGTGTCTAATCTTAAAGTCAAAGTTTCTACATGTGTTGACATCATTTAAATTTCAGAGAAACGTTGTAATAGTGAGGTGTAACCTGCACAAACGTGTCAAAGTCCTGCAGACGATGCGGTTTAGCGAATTGAAGCGAGAACTCTAACAAAGGAATCGTCAACGTCATCTTGAATAACGCTATAGCGAAGGCATCGACGTGGAGAGCCGGAATCGGAATTTGGCTATTATCACTCAAAATAGGCAAAGCAGACCAAATTAGGTTATCTGCCAGCGGCCATTACCATCGGAGCAGAGACTGAATAATTTTTGCCGAGCTTAAGTTTTCCTGTGTTCGATCCGCACTATGCCTAAATGCTCAGTGGGTTATCAGCACAAAGGCGTAGTTGAAACAACTGTCAGCGTGATTTAATATTATGATTTGGTATGCTGTGACGACCATAAAAATACACACGTCATAGAAACAGTGACTTGCTTTGTGGTTTTTCCTTTAGTTTTATTATTAGATTGCGTTGTCGTTCATAAAAAAAATATGACAACTTTTTCTAGATTTGTGTATGAACCAATTAACCTTTTTTAAAGCTGTTTTGAGCTTAGCGCGAGTATAGGTCAGTTTCTGGTTTATTTCGAAAGGGCCTGTCGTTATCAACGACTGGGGTAAGTAAAAAAGAGAGACCTGATTGCTATTGGGCTATCTGGCAATAAGGGGGAGCAAAATCAATTAATAAAAACATAGCGGCGTAGAAAATTGGTGCAATTTGGTGAGCTAACGGAAGGGCTCAAATGAGATTTAATGTTTAATAAAGTGTTGAGCTTTGTCATAACTCAACGGTGCATTTGAATAGTATTAAAAGTTTTTGGTACAATCATTCATTGAATTACTAAAAATTACGAAATGGGCTACGACGTTGAAACGACCACGAACATTGTATGTTTTGAGCTAACCGGCGTCTTCACTTTACTTCTAATACCGTAAGACGTATATTTGGGGTTTCTTTAGATGGATCCTTAAAAACTCAATTTACTTCGAAAATCTTCAACAGCAACTAGCATGATGGCTTTGTCACTCTCTCCATTCCACTAATAGCTCCAGGATATAACGATATTTTCGCAAATAAATCCATCTTTCAGCCATATGAAACTTTAGAGTAGGCTAGCGATCTACCTTCACGTGGTTTGACGTTGTATCGGATTTATTTTAGGGATTTTCAAGTAACCCTCGACTTTCTTCACGTTATCGCAATTAACCTTTCACAAATCTTTAAATGGTGCTATTCTCCATCTGTTCGGCTGCAGATCACATGATGGGAGGAACACTTAATAGCAAAACGAATTTATTCTAGCCCTTCTGCTTTTTCGACGCACATGGTTAGAGAGTGCAAGTCAGGAGTATTGTTATTCATTTTTAGTATACTTGGAGCCGCATCTATCCATGTGTTTATCGCTTCAATTGAAATCGCGTGACTGGCTGAATTCCATTTTACGGAGGTTACTAACCGTATAATTTGAATTCTTGGTAATGTATAACTTGTAAGACAGTAAACGTAGCTGCACTAACATCCCCGTTACTGGCGATTAGGTAAAATGCGTTATTTATGATTTCGTCCTCATCATGCAACGAAGTCTGCTCAAATTTTTATTTAATAATTTTTGAATACTATGTGATGCTTTTTCAATTAGGATTGTTACTTCGTCGAATTGGTACTGAGCGCTTTTAATTAATAAAATCCTACTTGCATAATCCCCATATGCTATGTAATAATAATTTGAATCTAAACTATTAATGTGAATTCTGGGTTCGTCTTGAATATAACGAACATGGTACCATTTGTATAATAAAAGACAATGCCAGATATTTCATTTGAATCAGTAGTCTGCCTCCAATAGTGCTTCCGGGTTTTATTACCTTTCACCATGGCATCTAATGCTGAAGCTGGACCGTGATCCACCCCACCCTTAGCTAGCCAAAGCACTACTTCTTAACGCTCTAACATAAACCAGCTAAGTGAGGCTTAACAATAACTACAGCGAGTTCAAAGTGAATAAACGAATAAATTCCTCTTAGAACTGGTAACTGGGCACTATTGATGGTTGCTACAAAAATATTGTGGAATTTGATATTGAACGATTTGCAGCGTCCCCCAAGATACTAATTCTCTTAAATGTGGGTTACCTGGGTACCTGAAGGGCAACTCGCAGAAAATGCAGAAGTAAACCCTAACCAGAAATTAAGAAGTTTTATCGAAAAACCATAGCTGTAAATTAACAGCGATTAAAGGTCACTAATTCCAAGCTATTCAAATAGTTTTGGAATCATACATGGTGTAATAGGAGTAACAGAAATAAAGTACGATCAAAAATTATTTTCATCCAGTATGACTAAGGAATAGTTCCTAATTTATGAATGCAACTATGTTTATACTTAAATGTCAAACTTGACATTTGCTTGACCATACTAGATGAAAATAATTTTTGATTCTTCTGCAACTGATAGCGACACTAAATTTTCCGAGAGTTCGGATGACGATTAGAGGTGATTTTTCCTGTCCAATGTGGTGGGCAAGTTAAATATCGAAACACCCTGTAGGAAGCATTTTATGTAAATACAACTGTACTCTTTACTACTCGTAGCTAAAGACAAACTATAGTTACCTTTCATGTGCACAATATTCTATTTTAACAGTTCTGCTACGCAGCTACTCTGCTATTTTCAATAACTCCATCCATTTTGCAGCTTGAGTCTATGAAGTCACAACTTAAGATATAATGCAGCATAAAGGCGTGACGTGACTTCCTACTAAAATAGCAAGTACTTCATATTGCAGAAACTTTAGCTATTTGTGCTGTGTCACTGAAGAGCTGGTTAACTTGGGAAATGTAACGCTCAAACCAATTTTTAATTTAATTATCGGCTTTAAGATGCCAAATAGCAATTCCACAATATACATGAAACTACTGCTCTAATATAATGCACTTTTGCTCTTCAAACTACTTCAATATTAACTCTATACTGTGATGCTTGAAAATTGCTGCAAACATCATACCGCCCATTCATAGGTGAAAATTGCATTAAAACTCGACCTAGTTGTACCTAGTTAATGAAATAGCAGTTATTAAAAATGAAAATGCATTTTCTAGTATACATGAAAGCTGAGAGCCCCGCTTTGGAGACGCCTGTGTGCAATAATTGAATACTTGCCTTTATGTCGCCGTTTTAAACCTACGTTCCTGGTCAATAACTCACCTAAAGTTTGCTAATAAAGCGGCCACAGTGCAGCTTTCAAATCCGGAGATAAGTTGGTTACTGCTATTTAATAGATTCGCTTTTGATGGGCAGCAAACTAGATACCAGCATTACCAAAGGTTGTTTATCCAATTAACCTTTTATAAGCAAAAGTCGCAACTTCGGCTATTATTTTCAAATAGTAGCTTTGTAAATGAACTAAATTGTTATGAAGACTATGTAAAACATGCGTTTATATGTTGATCTAGACAAATAAACAAAATTCCACACAAAATATTAGTTATATAAACATAGAATACATTGAGTAAACGAACTTTACTGGAGTATTAATTATATTTTAATATAAGATTTTAACAAACCTATGATTTGTTTACTAAAACTTTGCATCGCTGCCATTAGAACTGGCAATTCTTTTAAGGAAAACAGTTGCAAGTGTTCTTTAGTTCAGTACACCAAGTATTCACCAAATATTCAATAAACAGAGTTATAAAAGATTATGTACTCCAATTTTACGCGAAAGTTAACGGTAAGCATACAAGAATGTAATTATTTGAGAGCGGTAGGAAGCGATTGAGCGAAGTATAACTAAATAAATAGGGGTGAGCATAATCTCATAATACTAAAATATTAACTAAAATATAAAAGCCTGCACATAATCGTAGTCGACAAATGAAAAGCGAGCACAAAAATTGAACTACAAAAGATTTGTAAGTTACGAGCACAAAGGGAATCATTAAATGAATTGAACGCTGCCAAAACAGCTATTGTGTTGCCAAATTATCTAAAGCCTGTCAAATGTTGTTAATAGCAAGTAATTGTGTGCTGTTTATAAAAAAAAGGGCATCAAAGCAAAATGTTAAGTAGTCTTCGTTAAAAACAAATCTCTGTGTACTTTTCAGCTAGGAGAGTGTCATGTATGCACGAGGAGCAATATAAATACTTCTGAACTGTGTCATATGCTAACCAAGGTTATACCAGGAGTCTTAAGCGCTATATCACGTATGATCTAGCTAAATGCGAAATAGCTTTGGTACAATGCAGTGGTAGAGGGTTTTCTCCGGTATGTTAGGTGCCATCGACAAGAGAAAGGTATTAGGAATAGCTCCACTCTTACTTTAGTAGGTTGGCGATGATTTTACCAATCGGATATAATTAAGAATTACTTAAAGCTAACTTGTGGAATACCTTGAAGGTAACCTAAGGTCAAAATAAATACAGTAACACGTTTTTCAAGGCAAAACCGCTTTGAGCGAATCAAAGTGCAGGAGAAGCAATCTGAACAATACATTCTTCAAAATGGGAACAGAAACATAAACTGGCAATTTTCAAAACGAGTATACATTGTAAATCTAAAGGTACAAAATTCATATGCTCAAAGTTTATCTAAGTTCTAAAAACTGAAGTAGAAGCTTAGAAAACCCAATACATGCATTAATTACCCAAACTCATCAAAACATATAAAAACCATCAACCCAAGTTTAAGTTAAACGGAAAGACACCAAAGGTAAAGCTTGGGTATTAAGACTAGTCCTCGTTGCTAGATGAAAGGGTCTAATACTGAAAACAAGGAAAATATCGCAACCCACAAAATAATGCTATGAACACATTTTAGGCGTGTATGATTATTGTAGCAATTAATAATATTTCATGCATATCAAACAATATCTTAAAAAATACTCCAGAAATGTTAGTTTAATTTTTTAAAATAGTATAAAATAGTTTTGGTGTTTATAATAATTGTAAACTGTATTAAAAATAGTGTTGGCGTTGATTTAAACAAAAATTTAATCAGAGTAGGCTCGGAAACAATGTAAAAAATGTATCGAAAACAAACAATTGAAGGGAAAGAGCCAAGCTGAAAGGTGTTGTTATTTGGGCTTCCACAATAAACAATTGTAAAATTGTGAATAAATACCCTTTTCCAAATTAAGTGCGTTTAAAAATTGATTGAATGTCCTGTGGGTGTGTTGTAGTGGAGTGAATTCATTCGTAGCACCTCTCAAGAAGTAAAAAAAAGTATTTTATCGGTGCATCGAGTGTCATCTAATATTCCTGTGGCTGTTTTTAAACATCTGAGCAGGGTAATTGGAGCTCCTGGAAGCTGAGGTAAGTAGTGACCTTTGTGGAGAGCGGTGGAGCCCTGTGTGTAAGCAACGGGGACAGCTGGAAGCAGTTTTTGGCATCACAGCGAATGAGATACAGGAATTGTTCTGCGGTGGCGTTCAGAGGCTGGCCAACGAGTAAAGAGGGGAGCAAGCATCTTAGGCTGTGCTAGAAGCTTGCGTTGGGCCTTAATTCCGTTCCAAAAGCAAGAAAGAGGTCAGAAAACGTCACCCTAAAAGATAGAAGTGGGAGCATTTCGTGGTGGCGTCGATTCTTTAGCACTTTCGGCAGAAGCGTCCTCTGAGTGTATTTTGTTTGGTGACGTGTATTTACTTACGGCATTTGTTATCACCTAGGTAAAACTTTAATTACATAACCACAGATAATTGTCGTTTAATAGCGCACCTGTTTTGCGATTTGTGATTGTGAAACGCCTTTTTCCCTATAATTAAATAATATCCTGTATGGTAACTATCGCATTAGTTAAATTACCATTCTACAAAGTGTTTACTTTTAAAATTATAAAAAACAACGATATTTAAATTTGATATCAAATGTATTTCTTGTAATTCATACAAATCAAAATAATATTTGTTAAGATGTAGAGACCCGACCCATATGAGATACGAGCCCTATTGAAGAAATTAAATTCATTTATTTATTTATAATAACCTGTACACAAAAATAAAACATATAATAAAAGCAAATCCCACCCTGAAAATAAGGAACTCCATATAACTAACGTAAAAAGGACAACGAAAGAGAAATGTAAGCACCTCCAACATTCCTATCAAGCGACCCTAGGATAGTGTAAATGACCTACCCTACAGTGTCCAACCAACCACCCAAAATAGAATGTCTTAAATTAGCAGAAACTAACGTCGTAATGCTAGCTAAAATTTCAAACATACTGATTAGAATTTAGAAATAAACTATAATTTGTTACAACTCACCATGCTGAAAACAGGATTCTTGCACTAGTGTGCAGCAGTGTTTGATACAAGATTTGTAAAAATTACTTATTAAACCACATAATTTTTTTTGATTGATTAAAAACTGATAAACCATAAAAGTAATGTTTAACCCTAGATTATGCCGATGCAGGATGTAGTAAATATTCCGATTGTGACAGGTTGTGTCGAAGTAATATTACAAGTTAAACAAAATATTCTATCTAACCTTACCATTACATAATTTATTCTCATGGTTTTCAAATTAACATGCAAAAATTGCTGCAGTTATCAATTCCTTTACTGAACACCAATTCTCTTAATGTTATACTAAACTAATGCAATATCATACGAATATGCTCTGGCAAGCAGACAATAACTCCGGAAGATACTGATGTAACTCAGGCGCAGCTATTAATTAACTCGAAGCTGATGTGCAGCAAAATGTAAATGTTTGTGGATAAACGATATTTAACTTCCCTTAATTAAAAACTAATTGCCATTGGTTGACTTTCAACGCATGTGTTCATTACTACATCACAGTGATAATAAACCAATTGCGGAAAAGTTAGATACCGGATGAACAACCTCCTTACTCAACATTAATTCGTGCTTATTGGCATTAATCTAATGTAATTAAAAAGGCTCACTGCAGTGAACATACACGGGCTGATGTAATATTGACTTCAGGAGAAATTAAAAATTTTCAGTAGATTCCAAAAGCTCCTGGACTTGAAGAATGTTTCGAGCAGAAATTGTTTATTTCCACCGAAAAATTTCATAACAGCACTGGTCAGTAATCAATTAATTGAATAGCGGCTAAATATGGGCGCGTGAATGAGTATTTATTCACGTCACGCACGTTTCACGCTTGCTTTAAACAGTCACGCATGCTCACGCTCACGTTCAGTCACGTTCACTAACGTTCACGGCGTGACTCTCCACACACGACGTGACCAGCAGCTTTTACTTGAAAATTCAAAGATAGAACAGAATGTTAAAACCAATAAAGAACCCGCAACAGAGTTAAAGACTCTAAAATAAAGTACGTTTTGCACGTGAAATAATTTACGTGGTTTGATGCGATCAGAATAGTAGATAAAGCGAAATAAATGAGAACTAACTACAATAGCTTACAACAAGGGATAAATACTGATTTCTCACAAAAACATTTCTTGCAACCATCTTCAAAGACATCACTTGTAATACCAAAAGCTGTCATTGAAATTGACGTTTCCCTTACTGATGTCAAGTACGAGAAGGTATATGTTGCTAGGCAACTCTTTTAATTTCTAAATTTAAAAGTACTTTTACGTCCGAGAAACTAAAAGTAAGCTCTACCAGGTCGCCTATACACGCAGACACGCGATTGACTTTAGACACAATATTCACAACACAACACAGGTGCGAAGCTTCGTCGCTGCAGGCCGCCGCACCACAGAAGTACAATGACGTCCCCCTCTAGCACTAGATTTTCCAAATGGGTGGATAGTGGAGGAACGTGGCACCCTACAGTCTTTTATTCGTTACTCAATATTTAACTTGATATTAACGTGAAACGCTTTGTAAATTTTTATTCGTTTACTCACGTTCACGGCCCGATTTTCAAATACGACTCAACGTGACCTGACTGTTTTCACGTCTCGCGCCCTTCCCTAATAGCGGCTAATTAAAAATTGAATGCATTTCCTAGTTTACATCAAAGCTAAAAGCTTCGCTTTGAAGAAACTTTCTTGCTGTAATTGAACGCTTGCCCTTATTGTCGTTTTAAAACTACGTTGTTGGCCAATACACAGTGATTAAACACAAAGTACGTCTACCTGAACTTTGTTACCTAAGCGGCCACAAAGCAGC
Organism: Agriotes lineatus; assembly: GCA_940337035.1. Classification (NCBI taxonomy): domain Eukaryota; kingdom Metazoa; phylum Arthropoda; class Insecta; order Coleoptera; family Elateridae; genus Agriotes; species Agriotes lineatus. The sequence continues at coordinate 59,977,236 of OW679203.1, forward strand.
TTTCATAACCGGAGTTAACGTAATTACTGCTATTTAATGTAGTCGATATGCTAGGCTTCAAACTAAATAGCAACGTTGTAATGTCCAAGCAGATATTTTGCAGTACGTACTAAATTTACATAGTTAGAGTGTTTATGTAGAAAACATAAGCCCCTCTTGCTTTTAATTCTAACACCAATCAATATACGAACATAATCACGTTTTTATTATGAGTTAATAAACAGGCCAAAACACTTTCTGATATACAGTCATATTATTCCTTTTCCAACAATTTAAAATTTAATGTTAAAGTTCGCGCAAAAGTTCTGGATAAAAAGCTTTCAAGTTTTTGCAAAGAAGAATCCCCTGTCACCAGATCATCTATGTAAATACTTAATAGGTTCAATCTTCTCGTTTCGATTTTACGGGAAAATTTCAATAATTGGATCACAACCTTTGCTGTCGGTAATGGACACTAACGCACTCGCTTTGAGAGCTCACTTAAGTTTAATCAGGCCATTTAAGGCAGCTCTTTACAAAGCTGCATTTTTAATCTTCCAGCTCGAACAAGTGATCCTAGCGTCACAGAGCTTAAAGTTGATAAGTCGCTGTATCGTAAAAAGCTTGCCGTAAATCCAGGCAACTAGCACAATCTTTGTAATTAACATGAACACTACAGCAGGCAAGTATTATTGAATTATAATAAAAATTATGTATTGCTCTACTGACTCGTAGAAATAAGAACCATCCCACAATAGTTATAAGTGTAATGACAAATGTTTCAAATATGAAGCAACAACCGGGTAGTGTTTTCTGTAGACTTAAATACCATGTCATAAAGAAATATTTCCGAACATTAGTGTAATATTTAAAGCACCATACGTTAAGATACCAATTTTCTAATGCATATGATGTCAGAGATATGGCCACACAAGAAAACAAACAAAAAGCAAACCTATTGTCAGATGAGCCAAAAGTCGATTACCAAAATATTATCTTAAAATACAGAAAGTAATAACCTAAGATGCTTAATACACAATCAATATCTCCTCGAACCCCTAATGTAATATTCGGTAAAAGCACTTATACGGAAAGCTGTCCCCAAATTTGTTTAATTTCAACGCAAGTAAATAAATCAATATTGTAACGGTCTTAGAATGGCTTTCTTCACGTCTTGAGTTGGGCGTAAAGCAGGTTGCGTATACTGTCGTTTGGTAAGTTTTGGAATTCAAAGTTGGCACTCGTTTTGTTTTGAGAACATTGCTCATGTAACTTCACAGTAGAGCTATTTTCGGTTCCTTTTTTTACAATTTGAATTCCTTTGCTTCACTCCCGTGACTGAGGATGCTTGTTTGGGTTCCTTATTAGTGTCGTTTGTGAGGCGGATTCTCAAGTAATCCCTACGTTCTCTTCTTGGATTTCGAAGTAAACGTAAGACCACAACTTGGGGAACGCATCGAGAAGCCACTACGACGGTAACGATGCGTTGCGCGGATTACGATAGTGAATAGGTAACCTTTCTGGAGCACCTGATTCAGCTTAATTTCAACGAGAGTATGTACTTCGCTGTATTGATTCCAAGCGCTCTATTTAGTCAATTATTTTTTTTCCAGCTTGCATAATTTCTGTATACTATTTGTTTAAGGTGTACTGCGAGTTTAACTGGTAATTTGTTTAAGTTTTATGATAATATTTTCATGAATCTCTATTTTAGGTTAACAGCGGCCGAAAAAGGTAATTGGTAGTTATCAAAGATAGGTAAAAGGCAAAAGTACTATTCTACGTCAACAGTCATTACCTAAGCCTGCGATAGGGTTTGTTATTAAGGGTTGATATGCTGAGTTAAAGAAAATCGTCCATTTGTCTTTCCTGTTATACTTAGAACTTAGCTAAATTGTTCGATAGCACTACCTTCAGGACCGTATCTGATTGGGTTAAGTTATGTGATAACACAATAATTTGCTAGGATGGTAAAAAAATTAGCAGCTGAATCTTGTTTGGCGCGCAAGAAATGAAGAAAAGAAGGGATTAGTATCTTAGTTTGGTTGAGGCCGGGCGTTGGAATTAGAGAGGAACAACACAATTCCGTTTGAATGACTGGCCAGCAATTATTGCCGACCGGACGCTGGTTTTTGTGTTTGGAACGTCAGTGTCCTGTTTTATTATAGCAATTTTATGAAGCCTTACTGTGTCGCTTTGGCAAATTTACGACGATTGTCAGATCTATCTAGCTACCCCGAATCGTAGACTACTAAGTTTGAAATTCCGAATCCCGTATCGTACTGAAGTACCGCAAAAATTTCATATTTATCATTGATCGGATTTAAAACAACCCCAACAGTCCATGGTATGCCAGCCCTTCCCGCCTATCGACGCAACCCTGGGAATAGCTTTCAGTTCATCGCGTATGTTATCGTTACCTATTTACTATATTGCTAATGGATTCATGTTGAATACCCGCCCAGGAACTAGCTCCATCTGCAAGTCCGCCTTCATCGTTTAACTATGGCGGTGAGCGATTTGTACGTTCAGTCAAGATTTTTGTGACGTCTCGGGCTCTGGAACTTCTTTTGGTTTTGATATTGTACGGTGCTGGATTCAGCTAAGTCTAATTTATATTTATTATTTCATGTTGCGTGTGTTATTTACCATTAATTTTGATTATATTACATCACCGTCATTATCTGTATGTCTTAGTAAATAATTTGCATGTTGTAAAATAATTTTTCGGGCATATTCGCAGTTGTATTGCTTTAACGCCTTCATCGCCCTGCACCAGAATGTCAATATCGTTTTTCCCAGTTAATTTTCTTTTCGGGCGAAAATGTACGATGGCGTTACTGATAACACTCAGGTAAGATTCTTAGGAATTGTTTTGGGAAACTGCGGTCACAGCTAGCAAGTTGGCCCGCTTAAATAAAATATCATAAAGCTATTTTAATATAGTTATCGTGTGTCGAGCACAGTGTAATTACGCGTATGTTGCAGCTAAGTAAGCATTCTTAGAGATACAGAAATTAGTTAAGGTTCAAATCTCGAAACTGGGCGCCGCATACGTTTCCCATGGCCTGGAGGTTTTTCTAATGCTTCAACACTTGGTAGCGCTCTGAAATAATATAAATTTATCTACATACCCCCTTAATTTTTCGAACGAATTCCCTTCCTTAGTTTAGTTTAAGACCTGCCCCAATGCCGATTACAAGTCAGTAATAGCTATTTACTGGTAAATAATTATCACAGTCAACGGTATCTCCATACGACAGAAAATTAAATTAACGAAGCTCTTCATACGACCTTTACAATGAGGAATGATAATGGTCCTCCGGGCATGGTAAAAGGAAGTCCATTAACACAAGTTAATAATTTAAAGAAGTTGGCTTGGTAGAAGCTGATATTCTCAGAGCGAAAACAGATGACTTTGGGAAGCAGACAAATATGCTGACTGATTAACAAAAACCTTGGAGAATAAAGTGTGTTTGCATAGTCTTATACATCAAAGAGTAATTGCTATTAAAACATTTGTTTCCCAACAATTTTAGGAAATTATTTGTTAAAACCTGATTAACAAATCTGAGGCAATTTGTTCGACCTAAAAATGCTGCAATTATCAATTCAGCAGGTTAAGCGACATACGAGGACAATAATCTTGCATTTTAGAACAATGTAAGCACTTCGACTGTGCAGAATAAATTACACAACAAAGACTTTGCTGAAATAGCCAATTATGTAGTGTATTGTTTTATCGTAAACCTAGTTATACCTTTCGGTGTAGAGGCTGGTGCTTTATGTGATTGCACCTGGTGGTACAATGCTCAACTTGCCCCGGATTCGGGATACAAAGTTGGAGCGCGCCGTTTTTGTGCTTGCACAGCAGCCATTGTGTGAAGTGTGTTGACCTTGTTACTTTATCTCTTAGGACTGTGGATCTGAGTAGAGCATAGTTAATTTGGTGCTGAACTGTGAATGGTCTCACCGAGCCCGATTGCAATCACCAAGGCTGCGGAAAAATTCCGGTCCCCGCGAGATTCGAACCAAGGACTTGCTTACTAGCAAGCCTAGTGCTTCCAAACTGGGCTACCCGGCTTCATAGCCAATTATGAACATTTAAAATTTAAAACTTCAATACAGTTTCTAAGTTAAGAACAAGTTCATCGTTCAATATTTTTAGCATATTATGCAAAATTAATGTGTGCATAAGCAACACGTTTTGTAAAATAAGTAAATATTAATATCATGGTTATGCTCATATTAATATGGACGAGAGGGTATGCTATCTAAGTCATAATTTTGGTCGATGGGGATAACGACCTGCATAACCTTCAACCCCATTATCCAGGGCTTCATTTCCAAACCATAATTTTTAGTTTGTGGGGCTGCAGCGTTACGAGTACTACAGAAAGTCATCGTAACGAACACTACTCCAGGTCGGTACAGAAGCTGAAGATTACGGATGTATGTATGTATGTATGTATGTATGTATAAGTACACCTATGTCACAGTTGAATATATGATATTATGTCAAATTTAGAACTTTTACAACGCTTTCTACATAGATTGTTGAAAATCAAAACAAATATATCGTTGAATGTATCGACATTTAGTGTAATAGATCTAAATATGAGAGGTTAGAACAAATATATAGTATGAAGTATGACGACAGGATAGAAAGACACTCAAATGTACTTGCAAAAGGTAAGTTAGTGGCAATGGCGAAAGACATATTTTAAACGGATTAAACCTCAGCTAGGTGTGTCCGCGCATACCTTGCTTCATCGAAAATAAATGCGAATGGGTCGACTTTGAACTATCGTAGGCACGAGTACACACTAGGTGCTTTTAGATTTCATGTTGTCTGTTGTGTCCATTAATAGTGGCGAGCGTTCCTACATTTTATCGGGAGCTCCTGGTAGAAAGAAGTACTGCTATAGGTTTACAGTAAACTGACAAAGGCAGCTCCTTTGTCCTCAAGTGACGTATTAGTAAAAGCATCGCCAGGAATACATGCGAGGGACAGATCCGGATTGTTACACAACTGGAATTCAACGATTATCTCTTAAGGTGCGTGATTTATGCTAGGTTCTATTATTTACGAGCAGCCACTGTACGCACTGCTTTCGATCATTAATTCTGTGCCTATTTGAAACAAAATTGTCTGGTAGACTGCCAGCATAAAGACGTAATAGAAAAAGCTGCCAACTTGGTTGTTTGGAACTTAATTATACTATAAGTTAGTATTGTTCTTTTAGAAGAAATGTATGTCTTTTGTTCACTTATGTGTAAGAAATCTTATATTTTATAAAATTTTTGGAGCTTAGTACGAGTCCAGAGTCAACTTTTGGGTCTATTTCAGCAAGGACTTTTCCTAGCTACGAACTGAAGTAAATAAGAAAAAGGCGATCTTATCGCTATCGAGTTAGCTGGTAATGGAAAGGGGCAAAACTAAAACAAAAGCATAGCGGCATAAATAAGCCCCGATAGCTGACGCGCTACAATTTGGCGCCAAACGTAGCGACATCAGTAGCCGCATTACAGTGTGCTAAGTATCAATCTTTTTCTTCTGCTTCTTAACAATCCTTCAGAGTTCACTCTTGAACACAGGATTTCTCTTCCTTGGTCATTTTCTCTTGGTTGCTACTATCTGTTCCCTATTTGACAACAGTATACGTTATCCTTTAAATTAGTCATTGTTTTTTGAAATAACATGTTAAAAATTTCAATAAATTTCAAAAAATATTATAAGATTCAATCCGCGACTAGTCCGATTTGTGGAACCTGCCAGTTTGTACGAAATATTAAATTCTCACCCTTTCGCTCACGGTGCCCTATCTCTAAGTGCTCGGCCTGAATCCTGGCCTAAAACGGAAACATCAGGAGTGACAGGCCTACTCACCGCCACTCTTTGTAGCCCTCCGGACCGAAAGAAAAGTGCAAATATTATGACAGCTCGCGGGGGCCCTTTGGTTTCATGTTCCCTCCGAGACGCGCTTCTCTCCCTCCAAGTCCTCGACTAGGGATTAGAATAATTAAAGTGGGGCACGTGCAAGTCAAGGCGGACTTGCGAGCACGGCTTTGGCGCAGTAACCCTTCTAGCCACTCGGAATTACCATCTCTGATTAATGATTAGAGGGAATCAATATCCGGCCGCTGCGAGAGGCAATAATTCGACAACGAGTTAGTTGGCAATTCGCTTCAAGTAAGCCGAAATCAAGTGTCGTCCTTCGCTATAGCATTAACAAAAGCTTTGTCGGCGGGAACTTACCTAAACAAATATTTGGTGCGGGTTTGTCGAGTCGCACGTAGATAAAACAGGATACAATAAAGCTGTATATATAGCTGCATTGTGCATTGTTGCTGGGAAGTGTACAAAGGAAAACTTTGTTCCTTTATTGTTTTAACTTTTTCATTTGCAATTATGTCTTGCTATTACAGCTTTACTGAAGCATTCTGCTGGTTCTTCTTCGAATGCTCAGTCCTGAAAGATTATAGCCTCATCAGAACGATGCTATATTTTTTTAGACGGATCATTCATCTTTCCAGTCGTATATCAGATGCTAGTGTATAATTTGGCAGCTTTTGTGATCTTCCATTCTGTTCGATCCCCTAAGTTGTTGCAAATTGCTTACATTACATTATCTCACCAGCTACACATGTAGGTTTGTTGTCATGGCTCTTTATTCACATACTGCCCCAAGGCTATATTATGATTTCTAACTTAATTTAAAAAAATTTAATCCGTAGGATTTTATTTATGCTTATAGGAATTTGCATATAAATAAATCACAGTGAAATAATCGTCCGACACTTGTTTGCACTCTCATTGTTTGTGAATTATAAATAGTGCAACGAGGGAATTGTAATTTCCGCCTGTGTCATATATTATCGTTGTTCCTTTGTAACAACTATACTTTATTGTCTATGTATGTATAATCTGTAAACTCATTTACCTTGCGGTGTAGAGGCTGGTGCTTTAAATGCATTATATGGAATCCTAAACGAAACGATTATTTTAGTTATGGTACTTGTTGACGGATCGAGTTCCATTTATGTGAGCAATGGAAAGCTCTGTTGGTTTGATATAGATACAAAAAAATTTATTTGCAGTTTTTAAACCTTAGATCAGTGACGCAACATGCTCATTCAATACCCGATCCAAATTATAACTTCAGACAAGATGACAAGCTTTTCAGTTCTTTGTATCAATATTCTATCCAAAGTGGAGAAGAGATCAGCCGGATAGTTATGTCGATTTGATAGATCGACGCCGCCACTGGTTTTATATCAGTAGAAGGGGTATATGCAATAAACTTCTTCACATGAAAGAGTGTGGTGCAAAATCCAGATAATAACTATCAAGTTAGGGTGAAGTTCGGGGTCTTCCCGTGTGATTCCGATGTGATTTGTTGTGTTAGATCATTTTACGGCATTTGTGACGTTTTCAGCTCCAGATATGTAAGCATCCCGGGCGTCAATCAATTTCCCGAACCTGCTCGAAGGTGACGTTTTTTAATATGCTGATAATTAATCAACGACAGAGAATTCTCGCGCTGTTTTGAAGTTCTGTTTGCTTCCCGTTGGTGTATAGGAGAACTTTATTTTCGACTTTGTATCAGCTATTGCAAGAAACATATTCTATTCCGCCCGTCATTGCATCGTATTGAGTCTACCTTCGACGCTGTCTGCCGCTTCGAGCTACATCTATTTCCAACTAACTCGTTTTGGCGAGTCCGCAGCCCAAGCCTTCTTCATTATGCCAAGTCAGATACATTTGCTAGTACCCATCGCACAGACGACCTGGCCACTCGTTGGTTTGCTGAGAACCTCTACGTTTTTGTGTTAATAATGCACGTATGCAGCATCACCCATTTTACAAACAATAAGTAATCTGCAGAATTTGGAACATTCTAATGGTTAACTGTTCAACGACCCCAATTTTGAGCGTATCTTCGTTTGGAATGCGCACATCGCTACTTGATAGTCGGTGCCTGACTTGTCAACAGAGGATCAATACCGATTTCCGTAATTTGAATCACAGGGTGACGTCACGCGTTAGGTACTTTTAGACTAATTTATTACTGGCTCCGGCAAGCGTTTTCAGTGATGTAGGATAGCTTCTTTTTAGCTTCCGACTTATTTTAAAGAGAACTGCAATTAAGTCCCAAGCTATATTACCTATGTTCGTTAAACAAAAGTCGTCTAGAAAATATGAGTTAACACAGTTACATTGCATATGCCTCCCCATATTCCTGCTATTAAAGCTTTAAAGGCTTCCTTCCCATACATTTTTGAATTACCTGGCTTAACGTGTATTATTCGGCAGTAATTTAAGGATCAGCGCATGGAGGTCCAACGTGCCCACGTGGAAAGCCTAATACTCCGAAGATTTGCCCAAAACGCTACTTTATCGAAAAACTACTTTCATAAAAGCTCGGCGCGAGCTAAAAGCCTTAATAATACGACGGATGAGGCGGCCGGTGCTCACATTAGGAACTTTCGCCAACTTCGGTCAGCCAAAACGTCGCCGAGAAGAGTAATGAGGGCAAGCCAGTCGTCGTGCATTTGTAGTGGAGAATTTGCACCTTCGAGAGGAAAATTAAATGTAATGCAACCCGCTGTAATTGGATCCATCAATGTAATTCCATTTCTCGTAACTCAATTGGAAGCCGCAAGCAAACATCTCTAGACCAGCGGTAAACCCGTGGAAATGCAAACGGGCAAATAAAGCGGTTGCCCTGTAGATTTGTAACTGTTAGCTAGTCGAATAATGCTGATTATGAAGGATCTATGTGAAGTTCGGTTACTCTGTACACCGTAATTTTTGCTTCAGTTAGTTAAATCATAACAGGCTATTCTTTGTCTAGTTCTGTAAAAGGATGCTGTAGCTGTCATAAATATGGACACAACAAAAATTAATGAGCACAGCTGTTTATTTCAAGCTATGGAAGGAAGTGATTGGACAGTAACTGACAAGAACACCAAAATTCTTTTTAGGAAGCATGTTATGGGATATTGGCAAATGGACAGAGGGCTAAGGTGAGGTCATTCTTATTTCACTGCTTTCGACGTTATTTTCGATTTAAATGATGCAGGGTATCCGTAGAAAAAGGGATGCGATAGCAATCCTTACAGAGGGTCTGACAATAATAGAAAATATGCAAACCTGGCCTGGGAGAAATCAATATTTAAAGAGCAGAAGTTATAGATTTCCAAATTAACTCTGCAACACCAATCTGACATATTTTGTGTTTATTTATTCTCAATATAAAAATTGATAAATAGATTAGAAAACAAAGTTATTCCAAGCTAAGCATAATTCGTTTTTAATTATGACTGGGCGTCAATCAATTTCCCAAACCTGCTCGACAGTGACGTTTTTGAATATCCCGATAATTAATCAACGAGAGAAAAATTCCAGCGCTGTTTTGCGTCAGTGCAAAAACGATCGTTCGCGGTAGCAGCTACAGAAGGATATCTCCGTGTTCTATCAAAACGGGTGCAAAAAGTCCGCAAATTGCCGTCATATCAGGTCGGAAAATGAAAGTTTCGTCAAAGTTCCTGCGACCGAATGTGAATCAAAAAGTATTGCAATCTTAAAAGTACCGCACAAACTTTCCCGTTATCTAATTCGCCTGCTTGGCGTTCCTGGTTTCAGCATAAATTCCCCTTTTCGCGACCTTGAGGGGAGAGAAGTCACTAACCTAACCTAACTACGCGACCCTCCCAAAGATGAAAATTATCATCCCCCCGCTCAGATTGGAATTGCGCGTATGAGGTAGTATTGACTCTGGTAGTGATAATTAAAAAATGCGGACTTCATACTTTGATTTATGATTTGGTGCATCTACGAACGCTCATTAATCTAAATTTTAGTGGTTAGGTCACGGTGGGCGTTTTAATTTCAAAATTTATGTTCTGCTGCTAATGTTCATTATGTTATTCGATGATTTTTTTATTTTCTGGCATTTTTGAGTACGTTAAGGATTGTCTTTGAATATGATTACACAGGTGTTAGTATTTAAGTTCATGCGTCTGAAATTCAGAACGTCAAATGCACGTTATTCACTTAACCATGCATTATGGATTATATTTCTATAATTCTACCAGCGAAAAGGTCAAACATTAATTATTCTTTCAAGTAATTTTTTACGATCCGTACCCTTGAAACTGGATGGGATCACGTACCAAATAAAAACATCTTTACTCCAGGCGATTTCCCTTTACGGTTTATTAAATTTTCCAAACATTTGAGCCTGATAGAATTGACATGTGCAAATGGATCGGAAACCAAACTCCACGCGATAAATAACCTCCGGTTCATCGAGACGTTTATTTACGGAATTTAATTAAGGGAGAATTTACTCTGTTTCGAGGAACTACCTTCCGGTGAAGGTTGAAATAGCGCCGATTATTTCACTACTTTCTCTTAATTGCCTGCCGCTCTAAGGAACTTCCCGAGCTTTTCAGGAGATTTTTTGGCTTTGCTAGGAAGACCGTTACTAGCAGAAGCTTTTAATGCTTTTCCCTTCATTACTTAGACGTGTTTGGGCATTGTTCGCGATTCAGATTCATTAAACGAATTTTAAAGCATTATCTCGATACCGATTCCTTTATAATGAAGAAAGCCTCAACATTTTTGTTCTATATCGATACTGATTCGGTTATAGAATAAGAAAAATTATGTTAAATATAAATAGCAAAAGAAATACGCTTCTAGACATGTTAAGAGTTCTATTTAGCTGAGGCTTACAAAAGTAGTTTACCTTGCTACGGATTTTGTAATAACCCAAATGAAATATTACATTCTAGATTTTTTTTGCGCAAATAACATTAATTCTTCATTAAAATACTGATCTGCTTTCCGTAAATTTTACGGAAACCCTGTCTGGTTGTATTTTATTCAAATGCAAATTATCTAAATGAGGTCACGTTTTTAGCAATTACAGTTTAGCTTCGCTACGGAATTGTACATGTTACTTACACAGTTTTAAAATTATGAACACTTAACAAACACTTAGGTTATACAAACCTTCGCTTTAATCACACTTATGCACTACAATTAAAATATAATTTACACGCCGACTAGGGGCCGAATATAAAATCTACAATCGCGAACGATGTTATAATTCCGAAAACTTAACGTTTAGACCTTGCGTTACATTCATAAAGCACCATTGGGGTTTTAATTTGCAATTTGGCACGTCGGGCAGCGGGAAAGGTTAAGCCCGCACTCGAAGCGGAAAGAACTCGCCAACGTTAGAGACGGTCGGAAGAAAGCTTTCTAGAGAACTTAGCGCTACGGGAAGTAATTATCAGTGTACACGCTACAACGCTATGACAATGCGTAACCGCACCATGGTTCGGAGAAACTGCGAATTTGCAGGATCAAAAGCAGTCAGTAGGACCATGCGTTAGAGCTCGGTGGGGAAAAGCTCGGGGGCGTGGCGTCACACAAAGCGTCTCGTGGACAGGTCTTGCAAATATTGGCGTGCTATCGCCTATTTACTTGTTGACCGATTAAGTGATCTTGCTTTCGAAACTTTTTCGATCTTATTGCAGTTGCTTGGCGAGGGCGCGGGAGGGGTCAAAATTCGGTATGTATCCGCTTGGCTGCATCCACCTTGGCAATAAAGATAACCGATAGCACAACGCAGATCGCAAATTGCCCCGTTTTGATTAGTGTGCGATCCTGTTTTGGACTTTTCGTTTGTTTCTGTGGGCCGCGTTTCGCTTTGTGTAGAAATATCGCTCTAGTTGGGAGTACAGATGGAAAAACTCGATATTGGGCTTTATCGCCAGGTAATAAAAGCAAAACGGGGCTCCGAATTAACACAGGATGCGCAGCTTAAATTGAAAACCTTGATTAAAGTTAATTCCCAAAAGCTGCAATTAATGTTGACCAAGGCGGAGATAAAGCTAAGAGGAAAGTTTATTATTAGAATGCGAATTGCCTTAATAAGGAGAGAAGTTCTTTTGCTGTTTGCCTTAACTTCGTCATTAAAACAATTCGGAATTTATTAACGCTAAGCTCTTAGTCTAAACGTCTATAAAGCACAAACCATTGTACCGTATATAAAATATTACCCCTTCCCAGACAAGGCTCAGCCAATTATACTAAACAGTTTGTAGAGCCATTTTAAGCATCGCTATCTACTACTACATATAGGCAATCACATAATATTCTACTATATAACTATTAAGTATAAAGATGACGTCCCTTCTCTAGTTTAAAAGTTTAGTTCGAAGCATATTTACTTACATATTAGTTTAGAAACATGATAAAATTGCACGAAGACCGCCTACTTGCCAATAAAGTTGTTCGAGCCAAATTATATAAAGTGCGTAAGTGCCTCAGCAGAAAATTCAATACTGGGCGGAAGAGAATAAAGAAATAAAAAACTATTGCTTGCGCTACTTTACCCCAGTAAAGAATATGAGATTACAGCAAATTCGCTTTACCAGACGCAAATGATGTTGGAGTTTCAAAACAATCTATATACAGCAGCGAATTTGTACGGTGAGGTGGAAGCATTAAATGTATTGATATAGACTACGTAACGCTTTTTAACGTTCAAAATTAAGTACAAAAAAATGTAGCTGAAATAATAGCGGAGCCAAATGACTATTTTAAGCAACAATATCTCAGCCTATTATTCATACAAAAAATATTTCAAAGGCAACTTGACCGGAATAATTAATGAACACCCGTTATATATATCTCCTAAAGAAACATCAAGTTGCCTGCGGCCGTCACGCTGCATCGTCACCGATTGAACTTGCTTCGTTCGTGATCGAGTGATTAGCGTTCTAAGGGCGAAGATGCAAACTCGACTGCTGCACGGCTACAGGATGATGTGCCACTTTTCAGCGCAAAATAACGGCGATAACATATACTTTACTACTACATGATGCTATCTGTAGCTTCTTTTAATCTTCATGAGTTTAAATATGTGATTTCTTGTCATCAAATTGCTCAATTAAATTGTAGCAATGAAAAGAGTGAAGAATTTATCTAGAATGGTCGGTGCACTGTCTTGAATGAAAACCTAACAAACAAGATAATTCTATACTTGACAGAAGTACTCAATAAAATCATGTGACATACCTACTGATGTGGCAATACTGTTAAGATGTTAATTTGTTTTAAAATCAACCTACTAGGTAAAACGTAAAATGTTATTTATTGTCCAAAGGAAACAATTTTGAACTACAATGTTGCAGTTGTTTTCAAGCATCAACAATTTTCAGTTCCTTAACAATATCTATATAAAATTTAATCTCGATGTGATTTTTACAAACGAAATACATTGGCCATCAAGGTGAAATGTATTTTTTGTATCCACCGGGTATAAATGTAATACGATTCGCCTTGTAGCAATGATTGTAAGCGTGCTGTATTTTCAACTGCAATACGTATCAAAGCTACAACAATATCAAGTTACACTGCGCGGTATCAGTTCTTAAGATACACTATATAATTAATATGTGTGTTTTGAAAATGCCAACAGGATTGAGATTTCAAATATTCGCCATTGTATTGCCCACCCAATTTATAAATGCACTTTCTGCTGCCCTAACTAAGTATATAGTAAAATGTACTATAAATATTCCAGTCACTTTATTTCTCATGTTCTTCCCTGAAATCTATGATACCTGAGACTACACTATTGTCTTAATGGCTGACATTCGCATTTTCTCTGAAAATATGATATTTCACCTATCCTATCCTATCCTTTATTTCTTTTACAATCAACTGCAGGTGGTATGTATAATAACAATGTCTGATGAGTTATACAGATTTGGTCACTGCAATTTCATATAGTCAAAAGGGTTTTTCGTAAAAACTTTTCAGATTTCCTTGTATGAAAATAAAGATTTAATTTAGGTCCCATTGTAAACAGTCAACTGACAAGTATATCTAAAATAAAATAAAATTTAGGTAGTTACAAAGCAAAATATCAAATATCCGCTTTATCCTTATATATTAAATATAATTATCTTTATATTAATGAAATTGACACTAGGCGGAGCAACAACTGCAACATATTATGTGTTTAACTTTTCCAGTTTATAGTACAGTTCTTGACAATTTCGTTAAAATTCAAATTAGAAATCCTCTACGACAATGAAATTATGTCATTACTATTTGCTAAGCTTGCTGCTAGTGTGAAGTTGCTAGTATCCCATCGAGCTATCCAGACGACGGACAGTAATATTCTAAATCCCACATCTTAAATAAGGTTAGCCGGATTTTGAGAAAGGCAGAAAGCTCTCACTTAACCATAAAATCCAAAATAACTTTACAAAAAAAATATACGTTACTGAGTACAATATCAGATCACTAGCGAACTCGAGAATCATTCGAGGAAGAACTAACAATTATAAAATGCGACATCGTACGCTTGAATAAGGACAATCCAGGCATATATTCCCCACAAATCGTGTTGGTTCAGAGATACGAGGCTCTGGTTCAGTGCCTGAAAATTTGGTTTCAACCTCTAGTACTTCCAACGGCCATGCAAGTCTAATGTGTCGACTTTGCAGCGATTCTCCAATTTGGCTTTGGCAACCGTGGAGTTTTAATGCATAAACCTTCTTAAAAATAACAGGCTAATGCCCCTGCGGTGGGGATGCTGTTAGAATAATTTAAAATTTTGGTACTTTCTGCAAAATTTAGCTCATTTACAGAATGCCTAGTTACATCTTCTACTTCTCTGTCGTAATATTGCAGAGTTCTGCAAAGACAAGCTCTATCTTAATATTTCTGTTTCACCGTCCCACTTAATGCAAACATCATTTTGTGTTTTAACTACTAAATCACAGAGGCTGGGAATTAATTGCTCAGTCCTTCGACGCCAGTCGGGCGGGTTCCCAGCGACAACTTTCAACTTGTCTTGACTTACGTGCCGACTCGTACGCTCACTTCTAGCAAAATATTGTGCAATCTTCGCTGCAACATGTGGATATAGAAAATAGATTACGAGCGACGCTAAGGATCCATTGGGGTCACCGTCTTTTTAATTCAGTGATCTTCAAGTTCCTTTGAAGTACAGTCGACAAGCCTAAAATTTATTTTGTGTGCTCGCGGGTTTTGGCGATTTATTTTAACTCGTCAGAGGGCCGCTAACTTAAGAATCCCAATTTTGAATCAGCCTTCCTTTTGGTTTGTGCACTGATTTCTCCCTTTTCTCATCGCAACAGGTATTCAGTGCTCCAGAGCGTCATTTGAGAGACGCTAAGAATTTTATCGCCGCGGATAGTCCATATTAGGAGCTAAAATCTCCAAATCGCGCAGGCGGATCTAATAAAGGCTCTAATTGCCCCAGTTTTTTTAGGAAGTGCTTTTACTGAGAATTGGAAGTTGTACGTATGTACGTCTTCCATTTACCTTCTGGGAATCTAATAGCGTCACCCTTGGCAAAGGACACCTTTGGTCAAGGAAGTATTCTTTCCCGCATCTAATAAACATCCTTGCAGCAGCTGAGTGCGACAGCTCCAGCAGCAATTCGTCGGATGTAATACAGCAACTTTAAGCTCCTATCGCTAATTTTAAGCGTTACCTGTGTACAGAGAAGTGTTCAGCTAATTGACGAGTGAAGCTCGTAAGAACTTAGTTAACAATGTAAAGCTAGCCATAAACTTTGGCTGTGTCAAGCAACCAATAACCTAAGAGCTTGACACAGTCAATAATTAAGCTTAGCAATTTGTAATCAGTTTATGTCAGTATTTAAGTACTAGTACTACTAGTACTAATCCTATCATGCCGTTCAGTTATGTTAATTATGTACGCATGCATACATATAGATATTCACATTCAATATACTTAAATTAAATTAGTCCTACTTTTTATTTCATTTAGGATGTTGCATGCGATTTTTATCAAAAGAGTTATGTGTGGGAGTTTAGCGTTTAACACCAAAAGGTCGTTAAAAACAAGAGAAAAGGCGGGAGAAAGAATTAGCAAGCGGTACGAGGCAGAATGGAATGGAAGGAACAAAGAGAGGCCTATGTCGAGGAGTGGATAGTGAAAGGCGGTTAAAGAATAGAAAAAAGCTTGTTACAAGTCTTGCCAAAAAACTCAGGCGAGTGGTTTAAGGTTTCGTAGTTTTAGTAAATGGAATTTTTCTTTAAGATAAAATTCTGATGGCTTTACGTTATTACTTATTGCCCGCGGGTAGCTTTGGCCTACGGTTGTCAACAGCTGAAATAAAAAAGACTCGAGTCAGATTACAGAGGTGTTTATTATTTTTAACTAAGGTACAAAATGGGTTTTTAAATATTTACCACAAAATAACCAAAAATAAAAGTTTTTCGTGGTATCCCCTGCGTTGCGGATAGCCCGGGGAAGGAAAGCTTAGTGGACTCTTGTGGATGGTACTGGATAAGGACTGCTTGCATGTCGAATTATTATAAACACACCAAAATTAAATACTTAAGGTTTCAGCTCGTCGGTCACGCTTTTCTCCAGGTTCTAAAAATGACAAAGCTAAGACCGGGATGGTTGTAGGGTTGTTAATAGCCACCCCGAGCTTAGCAAACTCGAACGCATGCCTTGCCGGCTAAATGAATTTGAGATTTTCGGATTCCGACCGTGATTTTCTCGGACTGGCGTTTTACTCGATGAACGCCGGCAAAATTGGAGTTTCCCAAGTACCCGCTCGGTTTGCTTGTTAATGAAATCAAATGTTAGCGATCTCACAGATTACAATGGACTACTCGTTCATTAACAGAGGGATTCTTGTTTTAACGGACAGGTATCTGGGAAAGTATCTCCAGCTAGGCTGCAAGATGTTGTTCCTTGGCGCCTTACGCTTTCGCAGAAAGGGTTGGCTTAGCCAGGCCGCAAGATGGTGTGCCTTAGCGCCTTGGTGTTAGCAGGAAAGGTTGGCATAGCCAGGCTGCAAGATGGTGTTTTTTAGCGCCTAGAAGGAAGGGTGGTTTATTGGAAGGATTGCCTTGAAGTCAGTTCGGCTAACCCACGCAAGAAAGGTTTCAGAGCAGCTCTAAGGGTGGCTTAGGCAGTTCAACTTCCCAGGAAGAAGCTTGGAGTAGAACTTACATGAACGTGGAATAACAGGTAGATCTGCACAAGATTGCAGGACTTCTCAGGTGCGGGACTGGCGGTGGCTGGTGGAGTCGGCTCAGGGCCGAAGAAGCTCCCTTTTAGGGCTCAAGTACTGGTTTGGACTCTGAAAAGAACGGGTTAAATCTCTCTCTCCGGACTAGTCGGGCATCGCTCTTTTATAATCTTCAGCGATCTCTTTCCACTTTCTTTACTTTGGAAAATCTAGGTGGGGCTAAACGCGATAAACTAATGGAGACTGAGAGTATAAATGCGCGGATCGAGCAACGCCGCGTAGCTTGCGCAATACGCCCTATGTGCCCTATCAGACAATCGGCAGGATCTATGACGGAATTCTTCTGGTTTTATGTAATTCCTAGTGGGGCACAGATAACGGCAATAAAAATGTTGTAAAACAATTTGCAGGCACGCGAAGCGTCACAGTGGCAATTTGAATTGTGTCACTTATTATCTTATTAAAGTGGTAATGTTAAGCAATGCACATTTCCACCACCATCTAACAACACAGATATTCTCTGTAAAAGTTCCAAGACAACGCGACAACTTATTTTGCCCTTTTTTGTTATAAATTGAAGGCTTCGTACCGATATGTTGAAAGGTAAAATTAGCAAAGTATAAAATTAAATTGTAATAACTAGACAGAAGAACGAAATTAGAAAAAACAAGAAATTGTACCTGTAAGAGAACGGAAAAGCATAAGGAAATAATACCTCAAAGCTAAAGAAGGTAGGTGTATAATAGGCAAACGAATATTCTAATGTTTGATCTCTTACTGACACGGAAATAAATAAAGTACATTCATTGAGAGAGAGCCTAACTATGCAAAGTCTTTTATACAGTGCTGCCCACTATCTGTTGCACGAGATATGGCAACGTATGGTTTTCCACACAAAGAGAAGTCACGGATGTCACATTATTCGGGTCCCGGGTGGTGTAGCTTGAACAAGCGTCCACGTTCGATCAGTAGAGATAAGCAACGCTGTTGCTGGTCAGAACTAGGATGGGAGTTCCATGGCTGCTTCTCTCGGTGCCTCGTGATACGGCTGTCACGGAAATAGTTGGTCCCGGATGTCATAATAACATCATGACAGTCGTTATTGGGGTTGGAAGTCCCCATAAATGCACAGCGACGCCTATAATTGGCCTATCGGCTGTTGGCTGAGTGCGAAATAAATAAATTACTGCGAGCTATTTGCAAAGCGCCAGATCCCGGATGTTGCCATTTTTGAAGTATTACGATGGTCCGTAGTCTGAAGCAAGGTCGTTGCTACACTGATTTTCAGTACAGTAAATTATTTATAAGAGTACATTTAGCGCCTTTACTTGATTCTGGATTATGGAAAGAGGGTGAACAAATATTGTAGTTTTTAAATTTGCTGGTTTTAGTTAGTACATTTACGAATTAACTAGTACCTACAAATTCTAGACCGATAAATATGTATACTTGGCACTAATTGTAAAAAAACCCAAACAATAAGCGCTATGACTGCACAATACTTCAAAGATATGCGTTGATTATTATTTTTATTTTTCGACGCAGCATTTCTAGAATTCAAATTATCGCGGAATTTCATAAAACGAGTTCAGCGATTCCACATTTGAGAATTTTGATGAATCCAATTTGGAATTCCACTAGGACGTGTGTCCAAAAGTGTTACCCAGACGACTCCGGCTCCTTAATCTTACACAGCGGTAGCAGCTGTTCTACGGGAGTAAATTCCTAAAATTGTCAATTATAAACGCCTCGGAGACCGTAGTAACCGCCTGACCTAATTTTGGGGG
Source organism: Agriotes lineatus (assembly GCA_940337035.1). Lineage (NCBI taxonomy): Eukaryota > Metazoa > Arthropoda > Insecta > Coleoptera > Elateridae > Agriotes > Agriotes lineatus. The sequence continues at coordinate 59,996,074 of OW679203.1, forward strand.
AAACGTTATCTACTCAAAACTCAAATTTACTCAAATTGCGTATTAAGCAATTTTCTGTAATCCCGACACAAGTTATGGCTTTATTTAATATTTATTAGAGCACAGTTGAGGCAGCCGCGATGTTAGCACGAAGCTCAGGTTATGAATATTTGCGCTTGGGCCTTGTTTCGGATATGCATGGAGTACTCTAATTTGAATTTTATAAAAATTAATTAACTAGCAGTTGTTTCAACCAGGCTTGAAACCGCAACAACTGCAGTGTTATTGCCCCGGTAGCGATTAAATTACTGAAGAGAAGAATTCTGATGAGTTATAGGAAAACCTTAACATAAATAACTACTATATTATTGAACAAGAAATATCAAATTTATTAATCTGCAAATATATAAGTTTCCGCTGACTTTGATGAGGAATTTATTTGAGTATAAGAACTTTTACCTCTTCAAGAACAATTTTAGTTCGATATTGAAATTACGTTCTATACTCTATCTGTACTCCTAAACGTCCGAGAGCCTGTGAGATAATATAGATCGAGAAGTAACCCAAGTGTGACAAAGTGCTCCTAGATTTCCCTGAAATATGGGGCACGCTGCATGAAAAGGCTGTAACGGTCTTGACCTGGCTCGTCTGAGTGTGTATCCTAATATAAAACCGATATGTACATATGTTTTCATTGTTGTGTGGTGGTATATGTCTTTATAATTATATTTAACTGGTTTTATAATCGGACCAATGTTTTTGTACATCTGGCGTCGATATCATGGCGCATCCCGCAGTAATACGCGCCCGTATTCCGAAAGCTCAACAGTATGAAGTAGCGGGCCCAAAAATATCGCCGGGCAAGTTACTTTTTGAAGTTGCAATTCCGCCCCAAGTGACGTAAGGCATTGAAATAGTGGCCGGCAAGCTTCACGCACGGCCTGGAAACCTGTCGACATTGTGGTAGTGCAGCATCTATGTTATTAGGTGGTGCAATTATAAAGGCATAGCCAAAGACAGCTGCGAGGGCCAAGTCCAGGTATTGAGCAACTGGTATACGTTAGTCCTTACTGGAGGTGGTTGTTTTGTTACAATATATGACCAGTTAAAAGTTCGGGCACGATTTATTGTGTTCTGGTCGAGTTGCACCTGAGCATATGCGTAATTAGCTGTTAGCACAAAGATGCCGTTTGAAGCAGCTGTTTGCGAGTGATATTATGGTTCGATACGAATAGCGTTTGAGAATACGCACAGTAGAGACAGCGTTAATTATGTTTAATATGAGTAGTTGGAACAGATTTTATAAGTAGAGGAATATTTTGGAATTGTTTTTCAGATGTTGATTTAAGATTGTTGTGCATATAAATTTGGCGTAGAAATGACCACCTGCTTTATAGTTTATAGCACTAGTATTATTGCAACAGGTATAATACGTTTAAAGCTCATTAGTGCGTAAACAAAGTGACTTTTTATTTGAGTAAGTTTTTCAAGCTAGTATTTTTAACTAGCACGACTACAGATCAACTTTAAGTTCATATCAACAGAGGTTTTCTTTAACTGCTGCTGAGTTAAATCAGTCAAGAGATATCTCATTGCTATTGAGCCGACTGACAATAAGAATAGGCAAAATTACAAGCCTTGTTACAAGGCATTTGCGACGATGTTAGGTCGACTTCTTAAACAGTAACAAACGAACCTTTATAGACAAGTAAGAGAAGGGGAGATTTGAGTAATTAATTATTATATTTATGTTGTTTCAGAAGCAGCTGCGCATGTCAGCTTTCTCGGTACTTTTTTTATTTATATGGTATTTTTACAGTTCATAAATTTTGGCAAGCTATATAGATGAAAGTCCAATAATGGATTATATTTTCCACCATTACGATAAACCAAAAAGTTGACATTTTAGTACATATAGCATGTGTGTCTAAAAGTGTTATAATGGGAAATTTATAATTTTCTTTGTTATAAGAAGAATTTTTCTCCTCTGTAGCAAATTTGAATTTAAACTGTTCTTGCCATTAAATTTTCTAAAGGCAATGCATATTTTACTAAGAGGAGAAAGGTAGAAAAGTTCCTAGATATCAATAACCTTTTGTGACACAATCAGGAACCGATTTTAGCTTACTTATTTATTTATTTCATTTAGAAATAAGCGAGTATAGAATATACAGAAACCTGACTGTATTAAAGCGCAAATTGGAAAAGTGGAAATATTGGTGCAATTTTCTAGGTAATGAAAACTACATCCATAATTATCGTCCTGCAGCGTTTATAGCTGTTTTGGACATGCAATTAGCGGAACAAAGGGCTCGACGTATATTACAGTGTCGAAATAAATTACCATTAAAATGGCAATTGAGCGTCGCAAGGCAGACACAAAATAGTAAAACGAGACGTAGCGGCAGCGAAGAAAAATTCCAATGATTAATTGAAACGTGGGATGTTCATCGAAGCCTCACTAACCGACGGTTGATTAATAACAAGGGTTTTTGCAATCTAAAGAAGTCCCACAAAAGAGCGTATAATACAGCAAGCCCAGGATGAGACAAAAATGTCAGGCTACAAGTGCGTTTTTACCCGAAATCCCCGAAGAATCGAAGGCCTTGCTAGCACGCCTCGTGTGTCATTGACGAAATTTGATAGAAATATTCCCCAAATAATACGCTTCTGGTGATTTATTCGGATAAACGTCTTAGCTTTTCGCAGTAAAGCGCCGAAGATGCAATTTCCGTGGGGTTTCTGTTAATTATTCACCTGAAAATTAACTGGGAGTAAAGTAGGTTATTTAAGGTGGCTCCACATAAATTTCGGTTCGCAAATAAATGACAAAAGCTCGGTCGAAACTTTGATGAATGGCGAACTTGCTCGCCGAGGTAATTCCTTGAGTAGATACTCTTCGATTTTTAGCAGTTTCCTGTTCGCATTGTTTTGCCAAGTGTGAGCAAAGATAAAATTCAATGGAAACTCAGCCAAACTATCTAAGTGTCGTGTACAGTAAAGAAAGCTCTTAGGCGACTCGTTTTCCAGTAGCAGCAACGAATAACACGTCGTGGTCGTCCACATAGAAAATTTACTGTTTAGATAATGCCTTTCAAGAATGAAAAATAGATAACAAGATACTTGTAGCTATGTTATTCCATAGTTCCTACATAGCCAATTGTATTCTTTCAGTAAAAGTACTAGTGGAAATGTTAAATAATATTTTAATGTCACTTTCTAACAAAGTTAATAATTCTGAATCTTATATTATAAGAGCCGATGACGCCGGTCGCTGAATGGCGAGACCGCATTTGTATTGTTAACGCTGGCAGGGCCGGACAAGGGCTGGCGCTGGCAGGGCCGGACGTAGGCTGGCTGCCGCCTTGAGCAAGCATTTTTATTGTTAACCGTTTCTTTACGCTGGCCGGGCCAGTAGGCTGGTCACGAGTTCTAGTTTAAATTATAAAGGCGAATGTAGTTTACCTGTAACCAGACATACTATGTTATGGATACCAAAGTAACTCCTCAATATTTCTTATAATTCCTTGCAAAGGACAATCCAGTTTGCTAAATAAAAAAAGCGGTGAAGATGGAATTCTAGCTGAGCTATAAAATAGGGAGAAAAAAATTTATCTATAGAATACATACGCTAACACAAGAGATCTAGCTAAATCAAGTATCATTGAAAACTAGTTGAACAGGGATATGAAAAATGAACTCGGTGAATACTAAGATGGTTTTAGGAATGGAAAATCAACGACGGGCCAGCTACTCTCTACAACAACTTCAACCAACACAAAATTGAGGTGCACATTTCTTTCAGCGATTTTAAATGGAAACAATTTTTTTGAACTACGACCTATTCAGGTATCTAGTAGATTAACAATGAAGAAGAATACAAAATAAAGTACATCTTAGGTTACTTTGAAAATTCCCGCCGAAACTCATTTTTAAATGGACGCGGACCGCGTAATCCGTCCATTTTGCTTTTATCTTCGAGTCGTAAGATGCATTTGCTAATCCGCAAATCTCGATCAACTTTAGCGGCCAGCGGTGCAGTACTCCCGGCCACGGTTTTGCTCTAGGCCCGAGATCTGTGACTCAAAGGGGCTCACATTTGGCGTGCACGAAATATTGAGTTACCGTGTTTGCCTATGAAAGTGGGTAGAACGTTGATCTATTCTATCTCAACAATGATACGGTTATGTTATGAATACTATCTTAAATCCATATTTATAGTGCAATTTCATTTTGAAAAGTGCAGTGCAGTTCCGTGCATGTGGACGACTAATGTACAAGTAGGTTCCGAAAAGCACCATACCCATATTTCCCTTCGCCGTCGAGCTTTTCCATGCCATCACTGGCATAGTAGTGCTCTAGAAAAACACAAATTTATCCCTGTACCCAAGCAGCTGGCAAAAACTGGTGAAAGAACTTACGCCACGTGTTTAATGGTCTCCACCGTTTATAGAGCTAAATACATTAGGTAGGGGATGAGATTTTACAAGAAGTTAGATACATAGGCGTGCAAACTTAGTTCATCATATGCATGGAAAAGAGTATGACAATATGAGAGTGGGTCATAAAATGAATGCTGGAAGAAAAAAAGAAATAATGAAGATGGGACCCAATTTATCTAGATAGAATAAATGGAAAGGAACACCAAAACGATCTAAAGATCAGAAAAGCTATAGGGTCAACTGGGATTCGCAATGGACTATTAAAGTATGATGGAAAACTACTGATATGAAGAAATAACGAATTTTCTTCAACCTGAAATAGAAACGAAAATAATCATTGTCAGTATTTAAAAATGCTAGATAATATTACCGGAGCGATGCTGTATACCACTCTAAAGACGTTTACTAGAGTTTCCATCCAAACAATAGTAATCAAGACAGAACAATAGGGATTTAGTAAAAACAAATTAAGAAATTGGTCGTGTAAAAGCTATTTGAATGCGGTTGTCGTGCGAACGCAGCTTTAGTAGTTATGTGGTAATCTGCATTACCGGCAAACCTCAGCAGCTGTTTCAAGCGTTTGTTTTGGTTTTTCGTTGTTTTTATTTTGCAAAAATGGCGTCAAGCCGGCAGCATTCCTCTGATTGTGCTCCAAGTTGGGCCCTTAGCTTCAGGTATTTTGAAATTAGACAACGTGTGGCCGGCTGGTAGTGTGCTTGCTCCAGCAGTCGGCAGGTAGTAGGTTTGAGCCCCACGCCCGTACATTGGAAATATCGAACGTTCTCCGGCCATCATACGAACATCTTTTGTGGACTTGGCCCCTATGAGGGCATTCTTCCCTAATTCAAGGAGCTAAGCTAGCCAACTACCCCGGCCGCGGCTTAAGATGGCTTATAAAACTGCACTCAATGTGTAAAAATAACAGGCCCTGAGCCTATATTGAGAGGAAGAAGAAGAAATTATACAATCTTACTTTCAAGGAGAATATACCAGACTAGCTTTGTGTACACGACCAGCGCATTGCAAAAAGTATCCTTGGATGGCATAATTAAAATACTACAGGGAGACATTATGAATCAATCATGACTAAAGCTGATAGTAGACCAAATCGCTACGACTCCTGTATAAGAGTAGACCATAAACCGACGTACTTTTCTCAAAACCGAAATCCGACGAGAGAATACCTCTTGGTTTATTTTAGTTATGGATTCAAAGATGGAAAATCTCCTTTTTCACATATCTATTACATCGAGTAATCATAATGAAAGAGAAATTAATATGGTTTTTAAGAAAAATCAAACTAAAGGGCTTTATAACAAAAACTTGATATGCAAACTGGATGTAGCAGAACAGATTATAGAAGAGCTAATGTGCTTTGGGTGCTAGAACTTGAAATAACCAGTGATATAAGTTACAACTAACAAGTGCAAATACAAAGCATGAAAGTGACACGTAGGGGAGATTCCTTCATAAACTTTTGTTACTTGTAAAAAGCGTAATTAACGTTAGAATTTGTTTTGTGCATAACTCTTCGCCGTGTAAAACTTCTTTATTTGAACGCAATCGTCGTGCGAACGTATCTTTACGACGGACTTCAGCAGCTCTTTCAAGAGTTTGTTATGGTTTTCGGCTATTTTTCGTTTACAAAAAAGGCTTTACATTGGCATCATTCCTATGATTGTGCCCGAAGTTTAGCTCTTAGCTTCGAGTATTTTGAAATATGATTTGTGGAAGCTTCGCTTGTATACGGATAAGGGGCCTTGAGCACTTATGTGGGACAAATACGTCCGCGTCCTTGCAACTGTTTATTTATGACAGGATTGCTGGCCATCCTAGTCAATTGCCTGTATCAAAGCGTGAGTGGATTACTTCAATCTCGATTTTGGTAACGTAATACATGTAGCTGAATTTCGTCCGGCTTTTCTAGCGTCACCTGGGAGTTGTAAAAGATCTGCGATTCTGCCTGCTGGAGAATTCCCTTCATGCGTCACCCAACAGCTGTGAAAACTTAGCCATTTTTTCTACTTCGGAGAGCCCTTTTGGTTCTAGGAGCCTAGTTGGTTTTGGGCTACATCGCCTGAGTGCTTTGCTGTGACGTTTGCTGGCACAACACCTTCTTTGAGTGAAACTTTTATATACATTGAAAGCAAAACTGCAGTCAGGACAACTTCATCTACAATAGTACAAGGTGTTTATATAACAAAGTGAATACAAACGAGGAAGCAAGAGAAAAACCCAATGTGGAATACCTAGATAAATGCAGAAGATAATAGAAAAAGTACTGGTATAACAATGTTGACAGAATGTATAACAGGTTAATAAAGGTGGTTAAAGAAAGCAAACTTTTAAGCGAAATACTTCGTGGATGATCATCAATATGATGAAACGAGGGTTGTTCAAGAACTACATTTGAAGATCTTAGCAAAGTAAAAGAAAATTGCAATGACTTTTGGCATTGGAAATATACATTTTATTTTTTTCCACACACGAAATGAGCCGATTAAATGAGTGAAGGTGTGCCCATATTTAAAAATTAACAAAGTTGGAATTCGAACTGTAATTAAATACCTTGTAAGGCCTAACTAAAAGCACCATAAAGGTTGATATGAACGAGGTATTAGAACAACAGTCTCTGTCTCTACAGACAGTGGATAAGTAATGCCTAAAGTTACAGTGTGAGCGTCATAACTGTAAAGATGACGTCCGCAGTGGACAGTCGTCAATAGCAGTTACTTCATAAATCGTTGAAAAGCTACTCCGAGATATGGTTAAAGTGCGCCAAGCAGCTGAGATGGCAATGTTTTGGATATGATTAAGGTCTCGCCCTTTAGGTGACGCGTCTGCTGTCTTCGAATCAAAAACATATCCATAAGGACAATTCAGTTCAATAATTTGGCCTATTTAAAAAGATCTCAAGGTTTTTCTGTGCCGAATTGCAACTATGAATTAGATTTAGGTCCATCACTACACACCTGAAGCCAATCAACAATTGATACGGTGGAAATGTCCTGGTTCACCGACAACAAACAAGACGAGGAGCGTTCCATTGGCCGCAAAAGTGATGACGTCTACATTTTTGGATGCTGATGGTATAATGTTAATATTGACTATTTGAAGAAAATCGCAGATAAGTGGCCATATTTGAAACGTAAAACATCTATTTTGTCATAAAGGCTCACAGTGACATACCTCCAAAAGCTTTTCCAGTACATTTCCAATTGATTCCCATCTACCATATTCTCCGGATCTGGCTTCCAGCAATTACTTTTTGTTCCCCAATCTAAATAAATCTTACATTTTGAAATTCTACCTTCTTTCAAGTCTCAAAGTTTTTCGATACAATTTATGAAAAAATATATAATTTCCTGTTTTCTAGCAGTTATAACTGTATTTAAAACAGAGATGCCTATTGGAAAAATGAAGAGGTATTTGAAGTTCACTACTTTTACTTCTGGTGACATAAAAATGATTTCCAGAATTGCAGGAGAGAAAATATAAAACCCGTCTTAGCGCACAAGTAAAACATGTTCACTTCTATGGTGGGTAAGTATGTAATATTTTGGAGAATTTTTGCCAATAATGAAAGTAGACGGGCGCTACGAGTAAACATCGTAACCTTGTGTACCTATTATACTTGGTTCGGAGTAATATTTTAGACGAAGTCGGAGAATATAATTGCAATATTATTGGTGTACTTTCTTAGCCTAAAAGCTACGTAATTAATCTAACATCCTGTTTGATCTAGTTGAAAACAACCTCTTCTTTGGACAAGGGCAGGGGGAGTCTATCGAAAGTTTTTAATTAAAAAGTTAATCTTATATGTTACAAAAAGGGATTTCAACTGAAGTTATGTTATAGCCCGACCTGAGTTGGCTAAATATTGGATTAGTGTTTTGGCGGTTTCATTACTGACTTGCCCTTCATTCTCTACATACTGAAAATAAGAACTTCCGTCTTATTTTATCAGTTGTACGCGTTGTTAAATTGGTTATTGCATAAACCCTTGATAAATAAGGGTCAATACAATTAACTAGTAAAGTGTCTTACCTTAATAGACTATGTCAATGTCATCAACTATAGGCACTTACCTGAAAAAAAGAAATATTGTTAGCACTTAAGTTCCACCAAAGGTTCTTATAGTAAAAACGTCTTTTCATATTAGATATTTTAAACACACAATAACAATAAATTTAAATTATGTTGTAGGTAGTACGTTGCAAAGCCCACTTCCATTGTATAATATAAAATCATATGAATATATACGAATGACAGGGTGGAAAATTTTATCTGGCCATTAAACCATAAATGTTTAGAAATTTCTGAAACAAAATCGCTGCAGAGCATACTTTTACCTCTTTATGATAATACTTGGTATATTTAACGCCTCCACTGTAGCATAAATATAAGTCTTCAGCATTACAAATTCATTTTATAGCTCCAGATGAGAAAAAATACAGTATTTTTATACTTTAAAATATTGGTACATGCTTCGATAGCAACAAATTTAAAAAATGTATGCATACAAGTTTATAATACTGGAAATCGCTTCCTAAATTTCGCCAATTTGTAATATTATCCGATCTCGTTCTATTGGTCTTTAAGTAGACTAGTTCGTCTGTACACCTAGTTCTTATTTCAACATATTCTACCGACAACTTTGGCCAATATATTCTTGTATAGTTTATATAAATTTTAATGTCAAACAAGTTCTGGCTTGGTTTTTGTTCTTTGTTTGTCAGATAACGTTAAGAATTGGCGCCCCTGGCTTTTTATGAACGCGGAGAGCGTAGACAATTGGTTGAATTACTCACGCAAGGAGTCGGTCAAGCAGCTACCGTAAAGCTAACAGGATGCTGGTGTTTTGAGTGTATCGTTCCATGCGATGTGGCAACCATTTAGAGAGCATTCACAGCCTTTAGAGGCAATTTCGACTTCGTAGGACCCAATAGCTCCTAACGCATAGCCTATGAATTTGAGATTCCGTTTCCGTCTCGTTGTTACTCAGGGGAATTTCACTTTGACATCTGCGTCGGATCTTCCGTATCGTCCCAGCAACGTTGTATCCCGTCGCAACTCTGTAAATTTTTTCATTATAGGGCACGTATATCAACGCCGATGTGCCCGCAGGCCTTTAAAACCTACTATTCGCCGACATACGTTCCGAAGCTTTGAGTTGAAGTCGTCGATTTTTGTTTCGTTGAGCCCAAGGCCCCGGGATATTCAACCTTTATCGCAGGCATGCAGCATGCTAAACCCGTCTCCGGCCTGGAGTTATATAATCAAATTTATTAGTTAAGCAAGACATGTTGTGAATTACCGCCAATTCCGAATAGATTATTTTAAATTAAATTGGCCACGTTAGGTGGACCTAAATGAAGGTATGTTGTTGCTGTCCCGGTTTTCAAAGTTGACCGGCAATAAGTCTATTTTGCGTATATTATCTTATGATATAGTTCTCAAATTTAACGCTGTACAGGTATCATTTGTGAAGCAAAATGCAGTTATGCTAATTATTGAAGTAAGTTTTCCAGAGATATGGTACAAGGTAAGTCACATCTTGGAGCTGAACCCGGCTCCTGCTGCCGAGGAAAAATTTTCTTGGTGGTATTCCTTGTCCCCAGTCAAAACCGGCAGACACATCCGGTGGCGCCCACAATTTGGTTTGACTATAGCAAACGTCAATTTTTTTCGAGCGTTCGACCCCTACCGAACTGAGTTAAATCCAACACATTTTGCCTTGTTATTTGTAGTAAACAGAGTTTCCCTTGTGACTAGTACGGAAGGAGTTTTCTGACGTATCATTATAATAATTGTATTAACAGCTAGTACCATTTTGATAGTTCTATCAACTCTAATCCTAGTGTTTGGTGTATTTTCCCTTTCTAGCATCGACTTCCTCATAAATTCATATATAGAGTTATAGTGCCACCACAATTTCTTATTCTTATAGGTAATCTGCCTTTACTATAACGATGGTTTGTTTCGGGACCAGAAGCTCTTTCTACTCTAATTAGACCTCCAACACTCGCGCCATGTCTCAGAGACACATTGATAAATTGTTATTTATTATTTTTAAAAGGTAAGGTGCAGTAGTTGGCCGCTTGAGTAGCTTTCCATTTTTACATCTGTTTTTCACTGTTGAACATTTTGTAGCCATTTGTGAGCTTGTTTACATTTTATTTGGTAAAAAGGTGTGTAAAACACGACGCCAGTGGTCGTGTCATTGATATCGAACTGTGGATGCCACGTATTATACAGTTAATTAGCTTTATGGTAAGTAAATTCCGAGCAATATTTTCATAAAAGCTTAGAGCTTTAGTAGGATAAAGCCTCGTAAAACAAATTCGTTAACATTTGTTTACAGCATGTACTTTTTTCATGTAATAAGTACAGTAACTTCAGAAAGATTAATTATAAAAGGTGCATGTTAATTAATTCAGTAAGTACCTAGCTTATATGTTGTGTACACTTCTGAAGAGTTTCGCCTCGGGCGTGGTTTACACGTTGAGCTACCGTGCTCTTTTGCATTCTTCCTGATGAAACCCTTACGAAAGTGGGGGAAACGTTGAGTTCTTCGACCTCAATAATGACACAGTCCAATCCCGGAAGTCGTTTGTTACTTAATTTCCAGTTTAGATTTTTAAATAGTACGTCACGTCGCCATCGCACAATATTTCCAATTATTTTTTAAGTCAGCTGCTGCTCTATTGCATGCAATATAAGTTCTTTCTCTTCTTCTTCGACTTTATATGTAGGTTGTCGACTAGGCGCCCTTCGCGATTATTTACTTCATAAAGCATCTATTGGCAGGGGTCTTCAATTAGCAGCGTATCGTTTTGACAATTGCCTTACTCTACAAAAATGATCACTTAGTTTCTTCTTTGTCTTCAACGTGGATTTTAAACCAGTTCGTTCTTCCTAAAAATGGTTCTGGTGTCGCAAGGTAAGTTTTGAATTTCTTCCAAATTCTTACAGCACGATATTCCTTTAACTTGTTCTAGATGTTCTTTGTTTACATTACATGTTACAATACTGTTGAAATTTTTCCTATAGATTATTTTCTTGAAAGATATCTTAATGGCGTTTCATATTTTACCTATTCGGGCAATTTCAGTTCAACCCGGAGAAGGGGATGAGAAGACTGCTGAAGTTCTTCGTCCGCGCTTAAATTACGCAGGGACAGTGAATCAGCTAGCGTCCTGTAAAAAGTAACCGGTACGTGTGATCTGGCAACCATCGATTGCAATTACAACGCCGTCGGACTTAATGATTTCCAAAGCACGGCCTATAATAATTTTTAAATTAATTTTCTCGTTTTGTTATGCAGTGGCACAGTAATCACTGGTCGGATATTTAGAAAACTCTTAACTCCTCCCCCATCAAATGTACCGCAACCACTATATATAGCTACTGCCCGTTACCGACGCTTGCAACTGAAGCTGCTTATTCTTTCTTCATCTATCTCTAAATACCCGCTCAGTTACGCTACTAACAATAATGCCGCATTTCAGCTAAGCACAATACGTTGTAATTATTTAAGCAGTACATGGCGTCAATTAGCGCCATTTTTAAAATGTTATTTAATTTAAATGATGCATATTGTGGTGTTTAGAATTAATTAACTTAAACGGAAGCAATTTTTGGGTACACTGGTGTGGGTAGCGCTTGTTGCTATTTGTTGCTGGAATGTCGCCAAGCTATCAACAATCATTTCCCGCCGTGATGCGGAAAAATATTATGATTTATCCTATCGCCTGACATGACAATTCTCTAGCCGAATGTATAGTATGATCAAAAATTATTTTCATTTAATATGGATATGGGATTGTTTCTAATTTATGAATGCAACTAGGTTTATACTTAAATGTCAAACTTATAAATTAGAAACTATTCCTTAGCCATACTAGGTAAAAATAATTTTTGATCATAGGTACTATATTTCTGGTGAAAGCACCTATTGTACCCCTGCGTATCGATCTGGTGACGCATAGCCCGGATTTGTCCATTTAACTTCAAGGTACAATTTCTTTTTTGACCACAGCCTAGAACCCCTCCTTCTCACTGAGCTGCTGGACCGTCTTTTTTCGCTGGTTATAGGTTAGTAAATCAGAATATCTTTTGTAGCACAATTTTGAAATTTGTTTCTCTTCAGAAATATATATGATCGAGCTATATTGGTCTTCAATATACTATTTGTGAAAAAGATTCTTTTTGCTAACTTCTTTTTGCCTTCGCCTTGAGCTTTTATTAGGGTAACCAGTAACTTCTTAATCGCTTCGGTCATTTTTCAAAGTTTATTTTTAGACTCTGAAGTACTCCATTTGACTTTTTAGATAGTAATCGTTTGTAAAATTTAATGAGTTACTCGCCTTTAATGGTCGGTTTTCCGTATTATAAGTTTATGTTCATCTTGTTTCATCACGTGTAGTTTTCTACGACATTGGTTAAGTAGTACGACTAATATTGATTAAACAATATGTAGGTTGTAGAATTTAGTAAATATTTTACAAAACGTGTCATCATAAACTTTCACTTTTGAACGTGCATATTTGGATTATTTTATTATTTAGAAATAAACATTTGGCATAGTTTGAAAAGTGGGCCCTATTAGAAGTCTTACAAAAAATGTATTTCAATGTTAGTTCCTCATATTTCACGATTTAATAATCAACTGAGATAGATTCTAATATGTTTCTGGTGAATATTCCATCTAAGGATTATAGAGAGTAGTCGGAAGTTTACCGCGTCCCTGGTTTTATGACAGAGAAAGGGGTATAACTACGTTGAACCCTTTCCCGCAACGCTACATCGGACAGCTAAGGGAGGCGCTAGATACCTACTGTAAAGTTAACACAGTGCATTGCTGAGGATTGGGGAGACTTCATCATAAGTTACAGAATAGTGAACAATTTATTTTCTGTCAACATGGCGTCATTGTTCGTGTTAAACGCTGACGATAAACTTCGAGGTCATATGTACAAGTTAGTGCACAAACAGTATCGCACCAGACAAAGACAACACTTTTTGCAGAACCGATTTTTTTACTTATGGAACAACCGGCCAAGTAATGTTGTAGAAGCTCCAACGGTTAACACGTTTAAAAACAGACTGGACGATATATTATAAGAATGTTTAGTTAGTTTTAGTTTTAGTTTAGATTAGTTTTTAGTTTTTTCTGTTTTTGGGTTTGTTTTTAGTAGGTACAAGTCCACACTGCACACAAATGTGTCCTTGATATCTATTATGTAATAAGAGGTTATGGGACTTGTCCTCACCTCTTCTCATATTCTTAATAACAATAATAATTTCGCGAAGCAATTTTCCACTTTAAAGCATTTTTATTGCCCTTGTGACACGATTTTCAGCTTCTCAGGCATAACCTTATTTTGAAGTTCTGAGTAGCTACGAACCCTCCGATTTGAGAACGACTAGTGCAGGTACTGTTCATTCTAAAACTAATTAAGTGAGCGCCGGGAAATTCATGCATCGCCGTACGAATGATTCCAGTATGCCAAAAAGCCCAAACTACATTATTTGAGGTTATCCGTTGGTGAGATTCAACCGACGGCAAAATAAAAAATTGGGAGATAGAAGCGGGCCCCATAAACAAATGCTAGAAACCAATGAGAATTAATGCCGCGAAAACCAACTAATTTAAATGGTTACCAATAGAACTGTGATGGATTTCACTTGTTTTGTTTATTCAATTTGACGCGATCTTGTAAACGGCGTCCATCTTGGCTTATATTTGGCCCAATTTCAGTTTCGATTGTGCGCAGTTAAGCGTATGCTGAGACAGATCCGTATTTAATAATTTTAATAAATATGCATTCAGGGTGGACCCAACCGAGATGAGTCTGTGCTTTGTCGATTTGAGCTAGCGTATTGGATTAATTGCAGATAAATAAAATATTATAAAGGGCATACAACTATTTATTTTTATCTATCAATTTACAAGTAACTTTTAATCAACCTAAGATTTGATAACACGAATACGAAAAATATTTGCGTGGTACCCTTATTTAAAAATTAAATTAATAACATATTACAACACTAATTAGAAATACCATTGCAATATATACTTAATAACGGTTAATCTGCATGTTTTGAAATATTTGAAGACTCGAACGCTTAAAGGAACTAAGTTTAGAGCGCATTCCAGTTGGGTATCGTAAATCGCTATGTGCAATCAGTAACTGACTTGCCTTGAGGCCATCAAAACTGACTTTCGTAGTCTGCACTTCGAGTGACGGTCCGCGTACAGATATATTTTTAAACATAACTTATTGCGGATCTCAGCTTTTGCAGCTGTGCCCTACGAAAACTGCATTTATTTTGGTGTTTGTTGCATGGTACACCCCCGTCGGGTAATATTATCTATGTACAAGCAACAATTCGAACGAAAAATAAATTTTTAGTCTTATCAGCTAAAACTCGTATTTGTAATGGCAACAAGATAACTCCTTTGCTTGCTGATTTTGCAAAAGTAAAGTGAGTAGCTTTATGTTATGTAGAAGAATTCGACATCCGAAGATGTGCTGCCTCAGATAAATTATAAATTATATATTTAAATACACTACATTAAAATTGGTGTTACTTTGAAATTCAAACATTAGCCATTCTATCATGACGTTGCTGTAAGGTATAATGTATGTTTATTCAAAAATGTAACTAAAAGTTTTATAGGTACTGAATCGACAATGTTTAGAAGGCCAAACAACCCAGCTAGTGCTCTCTGCATAATCGATGAACACAGAAGTGCACCCAAGCACCGATAAGTTTTGAAGTGGCTTCTTGAACATTTAGTTCGCTGGACAACAAAACACCTGACTGGCGAAACTTCGGCCATTTAAACCCCTTTCCCAAGATAAGCAACCCGGGTCATATAGATTACGCCGACGGAGTGTTTGAGATATCGATCGCCAGATAAATGGACAGCTGGCTATTCGGCGGAGCTGTAACAAGTTGCACACGTCGCGTCGGGTTGACTCTCGATTAACGCAAAGCCTAGCCTTTGCCAAATTTATTGGTCTTAACTGCTTGAAACGTGCATAACACGCCTCGAATTTGCAACAGTCAGCCCAACCGCGGACGTCGTTCAACAATGCATAAAATATTGCCTCTCGAGCTGCCGTTGCGCATAATTGCTTGGCTGTTTGCTTTGCGTTACGCACTCTGTCAATAACAACAAACAGGTAAGTTATCCTCTCCTGAAAACTATCCAAGATCGTTTGTAACTGGAACACTATATGAGTATTAAACGTAACATGAAACGAGTTTGATGTTATAATTTTAGTTTTACATAGAACTTTTTCAAATTTGAACATATGAATATCTTAATTATTTACAATTCAAAGATGGCCTAAATATATTCCAGAGTAAGTGAGGGGTAACGGAACGGGTAACCATTAGGTGTCCTCTTCTTCAAGTCCTATACCAATAGTATTTATTGCGATTGCTAGTCGGCAGGTTATTAAATTCGACCTTTAGAAGGAATAACTCACCAAACCAATGTTTCAAATTTGTCGTTATTACTGTTAATATTACCGATCGCGGACATAGAGCGAGGGGGGGGGGGGGCTGGTGCCGCATTGTGCAGAAAATCATATGTAAGTAATTACACAGAATAATATAGAATGGTCTGTCGGCTTCAAATTCAGCTAGTTTTTTCTTTGCGCATGCGCGAGTTCTGGTGGTGCGCAGCTGTTTTCCATATAAGAAGGTTATGTTTTTTTGTGCAAGTGGTTTTAAAATATTAATTTAATATGAGTGCAAAGAAAAGATCTTTTGGTGGCACATGGTGTACTGTGCATTTCCATATAAATTGAATGGATTTTAAACGTACGAATTATTTCTGTTCAGTTTAAAATTTAGGCGCATAATTTTGAAGTTACCGCCTCTGCACACCACTAGGATCATGGCGGACAATTTCAAGGTCACAAAAATTGAGTATGCTGACATCAAAAGCGCCGACACAGAGAGGCCATTCTGATTTAGGGTATTATTCTGTGGTAATGATGTGTGTGTCCCGTGCTTTTAGGCAGTCCGAGTGCGTGGTAGTCCTGGGTAAGACAGGCCAATTCCTTGGCATTTCGACATCCGTCGAATACAATTTTGAGAGTCTTGTCGTTCCGTATCAATGAATTGCTTGGGCTTCCTTCTTCGAGTTATTATTTCGTCAGGTCGTCATTTATCACCATCCTGTCGTGGCCTCACCACTCTTCTTCCCGTTTAGGCTCCCACCAGCGGCAATTTTTCTGCGTACCAATCAACGTACAACCCTCCAATTTCGCTCCAACCCCAAAGTTGCCTATCGGCTAGCTACTGCATACAATTCACTTGTTATGTACTGTTATTATACGATTGAAATGTTGCATATCGGTCATCGGCAAAGTTTGATAATGTAAATGTGTTCTGACAAAACAGGTAAGTCGTTCCTAGAGGCCGACAAGCTTTCCCGCAGCCGAGGAAGATTATTTTCCTGTTGCAAGGTTTTCTACTACATCCCCATGCTTCGACAGCAGGCGGCGTCTAACAGTTTGTTCCTGATTAGTCTTATACCTTTATGGTGCAACCTATTTTTGTGAGAAAGCAAACATACAGCGCTACCCCTTCCCTAACTGAACTATCGGTGGAGTTCTATTTCTTGCTACCTCTAATTTACTCTCTCTCTTTCTCTCTCTCTCTCTCTCTTTGCCTTAGTCTTCAAGGAGTGAACTCTTTCGGATCGAAGCAACGCTAACAGCTGTCTAATTCCGGAATAGGACAGTTGGGCGCCATCATTTCGGCACCAATATCTCAGCGTCGCCATTTCGATACCGGTCATCTCGGCACTAAATCCCTGGCTATGTGGCTACACATCTAAAATGTATACTGTTAAGTCACTTCAAAATGTCGGAGCTATTATATACGTTTCACCTTTATTCCCGTGTACCTCCCTTGTTTATTTTCTGGCCGATTTCACTTTTGTTCAACTACACTGCCCCTTAAAAGGATAGCTCTTACAATTTTTAAATAATATTACTGCAAACCAGTCTGCATACAGCCCGTAGCCGAGTTGGTGACCCCGAGACTGGAAAAGTCATATAGCAAACTGGAAGTTTGAGAAATTTTAGTATTGTGGAACAATAAATATTTGAAACACTACACATATTCAAATCATTGAGGAAGGAATCTCCGGTTAGACCAGTTCACACCATTACCGAATAAAATGTATAGGAATCTGTGAAGGAG
This sequence comes from Agriotes lineatus, assembly GCA_940337035.1. Lineage (NCBI taxonomy): Eukaryota > Metazoa > Arthropoda > Insecta > Coleoptera > Elateridae > Agriotes > Agriotes lineatus. Next base: position 60,013,728 of record OW679203.1, read on the forward strand.
TTGTATGGAACTTCTTCTGTTTGTGGACGTCTGCTGCAGGACACAGGTCTCTGTCATTTATCACATTTACTATTTAGTATCAGCAATTACCATTCAGTTCTTTATCACTCGTCATCGGATATTAGCTTTCCACTTTACCTCCAATCTCCGGTTAGACCATCCCACACCCTTAACGAATGATAAAAATAGTTATCTGTGAAGAAGTTGTGTGCCTCTTCTTCTTCAGCTTGTGGACATTTGTTACAAGACACACATCTCTTTCATGTTTTACGCCTGCTATTTAGTATAAGCAATTACCATCTAATTGTTTCTCGTTCGCCATTGGATGTTGGTTCTCTGCTTTGCTCGGCAACAAATACGTTTCAGCTTCATTGTCTTAGTCTCTGCAAAATTTTTTCGTGGCTTTTATAGTAACGTAACATGTCCAGAGCTACTTAGTTTTTGCTGTATGTTCCATAATGGTAATAGCGACGAACTTTTATCTGATTTCCTCATTATTCACTTTATCCAATACACAAAGTAGCCCCTACTATTAGTCGTTTAACGTTGTTATGATGTTGGTACAGGGGTTTAAAAATAAGATTAATAACATTAAAACAGTACAGTATTACAAATTACAAAGATGAATTTAGATGTGAAATGGATATCAAAATTATTAAGAGGTATTTAGAAAAGAAAGGAAAAAGAACTTATAATTTAATTATATGAAGCTAATTGAGGAACAGTAGGATTTTAACTTAATTTAATATGGAAATTGGAAGTTAATGATAAATACTTTTTCGAAATATACTATTTAACATAGTAGGTATTAATCAAATAATAAAGCTTTAATACAATGTTGGACTGTAAAAAATAAGCTAGATCGCTAAGCGAAAAATTTTTGCTAACAAAAATTATGTAATACAATTATGTAACGTTTGAAATTACGAAATAAACCCTTTTATGAAAGTTTTTAAATACACATTTGGAAAAATAAAAGGGTTAAAATTGAATATAAATTGGCGTGGTGACAAAGAATTAAAGCTAAAATGTTAAAAGAAAAGATTAGCAGACTGGATGGATGAAGACTAGAATGTGGTGATAAAACTAATCTAATACAGTTATGATCTACAAAGGCAAATAAAAGTAAAGGAATGTGAATTGAGTTTATTGTGGAATTACATTGCATCGACTGAATTGGATGGCAAGGAATGGTTTACTAAGTATATTGCATCGACATCATTATCCGAGTAAGCATATCTGTGAGGTTTATTAAGTGACATCTTGTGGCTTGCATCTGGTCAAGCTGAGGTCTATTTGCATCCATGCTGTGGTGGAGGTGTAGATGCAAATTGGGAAAGGCGTGCTGTTTTTCGTGTGTTCCTTTGGCGAACTGGGCTCCTGTGTTGATTTGGATCCGGATTCTGGACATCCTGGCAGTTGGTTGTCAGTTGAGGACTTCGCCGTGGCTTTGAGTGTAACGATGAAGTATTTGTAATTGGTTTTTCAAAACTAGTTTGTAGTGTCAGTTGACAGATGTATTAAGTTGTCATATAAAAATAAAAACATCAAATTTCAGAATATAAGCAATCTAGATTATAAAGAATCCGGCCTGATTTTCAGTCAAGTGTTTCTACTGAGGCTAGCAGAAAATAATTTTGATTATCCATAATAAAGAAAAGCTCAATAAAATTAATTAAAATTCAATTTAATAATAAAATTTGATTGAGAATAAACTAAAGTAAAAGGTGTAAGTCAATTATAACATAGCAGAAGTTGGGCACACAAAGTGTAGCTAATCACCTTAACAATATATATTTTTTTAAATTTAGAACACGGCTTGTTTTGACATAAATTGTAGTTTTGCATTAGAAACCGGGCAGCGCAGTAGTGGTGAGCTCAAAGTAAGCGAATCCTCGATTGGAATTCATAAATGGGAAAAAATTTTCACCAGCCATTTGTTACGTCAATTTGAAAAATTGACGCCATCACTGCCTCTTACGCATGCGACGAGGGTCAACTTAATAAACTTCTTCGCGCTGGGAATGTCTGCGCAGGGGGTGCAAATCAGGCGACTATCGTCAAGAACACAGGGCGCGGGTTCTGTGCAAAATAACCTCCTTGTCGAAGCATTAAAACCTTAGAGGTTATATCAAAGTTGTCAGATAAAGCAGTTCCAGCCCTGTCTTTAAAGTTCTGATCTCGTGTCGTTGAATGTCGTGGAATTTCAACTAGGTTTTGTACCGAAACACTTCACTGTCTTTTTTCATTGTTTTAACAATACTGTATAGGCTACGCTTGCGTTTACGCAGACTTCCAAAGCTGCCTGTCGCCTTGAGCTACGGCAGCTACATATTGTTGTTCCTTCAAACTGTCATTATTTTTGTTTCAGCCAGTGGTAGGCCCTCGATGCCTATCAAGATGCAACATTTTTGTTCCGCACCACTTTATTATTTTAGGAATGCATGTGGTGGACTACCGCCAATTGCTAATATTGTTAGGATACATTGTATGTGTGAAATATTTTAATAATAACCGTTTGGATGTGTTCAGCGTTATTTGCAAACAGTTGTTGACTTGTTATCAGGCCGTCAAAACTGGATTTCTTAACATGTGTAGCGATCATGATGTCACACGCGTGGGTGATTAAACAGTGATCTATTACGACTCCAGCGTTTGAGTTATTTTTAATATATATTCGTGTCAGGTTTATACCGTTTGGATTATTATAAAGAAAAATGCAGTGCACATTTTATTATTAAAGTATAAACTTTTCAGACAAATTGCACCAAAAGAACAAATCTGAAGCTAAGTACACATTTCTCCCGTCGCCAAGGGGTTATTTCCTGGTGAGTCCATCAGCCACAGTCCATAAAAACAACGTGAATTTGTCCCCGTATTCTTCTAGGAATAATTAACTGTTTTGATTATCGCAAGCGCGCCCTTATTTTTTCAACCTATTACACAAACCTTCCAACGCAGCTCATTGGAGCAACCTGTATGCATTTTCATGTAACCTGTATCATATTGAATCACTTGCCCTGGGGATATTATCACCTGCGCTTTTTTTAATACAAGCTTATGGAGAAGACTAGCATAGCCATACTAACACATGTCGAAAACTTTACGTTTAAGGTTATAGAAATATTGTAATCTTTTGAATGTATCCAAAATTGTTGAATTCTGTTGATGCCAGTAATTTCTGCTATTTGCTCCTCCCTAGATTAATATTGTGGTCAAGTGTAAATACTCTTCTACTATGTAGTTGCAAAAAGTAATTTTTATAGATTTCTGAGCACAGCTTTTCTGAAAACTTTAGAAGTGAACTGCATTAGCATCCCTCAATATCACACGGTATGTAAATTACCAACGTCTTAAATTTCTATTAAATAATACTAACAACTTTTTAAAGATATTCTCTAGCGCCTAAGCGAAAAGTTTTGGTGATACTTTCTTTTTTCATATAAAGGGTGTCTTATTGACATAACCACTGACTATTTTAAAACGTATAAACTCCAACACAGAACAACCTATTGGTCAATGCATAAACTTTAAATGCGTGACAAGTTTAATGATTCTAATTTGTATGTTCATCAGTTTTTACTGTTCCTTTAGCAACTGTTCACGTGCTGCGAGTGTTAGATTGCCTACACAGCTTTTCTCTTAGCTGTAAAACACATTTCTTTCGGGTTGCTTGCGTTGAACGTTTAGTAAACCAATTTTTTCCGAAAATCATCAGCAGTCTACTTCATATTTGGTATGATTGGTGAAGTGCCACATCTATCTGATTGAGTCAAGATTTAATGGTATTTTGGAAGTAAATTTAACTGTTTTTAACCACCATATAACCATGTAACCGTTATCACTATGCCATCACAGGATTCATATTTTATGGGAGCGTTTAGTTTTTTTTTTCGAGTAATCACCGATATAAATCTTTCAATGTTGAAGGAACCATCCGTTGGGCTTTAGATCACATGCTGGTGAAAGTTCTACTACCTGGTAGCACGAATCTGTTCTGGCGCGATTGCGATGCCTCCGGTTAACAAGTGCAGGTTAGGAGTATTTTCATAACCATCTTCCGCTATTTTTAGCGTCTGCCAACAATAGTGCTTCAGGTTCTTATCAGGTTCTTGGCGCCCTAATATTTTATTTTTTTACCATCATGTTTAAGGCTGCAGCTGGATTGTGATCCACCTCACTCTGAGCTAACCGAAGCACTTTTTATTAACGTCCTACAATAAACCACCATCTATCCAGCTAAGTTGGGTTTAATCGTAAGTACGTTACACAAAATAAAACCAATAGAAATTTAGGTACGGAGTCAAAGTGGAAAATATATTCAAATACTTCTTATGCAAATGTTAGAATAAAGCAATGAAAGCAGAATCAGCAACTCAGTTTATTTCTGTACATATAATTTCTGTTGGGTTCTTTCATTGGTTCGGCTTCGCGTCTTTTGCGTTTAGTTATGGTTTATTGTATCTTTGTTTTTCTTTGTATACTCGATTTGTATAGCATTTTATTGAGATCTTCAATAAGTTTGTTTCTCTTAATTTGTTTTAAGTTAAAGTACACTGCTTGTTCGAGTTCAATCCGAACAAGCATTTTAGAAGGATATAGCTCTAACAGAAAATGCATTGACATGTTATTATCATAATTTGAGAAACAACTAAGCCATTAAAGTTAATGATATTCGTCCCTGATATGTAGCCCCTTTTTTTATTTAAATTACCTTTTCAAATATTTAATCTTATACGAAAGCCCCTTATTTAGTTTTGGGAAAAATGTTTCTTAACTTTTTCAGCGGGATTCACAGAACATGAAATACAAGGGATTTTTTGTCATACTACCAATAACATCGTGTGCTTTTAAAAGCAAACGGGTATTTGGAGGTTCCAATTCGCCTTCGCCATCATCATTTACGCCGCAACCGCGTGGTCTGCTAAAAAACCGTTCCCATTCCACCCGTTCCCACTCGTAATTTTCCACTGCCACACTCGTCGAGCTTTTCTATCTGTCACAGCAAATCGGTAAATTTTGCCCTTGGGGGTCCTTTCTGTTCGCCTCGGGAGTATTTCTACACTTACAAAACGTAAGTACCTGCCTCTCATAACTACAGTCCGTCATTATTTGCTGTTAATGTTATACTCACGGTACTCATTAAACGATAATGGAAAAATGGCGGATATGTTTTTCACAGCCGTATTCGAGAAGAAAATCCAGAGTTTCATTTCGCAGTAGATTTGACTGCTCTACTTAAACTAGGTTAGAACTGTTAAAATCATAGGTGAGTTGCCAACGTCAAGATGGTAAATTAATTTATGTAGCTGCTATATTCAGCAGCACACACGATAATTCATAGGATAAAGCTTTGTATGGAGTAAGTGGCAGAGACAGGTTTCCGACGATTCATTTCCATTCAACACAATTTGCATTAGTCAAATTGGTTTAGATGAGCCTGACATTGGATCTTGAAAGTGTTTGCGTTGATAACCATAAGAACATGACGCTGTAGGTCGGCTAAGTGTTATTTTAGAAAGTAACTATTTAACTACATACATATTTTTTCTGAGCCACGGAAAAGCTTGCAAAGCAATGTGTAACTACAGCAATAAGACAGACTATATCTAAACCAAGATGATAGTTATTCCACGTCACCTCATCAATCCATCCTATTGTACAGCGGTTAATCTCTTCATTCAAGAATATTCGCAGATAATAAAACCAAGAACTAATAATATAACAATTAATTACGTTAGTCAACGTGTCAGGCATCTACATGCTACAAGGAAAATTGGGAGACCATTACATAAAACAAAATAAAATTCGCGCGAAACACTCGGTGCAGGAGTATAGCGTGAAACTCAGCGGATCGGGTTGCTGATTATCTCTTTCGAAACTCAGTCGTCTTTCACACCGTTGGCATTGGCGACATACTGGGTGATATGGTTAGAACCACGCCTTCGACGACTGGTTTACTGCCCTAATTCTACAATTGTGGTTTCGATACCCCATTACTATAAAGCGACGAGTGAACCGCCGCGCCGCTCAGTTGTCAGTCATGAGCATTGAACTCCTTACCTTCAGCAGCGGAGTTGAGTTCACTAACCACTCGACCACGCTGGCGTTAATAACTACGTTACCGACAAATAAGAATAAGACACTTGCTACGATTTATTAATTACGCCCACTATGGCGCCACGGTTTTCGACAGACGTCTACATATTAATCCGAACAGCGAATTAATACAAATTTTAAGCTCTTCGCTGTCTGAAACAACGACGGCTCTATTTACATGTGACGGTTGGAATTCCTGCTGACTCCTAGAAAAACTTAAAAATTTAATAAAAATATAGCAAATTGATTCCTACCGCGACTCCGGCCGTTGAAAATGTTGAAAACGAAAAGCGTTTAATCACCCCGAATATCAGCAGCAAAAGGCTGATAGGCTCTGTAGGTCGAACTCACACGTTCGTCTCATAGCTTTAACAGACAAGCTCGGCAGGTCGAGGTAACTCGTTCGCCTAAGAGCTTTGGCATCCAATCTCCGTGGTCGAACCCCTAGTTCGCATAGAGTACGGGCGCATTAGCCCTTCGTCGCCCCAAAGCTGCTCTTCCATCCAGAAGGCCGCTCCATCGTTCACCAGTTCCACAGCCCGGTCCAGGTGGAACCTCGCGGCACTGCGGATCTTCCAGGAGGCCACCCCCTTGTTCACTAGCTCTACAGCCCCGTTTAGGTGGAACCTCTCTACGGCCGGCACTAGGCCGAAGCAGCCTCTCGGGTTTTTTTTCTTTCTAAGCTCCGCACTTTGGTAAGGCGCCTCTTCGAGCCTTTGCCAACTGCGAGTCTCAACTTACCGCTCCGTAAAGGAAATAGGGTCCACTAGCATCTCCGCCACAGCATTTTTAATTGTGTTACCTGTTTATATGTCAGTCTAAAGAATTAACAGTTAATGCTTTTATATCTTTTAACAATTTGAAATGTCAAGTAAAGCAATGCGCATAGATGTCCTAAACTGTAGTTCATAGAAAGTTGTAACCAGTGACAACTAGTTTATATTTCGTTCTTCTGACAATTGGCCAGGGCAATTGGCAATCTTCCACTTTGGCTTCTCTTAGATCCTCTTTTGGCGCATCCAGTAATTTCTTCTTGGCTGTTCTTTTTCCAGCTTTGTCCTTCGCTACTGCACCTTTAACCAATCTGCTTTTCGGTATTCTTACTATATGTCCAAACCATCTGGCTCTTGGTGTTCTAACTACTTGTGTAGTACTTGGTTTTCCGCAAATGTCTAATATCTCTTTGTTTTTTGTCTGAATGATCTCTATTATGAGATGTTTTATCGGACTTTTTCCACTGTCGAAGTCCGATAAAACATCTCATCTATTTGCTTGTCCTTTTTCCCCATTCCTGCTCTTTCATCTTAACCCCTCTAAAGATTTTTCTCTCTTATATATCAAGCCGGGCTTCTGGTTTTATGTTTATTATCAAATTTTGCAACTGTAAGGTACCGTTGGTCTTACTATTGTTTGGTAAACTCGAATTTTTTGGCTCTTGATATATTTCTTGCTTTTAGCACTTTTTCCAGCATTGCAGTCACCTTGTTTCCTTTACCTAACCTTTTGTCCATTTGCTTATCTTTTTTCCTTTGATTCATCAGTATTATTTCGAACTAATCAAATTGCTGCACTATTTCTATTGTATACCTTTTATTCTCTCCACATTCTGTTACTAAATTTAGTCCTTTTTTCTTGTCAGTATCTCTCATTACCATGTATTTTGCTTTTCTATTCCTTCATCATTAGGTCATGCTTTTTTGCTTTTCCTTCTAGTAGCCTAACTACCTTTTTCAGTTATATGTTCGTCTTGGCCATGAGTACAGCTCGTCTAAATATGCACGATATGGATATTTATTATTCAGTACTACCGCCAGTACAAAGTTAAAAAGCGTTGTAGATAGAAAGTTTTCTTGGCTCAGTATTTTTCACTTTCCAGCTATTCAAGAAATTCTTTCTAATGCTATCTTATTGGTTGTGTACCTAAGCGTCACTTCCACCAGTCTCACTATCTTCTTGGGTATTTCGAATCACATTCTTGTTTATAGTCTATGAACAGTATGTAAAGGCTTAAATTCTATAGGCATGTACCGGGTGGACATAAATGTCTGTTATCGCATTAGTTTTGGAATGAACAACGCTCTGAAAACTGATGAATTCAACTACCTAACCTAAATATCAAATGCCATTTATATCAGCAAATTCTAAGTAGGACTTTGGCCATATGACCAAAGCAGTCTGGGTCTAAGGTACCTGGTACTCTGCATGGCTAGACCTTGTCCATTAACACACAAACAACTCACATTTAGTTGTGAAAATGATTACAGATTCCTATAATTTATTATTATAACTAGAATATGGTGCTAACCAACATTTATAAGTAACTAGTTCCATGGCTATCGGGATCATATATATTTATGGTCACCCGGTATTATGATGGTGTTGACTCATAATAGAAATTTGGCCTGTCGTCACCTTGGTACTCCCCTACTAGCTCTGTTTGGTAATAAGTCAAGCAGTTCTTAACAATCCTTGCTAATACTTTATAGCTTACATCAAGGAATACAATAAAATTCCTCGATAGTCTGTCTTATCCTCTTGTTATATATGGGCTGCGTTTTGCTATTCCTTCGGCATTCTTTCTCTTCTCAGCTCTTTGCTATTAATGATCCTTCTCGTTAAGCCAATGCTTCCCCGATTTGTTTTATAGTCTCTGCTGGAAGATACATTTTCTTACATTCTTATTATTATTCCATGCTTTACATACTTCCACACTTCGACTGACGAATTTTGTTCGGCTATCCTCTTTTTACCATTCGAAAAATATCCGCCTTCATTCAAAAACTGTTCAAAATACTGTACTAATCTAATGAACTTCCTTTCCCTCTTTTATCTCCTTCCCTTCAAGTCAGTAATCATCAATTGAAAACCATAACAACATTTAGTGTGAAATCAAAAACCAGATTTCTCTCTGGAGTTGGCATATTCACTAAGCAATGAAGGCTTATTGTCTTTTTCTGGAAATTAGAACTATTCAAGTATTTTATTGTATAAGCTACCTGTTTATATATTTTGTTGCTTACATTGTAACTTGTCTATTTATCAAATGTTCTAGAATAAATGAAAATATATGACTTAATCAGGATAAGCTTCTAAGCAGGAATATCATGGTCCAAATATATTTCGACACCTTAGAAGAGCGATATTTTCTTTTTCCAAATTTATAGCACCGAATAATAGAATTTCTAATTTGGATGGAAGCTGCCTAGGTGTCTGAGTTGAATGAAAGAATGTAACGTGCGATGTTAGGGTTGCCCTTCAAAGATCGGCGTCCTAACATGGAGATAGGAAGAAGAACCGGTATGGTTAATGTGAGAAAAACCGAGTACCTAAAGTGGAATTGCTAGAACAACGACAACAGGCGGACCAGGAAAATAGCAAGTTGGAGACCTAGACAGGAACACACAGAAAGAGAGGACGTCCTCCAGTTCGCTGGTCCGGCTATATGAAAAGGATATCAAGGAATCGGAATACTCTAAGGGAGTCCTATATTGAGCAGCAGACGTGGATGGTTATGTGATGATGATGATGACTACCACGTTAAATTTCATTCCTATCATATAAAATGAGCAAAGAAGTTTCTGAAGATTGTCTCCATCTTCTACTATAAGCGCATTATAACATATTATTCTTAATTCCGTCTTGTCTGTTCTGTATCCCTTCCCTACGTTCTTAACTTTCCCCATGATTGGGTCCATTACTACGTTGAATAGAAGAGTACTTAACTAGTCACCTTGTTGAATTCCTGTATCTACCACCGCATGCAAAAGTATCTCATACAGTTTGTGTTACCCTTTGTAAACATGGCAATGTATTTAATTAATATCAAAGCAGCATTGTGACAATACTATCAGTGTCAGTCATTTGATACTGGTATTCTAGATTTTGAATTCGCCAAGTTCATACAGTATCAAACAATATAACCAGCGTACATTTGATTTATGTTCGCTTATATAACCCTCTAATATTCTCCACGATATGTTTCAAAACTGACTGGTTTCATCATCAGACCATAATAATCATCAACAGATGTACGAGGATTTTTCCATAGAAACACATTTAGAAGCTGTAGCATAATTTCTACTAACTCAATTTTTAAAAAATCTCTGTTAACATTGAGGTATCAGTCCCACTGTTGTACTAATATCCAGATTTCCTGCTGGTACAATTCTTGCTGCTGTTGAGGAAGTTATTTTCTAATGGCGTCCGAAATTAATCGCTGCCCCTTTAGTGATTATTTCAATGGACCAAAGACATGAAATTTCTGATAAGAGTGTGAATAATGAAACGAACACTTCCTATATTGATGCTCATCTTTTCTGACAGTTATCTGACTTTAATGCGTCTATTTGCACGTAAAGCAGTTTCCAAACACCTCACACTTTCATCTGAAATTGCTATAGTCACCATCTACAGCTTTCCTTTTCTCAAGGATTTCTAGTGATTGACGTCCTTCGGCGGTATGCATATTATTTGGACGGATCTTCTATAGTAAACGCCATTTCAGAGCTCTATAAAAATGTACACAAAGAAGCAATGTCAAACGAATTTGAAGACACCTCACTAATACGTCAATAAATAATTTCATTAACTGCATTGAAGTGCCATGATGATCAATTCATGCTTACACGATCAAAACGTGTTTCTATTGAACAATCCTAGTATAATATTAACATATGAAGCACATAGTAAAAAATGAGGTTAAAATTTAAAAGTTGAGCAAAGGTAAGTAAAAAGGGCTTTAAAACCCCAACCAAGCAGAGAAGTAAATATGTTAATAACCGTAAGTGCTATCCATTATGAATATCTATTTTAATATTATACCTGTTATGGCCTGATGAAACCAGTTTAGTTGCGAAACATGCCGCTATCTATATACAGGGTGTCCAAAAAATGGCGGATTAACTCTACGGTGCGTTACTTGGGGATACCCAATGAACCCTGGAAAAATATGAAAAAAATTCCCTGGGCCGTATTTTTCGAAATATCTCTGGTCAAAGGTGGGTAATAAAATCCATTTATTTAAATAACTAGGGTATAATTATAGTGTTAAATATATCTGGGACTTATTAAAATATCTGTTTTTTTAATATTCTTGGGATTTAACTAAATTGTTTTCAATATTTAAGTATTTTAAAAAACTAATTTCCTGTTGAGTTTGTCGATTACTAAATATGGCAAACAGGCTTTGTACAATAATAATATACGAAATCAAGCTTGGCATTGAAATATTTGTTGTATGAATAATATGTTGGTGGCACTGTAAGTCTATGTCAAATTCGAGATTAGCAGGTTAAGTTTTGTGTCAGTTTTGAAACAGACTGACGCAAAACCTAACCTACTAACCTCGAATTTGACATAGACTTACAGTGTCACCAACATATTAACAACTTACTGTAGATACATTTTTGATTGAGAAATTGTTGCAGTATCAATGTTGCCAGATTTATTTTTATTAATTTCTAAATATTTCGAAAAATGCGGCCCAGGGATTTTTTTTCATATTTTTCCATGGTTCATTAGGCATCCCTCAGTAACGCACCGTAGAGTTAATCCGCCATTTTTTGGACACCCTGTATAAAAAGTATAAAAATGAATCCCTATTTCCCTTGGTCACGCCATAACTCGAGAACGACTTTACCGATTTTATTCGTATTTTTTTTAAGTTTTCTAATACTGCGTAGAAGGTTCTTACGGAATGAAAAATTAAGAAAATCCAAAGGAAAAGCCGGAAAATTGAAAAATATCGAAAGTGTGTTGTTTCTATTTGCAGTCACACCTGTGCTTAATGGTTTGAAGGGTTTTCCCCATAATGTCATAATCCGCATCAGGTAACCGAAAGCGGAAGAGATATACCTATTGTTTTTATTTTTTCCAGCGGTCCATCGTTTGTCCCTAGAACCGCTTTCGTATTACTTCACGGGGAGAAAATGTCCCCCTAATAGAACTTTCGCATGAACGTCCCGTGTTTAATTGTGACCTCGGCTGCATGGCCGAAAACCACCGACCCACCGAGGCCCCTATCATTTTGACTATTACATTGAGAGAACTACGAAAAAAGATGAAGAATAGTAAATATACAAGCTCTAGCTACACTTAACAACTTCACCACGTGACCATGATAACGCGTAGAGCTACGTTGGTGACACTAGTATTTCGATTGTCGTCCACAAGAAACAAAATCTGGAGAACGATAATCGCGCACTGAGGAATAGTTACAGAGTGCTGATTTTTTAAAATCTTTCTCGAAGCCAATATCCTGTTCTATATACTTATATAGAGAAGAATCCCCTCCCCAATGATGCTCAAATTAGTTTTCAATCAGAAAAAATGGCATTACTATTTTTAGGGATGCGTAAATTAAATACGGATAACTTAATCAATTACTATTAAAATGGTAAATTTTTATTATAGACAGTATTTAGCCCGCTCCTTCACAAAACGTTGATTGAATAATGTATATTCCAATGCTATTGGTATTTTCTTGACATGTTGATCAGGTACCAAAGAATGCATCCAAAACAATGATTCTGCAATAACTACTTAGGCCCTACAAGAGAAGCAATTTTTATTCCCGGTCATGGCGTTACAGACGACTAACCCCAGTAATGGATTAGGAAAAATCAATCGTCCCATTTATCTTCCCAGAGGCCATAAAACTACTATAACCTCTCTATAAAAACGGGAATATAAAGATAAAAGGATCCATATAGTTTATGAGAGGGGGTGTCGCCATATTTTGTCGGCACTAAATAAAGCAGCGGGGTTCCGCAGTATTAGAAAAGATTAAACGAGGCAAAAAAGTCGACGGCGGTCTGCAATTCCGTTTAATAATTCGTTTACCCAGCCACTGTTGACGCAAAATCCCGACTCGCCATATTAAATCCGATATCTCAGAGTAAACATGCATCCACGCCGGGTGTTATTATTTCAGCTCTAAAACTGAAATTCTACCGCTACAGCTGCCGATTTGTTTAATGTTCGTATTAAAACTGCCACTCTTAACACCTCGTACAATTTCAGGCGTGACTGCTCTAAATCCACCGAACGAAATTTACATCTTCCCCAATGCGCGGCAGGCTTTGGTATGCATGAACAAAATCGCAGGGAAATGGTTTTTGGGATTCATGTCACAAGCGAACTACTTGTGCTTACTCGCATTTGACAGGTATAATAGTCATGTCAAAACAAAATAAAGTTTCTTCAGCAGTTTTGTAATAGTGTACTACAAAGCATACAGCTACAAGCGGCAAAAGAATAAACTACAAATCAATAAGCAGATAAATTCTTTGTGGGACCATGTGATAGGAAACGCACTTTTATTTCAGAAACTAGTTTAGAACTTCTTGTTGCAGGTAGTTACTGATTTACAAGTTTTAATTTTCTCAAACGTTCCCCAATGAGTTCAGACAGACTTACTCCAGTAGATGTTAGTTGCCACTCTGATGCTGTTAAGGGTGGTTGTGTCTATGGGAAATAATTCACACTTTACAAACTGCCGAGTTATCAAATTTAACAAAAATGTACCCGGAGAGTTAACTCAAACGTCCCGAAATGCTGTATTTCTGTGTGAGTACATGCGTTTACACGGTCACGTTTCAATTTCCTACAAAATTTAAAGATTTCAAGATGATACGATTTCTTTAGTATTTATCCTGCTAAATAATATATTTTCAGAACACCATTAGCCTCTTGGTGGTTCAGAGCTTAGCTTAAATGATTTGCAATGTGTTTTCCTGAATTCAGTCGATTTATAGAGGATAACTACACTGCAGGGTTTTGGGTGAGCAGTCCCTAATGTAAAAATTTCGATCAAAGCACTCCGCGCTTGCTTAAACTCTGGAACTGACTAACAGAAACCGCCTAAGGTATCAATTTAAAACTCGGCGTTTATAAATTGCATTTCGCCAGGTTTTCGACGCAATAGAGACTGTAATCCGATACGTGTTGGCGCCCGATTGCCGACTATTCAAAAACATTTTGCAAGAAATCTCATTAGATAAATGAGAATACGTAACGGAACGTGCCGTTTCAGAACAACGTGCGCTTGTCGCTGTTGTTGGCGGTCGCCCCATAAATGTTCCGCTCTGTAAGTGCAACAAGGCAAAGGTTATTTTTGAAATAAGGTAGCTAGGGACGCCGTCAGTTTTTATTCTGTAAGAGAACGAAAACGCAAGGAGCAGTTTGGAACTTGGAGCTGACTTCCCCCCAACTACTAAATGAGCTATAACGTTGATTTTTCGATCATCGCCTCGGATCGCCAAGACTGGTGCTCTGTGCGAATTATCGGTCTGCCGTGAGCTAAGACAGTTAAGAATTTGAATGCCAAGTGCAGTACCAGTTGAGTGTGCGAAAGATTATTAGCTATCGAGAATTGTACTGCCGAAATGTTGCAGTCTAAGATTCCGTAATCGGAGCCAGTCGCGTTCGTGTAGAACTAAGTTTTGGTTCTGTTCGTTAAAGTGATTTGTAGAAGCTACTGTGGTAAGAGGCGTTATGTCATGTCGTACCGTAACAGCTTGCCAGCTATTTTCGAACTAATTTTGTATTTTTGAACTTCGTCAAATATTCCTGGAAATGAAAAGAAGCCCACGTGTTTTTCTTGCAATCGCTTAAGCAGATCTAAGAGCTAGCTCACAGTAAATACGGGGCGTTCGTTTACTCATTGTTCTATCTGCATCGTGTGTCTACAACGGCCCAAAGCTGGAGCGACATCAACCCCTTTTTGTAAGGCACCGCCTATTAAGGCAACTTCGTTTAAGCACAGCTATTCAGCTGTAACTTGGATATTAAGGTGTTAGTCGGAATGCGAATATCTCAGTGTGTGTTTAGACTAAAAAATGTTTATTTGATTGGCAACAAACTTTTACTTAACGTCACTGCATGTTGTATTTCTCTTGATTTCGTTGTAATTTCGTAATAGATATTGGATATATGTGTTATGTTTTGCTAGACGTTTATCGATTATTTGTTTTAATATATGTAAAGAGGCAGTTCGAGATGGTATATTAGAAGTTTGATGTTTTGATTTGTACCCTGGGAATGTGTGAAGTAACTGTACGTATTTTTCTGCACGCCCGGGTAAACATACTAATATACCTGGCCCATTTCACGATTTGCAAGATCAGCTACCTAATATGCAGATTGGGGTACTTTCTTATCCATGCTGGATATAAGAATGATGGAAAATTTTTCTTTCGGCATAAGAGAAAAACTGTTCAAGAACAATCCTCAGCATATAAGGATTCTTTTGACCAATGATTGGCAGCGATCTGTCAGGCCATTTTATAGTTCTCTGTAATTTAATTAACTACACATAGCCTATCCCATAATATTGCAACGTTTAGCATCAAGCATCCCCATTCGTAAACTTTGTACACTCTTGGTATCGTTGCTTCAAATCCGTAAACTTTGTACACCCCTGTCATCATTGTTTCTTGCAGCTGCAGGCTGCTTCATCCTGTTTGTTTTCAATTTAAAACGGGGCCCTGCGAGTACGACAGAGAGGCATTCGTTCCGTCGCATACTATGATATTCTCGTGGCCTGCTTCGTCATCATCAGGCCAAGATTATTGCGCTCTGATTGGCTGACAACTTTTGGCGGTTAGAGCGCGTCTGTCTGGAATTTAGTTCAGCGTCGCTTTGGGCATTCAGCCTCGACCCGCAAGAGAGTACAGTCGTTATAAGGCAAGTTTGTGGCCCCCTTGCGCTTCGTGCGAGTGCGGGGGCGGTCGTGTTGTTGGAATTTGTTTATTGTTGAGAGCGGTTTGTGCATGTGCGGCAAGTTATGTTGGTTTTGCCCGATGTTGTCCTGCTGATACAGCTAATTATGTGACTTTGGTTTCTTGCGAGTGTGTTGATAACGCTTGGTTCCGTTTCTTGTTTTCCAAGACTTCTCTACGGGCCGTTGAGGGTGACAGTTGTATGTGTTGGTTGGTGCCACCGTTTGTTGACCGAGGCTCTCGAGTATCGTGTGCCTTGTCGGCGATTTGCCACCTTTATTGTGGGATTAAATACAACGAGAGTGTGCCATGGTCGCCGTCTTCGTGCGGTCGCCCTGCTGGGGTCGCATATTGTGTCCCGTGAGGGATTTCTTGGTGGCGTCTTCAGCCCCTGCAGCCGTTAGCCTTTGTGTCTTTCCCTGCACTGTGAGGCGCGTTGTTCGTGTGACCGAAATTTAGAGTCATGCCGAGCTAGAACTTAAGGTCAGGCTATATAGTATGTATTTTATGTATTAACCGTTTTTTCGTGATCATTTAAAAGTTGCCAACTGGTTTATCAATTACATTGTAGCGCAATATATCAGGCGATGGAAGAGTAGTTGCGTAGACTTAATTAGAGAATTGTGACACCAATTTCCTAGTAATGTAACAATAACGTACCGATTAAAATTCTCGTCCATGAAGTTGCTTTGGTAAAGTTGAAACGCACTAATTCAATCACTAATCCGGATGCTAATTATTTAATTTAAGAATTGTTGCTAACCTGATATTACTGCTCGCTGTGGCTTGGTTCACAGTTTTATGCGTGACTGTTAGTTGTGAAAACCTTTCTTTTTACGTTTTGAATACTAATGTTTGTTATGAAAGCCTTTTTACGTTTTTGATAATGTTTGGTGTGAAAACCTTTTTACGTTTTGATTAACAAGATGTTTATGTGTACCCAGACCAATATATAGGTTTGTTTATATTACCTGGTGTTTTCTTTGCGCAGATTGCATGCTAATTTTCAGGGTTCTGTTGTATACTTTGTGAAGATAACTGTGAGGTGGGGCCTGGAAGGCACTTTAGAGACATCACAGGTAGGTCGCTACACTCGTCGCTGCAGTGTGGGAGTAGTCAGGCTGGTCTACTATACCATTCCTGTTAAGTTTTGAATTTTCGACAAGGTGTTAAGTTGAAAGGTAGGCCCATTTGATTTCCCGGTTTACTCTGGGTTTATCCTTGCATTTTCGTATGTTCATCAAACCGGGTGGCGCCCCTTTTTAATTTTATTGTTATTTACCGCCCCTCTGGCAGTTGCCCTTAAGTAATCTCTTAAAGAATCCCCCTTGCTCCACTGATGTTTAGCCGGCATTATCTTGTTGCGGGTGGGGCAGCGACGTAGGTGAATCTTTATCCCGTGTATGTCAAATTTTGTCCGCGCCGGCCGTGTAAGTTTTGTATGAGCCGGCGCGGTGTCGTAAAACCCGTTTTAGACCGTAACAGATCACCAAATGGGCTAGGGCTAGTTTTAATGTGCCCACCGCTATAAGTCAGACTGAGTAAATTACGAAATTTAGATCTAATTACAGTCCCGAAAAATATGACGTCTTCTTTTCTAGAGAAGATCCCAAAAAAGTTGATGAAGACGCCGTACGACTTGTTAAAGACCGGAAATGAGAAGGACATGACAACTGCGGTCAAACGTAATGGAATTAACTTTTTGTATTTTTAGTACTAACCTTTCGATAGTCAGTGTTGAATCGGCTGCCAAATGATAAGATTCCAGAGAACTCCAACAATGACATTAAAAATGCTATGATTGTACTTCTGAAAGAGCAGAGATACAGAGGGCCAAGCCAACCATAAAGAAAGAGGAAAAGACTTGAACTCAGTGTCCACAAAAATTAGCATAAAGACGGAAACGACGCAAAATGAAATTATAGTTTTTTAATTTCAACTATTGCCAACAGATGTGGCTTGTCAGACAATAAAGAAAATTGTGGAAATCCCCAAAATTGGAAAGTTTTGCAGTAGGTCAACATATTTCGGGTAAGCTACTATCACAAACAATACAAACCATAAACATCTTTGTAAAATAATGGAATTAACAGCCAAAATAGTTGCGATAATGTTTTGTTATGTGTCAGTTAAACATAATATAAAGCAATTTCAAATATATCGCAAATAATGAGAATGATACTATTGACTTCTAACTTCCTCTACCAACAAGGGCTCTGATGGAAGCACTATTTATACTTTATTACGGACAAAAAGATATTTAGTTCCAGCTTTAATTACTTTGTCATTTATTGGAATTGACTGCACTGTGTTCCTCATTTTTACCGCATTGTTGCAGCAGGCGCGTTTTCTTGTTGTCGCTCGTTACTGGCGAATTCTTGAGCTTTTGGTCTCGATAGCTTTAAGCGCTATAGTATCTGTCTTTATCAGCCTAATTTCGACCTTTCGGGTAACTGCCCGTGGTTAGTTTAGCTGACTTTTTGGTTCTTGCCAAATTGGTTTAACCTTCGCCGTATTTCCAGCTGTTCTGGCACTGTGCAGACGCTCCATTTAACTACAATGCTGGCCCATTTTACTGTCCGACGTTCCCGTGCGGTGCATTGGATGTGTAACCTCAAATTTCTGGCAGGCCACCTTGCTTCGTCATTAAGGGCTCCTTGCTGGGCTAGCTCTGATCTACTGCGGCGTATTGGTGATTACCCAAGCATTCTTTAAATGCGGTAAAAGGACATCTCTTTGATCGTGCAAGTAGCTATAATAGCAATATGTATTTTTGTGTGAATTGTGCTAAAGTTTCTCGTTTCTCAAATTCTTTCGAGGCTTACTTGATTTCTTTTATTAATACTTCGATTGCACTCTTCAAACGTCACCTATTCATGATGTAAATATTGTAGTTTGCTTTGCCTTCGTAAGTTGCGTTTTGCATAGTGCTGTTGCACTGATTGGCCAACGCCTTCGATATGAGTACTCTTAAGGCCTCATCAAAGCTTTACTTGCTATGCTATTTATTGTAATGATTAATGTAGTTAAGCTTCTATTACAAACCCATGCCGTCTTCACAGTTAGCTCATCGGCCCCCAAATGTTGCCATGAAATATCGACGGCAAATATTTGACAAAAATTTGGTATCAATCTTTAAACAAACATTTACGTTGTGTAATTTAGTTAAGATGTTGCTAAACTACCACCCCTGCTAGCATTTTTTTATTAAAAATCGTTTATCGGTTTCAGGATATTAAGCCTTTGTTTACATATACAAAAGTAGGCTGGTAACTAGGTCATAACTTATCTGTAGGGTTAAAGAATATTACCCTACATGGCAACCATAACCATACAGCAACCGATAAACTATTGAACAAATCACGGATGTTATGAATCATAACATTCCTAGATATGTTAATAGCTATAACTGTTAAAAGTTCTAGAAAAGTGTACATTACCAAATTCGGTATGGAAAATCTATTTATAGTATCAGCTTGGATTGGAGAAGACCAGAAGTAGATACATCCAAATGGAATTTGGGGGTTAAGTTGATCATGATTGGGTAGAGTTTTTTGATACAAATAGCATCTGTAGTTTTTTTTAATATCTCGTACCGCTCACATAATATATACGAACAGGTAAATTTGTTAGTTTGTTCATATGCAGAAAATAATTAAACGATTATGATAATAACTTGTTAGCAAATGTTTGTTTATCAATAATACTAATGTGAACTTTGGAAGAAACAGTATCAGACAAGTCTTCAGGTCATTAACAAAGCACCAATTATTCCAGTGTAAGGATCTTTTTCCCGAAGAATACAAAGCTGTTTAGCCTAAAATCATAATGATTCGATTCTTACTCCTTGTTAAGGGTGTTGTGCTCGCTAGAGAAATTACTTCACTTCAATGATCGCCGTCGTGGGTTAGCTTGATTACCTTAAGAATGGCCTCTGCAGCGTCTACCTGCAACTTTGCTCTCAATCATCAGAAATTCCATGTCTTTCTTCCGTCTTGCTATGTGACCAAAGTACTTTAGAACTGGTTTGTTTGTAGCATCTATGTTCTATTTTATTGCTTAATTAATCCAAGATAAAAACATTTGTGCGCCCTTCTGTCGGTGATACACGAGCACGTCAAGTTTTTTGCGTTCGAATTTTAAGGCTCCGACACTGATGCATTCACCAAGATAAAGAAGATTAGAGCAGACGAATTTCTGTTGATTTCGTGACGTCTGGATGTTTTCAAATTTGTTGCCTTTATAATGAAGCCACTCGCAATCTTACTGCAAACTCGCAACTTTCATCATTTGTAATAAGGTAGCCAAGATGAATGATTCACAACTTCGTAACCAGATATTTGTAGTACATCACGCTGATTATATCTGGCTGTATCGACTATTATTACCTTAGTTCTAACTTAATTTATGGATAGGCAGAATCGTTTGCTGCCTGTCTTCAGACACATGATCGTTTTCTAAAATTATGCGGGGTGTTTAGAAATAATAACTGTATCGTCTGCGTATAGCAGGTTACTGATGTGTAGATCATTGATTGCTATTTAACCTTGATAATGATCTTCAAAACCCTTCTCATTATAAATTCTGCATAAATCTTGAGTATCTTTGGAGACAACTTGCAGCTCTGCCTCATATCTGAACTGATATTCTGCGATAAAACTTGTGACAGCTGAACTCTCTATTAGGCGGAAGTAATAAAAACCTTGCAACGCTTAGCGAACTGTGAATACCCAAAATAGTTCGTAATCAATATCAACGATAAAACTGAGCAACTCCGGGAGAGAGGTGGGTTGCTTAACAATTCTTGAATGTAAGTTCAAATATAATAAATAAACTTAACAGACGCACACTCTTTGATCAGCTCTAACTTGTTATTAAGAAAGGCATAAAGAGGGCACAAGTAACTTGATATTTATTTCCAATAAGTTTAGGCCATATAATAAGACAGTTTCTCGAACCGAAATTAAATTTTGAATCTACAATAAATACAGAGAAAGTACATAAGTAATTGAAGTGAACCCAACATCAAACCCACGGCGTGTACACGTGGTGTTCACAACGTAACGTATTTATTCCAATTTGTAATACAAACTAACGGCACGAATAAACGAAGTAAGTATTGTAAATTAATGATATGTAAATCGGGAATAGCCAGGTAAAACAAATGTATTCACCCTAGTAAATTTGGAATTAGGGCAAAACAGTTAGATTGATGTGCTTCATTCTCGAATAGGTGCTGAATAGAACGATACCAGCGTAAGCAAAAACAACTGACTACGAAAACGACAAAAAATCGATGTAAAAAGGAAACAGTTAACATCTGGACACTCAAATCGTGAAACTCAAAGCCCTGAAACAATAATACGCGATTAAAGTACAGACACGGAACGGATTCCAAAAAAACTACTTAAAGTTTAAATCGGCTTAGCAATCCAGCTCCAGTCCCAAGTAGAAACCTTTTCAGTCATGAATTTATGAAATTTGGTGAATATACAGAATGCACTTTTTTAAAATTTGTTGGCTTTTCTGATTTTTTTTATTACACCCTGTTTTCAAAATGTGAAATCTGCTACATGTGATACATCATGACTCAGAAGTTAAGAGGAGGGACTGAGTTTTCTTTAAAACAAAACTCTGATGTACTACATGTATTACGCAGTGACTAAAAAAAACAATAACAAGGTACTGACTTATAGAAAATGAGATGAAAAATGCGTAAGGGCAAATTGTGAAAATATGTTCCAAGACAGAACTCCTCAGAAAAACGATATCCCCGCACAGATCCACCAGATTGGTTTTTCCAAATTCCATGCAAATGACCAAAAATAAAAATTAGGAAAATAACGAAGATAAAGCAACCACTTAATTGCAAATCTGTCTTAAAGGCGAGCAACGAGGCCTCCAAAAATTTGAAAGATAGCAGACAACGTTCTTAAGAGATAACGCGACAAGCCGTGAAATTGGAGAAAAAATCGATAGGTGAACAGTGGGGGGTGGGACGAAGTAGCATTAGAAAACCTGACTGCAAAAAAAGTTAGTAACCAAGCGCGCTAGGTCTTACAGTGGCAAAACGAATAACTTCACGAAATAGTGTCCACAAAGTTCCAACAGAAAACGCCTGAAAAGCTAGAAAAGTACGATATATCACGAGTAGATACGATCCGGCAAGAACTTGTAAGTAAAGTCACAACTGCGGTACAAGAGACACTGTCCAAGACAGGAATCCAGGGTTGCTACATACACTAGAGATCACTAACGGTATGTGAGCATACCTAACCTCAAAGCTTCAAAACAAATGCTTCGTAATTCGAAATAGGTAAATATTGAACGGCATAGGTAGTGTTACTTCGGGTGGAAGAATGCAGGAACCCAAACCAAACAAATAACGGCGACTAAATTCAACTTTAAAAGTAAGAGACAAAACAATATACTTTCAACAAAACCTAAGATTTAAGTAGCTTTCAGGAAAAACTACAGGTGAGGTAGATCACTAGGGCTAACTTTAGGAAATAAAGCAAAAATAGGTGCTTACGGCAAAACGAACGTAACAAATGGTATCCACTTTTACTTTGGCAGTACTGTAGACATATAATGCTTGTATCAGCTGAATTAGATGGGTAAGAGCAGTCATCTACCCTAGTAACCCCATAACTTTGGCCACTTCATGGAATCATAGAATTATAACGATAGTCCACAAAACAGATATATTAACAGAACCCGTGTGTTCTTCTGTGAACTGATATAATTGGCCACACTTCCACCAAAATTCCATATGGTGCTGTATATTTGACGTAAAAGGGCAATTCCTTGTTCACCTAGCAGTATGACGACTACTTTTGCAGAGGCCTATTGCATTATTATTTTTGGGATGTCTGGAGGCAAGAATTGATGGTTCTTTTGGTCAAGCAGCTTGAGATGATGAGAGTGAGCGAGTTTTACAGCGAAAAAATCATAACAGAATATTAAGCTACAGTTACTATAAAATATTATAATAAACGGCTAACTTATTTATGCGAATTTGAATATAAAAATTGCTAATTATAGCAAAATGGGGGTAATTGTGCGAGTTATCTTGATCTGATTAGAAAATATAAAGGTAATAATAATCTGTTCTAATTATAACTCTACAGCTATTTAGTTATTTAATATATGTACATTTATTTCCTTTTAAACTAATAACACTAGAGAATTTTGAAGTAAAACGGAACACCCGAGTAAAATACTAATTATGCAACGTTATTACCCTTCGCTGGATTTACTCGCTTTCCCTACCATATGAATAATTAAAATGAAAGGATTATCACTGCCACGAACAAAATAAACTTTTTAAAAGTTAAATGGACACCCCGGTCGTCTAATTTCTTGATATAGGTTTCAAGCCAACACATTTTAGAGATCGAAAGATCGATTGGGGGCAAACGATTCGTCAGTAGAATGGTGCTATCTTAATGAGATCTGAGAAATAAAATGGAATATTGCATGGTGATTTATCATTTGACAACACCTGTGAAATAAATTTGGAAACAATTAAGACCATGCCTAAATCTTGGTTAAATGAATTCCATCTCCCGTAGAATATTCATGCACTGCTGAAGCATGCACGTTTCACACTTGCTTCAAATACTCACGTCCACGCACGCTCACGCTCACGTTCACCTTTATTTGAACATTCAAATTCAGATGGAACAGAATGTTCAAATTTAAAAGCAACAGAACTAAAAACTCAAAAATAAAATATGTGTTGCACATGAAATCATTTACGTGATATGTTGCTATCTGAATAGTAGACACAAAAGGTAATAAATGAAAATTTACTACAATAGCTTACAACAAGGGATAAATACTGATTTCTCGCAAAAAACATTCCTTGCAACCGTCTTCAAAGACATTACTTTTAATACCAAAAGCTGTCATTGGAATTGACGCTTCCCTTACTAATGCGAGTACAAGAAGGTATATGTTGCTAGGCAAAATCTTTAATTTCTAGGTTTAAAAGTACTTTTATGTCTGAGGAAATAGAAGTAAGTTCTACTTGGTCTATAGACGCAGACACGCGATTGACTGTAAACACAGCATTCACAACACAAGTGTGAAACTCCGTCGCTGCAGGCTGCCACACAGAAGTACGATAACCTTCCGCTCCAGCTATAGATCTTCCAAATGGTTGGGCAGCGGGATAGCGGCGCACCATGCAGTCCTTTATTCGTTACTAAATATTTAATGTAAAATTATCGTGAAACGTGAGTCACGCCTTGGAAATTTTCACTCACGTTTACTCAGCCCCGATTTTCAAATATTACTCACGTTCACCACGGGGCCCACTATGGCCCAGCGTGACCCGCCTGTTTTCACGTCACGCGATTATCCCTACACTGCTAATCATAAACTGTGCCCATCATCTAAATCTTGAATTAGGGGATTCAATTTTTAGTTCTTCATACAGGATAGATATCCCAACGATAACCAGTTATATACATCTTAGTGGTTGCCCAGGTCGAACTTGAAGTACGGTTTCATCAATTTTTTAAATTTTGTGTTAACAGTGGTGAAGTGGTTACCATAGTTTAATGTAATTTCTCAATTTTTCTCCTTTGGATGATCTTCATACATTGAACTTAACGTGCATGTATGAAATATAAGTAATGGTGCTCTATATAAAAGTAAAAGTAATAAAGTTATGAAAGAGGATTAATTGAAAGATGAACTAATAAAAAAGTTAGGCGTCGGCTGAAAAGAAAGAAAAAAGGGGAAAGTTGAGGTAAAGCCACCAGGGAATATTAAATCAGTTCAGTAGACATGAAGTACAACAACATTTAGTAAACAAGTTTCTTCCAGCAGAAGATGGCAAGGCGTTTAATGTGCTAGGAAGATAAGCAACTACAATTAAAACACGAAACCGTTCACGGGGAAACAGCTTGGCGGCTGTTATTAAGTACGCCAAGAAGAACAGATGTTTACCTCGCCGTGTTCCATTTTTTTCCGCAAATTCCTCTCTGGAGAAATTCGGCGATAAAGCGCGGTCGCCGGCACTTTCCTTGAATTATCAAACAAAGCTAATTTGTTGGGTCGGTGTTGGGGCGTTTTCGCATCGACTGCGAAGGAAACCAAACCCTTTGTATTTCATTAAATTACAAACCCAGGTTCTAATGACAGCTAACCAGTTTTCACTTGCTAATTTTAGTTTGTCTTTTATGTTAGATTGCCTTTGCTGGAATTACGGCAGAAACCACCGAAGGCTGCGACAAAGTGGATCTGAATTTAAGCTGCTAAATGCCGTAAATATCTGACGTCGGCGTTGCGTTATATCCCCTTTGTCTAAGATATTTCCGCAACCCGTACCTATGCTAATGTACGCCACTTAAGCCGACGCTTTAGGGGTATAATTTTAAGATCAAAGATGGGAGAAACCAATACACAATTAAAATGCGATGGAAATATTGTTATACAGATACTATATTAATTACATCAATGCGATGACTACTGTTTCAAATGCCCCTAGTTCAATCTCCCGCCCCGGTGAGATTTAAAAAAAATCAAAATGCTGGTAGAAAGTTCTACAGCATATGCTAGAACAGTGTACATTTTAAGAGTACTCGATGACAGAAGCAATATTTTAGTTCTGATTGCAGTCGTCACTTGCAAATGCGCGACACCGTCGGCTCGCACCCGGCACTGGTGCTTGTCAGTCCGCCCTATTCTCACCGTGTGCACGTTATTTCGTAGTTTTCGACCTTTTAGAAGATGGAATTTGGAATGGACCCAGACATGTCCAAATAGAAGACCGACCTTGCCGCACAGGTGTTGATCCTCTAGAGCCAAAGAACGATTTGGATATCGGAATGATCGCACATAAACCACAATACATTATTAAGGTCTTTTTGAGCCCTCAGGTTAAGACACTTGTATTTCCGCCGAGCGGTCGAACATCTTTGAAGGTCAATGGATTCCCTGGTCAGAGTATTCGTATTCTGCCATTATGCAAAGCATCTTCAAGGTTTTTTCAGGGCCGAGGTTTTGAAGATCAGATCAAGCGTGCTTCAGAGGAAAGTAAATTTCACTACTTTAAGCTGTAAGCTTGCTCTGCCTTCACGTCAGTATTGTTAACAGATCGAGACAAATATTTCTTTTTGGGATAGCTTTACAGAGCGTTAAGTTCCTGCACGTTTATACTTTTTCTCCTAGTAGCTAGAGCTTACGTACATATAGAACTAGAAATAAATCCGGCAATATTAGTATATATTTGAATTATTCAAGAGTTCACTCCACGAACACACCCCGAGCTTACCTTCGACTCAGATAAGGCTTCGAGTATTGCCAATAGACAGGTTGGATTGTGACTAACCTAATAGGTTTGATAAAATATAGCTTCTAATCGTGGCGTTCTCTTAGAGCCATTTTTATCAAGTAGTAATAAATTTCATAGCGAACAGTGCCGGCTGTAGATGGATCTTGTGTCATGTGTAAATTCAATATCCGTTATTGTTTGTACTGCGTTTCTGTCTATACTATGTACTTCTGCATGCAGGTTGTTTATGAGTGAAATAACGCTAACAAATTGAAGACCAAGGTAAGTCCTCAGCTTTGCCAATTTCAACGTCTCCCTTTTTGAGGAATGTCAATTACCTCTACCGGCAAGGCTGCAATTCATATAATAATAATTACCTACTTACGACGTACGAGTATACCGGGTGTCCGTTCTCAAAGTCGAACATTGTATTGAACGTTTTCGCCGATTCCTGCTTGCTAATTCAACTTACAGGGAAGGTAATGGTATCAATGAAAAGATAAAATTATTACGCATCAAATGATACCAATAATAATATTCAAGATGCCATTTTTATTTTAAAATACTAATTTAAAACTTGGGAATTTTTAAATATGCCATGCCTTGCTTTTCAAGTCCGATAGCATTTGTCAAAAAAATTGCTAGTTATTTGACGTAAATCAGGTATTTTCTGTCAACGTCTGTTAAAATTATCTACAGAGAAATGAATTATTTCAATAACGAACGTGTTACTGCACTAATGTTAATTGCCTATGTTCGACTTTGAGAATGGACACCCGGTATATACTACATAAAAACACCCAAGCTTTCAGAGTAACTCCGCGCCCGTATCACCTTGGAGCTATCTTGAGGTACTTTTGGTTTGAGTTAATAAACTTGTCGATTAGTTTATGATTTTCATTACTAACCGTCCTCTCCATACGGCTGATGAAAATAAAATATCAGCTTAAGAATAATAAAAGAGAAAGACTGGCGAATGATGAAAGGGATGCTATGAATGCTACTAGCTAGTGATATAGATCTATTCTAAATGTATCGTAATACTTCGGATTGAAACCGGCGCGGCGGAGTTGAAATAAGGGAGAACTTCATAAATTTTCATTTATAATATTATTTTGTGTATACATAATTATTATAATTTATTGGTACACACTTTATCTTCACTTGTAATGGAGCATATTTTATTAACGAAGCAAGCACAAATAAAGAGGATATAATTTCATTCAGTAGACTTGTTCAGGGTGCAGCTTGTAGTGGACTGTATGTTTAATTTGAACAGTTACAGGATAAAACTTAGGGGACATAAATTTAAAAGGATCCAAACCAACGGTCTTATGCAGTCTCATGTCAGAAAAGTAGTAAAGACTTGGTTCGGTTACTAGATGACGATATGCCAGAATGCCATATGCAGTCTCACATAAGGTAATTAAGACTTGGACCCGTTAGGCAGGGGTTTGTGAACACAGAAAGATATGTAACTGCATTAGTTTATTGACCAGAATGTTACTATATATTGCTCTGAACACATTTTAAGCCTTTATACGTAATTGTAATAACAATTAATAACATTTCAAGCATATCAAATACTACTTTTTAAATGTTCCAAAAATGTGTTACTTTATAATAAATTGTATAAAATAGCATAGGCCTTGATAATAATTTGTAAAACGGTATTAAAAATAGTGTTAGCCTTGATTTGATCAAAATGTAATCAGAGTGGGCTTGGAAATTATGTAAAACCATATAAGGTGGAAGACAAACAATTGGAGAAAGGAAGCCAAGCTGTGTAGCGGTGTTAATTTTAGTTTCCCCAATAAATCATTGTTAATATGTGAGTAAGTAGCCTTTTCGCAATTCAGTGTGTCTTAAGATTAATTACACATCCGTTGGGTACGCTGTAGTAGATTGCAGTAATTCGTAGCACCTCTGCAGAGGTTTAACAAAGTGTTTAATTTGTGCATCGAGTGTTGGCTGGTTTTTCCGAGATTGTGTACGAGGTTCGAGCCCTGTGAGCTGGAGATAGGCAGCGACCTTCGTGGGAAGCAGTTGGAGCCCTAGGTTGAGGCAACGGCTGAATTGGAGGTGCTTTCGCAACAGTCGAGCTACAGGAGTCGTTCTGCAGAGCGTTTAGCAGCTTGTACCTACAGGCCTACGGAGAAAGATGGGACCTGTTGGGGCTCGATTTTAGCCCTAGTTTCCATCGAGAAAGCAAGACAAAGGCCAGGAAAGTTTAACCTAAAAAATTGAATTTACCGAATTTCATGCGTGGCGTTGGTCTTATGCCCGCCTCCGGCGGAAGCGTCCTCTGAGTGTTTTTTGTTTCTGACGTGTATTTACTTACTGCAATTGTTATCACCTATACAAAGCCTTAATTACGCAATCACAGATAATTGCAATATTTGAATTAAGTTCCCATCAGTTAAATAATATCCAGTATTGTAACCATCCCAGTAGTTATATCAGTATTATGCAAAGTGTAGACAATTAATTTATAAAACACAAGATAACACAATAATTAGTTTAATAGCAAATGATTTCCTATAATTTATAGAAATCAAAATAATACTTGCTAGGATGTGGAGACCCAACCCATATGAGATAGTCATTTATTTAACACAAAATTCAATAATAAACTCTATCTGCAACTGTTGTTTACGAAATATACGCACAATTAATTATAAAAATTGGAAAATCATGTTTTCGTTTCTAAACAAGACTCAACGTATCTAGCAGACGGTGATTAAAAAATAAGAATCTACAGAGTTAATTTACGTCTTTAATAGTCGATTCTTTCTTAAAACCCACTAATTGTCAATGTTGCACTTACGCAACATTCCGCTTAGAATTACTTAAAAATTCTTTTAACTTGAGGTCTTGTATATTGGAAATGCTTCTGTCTTTTCCAAATCTACATTTGGGACATTTAAACTGGTGTTTTCGATCATTTATTCGCCTGACGGGTAAACAACCCTTTTCACACGGATAATTGAATGTGTACAGACGCGCTCTTGTTTTGTCTCGAGATTGATAAAGTTAATTTTTGTAGTTCCTTCTGGTTTCTTATCGAAGTTAGCTTTTCCCGCCGTGGTCGGAAGGCATTTTGTGTGAATTGGTGTGCAACTGAAGGAGTAGCCAAGCCATCAGTGGGGAGAGATGCGTAAGTAGATTTGAGGTGATATCCGCTAACGAGGGTTTCGTATTTAGAATGTGAGCTGAAATTATTTCATTTCCGTCTATTTGTTCCTGAAGCTAAAGCCATGTGTGGCGTGGGTTATATTATTGCCAATTTTTTCAGGTCGAAATAGGCAGAGCTCTGGGAGGCAACTATTTCACTTAAGAATTGTAGTCTAGCTTTGCTCTTTGTCTTTTCTCTATCTCGAAGTTTTGGAGACTCTTAGGGATGTACTAATCTAGAGACTCGGTTTTGGGGATAACTGCTGGAGGTGCTGATTCTGGAAACAGTCTTGCTCATCCCAGGTGAAGACGACTGTATCCAGCGTCTGGAGTCTATTCTGGTAGAGGGAACTATGGCTTAAGTTTCGTTTTTTAGCAGTTTTTAACCGATCTTGATCTGGTTGTGGGTTATCCACCGAACTAACCTTTCTGGCGATGACGTTCAGCTATTTTCAGCTGTAATCAGGCCAGCCCTTGTTGTGATTTTATTCAGATATGTTAGTATTAGCATTATAATAATATATACACTGTATTCAATTTAATATTAACTCGGGTTTCTTTCTGCGTTCAGAAGTTAAGTTAGGCTATCGGTACTACTTGGAAATTAGTTCAGCTCTTTCCATTTTTGTATTAGTATTGCTTCAGGCTTCAGATTGTTCAAATTATAATTATTAATCAAGTTTGCTAACTTAGGACTAATTTCTGTGATGAAGAAAATATTTAATACCATTTAAAATTTACTTATGCAGATAAATCGGGTCGCTGATTTGCTGGCCGCTATAATTATTGTAGCACGTTTACACATCCATAGATAGTTTATTTTAATATAATTTAATTGTAACTTCTATAATAAATCAAAATTTAAATCCAATTGTTACGTGCATAAACTAGGTCGTATAAACGTTTCTTTATTTGGAGGGCCGTAGTCGTGTAAACGTAGCTTAATTGGCCGTTCGCATATGCGCCGATAATTTTATCTGCAATACCGGCATATTTCGCTGAGTTTTTATGACGCTCGCGTCTGAAGTTATGCGTTGAAATCGTTATCTTATGGTACCCTTTCGGCCTTTTCGAGATACGAGACGACTTGTTGCGGCTGGAATAGCGTTCTTTTCTGTAGGTGGCTTCGAGGTAGCAATTTGCATGCAATTGTAGTTCCCCAGAATTAGCCTATTATACAGGCTTTTCTCCGGAGTTTCGAAAACTTACCAATTCAGTCTGTCTTTGGAAGCGTGCATTCCCTTCGTCTTATGAGCCCCATTTGACCATTGCCTGAGCAATCCGCTTTGCATTCATATTTCGCTTGAGACCTGATGATTTCTGCAAGCTCCTTCTTCTGCTGCTAGCATAGCTGTAAAAGCCCACTTGGGGGCTATGTAACCATCTACTGCAGACGTTTGGTTTTCCAGATAATTAATTACGATCTAGTAGACTGCGTTGCAAGAAACTCCATCACAGTTGTGGAATTAAGCCTTCTTGGCGAAGGTTTCTGAGCGTAGCTTGGTGCTATTTGAAACCGACGCATCTGGTTGATTCTGATAGCTTCAGGAGTATTACCGTAGAGAAATTAAAATAATATAGCTAGTAGCTCATTGCTTTTGGCTCAATATTTAATTTCTTAATACCTTGAATCTGTTCTTAGTCTGTAGTTTACACTTAAATTGTTTGACCTTTAATTTCTTATTTAATTGTATTAATTACTAATATAAAATGCTATTTGATGGTGCACCTTTCTCTTAAGTAATGAGTTTAGGACTTGTTGTACCGGCAATTATACGCTACGTTTGCCTAATAAATTTAATGCACTATTTATGTTATTTATTGTCCGATATCGTTACTGCTACCTCTTGTATTTCAGATATTGCACGATTGCCTTGTGCGATTATTTGAGTTTGTAAGTTCTCGACCTATCTGAGTATATTTGTTGCAAGTAAAGACTTGTTGGCTCTCATAATATTTGATGTGTAATGTTTTTGTGGAAAGCATCCACTAAGACATGCAGTAAGTGGGTACATTTACTCTACCTGCTGTGGTATCTCAATTACATAAGGTCTCCGCCGTAAATAAAGGTATTTTTTTAAGAAGACTAGTCAGAAGACCGAGTCACACAATTTCTTCCGTGTGGGCATAAGCTCACACATCCTTTCACAAATAAGAAAGCACATGTCGGTACCCTGACCAGTGTGAACATCAAGAGACGAAACATGTGCCCATCCGATCACAACCAATGACGGAGCCAGAAGTTTTGGCCTAGGCTCCCAAGAGGGTGGCGTAAAAGGTGATCATCACTTTTGGGGATTGAGTTTTTTCCCTTGAGGATAGTGTTATAGCAAAAACCAATAAGGTCACCTACACCGCAACCGCTATCAGCAGCGGGTTGCAAGCAAGATACGCTTCTTGTATGCTGAGATGGTTCTGCCCTATCAGCAAACAATAAACGGTCTTGTTTTGCAATCACTTCGGCTAAGCAATAAAGGAAGACCCGAAAGTAAGAGCGAGCGTTGGAATGAAGCCTGTCGGGCCTTCTTTCCAAGTTATCAAAGAAGGTGCGATCCCTGAGCACTGGCGTTGAAGGTGAGTGCCTGGGAACAGTTGAAGGTGAGAAGCCTTCTATTAGCGATGAAAAGCGTTGACCCTTGAGCTTATGCCCACACGGAAGGAATTGTGTGACTCAGTTCTCTAACTAGTCTTCTTACAAAAAATACTGCTCATAATATTTGTTAATAACATCTTATAAGGAACCGCAGGTCGTCTTCACTGATTCTAGCAGGCGCGGCGCCGGCGGGCCCTCAAATATAATTACTCTCGTACCATAGCGATATCTGTAGATTTAGGAAAATTATAGCTAACACAATGGCAGTGGGACTAGATATTCGGTCACAACACTTATACTATTATCACATAGAATTTCCAGTGATAGTTTGTCCTACTGGAGCTTAGAAACTTAACTAAATCACTTTTTACCAATTCCAAATGTTTAAATGAAAGTACCTTACTTTTTAAGGCAAAGCTAACAATGTGCTACAATACAAAAAAACATCCACGCTTTGTTATATAATTATTCTTTCCTTGTAGCAAACATGACAGTACGTAGATTAAAAGTGTTACAATGTAAACAAATAAATAATGACTAGTAAAACTTCTAATTTTGACAGTAAAAGTTTTTCTGGTTGTAGTGAAGCACGGAAGTCTAAATTAAAAAGTAAAAATGGGTTTAACATTTTTAAATTAGATTAAACAATCATAAACACTAATACAGCCAGACGGAGAATGCTCCATATAGGTATTCCAAAAATGTCAAAATATACAAGTTGTCTCACAAAAAGGGTAGTTTGCGACGAAAGCAGCAGTTGGAACACTTTTACAGATTCGTCAAAAAGTGCCATTTTGATATCATATAACCCATTTCAGGTTTTATCACCATCCGATGAAGAATAAAAAATGGCGATCGGAACGTGTTCTCGTTGACAGCCGGTATATATTTCATACAAATGAAAATAAATAAAAGGACAACATTTAAAGGATCGCCATTCTTCAGTCATGGTAAAGCATGAACAAACGTTGTTTGCACATGTATATTTTTCGTTTGTTTCCAAAATTACATCAAACATTCTTGACGAATATCATTTTAAACAAAACCAAAGTTGAGTTACCTAAATATAATCCTCTACTAAATAATCAATTTTTGATAAGAGGGGCTAATCACTAGGCGATCTAGCAATTTACATACTGGAGAAAATTAATTAAGCGCCGGCCTAGCAATTTACATGCACCCTAACATAGAAGTGCTGAATTTTTCGTTTGCCACTCTAGTTTGGAAACTAAAAGAAATATATTTGAGCTCTGCTTTCTCTATCGCATTTCTTATACAGTTCATTTTCTTCGAACTCGAATAATATCAAAGATATCCTTGTAATGTGACTATATATTCAGTTTCTTAGGCAGGCCCGTAACTAGGTACGTATTGACCGAGTGGAGGCCTACTCGGCTTAGGGGCGCAAGCTGCGAGGGGCGGCAAAATGACAAGAAGAAAAAATTATTTCTTTGGTATTAAATTAAACAACTAAACCAGCGGGAAACATTAAAAAAAATGTGTGCTGTTAAGTTTGTAGTTAGATAAAATACGAATAGAAAATGAAACCAATACAATATATCAGTTAGATTGTAACGATTGCGATGCATTGTACATAGGCCAAACTAAACAAAATCTGGGAAAATAAATAAATCAACATAAGAATTCTATTAAATAAAAATAACAACTCCAAATAAACCCAATACAGCTCTCTCTGAACACGCAGCAAAAAAACTCCATAACTTCAATTTTCACACACCCAAAATACTACAAAAAGATTAATTTATGAAATGATTCACATTAAAAAAAGCCCTAAATCAATAAACTACAAAACAAACAGATAATTTAAATATAATTTACCATAACTTAATTTAAAATAATATAAAATAAAATTCAAAACTTTAAATTTTTATCAATTTTCTTAAATATAATTTGAGCATTGGTCTTGGGTCTCAGACGCACTGTACTCTTAGAATGAAAGGAAATTAGAAATTATAAGAATCTACTAAGCTTTCTGGTTTTGCCACGGTGTCAATCTGTCAATACATATCCAGTTTCTTACACGTGCATAATAGTTATTTACTATACAAGTGGGATAACAGCATCATTAATATACGTGTGTGTAAGTTACAAACGAGTGCGTAGCACGAGTTATGTAAGCACACAAGTATATTAATAATGCATTATCACACATGTATTGTACAAAATTTTATCTACAACTGTCTAAAATTGAGAAAAGTGCATTAAGAGAAATGTCAAATCTGTCATTTTCAAAAATATTTTAGTAGGCAAATGTCATTATGTCATTCATTTGACACTATTTCAGTTACGTAATGAAGTCATTACACAACTCAGTTGCGTAATAAAACCATTACATAACTGAGTGGTGTAATGAGCTTCATTACCTAACTGAAATAGTGTCAAATGAGTGACGTAATGCGTTACTTATCCCACTGGAGTAGATAAAATATTGAATTTGTTTAAATAAGGATAATTAAGCTACTGCAAAGTGATGAAATTATGACCGTGAAGATGTGGTGTGCTAAATTCCACCACCATTATTGAATAAAATAAAATTTAAAAAATTTTCTGAACAGTAAATTAACCTCAAAATACATACGCTCACTAACCTAATGAAAAATTTTAAATTCAGATGTATATAAATATAGGATATAAATTTAAACTTCAAATAACTAATGTGCTATTAATGATTTTAGCTCAAATAATTAATATACGCGCCCAGAATCACATCATTTGGCCCAGTTAAGATTTTTCAGGTATTTTCTTTATATTGTACCTACAAAAGAAACATTTTTTGGGCAATATTCTTACGTCATAATTGTAGGAGTTTTTAGCAATATTGTAAAAGCTTTAGCAATAATAAATAACAAAAATCGGGAGTGTGCTCCCCTAGACTTTCTCGCAAATACCTTGAAGCAAACTGGTACTTTACTTGAATGGATACCGCTACCTGTTTAGGTAAAATGCCACTTCCGGTTAACCGATCATGCTGAAATGTAATATCTGGTAGTTTTTCTACATAAGAAATGTATGTACAAAATTTTGTTCAAATATCTCGAAGCAAACTGGTACTTTACTTGAATAGGTACCGCTACCTGTTTAGGTAAAGTGCCACTTCCGGTTAACCGATTTCGCTCAAAATTTGATAGGAATCTACAAATTTTGAATAATGACTATGTACATAATTTCAAGGGTCTAGCTTATTTCGTTTTTAAGTTATCGTGTTCACACACACACACACACACATACACACACACAGACATAATTCGAAAAATGGTTTTTTCGGACTCTATGAGGTCTAAAACGTCAAGATTCGTCAAAATCTCGAAGTCGATTTTTTTGACGATTACAATACTTTCTCTATACTACCGTATGCGAGAAAGTAAAAAATAGTCGAGAAACACTAAATTAAAAATAAATTATCGATTCATTTCGTTTGGTCCATATGATCAAAATATCATTTCGTTCGCCGTAGCATGTTTTGGTTGAAGTGAAACAAGCTGTTTGTTGTTTAATAACATATTGACAGTCTGGTGTCTTTTTGTAAAAATGATACTTGGTAAAGCTATTGCCAATTTGCTTAATTCTGGTGATGCCTGTGACAAAATTTCCAAACAATTGGAATTATCGCATTATAGTGTATGAAATATTGTGAAACTATAAAACAACAGGATCCATAGCAGAAAAGCCAAATGTGGGCTCGTATACAATAATCCTAAATATTATAATAAAAATTGGCTAAATCTAGTAGACACATTACATTCCGTGCGAACGATAATTTTCTAAATTAAAACTAGTTAAGAATTTTCTTGTACGGCCTTAATTTCTATAGATCAGCCTCTCATACTTCAGAATTTGCGGCACAGAAAACAAGAAATTATTACTTCCTTTTACAATAAAGGGAGTATTGGATTCACCCCAAAGATTCGAAATTGAGTTTTCAACAGATTTTCGAGGTTTAACTCCTATTATTATATTAAATAAAACACCCGGTATATTATTACATTTTTGAATTCAGCTTAAAATTTTAGAAAAAAATTGTCTCTTGAACTAATGCTCTATTTTCTCAAGTTCCTGTATTGTAATTTTTGACAGATTTTTTTATCTTAAATGAATGCTTTATTTTCATATTGGTTAAAGAAAATTGTATATTATGGACATGTGGTTGAAATAAAATTTCAACGTTGAGAGTAGTAAGTAACTCGAGACGTTGAAATTTTATCAGCCACGAGTTGAACATACTATTTTTTCTACGAATTTTTAAAATAAACGTTAATAAACCATTCAAACGTCAGTAAAATGTGATATTATACCACAGAATAGTATGTTGGTGACACTGTAAGTTTATGTCAAATTCGATGTTAGCAGGTTAGGTTTTGCGTCTGTGTCAATTGAATGTCAAACAGTTTGAAATCCCAGTAGTCCGAAGATTTCAATCTCTAGTGGTTGAAATGCGATTTCAACCACAGGAATTAATGTCAAAATGGCTGCTTTCAATGTCATGAGTAGAAAAATAATATTTTGCATAGGGTTGCCAACCGGTCTCTTTTTTAACACAATTCTTTTGTTCTCTATTTTTTATATATACTTAGATAATTTTCTTTTTCAACTTCACCAACTTTCAATTATTTTAAGTTTAAGTTTTAAATAAAAACTCGGTGCACATATAAAATCTTGTTTGATTGTTTGTATTTATAATGAACAAGGTCTAGGCATGCGAAGGACCAGGTACCTTAGACACCGACTGCTGTGGTCATATGGTCAATGTCCTACTGAACATATTTCAGAGACAACGAAGTTCTAACCCTACCAAGGGATATTTTACATGCTACTGATTGTAGTAACATGGGAGCTATAACTTTACATCACTTTGGAATGATGGCATTCTATAGAGGATTTCATCTGCATTTTAAAATTTTTAAAAACCTCTCCGGAACCGGGAATTGTATTCTCGACCCCTAGATCACTGCCAGACTGCTTGACCACTGAGCTACGGGCATATAAAAGCTTATATAGTTGGTGTAGAGCTATTTGGTTAAAATGTCTTAAGATGGAACCTGAAGATAAGCGCATTACAAGCAACTTATCTAAACGAGCCGGACTGAGTCAACATTTTAATTCATTTTCAGTTGTAATTGTATTTAGAGAATGCAAATCAATAAACGGTATCTGGCATAAACATTTTACATAAATGGCTTTTAATTGATGTTTAAATTATTTATCCCTAAAACTACAACATGGCAGTAGTTGTTTTCAAACTTTTGAGCGAAACGGATCCGAGTTTAAAATGTGAAGACCCTGGAGTGATGATGAAGAAGTCGCTAATGAAGACGTATTTTTCAAATAGAATTTTAAAAGCCGGTCCTGTTAAATTTTGTTTTTTATACTATGTTAACTTTTACAATAAACAAATTACAGATTTCTTTTTTAAAATGAAATTTTGGAAGCCGGTCCTGGTATTTTACCTGCAGTTGTTAGCTATATTTATCTATAAATTCCTTTACCTACCTTTAGGTCATCGCTATATCTCTTAGTTAACAATCGATCACTATAAAAGTATATTTGAGGCCCGTCTCTAGCATCAGTGAAGACGTCGCGGATTCTAGTTTATGATGTTATAAATGGCGCCAACAAGTTAAACTCAAATATACTGATATAAGCCAAGAAACTTGTAACTTCACTTTCTATCAACTAATAACAATACGATTATTGAACTCCCTATCAAAATGAAAGAAAGCAATACTTGTAGCTGGTTTTATTACTACTCGAACATTACTACCATCGATCAGACAATTAGCATCTTTACTATTACTACCTCACGCAGGGTACCCCAAATAGTTTAACTTAAACCGCTCGTAAGTTTAATGGTTACACAGTTTTTATATGCAAAAATATCATCAGATTCTAGCTAAAACACTTATCTTTGTGCCGATATACTCGCAGACATTTAATACATCCCGTTACTCCTAACACATGTCAGCTTGACAGGTTCCAACCTCGGCTGTCATTCGCTATACCTCGACCCCCAATACTGCGGTAGATTAGCTTTCCAAGATTTTCCGCCTAATAGTTGTTGCTATAAATCGAATTTCCAGGTAACAAAAGGCAAATTCCACATTAAACTACATACCCTGTTCACAGGCAATAAACTTCGCAATCGTTGTATTCGTGTTTCCCAGATCGCTTCACAGCTTGAATATAAATATTCATTGGAAAAATGACATCTACTTAATGATCTCCCTTACAGGAACGGCTGGCCAGTAACCCAATTCTTTACTATCACCAAACCATAATAAATGGCGAGATTGTCATTTACACCCCACGAAAACTCTTGCCTTTTTTAAAAGCTGATATCCAAATTTTCTCTCAAACAAAACCAACCTTGTTTTTATATCTCCTCTAGCAACGAACAAAGCCAATCTGATATTAATTTTTATCGCGTCACTCTCACTAGATTCCTCATTCAACACTAGTATTAATATCAAATGCTTTTGACACGTAACACAGTACACCTTTTAAATGGGTTTTGCATAGGATTACTACCGCTTTTAAGACGGATTAACCAAATAGCTCTACGCCAACTATAATAGATATTAACGATACAAGTTTGATTATGAGCATCTTAACGAAACGCGTCTGGTTACGTGGCATCAATAAATTCTGGTTCAATGTATTTTTTATATAAAACGTGCGGTAATACGGCTCCTAACGATACTAAAATTAATTCGGTTAATAGTCTATACCACCACCGATGAAGATAAATAATTTAACGGCATTTTTAGAAGAGAAATATCAATTTCCTCTCGCAAATTGATCATAATTATTTACTATAGAAGTAGTGTTATCTGGATATTACCCACTAGACAAAAAGTTTGGTCTACGAGGCCGTCGGCCGTGTGGGCTAATTTTCTTGCGTGGGTAACACCTTGTAACACTATGCGTGCAGTACAATATTTTATCCACGCCTCTCAATAAACTCAAAAGAAGGTCAAAACCAAAATATTTGTTCGAAAGCGCAGTACCTGTTTGTTTTAACCTTTTCGGTTGCAATGTAACATCAGAACACAGATTACATTAAACTTTGTTGTGTAAACCAAACCTCACTACCTAGTTGAGTTATGGTAATCAAAAAGTGACTTGTGTGTAATATCGATATTGTGATTGTTAAAATCACTATAGTTATGGGACGTTTATTGAGATGTATTTCATAATAGCTATTTATGATACAAGTTGCAAAATGGAAGCGTTTTAGGCACGCCACGTGGTTTCTCAAACGAGGCTGAAGGTCGAGTTTAACAGCATGTCAAGTTTCTAAAAACTTCTTTGCAACGCGTATCATACAAGGTTTTATCTACTTTCCATAAAAATAATCAGACACTCTGCCAATTGTCTGAAATAAAGGAGGCGGTTTCAACGTTTTTCATATAAAAAAAACAATACAAAAACAGTACTTTAATAGACCCCATTAAAGCACTGTTTTCAGTGCTTTAATAGCCACATTAAAACACCAAAATGGATAAAAGGTATTTATGGTATAAGTGTGCTATATTACAAATGATCCGCCAGAGAAAATTTGCGTCGAGACCTCAATTTTTCCCTCGTGTAGTATTTGTAATAACACACGCGTACAAAAATGTATCCACCAACTCTATAAATTTCTAAAAAACATAAATTTTCTAACAACAGTGAAAAGTCATAGTGACAAATTGGAGAGTACCGAGAGATCAAATATATTTATAATTAGAGTCACCTGTGATTCGTATTACACCGA
Organism: Agriotes lineatus; assembly: GCA_940337035.1. Classification (NCBI taxonomy): domain Eukaryota; kingdom Metazoa; phylum Arthropoda; class Insecta; order Coleoptera; family Elateridae; genus Agriotes; species Agriotes lineatus. The sequence continues at coordinate 60,053,369 of OW679203.1, forward strand.
TGAAGATAAATAATTTAACAATTTGTTGTGTAAACCAAAACTCACTACCTAGTTGAGTTATGGTAATCAAAAAGTGACTTGTGTGTAATATCGATATTGTGATTGTTAAAATCACTATAGTTATGGGACGTTTATTGAGATGTATTTCATAATAGCTATTTATGATACAAGTAGCAAAATGGAAGCGTTTTAGGCACGCCACGTGGTTTCTCAAACGAGGCTGAAGGTCGAGTTTGACATCACGTCAAGTTTTTAAAAACTTTGCAACGCCTATCATACAAGGTTTTATCTACTTTCCATAAAAACAATCATATACTTTGAATTTTGAAATTTCATAAATGTGACAATCGGCCAATTGTCTGAAATAAAGGAGACGATTTCAACGTTTTTCATATGAAAAAACAATACAAAAACAGTACTTAAATGGACCCCATTAAAGCATTGTTTCCAGTGCTTTAATAGTCATATTTAAACACCAAAGTAGATAATAGGTATTTATGGTATAAGTGTGCTATATTACAAATGATCCGCCAGAGAAAAAATGCGTCGAGAGCTCAACTTTTTTCTCGTGTACTATTTGTAATAACACACGCGTGCCATACACAAATGTATCCGCCAACTCTATAAATTTCTAAAAAACATACATTTTGTATTGACAACAGTGAAAAGTCATAGTGACAAATTGGAGAGTACCGAGAGATCAAATACATTTATAATAATTAGAGTCACCTGTGATTCGTATTACTCGTTTGGCAGTATTGAAGTGTATTGTCAGTCTATGTCAAATTCGAGGTTACTAGGTTAGGTTTTGTCTGTTATTTCACACAGATTGGCGCAAACTTAACCTGCAAATCTCAAATTTGACGTAGCTTGAGAGTGCTCACTAGTGGGTTATGGTTTAATTCCCTAGTGAGTTATGGGCCACTTTAGAAGTTTAAAAGGCGATTCACTCACTGTCAATTAATTTCTCACATTGACTTTTCACAACTGTTAATATAAAATGTATGCTTTTTTTGAATATTATAAAGTTGTTGGATAAAATTTTGTAGCGCACGCGTGTGTTATTACAAATAACACACTTGTACCATAATAGCTATCAAGTTGCAAAATGAAAGTGTTTTTCACACTAGACGTGAAGTTTGTCCTACGAACACTAGCGAGTACGGCAATACGTTGTGTGTGAAAAACACTAATTTCACAGCATGTTGCATACATTATTTTCTATTAATTTTCATAGTAAATATATTTACTTAAATCTGAAAAGTTGTTCTAAATTTTCATATTTGCACTAGTGTCAATATGAAATCTCATATTGCAACTAGTTCGAATATATGAATTATTTTGACGTTGGAAAACGACAACAAACGTCATTATATTAGGTCGAAATTATAGAAATAACTATTAAGACAAATACTGTTGAACTTCATCTAGAATTACTACAAATTTGCCAATTCCTTTTGCGCTATCTTCCAAACCGCCAATGTAGAATTTCTTCATAGTCAGCTGACAGTGGACCAAATAAAGAAATAAGTTGAAAATGTCCACTGTCTGAAGCATTTTAAACGAAGTTTATAATTATAACGATATTTCATATATACAGTTTTATAAACAAATAAACGGAAATGAGATACTTTTACACCAAATTAGCAGTGTCGATAAATATAGCATAAAAGAGGATGAAAATGAGGAAGAAGAGAACTACATTAAATTGAATTAAGTTTTAAACCCAACTTGCATTATAAGTGCAGTTTTTATATTTCTTCATGTATTTGTATGTTTCTAACTATACTAACTATTATTTTCGTTTATATAATTATTTAAGTAAACTGAATATGAATATTTGTTTAGTATTTTCGGTTTTGATCCCTACCAACTGACAACTCTAACTTTGCATATAGTTTAGACTTTTACTCTTGACCAAAATATGAGTATTTTCAACCCAGCAGATACAGAGTAAACATCTTTAAAAAATAATTTTTGACTATTTTTGCTTTACCTCAAATTTGGCGGAGAAAAAACATTTTTCTGCAACTGTCTTAAGCCATTACTTTTAATGCCAAAATTGAAGTTGACGTTTCTTTACTGATACAGAAAGTATATGCTGTTAGGCAACACTTTTAGTTTCTAGGATTAATAGTTGTTTGGTAATTTCCCCGAATGGATAAAAATCTCTTTATCCACAATCACCTTATAATTGAAGTTTTATCCACACTTATGAACCGTCTAAAGTACCACTTTATCCACTAGTGGAATAATGAAATTACTTTATTCCACTAGTGGGATAAAACCATGTCACTTACTACTGCATTGTTGGTAGCACTGTCAAACTATGCCAAATTCGAAATTTGTAGGTTAAGTTTTGCGTCAATCTGTGTCAAATAACAAAAAAAACCTAACCTATTAACCTCTCGAATTTGACATAGACTGACAATACACTTCAGTACTACCAAACGTACCTATAACATTTGATCTTTCGTACTTTCCAAATTGTCACTATGACTTTTCATGGCTGTCAATACAAAACGTATGTTTTTTTATATATTTATTGAGTTGTTGGGTAAAACGTTGTATTGCATTCGTGTTTTAGTTGCGTTTTATCCACTTAAGAAAATTAAACGGTCGAACTGCGTTCTCGCGTTTAAACATTCTTGCGTGGATAAAACACCATCTAAAACACTTATACAATAAATAACTATTATTCACGTGTGGCATATAAGCTTTTTCCAGTGCTTCCATTTAATGATATACGTAAGTTTTAAAAATGAATAAATAATTTTAAAGTAATCATATTATATAGGTGTATGCTAGTTACCAAGATACACGTCAGTAGCTATGGATTATAGACTCCTTTATTCACTTCGGATAAATAAGGCTTGCCCCTTATGGATAAAATGTCTATTTATTCACTTGTACCCTAGATAACTATTACTTCCCACGAAAAAAAAGTTCTACTTGGTCGGCTGTGGATGCAGTTATCCTAACGATTTTTAAATGAGAAACGTTAAAAGCAGCCAATTATTTAAAGTTTTGTACTTTTTTAGTTGCAGAAAAAATAAATAATAACTCGCAATTTTTACGTTCGCTCGGCTACACTGCGCTTCGTCTCTCAAATACAAACATAATCGCTTCTCAAACAAAGTCCCACTTTTAATTCTAATAAAACAATATACAGTTTGCATAAGTATAGCTTATTATTTTATCCTTGAAGAAAATTGGTACATTGTTGATTCAATGGATAGAGTATAAACAATAGTTAGAAGGCGAACACTTTTCCTAAATATTTTAAAGAATTCTAGTTTCAAAACTTCCACTTGCAAAGAATGTTCTGTGTACAGTGTACATTTTTTAAATTAGATTTTTTTTAAAGTTGTTTGTTCTTATTTTATTTGTGTTCTATTTTAAATCTTTTGAATTAAAAATTTTATTTTTTATTATTGAATACCTACCTGCTTGTTTTGAATACATTATATGATTATACAGTGTATAAACGAAAACGTCGTACATTGGAAAAAGGCAGTGTTAAAAATTATGAAGGATCGACTATATCTGTGGTCATGTAACAGCAACGTTGTGTTTTATTGTCCGTACAACGAGAGAAACGTTTATGGGAAAGAGGGATGCGAATTTTGCCTAGTTACGGCCCTGTGCGTAGAGATCACATACAACGATAGCAACCACACTCGTTACGTCACTAACAGGGTTAGAGAAAATCAACTTACAAATCCTGGGAGGAACGCTCCATTCTCTTGACTGAATTTTTGTGTTTGCAACACTATTCTTTGACCTATGCAACATATTCTCTTGGAACCTAACACAATGTCATATTCACTTCCTTTCGCAGAAAGGTAATTCCAAAAATAATCTTAAGATTCCCAATTTATCAGCATTCAGCCGTAGCATCGCACAAGCGCCACATTCTGCAAAAGCGGTTCTCTATGTGAGCTTGCAACCGACACAAAAAGCGGGAAATTTATAAAATGCTCGCGAAACCCAAAACAGCAAATCATCAGCAGGTGACGTTTCGCAGCAATAATTCGCGAAACGTTACATCTCTTGGAAATTCCAGGCTGAGCACGTTACATCGGCAGAGGCCATTGGTTGAGCCACTCTTTATCTCTCATTCACACAAAAATAACTTTAGTAGCAGTTTAACCTTTCAACTCGCGTGTGTTTGTGCAAAATCTGCCAGAAGCCACTTGTGCTTTTACCGTTTTCACATCGACTACTGCGAACTGTGCCAAAAGACATGGCTGTGAGTGCTCACTTTTGCTTGGTTTTCATTTTTTGTGAGTATCATTGCGTTCGTTTGTATACAAATAAATAACTGCGTGCTAAAGGTCACACATCGGCACAACCGGTTTGACGACAGCAGCCGTACATTTAAATATTTCCCTTACCGTTTTACATTTCCGCATTTTCAGGTGCAATTTATCTTAGTGACGCCGATCGCTACCATCCGAGGAGGCAATTTAATGACAGTTATTTGAGACGCCGCCACGAATTATCCTGCGGGTAAGTCAGATATGGTATAAACAACCCCGAGATTTTTTTTTAAAACAGTTGTAGCGCTACCGTTTATATAGGGTGTCCTAAAATATGCGAACTTGGCTAAACCACAAACTTAATAGGTCAAAACCTTTGTCTTTATCGAAATGCGTTTCGTTGAGCCAGTATTCTGCTTCCAGTTCTGTTTGTTTTATTACACAGTAAGTCTCTTTAACGACAAGGCCGATGATTTTCAAATGTTTTTCCCAGAGAGAAACATTCGTTTGTAAATTATTTAGTGTCAGCAATTTTTGGTATCTGTTACGATTTATACACAAAAAATAAAATATGTGTGATTGCCCCTGCTTTTTTGTAATAGGTATGAAAAGGTCTGAAAAGGTATGATAAAACAAATAAAAATATTAATTGATACCACGTAATATTGGTGATGAGTAGTTACAACAATAAATTTACAATGCTCTGCTCTGCATTATTTCTAATTGAGGAGTTTTACAACAGAAACAACTAATAATATTAGTTTCTGATCATTTGTTTCTCGGCATATATGACCTCTAGATTGCACGTTTACAAATACAAAAAAACTCATTGATGAATGAATATCTCTTTCGGAAGAAACGAGTTACGGGTTTTGCCATTAAAGAACCGATGTCCAATCTGCGTCGGGACACCCACGTTTCATCTACTAATAGTCAACCATTGGAGTGTCGTAGTGAATACCATGCAAATTAATGCAAGCCCTCAATTATTACACCCAAGCAAAAAAGATAAACAAATGTTGAAGCAGAATACTGCTACAAGCAGAGCTGGGCAGTATTTGTATTTGTAAATACCTTTTTTTATTTAAATACTGTGTAGGTATTTAAATACTTTTGGGCTATAAGGTGCAAATACTTTGCAAAGTATTTAAATACATTTTTAAAGTATTTAAATACTTTTAGGCTATTTAAATATTTTTGGATTATTTAAATACTTTGAGAATATTTAAATACTCTCAAATGATGACGTATTGGACGTTTAAAATTACGCAAAAAGTATTTACCCGTTGAAAATATATTTTTGAAGAAATAAAGGTAATTAAATACCTTGAAAGTATTTAAATATAGTAAGAGTATTTAACTACGTTTATTTCTTAAAAAATATATTTCTAACTAGTAAACACTTTTGCGCAATTTTAAACGCCTATAGGTCATCATTTGAGCTATTCTGGCATTAGGCATTACACGTTGGAATTCACACTATGAGTCTGCAATCAAAATTTTAGCAAAAAAAAAGAAAAAATAATTATTTTATATGAAAGCTTTCAATTAAACAATATTGCTCGAATAAAAATGAAGTCGAGTATTTAACAGAATGCGTTAAATTTTCTATGCCACTGGTTTTATCATTAGATATTCGGCAGGAAAAGCTAATATATATTAGTATATTAGTAGCGGAAATAGAAGATGCAATAAAGACATTCGGAAGCAAAATGACAGCTGAGCCAGATGTGATACCATCCTTTTTAGTTAAAGATTGTGGTTATATTTTTTCACTTCCGTTATACATATTGTTCAATCTCTCACTGAAAACAGTAAATTTTCCGAATCGTTGGAAAATGGCTAAAGCATGTCCAGTTTTTAAAGCAGGAGATCCTTCTGTGGTATCTAACTATCGACAAATTTCTATTTTGAGTAACTTTGCAAAAGTTTTTGAAATAGTCTTGTACAATCGCATATCTGTGTCTACTAAATCAATTATATCGCAATATCAACTTGAATTTATGGTAAATAGGTCAACTGTAACAAACCTGGTAGTTTTTACTCAGCACGTTGCCAAGACGTTAGATGATCATGGTCAAGTTGATGTCTTATATACAGACATGTCAAAGGCGTTTGACAGTGTTGATCATAACCTGCTCTTAGTTAAATTAGCGAATTTTGTATTTAACATACGATTGTTATTGTTTTTCAAGTCATATTTGACGTCTAGATGCCAATTTGTTTTTTATATGGTTTTGAGTCATTATCTCGAGTGCCGCAAGGCAGTCTTCTTGGACCCCTGTTGTTTTTGTTATTTATTAATGACTTTTGCCAGGTAACAAATTGTGAGAAACTAATATATGCAGATGACTTAAAAGGCTTTAAAAGCATACGTACCAGAGAGGATTGTGAGTTGCTTCAAAATGAATTAAATAAGTTCATCAATGGTGTTCAAGTAATAAGTTAAACCTCAATATCGGTAAATGTAAATGTAAAGTATTTATAATTACTCTACTTATAAGTGGTAAAATATTAGAACGTCAGACTACAATTAAAGATTGGGAATATATTTTGATGCTGAATTAAACTTTATCGAACACATATCGATCAAAATAAAGAAGCAATTAGGATGTTAGGGTTTATACTAAGAAACTGTAAATCATTTACAAATACGAATAAAATTAAGTATTGTATTACTCATACGTTAGGTCAAAGCTAGAATATGGGGCTATTATCTGATGTCCTTATTACCAAATACATATGAATAATATAGAGCAGGTTCAGAGAAAATTCTTAAAATTTTTACATTTCAAGTTAACAGGTCATTATTCTGAAAGGGGTATTGATAATTATCGTCTATTGCAACCCGTTGGTTTGATAGTCTGGAATTTAGACGAATTTGTTCTTTTTTAGTATTTCTTTATAAATTAATAAATAATAAAATTGATGTTCCTGAAATTCTATCACAACTTAATTTCCATATACCTAGAATGCAATCACGTTATACTTATACATTTTACTGCGCAAAAGCTAACACAAATGTGTTGCTTAAATCACCTCTGTATCTAATGTGTAATTACTCTAATAAAATTAGCGAAGTTTGCGATTTATATACATATTCACAGTCGGATATTATAATATGGGCTACATTTAGCTTTTAGTTTTGAATTTAAATTTAATTTTAATTTAAATTTTAATTTTTTTTAGTTATTACATCGCTTATTCTGTCAATATTTAAAATAGATATTATATATTGTTACATTAGACTACAGCTGTAAGTACACTATTTGAAATAAATTAACTGCAATTTGTCCTGTAATTGGGGTACACCTGTTGGGCAAATAAAGGTATTATTATTATTATTATTATTATTATGTCTTCGTGATAACAACAATCGCTAGTATGAAAATTAATCTGGCAAAACTAAAAACATAAAATCTCAAGCATTTTTCTTCCTTAAATATAAAAAATGTAACCATAGCTGCTAAATTTGAAGGACAACAACTTTGTGTTTGAACTAAAAAAATTAAATTGATATTTAAATTTGTTATTAACTGAAGGCCTACAACTTAGCGTATGGATAACGCGCTACTTTTTCATCACCCTGTATGTTTATTGTTTTATTTGTTTTTTCTTGGTTTAGATATCATTTTTGGTGTTATGACAAAGATTTTAAAAAAACTGTTATATGAAAACGAAAAATAAAAAAAATATTGTTTTAAATTTATATTTGTTTAACTATGGATTTATTTTTTTGTTAATATTCAATATAAGTAATTTTATCAAAAAAATATTTTCAGGATTTTAAGATGTTTTGCCGAAATATAGCATCTAAACTATGCCATCTTTACTACTTGGGTTACTACAATTATTACCAAGTATTCGAATGAAAGGAAATTATGAACTTTAAATTTAGCTTTGAAAAATTGTTAAACCGCAAAAAAGTTTATAAATACTGCATTACTATTTAAATACTTCAGAAGTCTTTTTACATTTTAGTCTTATCTAAAAACTAGAAGTATTTAAATACTTTTAAAATATTTAAATATTTAAATACCTACTTTTAATTTAAAGTATTTAATTCTATAAAATTATTTAACTATTAAATATTATAGGTATTTATTATTTAACTACTTTTTGGTCATAAAGTATTTAGTATTTAAATATACCGGGTGTCCCAAATCCAATGATCCAAACGATACTGATTTGGTATATGGTACTTACATTATTGTGTAAAATCGTAATAATTTGCAAATATTTTGACGTGCGTGCTACTTCCGGTGAAACCGGAAGTACAACTAACTTTTCTATTTGAAATAGGAAGTTGCACGTTTTGTAACAGTATAGTATTCACTTTAAAATTCCCTTTTCAAAGATATACCACACTTATACATTTATTCCACAAAATACTTTAGTATTTAGATTTTTTCGAAAATTCGAATTTTCTTTGAAAGAGCTAGCCATGAAAAGTTAATCAGTTACAAATTGTCAATAAAATAGCATTGTAGTAGGAAGCAAAATTGGTTTAATACTAAAAATGTATAACATTCTTTATATTGCAATTTTTAATTTTTTAAATAAAAAAAAAAATTAAATAGCCGCCCACTACTTTTTAATATGTATTTTGAAGCTTTAAATTTATAGGTTTTTATTATATCGAAAATACGGCAATATCTGTTTTAAGTATCTCTTAAAAAATTAAAATCATAGTATGCAACATTTCTCACTTACTTTAATGTATTCCTATCTTATTTAATATCTACTAAAGTATTTTGTGGAACAAATGTATAAGTGTGGTACATCGTTGAAAAGGGAATTTTAAAGTGAATACTATGCTGTCAAAAAAAGTGCAACTTCCTATTTCAAATAAAAAAATCTGGTGTGATACACGCACACAACTTCCTTTTACAGTGATCTTATAATTAGCCAAAAACTTGATTTTACATTTTTAAGCATTTGTCAAAAATTTTAAAAAATTACAAATTTTACAAAAACGGTACAAAATTGAGTGTTAGTTCAAGAGACAAATTTCCTCTAGAATTTTAAGCTGAATTCAAAAATGTTCACCCTGTATCTGTTTGGTCTAAAATATGCATATTTTCATCAAGGGTAAAAGGGGTTAAAAATCTGGAGATGATGAGAAATTTTTGGAAATGTTTTTTTTCACGGTTTTTTTTTCCAAGAAAGTAAGGAGTAGCCAACAGAACTCATTATAAATAAATAGAACAGGTTACAATAACAAAACAAAAACAATATAGCGGGTGTTCTATTTAAAATAGGAGTTAATAAAAAAATAGAAAAAAAAACAAAAGAAACCCATTTTAGAAGTATTCAACTGGAAAATCGCCTATCTCACACCAATACACATTAAAAATTTAATAAAAATGTAAAGTTTAAAAAAATCGTTAGGGCCGTTTTTGAAAAAATCGAAAAAAAAACTGAAAAATCACAAGAGTAAACACCTACTTCCGGTTATGCGATTTTCTGCAAAAGCTTGCTGTCGCATTTACATAGTACAGAAAACTTATATATGAAGTTTCAACGGCATACCTCTTTTCCTTTTTGAGATATTCTGTTCACAGACACACAGACAGACAGACCAATGAAAAAATATATGTTTTTTTTGGATCAGGGGACTCTAAAACGTGAAGATCTGTTGAAAACTCAATTTCGAATTTTTGGGGTGAATCCAATACTTCCTTTTTGTAAAAGAAAGTAAAAAGTCAGTTGTACTTCCGGTGAAACCGGAAGTAGCACAAACGTCAAAATATTTGCAAATTAATACGATTTTACACAATAAGGTAAGTACCATATACCAAATCAGTATCGTTAATAAGTAATAACAGAAATGCAGGGGGTTACATTGAATTTGGGACACCCGGTATGTATTCGATTTTCATAAAGTATTTAGTCTTTAGTAGTTAAATACTTTTCGAAAGTATTTTGCCCAGCTCTGGCTACAAATTTCAAAGGGATTCGTAATTATAAGCAAAAAGAAACACACTGCGCATCGATTGGTACAATTCATATGTTCGTAGACTAAGAAATAAATCTACAAGCAAAATTGTTGCTGGTCTCGAACAGAAATCTATGGACATGCACGGAAACCTATCATTAAAACATTGCAGTAAAAGGGATCAACCGATTATATTGTTAAGAAAATAATCGTAGATTAACTCGTTGAGAATATTTCTCAGAGTGAAACAAAGCAACGAAATATAACTTAACATGTATTTTCAACATGATGGAGCCAGGGCCGTAACTAGGTATAGGCCGAGTAGAGCCCCGCCTAGGGGCGCAAGTAGTAAGCGCGCTAAAATGGCACTGGGAAAAAATTCTTTCATATTAACAAAGAAAAAACAACTAAATGAGCGGAGTTTAAAAAAATATTTGTAATATTAACGATTTTATACTAAATAATGTTAATTATAATCTCTGAAACTTCTTTGTGGCGTGCATTTATAATGCATATTCTTATTTGGGTATTTTGCCACTTAAAAATATTAAATAACGAACGTTTCGCGGGACAATCTGCCCTCGTTATCAACTATTGACAATTAAAAAGAGCAAGAAACTTAGCTTTTTTTCACTGGAAGGAAAAACGACCAACCTCCAATGAATTTCTTGACACTGACGTTTGTTGATTATCTATACCTATTTGATCTTATCTTTAAGAATCGATAGTCAACTATTTTTAGACAATTTTGTATAGGGCCATAATTTATCATTCTGAACAACTTTTGTTGGTAAAATTTTGCCGTATCATGAACAGAAAGGGTAGTTTACCTGAAAAGAAAATAGTTTTCGCTTCACTGTCAAGGCAGACTTGTTGTTTCAAAAACTGAAAGTATTCTTAAAATTCTCTTCAGACCAAACAGGATCTAATCCCACAATCTTAAAATAAAATTCAAAAATTGTTAGTCCATCTCACCTCTTGTACCATCAATCCTGGGACACACTGTATATGCAAATTTTCATATTCGTATAAGTAGCATTAATATTTTTATAACGTATAGTACTGTGTACTCATTTGTTAGAACTGCTTTTTGCGTTATTTATGCGAGTTTCTATCATTTTATTTGTGTTTTTGTTTTGTTATTGTAACCTGTTCTGTTTATTTATAATTTCTGTTGGCTACATAATAATATGTACTTCTTACTTTCGTCGCCTCATGCGAAGGAAGCATTGTAATCGTGGAAAAAAAGTCTCAGCATCTCCAGATTTTTAACCCTCTTTACCCTTGATGAAAATATGCATATTTTAGACCAAACAGATACAGGGTGAACATTTTAAACAAGTAAATTTTTTCTTTTACTGCTCAAATTCCAGAACTATCAGTTCGAGAGAAATTATAGTTTGAATATAGCCGAGCATATAAACTCTGTTCAGTATTGTCCCGGATTGTCAAAAATGACGTTTTATGGTAGCACTGTTGAATTTCTATTGGTTTTTTTGTTACTACTGGGTTGGACAACGCAAAATCGTAATTTTTAAAATTTGCGTTTTTGTTACGTGGCAACTTTTATTTATTTTTGCTTAAGTCAGTTCGAAAGATAACCTCAAATTAATAGTTTTGACATTAGTAACTTAATTAATTGTTTCTAGTTACCCATAGCCTGCCTTAAAATTATTAAGCATGATAGAACGGATTGTTTTTAATTGGATTTTGACATTGACAATCCGGGACTATAGTGAATAGAGTTTAGCTTAGACCTTTATACGCACTTGACGAAAATAGCTACGTTTTTTATATTTTCAACCCAACAGATACAGAGTCATCTTTAAAAAAATCAATTTGCCACAGAAAAATAATATTGTCCATATAGCTTAAACCTTTATTCTTGACAAAAATTGATACGTACATTTTTGATCCAATGGACAGTGAGTAAACAACAGATATAGGACGAATCTTATTTTTCGTTAATAATTCGAAGTTTCAAAACGTACACTTGCAAGGAAAGTGAAACCTTTTAAGGTTTTGTTAAAATTAGAATTTGGTTTTATATTGTTGTTTTTTTTTATCTTATTTTACTTATGCTCTATTTTGTTATTTTAACATTGTTTATTTTTGAAACTTTTAAATTAAAAATGTTCGATTTATTTTTGAATACTTAGACTTAGACTATTATTTCTTTTGAATACATTACTTACATCATATAACAAGAGATCAAATAAATGTACAAGTAGAGTCGCCTGTGATATGTGTTATACGTTTGGCAGCACTGAAGTGTATTGTCAGTCTATGTCAAATTCGAGATTAGTAGGTTAGGTTTTGTTTGTTGTTTGACACAGACTGACGTAAAACTTAACCTGCAAATCACATATCACAGGCGACTCTAATTGTAAATTTATTTGATCTCTTGTGATATTAGTATATTTTGTCACCGTTATCGTTAGTGTTCTGTGTGCTGTTCCCACCTTCTTGTGAAACGAAAAAACATAATTTGATACATTTGTAAGTGATCTAACATGCAAATAGTGCCACAGCCAAACATTTCTGATTTTTTCAAGGTCAAACGGCTCAAAGCCGATGCCTAGGAATTTCATTTGCGATCATAACAGCAGGTATCATTAAAAACTAGGTTTCGCCAGAATATTTTTTGGCAGTAGGTATAAGTTATTCCTACAAACACAAACGTACAAAAAATTTGGTGTGATACACGTACACAACTTCCTTTTACAGTGATTTTCTAATTAGTCAAAAATTTGTTTTAGCTACATTATATACAAAACCAAAAAAAAAAGAAAAGAAACCCATTTTAGAGGTATTCAACTGGAAAAATACCTATCTCACATCAATACACATTAAAAATGTAACAAAAATATAAAGTTTGAAAGTAAATCGTTTCGGTCGTTTTTGAAAAAATCGAAAAAAGCTGAAAAATCACAAGAGACCCCCACCATACTTCCGGTTATGCGACTTTCTTCAAAAGTTTGCTGTCGCATCTAGATAGTACACAAAACTTATACTCGTATATGAAGTTTCAACGTCATATCTCTTTTCGTTTTTGATATATTCTGTTCACACACAGACACACAGATCAATGAACAAAAAGACGTTTTTTGGGTTCAGGAGACTAAAACGTGACGATTTGTTGAAAACTCGATTTAGAATTTTTGGCGTGAATCCAATACTACTTCCTCTATGTAAATGAAAGTAATAAAAACGTTGACAGTCCGTTCCGTTTCTCTGTTCTACACATAAGTACTAGATCTGGATCGACATGATTTATAATCAATTTTGTTTATACAAGCACAAGACAGTGAACAGTTCGTCTTCTAAGCATTATCATTACACTTCAAATTTTTATTGACTCTGGCTGTATCAAGCATAGCTTTGCGTTTCTTTGCTAACTCATAGAATTATTGATAAGATTTAACGAAATTAATGTAAATTTACAACTCTTAAGGAATTAGTTTTGTAGATCATCGATTTCTTTCTCTCTCCATTTGATACCCACCACAACAAAAATTCGTTCAGGTACCCATATGCTCAATAAATATGAAAGAAACACATTTACATTATTTTTGAGGAGTTTATAAACATCTTGCCATTTTTGGAGTAGTTAAATTTATACATTTTTACTTTCACACTCTTGGTGGTTTTTAGCAGGGTGCCTTGATGTTAATTTGATGTATTTGTCCTTTACCAGGGTATGGACAGATTATTGTCCCTCTCACTCTAAAGTACTTTTGAATAAGACATTTACTTTTCTCTTTGTTCAATAACTAACTACTTGATACTGTTAAATTATAGATTATATCATGATGTAAAGAATACAAGTTGAAACGTTCCCGGAGATGCGCAGTCGTTCAGAAAGTAGAGGGGAGATGTCAACCAATCCGCCATGGGCCTACACAAGGATATCAATCACGGCCTCGATTATGGTGTAACCATGGCCGCGATCGTATATTGTTGCTGGCACTGTCAGTCGATGTCAAATTCGAAGTTAGCAGGTTACGTTTTGCGTCAGTCTGACACCAACTGATACAAAACCTAACCTCGAATTTGACATCGACAGCGTCTTCAACAATACACTTCAGTACTACCAATCATGTCATTTGTGGGCCCATGTCCTATTGGTTGAATTTGAGGTCCGCCCACATTCTGCGGAACGTTACACCTTGTATTCTTTACACCATGGATTATATTTCATGGTCATGCACGTACAATGGCGTAACATAGGTAATTTAACTTCATGAGGGATAAATAAACACGATAACTATTCTGCTCAATCTATTTGTACCCCCCAATACCCAGCACTTTTCCATTAGGCATATTCTAAAATGTAGCGCATAATAAATGGTTTCCATTACTATGATCCAATAATAGTATATTATTATATGAGCGATTATGACAGCCATTATTCACGAAGATGACATTTGCGCCACAAGCCGAAGGCGCGTGGCGCAAGTCATCTGAGTGAATAATGGCCATAATCGCGAATATAATACGATATTTTATCTACTCCTATGCAATAGAAGTCTTGTGTTCATATTTCAGAATTATGACATTTGTGACAGCTGTTAACTTCAAAAGTCATTGAATAATAAGAATGAATTTTGTGATTGGCTACAACCTATTGAATAATGAAAATAGAATTTTCTGATTGGTTGCAATTTGCAAACTATTGAATAATGAAAATAGAATTTTATGATTGGCTGCAAACCGTGAATTATGAATCATAATTCATGGCCATTGTGCAGTAGGAGTAGATAAAATACTTTCTAATTCTTTTATCTGGAATGTTTATGGATAGGTCAATTGAAAAATAATGCTAACGTGACAATAATTAATTTACTATGCGATTTAGAAAAGCAAGATCTCTGTGTTCGAACCCTGTTAAAGGGTCAAATTGACATTAAGGCACCACTTTTTAGATATCTCCACCACGTCAGTGAACAGCTGCTTCATATTAATTTTAAAATTTGAATTGTTTAAAATAATCTTTTGAAAATCTGAATATGATGGAAATTTGGCTTTCAAATGTAATGTTTTAACAATATTGTGCCAACTACTTTCTCAAAAGTCGTATTCAATGGTAAATGTATTAAACTCGATCTCTCTTCTATTCCTCATTCCTCCATCAAACGGGAATCTCAATTTTGCTTTGGCTTCAAAATTATAAAAAAAATCTTTCTGTACTGAGTCACAACATTGTATAACTAAAGTGCAGTTATTTCATTCTACGCTCTTCTTTTATTGAAGGTTTTAGAAACGCCAAAAATGTGATTACAACACAGCATACAATTTTAGTTTCAGGTGAAAGTGTTCCAGCATCTTCATTTATTTTTAACAGTTTTTTACTTCCCTCGTCTGAAAGAATAATCGGAATAATCACCTTCCGATATTTTTTCAGATCTTCACGTTGCAAGATCCCTAGATGAATAAAAAGAGGTTTTCTCAATTCCGTCTGTCTGTCTGTTGGCAGCATAGCTCAAAAACTATTGGTCGGAGGAAGACGATATTTTGCATACATATTATATATCTACCTCGCATGAAACAATTTCATACAAATATGTACAAGGTGAGCACCTTAAAAAAATAAAATGTTGTTTATTTTTGTGTTAATTTTGAAATAAAAGGAAGTAATAACTTTCATATAGGTCAGGCTTTCCATTTTCCGAAAATAAGACTCAACCGATAAAGGCTAATGTCACAAAAGAGTAAAAATATTTCAACCATTACACCGTGCTCTTCAAGAGACGCGCGCGCCGGACTTTTCACGAACAGACGCGGTAGCGCAGATGGAATTTTGCCGTACTTATATCCTCTGCGGAGATTCGGTTAGGGTCGAGCATTCTGCAGAGTTGCAGATGCGGCGGGTTCAAACCCCAGCGGGATACATTTTTTTTATTTGAAAATGTATTTAATTTATTTGAAACGTGAAGATATTTGTACTCCTAGCTTAATTTGATTTTTAAAATTATTTAGTTCCACAATGTTGACGAGGGAATTTCTGGTTTAAGCCTTTTACAGATTATTTAGTCTGTCTGGAATATTTTTTATTTGTCAAAACGGCATTTTATATTAAACAAATCTACAAAGACATTTCATTCGAAAAAAGGAATGTCCTTGCCAAAAAAGGACAGATGGAAACTTTACTACTGAGGGGCGCAAAATTTCGGCCAACATATAGTACAGTTTTGCCTAGTTACGGCCCTGAATTGAGCCACGGCGCACATGCGTTGGGTGTTGCAAACTTACGGGCTTTCCAAACAGTATCATTTCGTGAAATTCCCAGATCTGATTAAAGGTAGTAAAATATAGTTGGTATGCTGTAGATCCCTTAATCGTGTCACTTTCATTTATAAACTGTCGCAGGACTGAAGCGACACTTTAGTAAATATTAATAAATTTTAGAAGCATATGATGTATCCAACTTTTCACTTCTTCTTTCAACGACTGCCATTCTATATGCTCATGGTCTTATATTTCTACTCTATCATGGACTTTCACGAAAACGGTGCAAGTCAACGAAATAGGAGAATGATACATTAGTGTTGCATTTGTAAATTATGTAAATTCTAACACAGTTGTTTGTAATAGTTTTCTTATTTTGAACAATCCACAATACTAACATAAATACAGAACAAGCAGTAGTAACTTAGCCCGTAGGTTTTGTTAGGTATAGGAGATACCCAGTTATTAACAACAGTCAGGCATTAGGTTTGGTGGGTTTTCATTACACACTTATTAATCTTATCACTATCAAGCTATTTGAAAAATTGAAAAAACAATTTGTAAATAGCGTTTTGCAATCTTTCCAGCTGTTTATGTTGGGACGCTATCACTTAGAAAACGAAAGAGCAACGATTTGTAGATTATTTTAATGGAACTTGTTTTTGATAATTACTACGACACGAAGTGTACGAAGTATTGAAATTCCCTCATATCGAAAACCACTCTGAGTCGAATATCTCTAAAATTCGAGCCAACCGACTAATGAACCCACTATATCAAATCTCCGTCTCGGCGGTGCGGATCTTTTGGTGAAGATCCCAGCCCACTAGATCAATCCTCCGTATTGGGGGGTGCCTAAACGTGCTGTGCGGGGTATGTATGTTCGTATGTGTACACGATTCCGGTCGCCAGGAACCTTCCTGAAGTCTTGGATCGTTTTCATACGATAGGTCCTCCGAAAATGAAGGCAACATCAACTTTTGAGCTACGGTCGTCGGCAAAAAAAAATTTTGTTTGTTTGTTTTTTTTTGATAAATAACTGGTTCATAGCATTTCATTGTATTAGCGAAACGGAGTGATTCTGAGTATCGAAGTATTCTTGGAAAGCACGGAAGGGCGCTTTTCTTGGGTGGGGGGTACCGTATATTTTTTATTAAAGTTGCAATGGAGCACCATTTTATATTTTTTACTTAGCGATAAATAAGATCGTAGCAGTAAAAAAGAAAGATACTCCTTTGTTTTTTAAGTGACTGTGTTCTACTGTAGACAGTTGGGAAGAACGCAAAGAGCCATTTAAAATTAGTGGTTCAATTTTTCAAATAGCTTGATATTGACCAAATTAATGAGCGTGCAATGAAAACTCATCCATCCTGTAGATACGATATGATGCATTCTCTGTATAAAATAGATTAAAGTAAAATAAAATAGAAAAGTTAAATTCATACACGTTTAAATTGCACAGGGCGAAACAATATTATTGCGTGCCATCACTATACTCGTAGAATGCATAATGGTTATTTATGGTATAAGGGAATAAAGTGACACTTTTACTGATAGATCTGAAAATTTACATATTACAACTAGAACAAAAAGCCTAGCGGCTTCGAGAACTCGTCTTTTCTCTCGTGGTTTATTTGTAACTAGCTGTTACCCGCGACTTCGTACGCGCTAGGTTCGTTATTTGTGTATTAAATAATGACTAATTATTTCCTGTTATCCCATTCCATCCCATCCCCGTCTCCGTCCTTTTCCCTGTCCCTTTTCCCGTCCCCGTCCCTTTTCTCGTCCCCGTCCCTTTTCCCGTCCCCGTCCCTTTTCCCGTCCCCGTCCCTTTTCCCGTCCCCGTCCCTTTTCCCGTCCCCGTCCCTTTTCTGTCCCCGTCCCTTTTCTCGTCCCCGTCCCCGTCCCGTCCCGCTTCGTTCCCTCCCCTTCCATCCCATCTCTTCCCGTCCAGTCTCGTCCCGTCCCTTCCCGTCCCCTCATTTTCCGTCCCGTTACGTCCAGTCCCGTCCCGTCCCGTCCCGTCCCGTCCCGTCCCGTCCCGTCCCGTCCCGTCCCCCCTCCCAACCCATCCCGTTCCGTCCGGTCCCGCCACGCCCCGTTCCTTCCCCTCACCTCCCTTCCTGTCCAGTCCCGTCCCGTCCCGTCCCGTTATCTCTTATTTTCACCTTCAGGGGACAAATTTCCAAAAACTTTGAATTTGATCTTACAAAATTCCAACCCTTTTACCCCTTTAGGGGTTGAATTTTCGAAAATTCTTTCTTAGCGGATGCCTACTCCCTATTAGAAATCTGCCTGCCAAATTTAAAATTCCATTTTCGCAATCAACGTCCCAAAAAACCTCAATATCGATTTTTATGCTTATATACCCCATTTCACCCTCCAACGGGTTGATTTTCGAAAAATCACAAAACACGTGTTTGCTTATTTGTTTTTAGGCGTACTCCTACGAAGTTTCAAGTCGAAATGTCTATTTAATATTATTTTTTCATACAAAATTGGAACCCCCATTTTACCCCTTTAGGGGTTGAATTTCGAAATATAATATATATATATATATAATATCCTTCCTTATTCCTTGTATACATCATAAAGGGAACCTCTGTACAAAATTTCAGCTTTCGAAAGTCGAAGGGTTTGAGCTGGGCGTTGATGAGTGAGTGAGTGAGTGAGTCAGGACTTTTAGAAATACGAGGGGAACTAGAAAAATTATCTACCTAGCCATGATAGAAACAATTGATAAGCTTCAGCTTGTAATGTCAAAGAGTGACAAGTCTTTCATTGTTGCATGAGAAATTTGATTCATATCCGCCAGTAATTTTATATTTTGTGGAGTGTTTTGTGTGTAAAAATGAGTCTTTTGAAATTAGAGCATCGAAGTGTAATAAAATTCCTTACAAAGGAAGGCAACAATCCGAAAAATATTCGTGAACGAATGATTGCGGTGTATGGAGACGATGCTCCGTCATATTTCACAATTAAATTTTGGTCAAAACAATTTCGGCGGGGACGGGAATCTATAGAAGATTATCCCAGAAGTGGAAGACCTGCAGAAGCGACAAATGTTGAAATGTGCAAGAAAGTGGAAGCCATGGTTCTTGAGAATCGCCGTATAAAAGTCTTCACAATTGCTACAGCATGGGAAATATCCGAACCTAGCGTTTTGACAATATTGCACGACAAACTGGGCATGAGTAAAGTTTCAGCAAGGTGGGTTCCCAGATGATTGTCTCCTGAGCAAAAGCTGCGTAGACAGCAGATTTGTAGAAACAATTTGGAATCTTTGGAAGCGGACCCCGACTTCTTAATGCGGATAGTGACTAGTGATGAGACTTGGGTACATCACTGGGACCCCGAGGCAAAATTAGAGTCTATGCAATGGGTGCATAAGGGGTCTGCTCCCCCAAAGAAGGCCCGCACGCAATCTTCAGCTGGAAAACTCATGGCAACCATCTTTTGGGACATGCAAGGTATTCTTTTGATTGAATATATGCCTAAAGGCTCTACAATCACTGCAGAGGTTTATGGTAACACCCTCAAAAAGCTGCGTACAGCTATTGTCAAAGAACGTCCAAATTTATCACAAGGTGAATCGCTCATTCTTCATGACAACGCGACCGTGCATAAGGCCGCCAAAATCAAACCAATTCTGCAGGAATGCCGGTTTATTGAGCTAAAGCATCCACCTTATAGTCCGGATCTGGCACCGTCCGACTTCTATCTATTCAGAAACCTAAAAAAGAATCTCAGGAGACGTCGTTTTGAAACAGACGAGCATTTGAAGGAGGCAGTCAAGGACTATTTTGAGACCCAAGAAAAATCTTTTTTTTTCAACGGGCATTAACTCTTTGAAGGACAAATGGCATAAGTGCGTTGAAGTTAGGGGACATTATATTGAAAAATAAAATTATTTAAAAAACCGTATGTAATTCGTTTCATAGTTAGATAGATAACTTTTCTAGTTTCCCTCGTATATATAAGATAAAACACACTACAAGTTAGCATAATCGCCAGCGTGGCCGAGCGGTTAGGGCGTCAGACTGCGGTGCCACGGTACCGGGTTCAATTCCGACATCTGGCAACTGGCGAGCGGCCCACCCAATCGCTTTAAATATTGGGTAACCAAGCCACAGTTTTGGAAGTAGGGAAAGTAAGTTAGTCGTCGAAGGCTTGATGCTAACCACGTCACACCCAGTACGCCGTTAACGTTGTGCCAGATGGCTGGATTTCGTAACGAGATATTTCGGCGACCCTGACTCGCCTTGCCTCAGACCATGTTCCACATGGAATCAAGTGCCCGAACTTTACTTACGTGTTAGCATATAACTATAAAAAAATTAATTCGGAAAATTATAATAACAAATTTAACAATACCTTTGGATAGCTTTTATACAGGTTGATTCTCAACTAAAACAAGAATATAAAGGGCGATGCTTTGTAACATTAGTTTAAAAAATCATCGCGAACACATGTCCAAATTTGCTTATTCTTGAAATTCAAACTGGTTTAAAAAACATTATTGGTTTAGAATCGTCTAAAAACGTACATATCGGGTGTATTATTCTTGAAAATAAATTATGGAAATTTGGCATACCGCATATGTTCAAAATAAATGTCACGTTTCAACACTTAAATTGGCATTTTTCCACTTTCGGTTTCAACGGAAGTGACACCAGCTTTTCATTTTCAAATATAATACACTGTATATTATTGCATTTTTTGTTTTTACATAATTTTCTGAATAAAAAAAGTTGAACTTTGTTCCCAAATCCATTTTGATGAAGTATGTTTAATTACATAAGTTAGTATTTTCCACGTGATTTTTCTTTTTTACCATTCCATGGGTTGATTGGAATAAATCCAAACAGTCATGGCACACTTATATTAAAGAATAAAAATTAAATCAAAAACAGCCTGCCATTTATAATCCATTCACAATGTTTCCTTCTCCGTAGGCTGCTATATGTTTTTGTTAGGTTGCATGCATGAATTGTGATAGAAGTCAAACTGTGACATGCAAAGACTATGACATTTATTACGATTGATTTATTGGCATTATTGCAATTTTAATGTCAAATTGCCGAAAATTTTACGGGAGACAAACATGGAACTGACAAAATTGCAAGCCTTCAAAAACCACAACCACAGATTGAAAACAACGTAACCCAATTTTGTCATGTCTGGTTATTTCGCATGCTTACCAACAAAATGTCACTCTATCAGAGCCTGCTGGGAGGAGAAAACATCGTGAATGGATTATAGGTGGTATCAGAGTCAAAAAATTTTATAGAATCTATAAATGCACTAATATATAGGGTGTTCCATTTTAAAATCGAAAGGTGGTACCACTTCCGCTGAAACAGGAGATACAAAATAACTTAAATTGAACCATTACCAACTTTGACTTCCCACCCCGGGAATTAGATTACAATAACAGCGTGTGGGAAGTAATCCATTCCCGACCGTTGTTACGACAACAGATTGTCGCCGCACTGTATTATTATTTGCTTCACATCAGTATTGAAGAACTATCAAATTATTTTTTCCAATTATTATTTAGAAAAAGTGGTTGTGAATAAAATAGTATACATACCGCGGTGAAGTTTCATTCCTGTCTCGATATAAAGTTAACTAGTCCAACTTTAGTACAAGGTATGGCCTACTGCGCATGTCCGCCAGTCTGATTCTGATTGGTTGAAGCTGTGCCCGGGGCTAGTTGAAATCGCAAGTAAAGAAGCGTGATTTCAAACATTCCACTAACAATTAACTGTTTGCGTTCTAGCATGCCTAGGTTAGTTGCAGCCTTTGATAGTTTTTTTTAATTGAATGCCCATGAAATGGTTTTGTAACTGCTGATCATATTCTTCGCGAATTCTACTGCGCATGCGCTGAAGTTTCTAGCTCTAATCAGTTTCACCGGTTAACTACCTACTTAATCTCTCGACAGTAATGAAACACTTTCCACCTCGGTATGTAATATACTATTACCTATTTGTCAAACAGTGGCGTTTATTGATTACATCTTACAATGTGCAAAGTTTAAAAAATATCGAAGTTTTTACAGCCCTTTATCGCAATTCAAGCTCCAAATGTGTTTCTTTTGCCGTGAACCTGGTTCTATGTCTCTTCAATTTATAGCCATTTCAATACCATCTTTCCAACATGTTGTGGGTCTTCCATTCTTCCCATTTCTACTTGAAATCCAGTTCCAAACTTTCTTTATAATTTAGTTTCTTCCATTATTTTCATATGACCGCAGCAAAATAACTCTCTTTTCTATAGTACCTGTTTGTGTTGCTTTGAAATTAATTCTTTCTCTCGTTGCTTCTGTTCGAACTTGGACCTTGAGTGTTACTCTACAACACCCTTTTCAATAGCTATTTGTAACATCTATGTTAACTACCCAGACTTCCAAAGCGCATGTAAGACAGCTTTCCGCTAGCTATTAGAACCTACCTTCTTTTAGTGTTTTGCTGTATGGCTTTCCTACATCATAGACAGTTCAGTTCGCTTGTTCCGACACGTCCTCTTTCGGTCTTAACATATCGTTATCGTCTTTTCCACCTTGTGTTAAATTTTCCTAAAGCAATTGTATTCTTTCCTATTTCTGGTATTTTCATTTAGATATATATCTTGTCCTTCACATTCGACTGCCATATACTGCGTGGTGTCTTCTCAGTGTTAATTTCCAAATCCCACTTGTTGTATTTCTCAATAAGCTTCCTGATCATATAATTATGTGCCATCCTCTTACCTTGGACCCCATACCAATAAATTTCCCAAACCGCTGTTCTATAGACCTTTGTTGACTGTAAAACAATCTGAGTATCCACTTCGTGTTATGCAGCTGATGTTATCTTCATAAACTTTCTTTACGGCGTTGATGTTATATCATTTTCTGTCACTGCATACCGCAGGCTGTCCACAGGTGCACTATCGTATGCCTTCCTTAAATTTATGAAAATTGTGTAGCTAACTACCATAAGCTAAGGTTTTATCAATTAGTTGTTTTAAACAAAGTAGATATGCAACGCATGACCTTCCGTATCTAAAACAGCTCTGTTCTTTCATTTCCTTAATCTGATCTTCTACCACTAAAACACCGCTGGAGCCTGTGGTTTGAATCAGAAACAATTCGTGGAAAACCCCACTGATATTTAACCACCGCTAAATACGTATTTCGACAGCTAAGCTGCTATCTTCAGTAACTTTGAGAGAGACTAACCCGACAAACTTCGCCGAAGAAGTGCCCTTCACTAAATCACCAGTGAAAGTCAGTTATTACCTTGTAAGATAATACAATTTTGAACAAAGATGGATGTCTCATCCCCACTCTGATCTGTACGCTTTGTTGAAGTTGACACCTGATTGGTCGCATAGGAAAGGCCCTCCGGGCCAGATAGTATGAATAGCGTTAAAATGTGCGGGAGTGCTGACTTTCACTGGGGATTTGGTGAAGAGCACGCCTTCGGCCAACTTTTCCGGGTTCTTCCAGGCTACTGAAAATGACAGCTTCGCTGTCAAAATACTTATTTAGCGGTTGTTAAGTATTTGTGTGGTTTGAGGTTTTCAACGAATTGTGTCTGAACTTTTACCCTTTCTCTCAATACCCTTCCATACAGTTAACCTGTAGAAGCTGTTATAACAAGACTTCGACAGTTGGTTTTTTTTTCGCATCCCCTTTTTTACGTATAGCGCTAATAATAGTTATTGATGTATCTAGGACGAAAAATTGTATTTTTTTGGACGATGCCTGCAATTGCTGCCGAGGTCATAGCCGAGGCAGGCAAGCAAGCAAAGGCAAAAAAACCAGTTTCCTTCCAAGGTGCATACTAAATGTTTCCGTCGGCCGTCATAATATAAAAAAATAAATAAAAGGGGAGTGTAAATTATAAAACTTGTATCGAACGAAATACGTAAATGCATCCGTAATATCGCATTTTATGGAGAGGTCGACTGTAAAAGCAATTTCCCATTTGGCGCAGTACTGCATTTGGGATTCCAATGAAAATGTATATTATACGTTCTAAAACTGACTGTGGAAGAAATTTTAGCGGCTTTACTGGTATACCTCCACGACCATGGGATTCATGACTTGACAATTTTCTAATTTCCATGGTACGGGGTTCAATCCCCACACCTGGCAACTGTCGGGCTACCCACCCAGTCACTTTAAAAATTGGGTGCCGTAACTATGGTTGTGGAACTATGGAAAGTGAGGTAGTCGTCGAAGGGGTGATGCTAACCACATCACCCAGTACGCCGTTAACGGTGTGCCAGATGACTGCCGCGTCTCAGTCCATATTCCTACGTGTGAATGAAGCTCCCTGAACTTCACTTTACTCGTCACCAATTGAGGGGATCGCCAGTATTTCATTGTTATTCCTTTCACTGTATTTATTCTTCTGGGTCTGGGCGTTTCGTTATTAGCTGTCTGGAAAAGTTGGTTATTAGCTATCTGGTGATTTCTCGTTTCTTCTCATTGGTTAAACCGACAATTTCTTCATTCCAAGATTAGACACGTCTAAATTAAAATGAAAATTATTTATTGTGCACTGTGTACGTTCAGATACCGAGGAAACAATTTAATTAATATAAAATGCAAGAAGCCGCTCACGATTCACATCTTCAGCATGTCCCCTTCGTCTTCCTTTTATCAGCTCTCATTCATCCATTTTTGGACCAAGGTCTAATAATTTCCAGTTGTTTTTTTTGTGTTTTAAGTCATCGGCCCATAATGAGTTCTGGTCTGCATCTGTCTCTGTTAGCTGTTCACGGCCTCCATATCCGTATTTTTTGCTTCACAAATTAGCGCTCTGTTTTATTGTGCCGCCACAAAATTTCCATTTGAGCGAGGCTATATGCTAGACGACGTCTTCAGCTTTGGTTTTCCGTCGCCTCCACTCATTCTTCTTTCGACATGTACAGCTTTCCAATGCCAAATTATTGTATGCGCGGGAGTGTCAAGCTAGTAGAGGTAGCTGGAAGTGGAGCCCCCCCCCCCCCACGTAATTCCTAATAGCCAGAAAAATCTTGTGCCGACTTCACTGCGATTCTGCAATCTGGGTTTGGCAACCGTGGGGTCTTACTCTTAATGCCAAAACTTCAAAGATGAGAGCTCGATGCCTCTACAGTGGGGCTGTTTCCAACAAGGCTGACTCTAGATACACTCCACGGTTTTTCTCAGCCGATACCCGTCTTGTGAAAGTCTGATATCACATTCTTGGGGGACGTCCTCTGCCGGTAGGATTTTCTTCTGGTACCTGTTTTCTTTCATGTGGTTTATGTCCTCTACAGCCATTATTTCTTCTATAGTGTTGTTAGAAATAAGTTTAAACCTGCATATTTTAAAACTTCTTCGGTGAACATGCAAGGCTTCTAATATGTGGCTGTGGGTTATAATTTCCGCTATAGTTAGATATATCCTGAGCTTTGTGCAATGTCTAATTCTCTTCTTCCACCACATGCTGTTGATGTGTTGTATAGCTTAGCTTTACATCCCTGATTTATGCTGCTCTATATGCCTCTATCACAGTTTAGGCTCTTACTAAAAACACATCCAAGATATTGAACTCGTTGCAACATCTTATTTGGTCCCCCTATAGCCAGACATTTCCTCTTTTCTGTTCATCTCTCAATATACAACCTGGTAGTCCTGCTACATCCTTTTAGTCAGGCTTTAGTAGGTTAGAAACTATCCATAATTGTTCTATTGAATTTGTCTGCAGATGTTCGTTACGGGTTCTTGCAGAATTCCGATTTAGGCTCGTGCCTTTCAGTTCTTGAAACAGTCTCTGTCGCGGTACGCGGTACACTCCCGTATGCCATTTTAAGGTCAGTTGCCTCAAACAGAAACTGTCCGTACATGATATATTTTTCCCTAAATCCAATCTGCTCTTCAATATGGCTCCGCGGTTTTTCAATCTTGTCTTTATTATTCGACCGTACAACCTCCCAATAGAACAAGTGATACTGATTCCCTATAATAATTGTTACATCTTTGTTCTTAAAACTCGGCGTTGTACAGGCGTGTTTCTACTCATCTAGCACCGTTTTTCTTCCTTTTAAACAACCAGTAAACATACCTGCTTTAACTTGACTCTAATGTATTTTGCTAGATCGATTTGGATGCTGTGAGGTCCAAGAGATTTATTGTTTTTGACTTAATTGAGGGCTTTGTCAATTTCTTCATCCATACATAAATTCGTCGTATTGACGTCTTTCTTGTGTCAATAACTCTTGGAAATACTTCTTCCACTCGTCG
This sequence comes from Agriotes lineatus, assembly GCA_940337035.1. NCBI lineage: Eukaryota > Metazoa > Arthropoda > Insecta > Coleoptera > Elateridae > Agriotes > Agriotes lineatus. Next base: position 60,080,061 of record OW679203.1, read on the forward strand.
AATCCTTTCCTTCTTGTGAATTTTTCTATCTGTTGAAGATAAAACTACTTTTACTTTCACGTATTAGGTACTTTGTCTTCGTTTTCACATATGCCGAACAACATAGCGTCTGTAGCTCTACTCAATTCTCTCTCCGCCTTAATGAGTAGTTTTGTATATATGGTCTTTTATCGTCGCAGTCATCACTTGTAGTAAACTAATAACGAGTTTCAGGTCATTACTGAGCCAGCCGGGATTGTCCTTGTTGATTTCATCTATTTCCCATACTTAAATAAAACACTGCTGCAGCCTGTGGTTTGAAAATATCACAAATTTGTTAAAACCCCTCACCACACAAATATTTAACAACTGCTAAATAGTCCAGTCATTATAATATTTTAGGTTACAAAAGGTCATAAAGTTTTGAAACTTGGCAGGAATGTCGACCCATATGCCCTAACTATGGCTCTTAATTTGCGACCTCGGGAGGTCGCCGCTCGCGCCGCCATCTTGGAAAAATGTCGCCCAAAAACAGTTTTTGGCGTTTAACTCCGTTCCTGTTAATCCTATGCAAAAAAGTTCTGATGATAAATTAAAGAGAATAAAATTTGCTGCTAAACAGTACCAATAATATTTTTTTGTCAGATCGTTAGCTTTCGAGTTAAAGGGCTTAGAACTAAAACGAACATTTTGAATTCGCAAAAAATCTGTATTTTCAACAGTTTTTTTTACATTAACCACAAATTAACTTATCTATAGTTTGTTGTACAGAAACATTATTAAAACCAATACATATTGCAACTCGTTTCTACACCACCCATGAGGTAGAGTGCATCGGCGCGTTTTTTTACGTGGTTTCCCCAGTAGGCCTAATCCACAATCGAATTGATTACCTACTTGCTTTTCCGCAGCTTTGCACGTTGCGATAGTTTTGGCGCAAATGATTTTTTAGAGTCACCAGCCTCTTCTTCTTCTCTTTCATTCTTCTCGTACATTTGTAAGGAGTCAAGAATATCTGCAGCCTCATTGTCGTCCTCTTCATCAGAATCTTCCACAATGTCAGGAATGTTTTCACAAGCTACACCATTGCAATAGAAAAAGGGTGCCGAACATTTTAACCCGATCTTCCGACACCCGCATGCCGTCCCACAGCCTTTTTTACATCTGCAAGAAATTGACTGGAGAAGTATGTCGGGGGATGGCTGTTGTGTTGTGCGAACAACATTAAGCCCTGTTCTTGTTTTCTGCCAACCGTATTCCTCCGGGTTTTTCGTAATGCCATTCCACATCTGAACTTGATGATATGTCCGTAGGCAATGCTGACGTGCAGAATCTTCTGTCGGAGGCAGGGAGGTAAGGTTAAATTTGGTTTTGGAAAGAGCCTTCACAAAACATTCGTATTGGAGGGAATCCAATGAGTCGTTTTCATGCGATGCACTGCAGCTGTAGCGAGAGCATTAACGTCTGCTTCTGGATGCTGAAAGATTTTAATAGTATTAGCCAACTTGTCGTTTTTTTGAAGGAGGTTGAAAAATTTGATTTTCCCCTGGTTGAACAGAGCACAGGTGGTATCGCAGCCACTGAATGCATGGAGAAACTGAAAATTCTTCGCTACGGTATCCTTGTAGTTGAGGCTTTGCCCAGAAAATATCTGTTCCGCAATCTTTTCTCTGGCTGGTTTCCGCAAAAAAACATTGGCATGATCTCGTGCCCTTGCGGTTAACGGAACCAATAGATCTATGTCTTCCCCTACAACATAAACAAACGGATATGAAGAGAACATATCGAGCGCTGTTTGGACTATGACCAAATCCACATCCTCCACGGATTGCTTTACTGTATAACCATGCTCTTCAAACTTCTTCATTAACATAGGAATTAAACGCCTTTTGTTCGAATCGGTGGGCAGAAACTTTTCTTGCGAAACAGTGGAAATCATTGCTTCATCGAAAACGCTATCAGCGCAGGTTTGCGACCTGAAACATCGATGTCTTTCCGCGCTTTTCGTGCTCATGCTATCGAAGTTATCCGGATAACCGTCAAAAACTATACATGCGTTTGATCCTTAGTGCCGCTTAACGTATTCCGCATAAAGTATACAAATTGTTCCGAACGAATCGTTGCGATGCCATACCACTCGGTGCAACAAAAATCCACCATCCAGAAATGAACGCTTCGGCTCTGTTGTTCAGGTGGATCAATGGGCATGAATGCTTTGAACAAAGAAGATTTGGTTGGTACTCAGTATGGTCTCTCTTTATCTCGCGCAGATTTGAAAACGTACATGCGGTAGCGGTTTACATGCGTTCCAACGTGGAAATTAATATTCTTCGGCGGATACAAGCAACTGGCATTGTGCATGTGTGTAAACGTAACCCAACGTTGTAAACATGACAGCATATGACGACATTTACCATAATATAACAAATATCGTAATATGCTGTCACTTTAACAACGTTGTTCCACCTTAACACAAGTCCAATGACCAACTTTCCGCATTGTCCATGTCGAGTAGATCCGCCCTATTGGGGGACTTTCATTGGAACAGTGCATGGTGTTGGGGTCCCACGTGTCATTGTATGTAATGGATATACTAGTAATTTTGTTAGGTAAAAATAGATAAAGTGAAAAAATTCGTGTGAAAACGCAGTTTTTTCGCGAAGTCGAAATTTTCGCTCTACTTCCCATCCCGCTAACTCGAAAACTATCAATCTGACGAGAAAATGTTATTAGTGTTGTTTTGTAGAAAATATTATCCTCTTTAATTCATAATTAGAACTTTTTTGCATAGGATTAACAGGAACGGAGTTATACCTCAAAAACTGTTTTCGGGCGCCATTTTTCCAAGATGGTTGCGCGAGCGGCGACCTTCCGAGGTCGCAAATTAAGAGCCATCGTTAGGGCATATGGGTCGACATTCCTGCCAAGTTTCAAAACTTCATGACCTTTTGTAAGCAAATCCGTTTTATTTCCTTTTAATGACTGGACTAAAATACGTATTTCGGCAGCCAAGCTGTCATCATCAGTAGCTACGAAAACCTTACACAGCAAAATGGCAACGATCTGCTCGTGGCCAATTCACAAATGGAAGTGGGCGATTCCCGCACATTTTACAGCTATTTATACTGTCTGGCCCGGGGGGCGTGGCCGAGGGCCAATTAATATGGCCGACGGTCAGTTTAAGTTCAATAAATCATACAAGATGGAGGACGGTATAGGTCCACCATCTTGGTTCAAAAGTTTATTATCTCGGTTCTTAAAAATGGCCAAGCTTTCAAAAGAATTTAGTTGCTTTGTTGAAGTTAACGCCTTTACAATTTTTAGGTCATCCTCTTTTATGCTATGACCCGTTTCGTAAATATGTTGGGCTATACTCGATTTTTCGAATCTGTTGAATCTAAAATGAGCTAAATTCTCTTTAAACCTAGTACCAAAATTACGACGTGTTTGCCCAATATATTTAGAATCACAATGGGAACATTTAATTTCGTAAACTCCAGATCTCTCTAAAGTCTTCAGTTTGTCGTTTGAATTTCCAACACATTTCCAATATTGTTGTTTGAACCATACAGAACTTTATGGCCCGATTCTTTAAAAATGTTTGCTAGGCCCTTTGTAGCCGGGTGAAACGGAATTTTGATGTACTTGAGTCCTTCATTTTGACAAGTTTCTAAATTCATTTGTTAACCATTTAGATAGGAGGAAAGTCGGGGTGTTAATACCAGAAACAAAACTTCAAAATAATTTTTCTTTCGAAAACTCGTTGGAGTTTAGAAATAAAATTAAAGATTTGGAACTTGTTGAAAGTGAGATTCTAGTATCATTTGATATGTGTTCTTTGTTACCAAGCATACCAGTCCCACAAACTATGAAATTTCTGCGGGAATTACTTGCGGATAATAATTTATAATCAAACAAAATTGACCCGGTTCCGGGTTACAAAGTTGGAGCGCGCATTTGAGCTTGCGGAGCAACCATTGTGTTAGATGTGTGTTTTAGTGATGTGTGGACCTTGTTACTCTATGTCTGTGGTTCCGAGAGCACACTTAATTTGGTGCCCAAGTGTGAATGGTCTCACTGAACCCGGTATCGATTCCCAAAGCTGCAAAAAAAATCCGCCCACCGTGGGATTCGAACCGAGGACTTGCTTAATACAAGCCTAACCTTCTACCAACTGCGCTAGCCGGCTTCTTCTGCGATATATTGAATAAAAGATGCAACTCAGTCTTACACAATGATCTACGATTGATTTCAATTTTGTAAAAGGATATTAGCAGCTAGAAATTCAAACTTTTAACATATGATACAAATTGTGAGATACCATTATAATGAGACGTATTAAATACAATTATTACAAAATTGAATGTCAAAAATTGCCAGCTACCGTAATATATAAGTTTATTTCGTGAAATTGATAGCACGATCTTATTGACATCGACATATCATAGAAAGGAGTTAGAAGAGCAAACAATTTGGCTTTACATATTTCAGAAAAACGTTAGAGGGGTGTTTTTCTAGAGCTAAATCGGGCGATTTAAACATTTTTAAACCGAAGGGGTGTAATTCTTTAAATCTGTGTAGCTATTGGAAATTTAAAATGTGTTGTATAATGACACAAAAACCTGTACATATTTTATATTAACATGTGCAACCGTTTCTGACAAATAAGCTTTTGTTCTTATTGATCGCCTTTCAACATAAAAATTAATTATTTCCGTAGTAAGTTAACTTACATAACTCACAACCCACACAATTGCTGCAGGATTTTCCTGCTTTTTACTTTGTTTGTATTATTTATAGGTGTTTCGTAATTTTCGAAGAAAAATACCTACAGCTCCAGCTACCTGTTTCGATTATGAAATGCTTAAATAATGAATGGTAATAGTTACTCGAACTTTTAATTACATTTTGATTAAATATTTATGTAGTTTTCCATAAAATCTCTCTGATAATCAAGAAAATTAATTAATATAAATAATGATAAAACTTCATACAATTTTTTTTATTAACGAAGTTCTCTAAAACATGCAAATTGGAAATGCAAATTTGGAATGACTTTTTTTGCATGTACTTATCTTAAAGGAAACTTGGAATAACGAGGTAATATTTAGTTGAAGATACAGTTTGATATGCCGCTTTATTCGAGGAAAATATTAAAAAATGTGTGATAGAATTTGAGATAAAATAATACCTCGTCATAAAAGACCCTAAGGCAACTTCTTCTTTAACTTAGCTCCCTTATGCCATTACGGCGTCGGCTGAAGCGGAAATGCCACCCATTTCCTCCACTCCTTCCTATTTATTGTCATTTGTTTTAGTTCGCTGACTGTTTTTCCTCTTTTCTGTGCCAGTTCTTCCAATCTTTGGTCCATGTTTTCTCTTGGTCTTGCTACTCTTCTGTACCCATATCTTTTTTATTCTGCTATCCTTCTTGTTAGTGCTTTTGGGCTCATTCTAAGAACGTGACCGTACCACTTCACTTGCTTTTCTTCTATTTTCTGATCGATTGGAACTTGGTTAATACTTTTCCTTATATCTTCGTTTCTACATTCATTCTTTTTTGTTTTTCCTGTTATTTGTCTAAGTACTTCATTTCCGCTGCCATTAATCTGCTTTCATGTCTTTTTACTAGTGGCCAGGTGTCACTTCCATATAACATAGTTAGGTAGTGCTGTCGTGTTATATATTCTGAGTTTGGTTTCTTTACTAATTTTCTTTTTTTTCCATTATTGTTTTGTTTAATTGGTAATATGTTGCTTTTCTTGTTCTGTTTGGAATGTCAGTACCACCTTTCTTCCCATCCTCGTTAATTTTTGTTCCCAGGTATTAATTGCATTGTTGTCACACATTCCAATTCGTCTCTTCCACATCGAATGCTAGGCTGATCCCTTGCACCGTTTATTTGATTATTTTTGTTTTCTTCGTGTTAATTTCCATACATATTTCGTGTATTACTTCGTTCCACCGCTTTACTGACCTATGTGTGTTTTCTCGACTCTTCGCTATGTCATCTGCGTATAAAGGGCTCTGTAGTTGAATGGGGAATACGTAAGTCTTTGTAGCCAACTGTTTTTTTGCACAATTTCAATATTCTGTCCATGTATATACTGAAAAGTAAAGACTTAGACTACCTCCCTGTTTAATTCCTCTTTGCATATCGAATTCTTTCGAGCAATTACCTCTTATCCTTACTTTGCATTTGACTCTGCTATAAGCGCTTTCTATTACTTGCCTAATTTTTTTCGCTACATTTAGTTCTTGTAGACATTTGTATAGTTTTTCTCTGGGTACCGTATGGAAAGCTGCTTTTAAATCCATGAACACCGGATAAAGTTCTTTCCCTTATTCGTTTGCTCTTTCTATTACATTTCTGACAATACTTATGTGATCCTGTGTTTGTTTACTTTTCATAAAGGCTGCCTCTTCTTCTTCTAGCGTTTTTCCACTTCTTGTCTTAATTTATTTTCTATTATTTTTGTGTACATTTTAAATGGGATTGATGCTAGGCAGCTAACCCTATAATATTCATATTTGGTTTTATTTCCTTTTTTATATAATGAAATTATTAAGTATGTTTGTTTGTTGTCCATGCTTTTGCAAGTATTAGTGTTAATCATTTTTTCCATTACTTCTCCAGCCCATGTCGTCGCTTCCTGTAGCCTAGTCCCTTTTTAACTGTTTAATCATTTGTCTTATTTCTTTTTTTGTTATTGCTATTTCCACTATTTGTTCTTCATCCGTTGCTTCTTCCGTAGTTTCGTTTATTTGATTTTGTTCTCCCAGCTTTTTGAGACCTCTAATATTTCTTCTGTTTTGATATCATTGTTATGATCGCCTATGTTCCATATTTGTTCATAGTTATTTCTTTTTAAGATCTTTGTTGTTTTTCAGAACTTGCCTTTATTTGTACAATATTCCTTTTCTATCTCTTTTCCAAATGCTTCGCATATTTCGGATTTTGCTTTTTTCACCTCTTGTTTTGCCTCCTTTTTTTTTGTTTATACTCGTATGTGTTTTTGTCTTTTCTTCTCCCAGTCCTTACATATTTCTTTCATGCTTTTTTTCATTTAATTTTGTTTTTATTTCTTGTTCCACTATTTACTGATTTTCCTATTACCATTTACTCTTCTTGTACCGCATACCTCCTTTGTTGTTGTGATTAATTATTTCTCTGAAACTTTTCCACGTTATTTCTAGTTCATAGTTTCCCACTTCTTCTAAATTTCCACCAAGACCATTATTTATTTCTTCGTGATATCTTTTCCTGGTCCATATCTTTCAACTTTTTTATATTTATTTTTGTATTTTGTTTTGCTGCGTTTTTCTTTGTTATTTCTTCTTTCATTTCCATTGTAACCAATTTATGATCTGAACTTACTTTAGCTTTTTTTTCAACTAATTCACTATTTCTTCTAGCGTCTTTGTATGTATAATGTAATCAATAATACTTTTATTCTGTCCATTCTCTGACTCAAATTGATGTTGAGGTTCTTTTCCATGTAGAATATATTTCCAATTTGCAGATCGTTTGTTGTAATATCATTTTTCCATTTTGATTTATACTATCTTCTATTCCGAATCTACCCATACAATCAGCGGCTTTGTTTTTATCTTTTCCTATTCGTCCATTCCAGTCGCCCATGATTATTACTTCTCTATCTCTTTCTCTCTTTTTTTTCAAAGTAAGATTACTAGTGGCCTTAAGGCAACTAGAAATATTAATTAAAAAATTACAATCAAACTTTGTTCCTCATAAGCGTACGAAAAATATGCACAACACATGTGGGAAGCTTTTTACCTGTAGTTTAACCCTCGGCTTTAGCTTCTATTGCAAGCTTCATTCTCGGGCAGGAAATTGTATCCTCCAGTCGTGTGTGACAAAATATCTAGATTAAAAAATATCATGAATTGCATTAAAATGTTGCGAGTTTTCGGTGTCATGTCATTCTTATTAAGAGTAACTTTAGGATATTTGAAAGCATTTGTAAGATAACCTTCTACGTAAAATGTGAGTATTTTGTGATGAAATTGCTTGGGAATTTACTGCGAAGGTAATCGATTGTAAATCAAAATGTTCAAAAATGTTAGAAGCAGTATCTAGAAATTAAACTTTAATTCGAGAAACGTTTGCTCAATTGCTACCTAGAAAGTAATAAAGAAGTAGCTTTTTCGCTCTGATTCTTACAACAAGCTCTTTTAACCTTATCTGTGATATTTATCAAGCATTTAATGAATGTCTAACCTTAGCACTACATTTAATATCTAAAGTAGATACAGTAAGTTAAAGGTACATGCAGATATGCTTCCTGTACAATTAACGTTTTCATAATTAGCTAATTTTGTGTGAAGTGTGAAGTAATCACTGAAAAGAGGATTCATTCTTAATCAAAGGATTTAGCTAACCACCTGCTCGGGTCGCGACCGAAGATGGCTTATAAATCAGGCTCCCAGTCTACATTAAGAAGAAGAAGACGAAGAAGGCAATTAAATTAATACTTCTAAGGGTATTATAGAGAATTCTTGGTGATCACAACACGCTAATTGTTAAATATAGGTACAGGAACCCTTTCTTCGTCCATTTTCTTCTTCTCACAACCGTTTGCTACCCATTACTGGATATAGGCATCCCTCATTTTTTGCAGCTCCTTCTTTTAATGTCATCAGATTATCTTTGTGCTGGTCTTTGTGTGTTTTCTCTTTCATGACAGGATTTTCATTTGTCATGTGACCTGGCGACGTCTCCAGTCCAATTCCACTTGAAAGAAACTATTCGTGTTGTTATGTCTCTTGCTGTAGTTTTCTTTGTAATCCATGTGTTATATTTCTTGTCAGTCAAAGGTATCCGCAATAATTAGCACTTTGTTGCTCTTTGTTATTTTTTTTCTGGAAAATTGTTTTGTTACCACGAAGGTCTATAATCCATAGTTCTCAGTTATTATAGGATAAATCTTCAAACTTGGAATACTTTAACTGTTAAATATGCAGATTAACTTTCTTCTTACTACTTTTTTTCTCAGCCGTTTTCAACCCATTGCTGCATATAGGTCTATCATTTTCTCCCAACGCTGTCTATTGCGTGCTGAAGGGTACCAATTTTTTAAAGTTGGCAGCTTATTTTTGGTGTGATCTTTGTATGCTTCCTCTTTTTTTGTCTTATAAAAAATTTCAAAACTGAAGATCCTTAGGACAATACTAAAAAACCCATAAATGAGGAATGGGAACTTAAGAAAGGAATGCAACGTAAGACTTATGTCGGATTGGAGGAAAAACAGAAGAACGCAATGGAATGAACACGTAACTAGGATGAACAACAATCGATTTGTGAAAATAGCCTGGAAAATATGGAGGAATAGTGTATCGCAAAGAACAAGTTGAAGTTTATATGGAAGAAAGAAAAAGAAGAATATGTTAATTTTCTTGTCAGTTAAAATAATTCACAATATTCTACGTCCTGCAGTTTTCTGGAAAATCTTTTGGTTATCACCACGATCATTGCCCTACTGTTGTGAGTTATTACTAGAGAAATATTGTGTTTGGAATACATTAACTGCTGAATACACAAGTAAAGTTTCGTCATCTTCTTCTGTCAGTCGTTTTCTACCCATTGCTCTATATAGTATCCTCAATTATTTCCTGCGCTGTCTATTTCGCGCTTATAGATACCAATTTAGGTCCTTGTTTGTTCAAATTTATCAAATTATCTTCCTGTTTCACGTCAAGACGTCCAATTGTCGTTTGACCTGGATACGTATTCTATTCAAGCCAACTTTAGAGAGACTATTCGTACTGTCTTCAATTTTAGTTTTCTCTGTATCCATGTGTTTGCCTTCTTGTCCGTCAAAGGCATTCACAATATTCTGCGATTTTTTTTTAATTTTGATGAGCATGCATTTTCTGGCAAATCGTTTTATTATCACCGAGGTATGTGTCGTCATTTCTTTCCAACGCTGTTTATTTTGCCCTTATGGGTACCATTGTAAGCGCTTGTCCTTTTAAAAGATTATCTTTGTCTTTGTATGATTGCTCTTTCACGCCAGGACGTCCATTTATCATGTGGCCTGGCGGTGTTTCCAGTCCTGTTTTACTATAGAGTAAGGTTATTCGAAATGGGACGTTTCGGCGCAGCCGATTCGGCGCGGCCGATTCGGCGCAGCTCTTTCGGCGCGAAGACGCTTCAGCGCAAAGACGGTTCGGCGCGGAGACGTATCGACGCGAGACGTTTCGGCGTGAGACGTTTCGGCGCAAAGACGTTTCGGCGCGAAGACGCTTCAGCGCAAAGACGGTTCGGCGCGGAGACGTATCGACGCGAGACGTTTCGGCGTGAGACGTTTCGGCGCAAAGACGTTTCGGCGCAAAGATATTTCGGCGCGAAAACGTATCCACTCCCACCAATTTATGTGTGCGGAGCATTTCACATGCAAATTAATAAAAGCACGCCAGGTAGCAAATTAGCAAGAGAAGTTTCAAGTGAAGCACGCACTTGCTTGTACTACGAGTTTTAGAAGTTCTACCAATAGAAAAATATTGCTAGGCAGTGGCTTAACTATTTCTGTTCGGTGAACAAGGTATAGTTATGGGCCAGTTAGGTTAATCCTAATTTTAAACAAGGTTACTTACATCTAATAACCTTTGACATTTTTACATTATCCGGTGGCTGTTTGAATTTCTGATTGAACTGTTGATAAACATACATCTCCTGGCATGTCATTGTAATTAGTAGTGATGGGCTTATTCGAATGAAAAATAACCGATTATCCGGTTATTGAAATAACCTCTGTAACTCGGTTTTCGTTCTAAGTATTCGAATGAAAAATAACCTCATCTTGATACGTACTACGTGCCGTATCTCAGCGACCTGCGAGTGATCGAAATTCTGTAAATAATACGTCATTCAGAACCATAAGCAAGGCAGATTGTACTGATTGACCCAAGTGAGGCTCGGGGCTGCTTGTTGATGTTATTAACACATTTGAGACTCCCAGTCGACCGGTTAAATTTATGGGGCCGTTCCTATTAAAAATAACGCTCTGCTGAGTATGAGATTTGCCGAAGCTGTGTGGGTATTAATTTATAACGGCCTAAATTTTTGCTTCGAAACGCTGTTGATTATGCCTAATAAGGGATAAACAGAAAGCGAAATAAGATTTTCCAATATCGTAACAGATTTATATTTAATTTTTAATAACGGAGCAATTTAAGTGTGCGTCCTTAGAACCGCGGAAGGCTGAACGTAGATAAATTATGGATTCTAAAATATACCGGTATGATGTGCAAGCAAAAAGGAAAGGGTGGCTACTAGAGAATTTTAGGAACTAAAAATAGATTCAATAGATACTTTGTATTCGCATATTTATAACTTCTTTATGATTAGTATTGATGTAGTTATTCTCAATGGTTTAAACTCCTTAGAAATCTAATAAAAATCATTTATACAATTATTATAATTAACGATTAACTGAGTCCCTCTGCTATCTGCAAGTTACGGTGCCCATGCAGATGACGGTGAACCGCCAACCGGAAAACCGCCAACCGGCGAAATCGAGAGCCAAAATTTATTCGAATGATTATTCAAATAATCCCCAAGGTACAAAAATTAATAAAGCCAATAGTTTTTAAAAGCCCTATTATATATTGAAGTAAATGGGGTATATGTAAATTCATTTCAATGAAAACGCATCTATTGCTCGTCATGTATTTTTCATGACATACTAAGTAACGTAGAAGACATTAAAAAAAAACAATTGTAAATTTAATTTACTAATTACATTATGTTTTCGTAAAGTTATTTCAAATTCTATTGGTGGTTTCCTAATTGAGTTCAAAAGGAATTAGCATATTACACATTTAAACGATCAGCAAAATATTTTATTTTTGGTAGATTTATTATTATTATTTTCAAGACCACAAAACCAAAAAACTTAAGAGTTTGTATACATATTTGGGAAGAAGTCAATGTTAGGTCCATATTAATTTATTCTTACTTGTATTTGAATATGTTAACTAGGGAAAGTACCTACATATTGAACAAACGCTTTTTAAGTATTATTTAACCTTCTGATATTTTTAGAAGTATGTTTTCAAAACTTTTCTTTACATACAACATAAAAATATACTAAATTTTAGCGTTGTATTCTGACGCAAAAGCTAATATTTTTTAGTAATTTTTATTTATATAGAATTTTAATTATCTTCTACTATCTTCTAACTAAAATATATTCGAAAGAGGCTCAAAATATAACATTTTATTAGCTTGTGATTTAAATGTAAAACTGAACCCACAAAATAGGTATACTCGCGCCGAAACGGCATCGCGCCGAATCGGCTTGCGCCAAAACGTCTTTGGGCCGAAAAGTCCCCGCGCCGAAACGTCTCTGCGTCGAACTGTCTCCGCGCCGAAACGTCTTCGCGCCGAATCTGTCGCGCCGAAACGTCGTAGACCGAATGTATTATCTCTATTTTACTTTCCTGCCGTCTGTTTTCACTTACTTGTCGGCCAGAGGTAATCACAATATTCTGCTCTTTGTTACTGTCTGATAAGCTTGCATTTTCTGACAAATTATTTTATTATCACCAAGGCTTCTGCTCCATATGTTGTGAGATATTATAACAGATATATTTGCGTTTGCAATATGGTATCTGCTAAATATACAAGTAAGATTTCTTCTTCCTCTCTTAGCCGATTTTTTCCCATTCTCATTATTTCCAGCGCTATTTGATTTGCCCTGATGGATGCCAATTCAGGCCCCCATTTTTTAAGGTTGTCAACTTATCTCTGCTGTAGTCTTGGTATGCTTCCTCGTTCACACCAGGACGTGCATTTGTCAGGCCATTTTCTAAGGATTGCTTACTATATGGGAAAATTTGATTGGTTCTTACTTACGAGTAAGAATAAGCTATAGTCTGTTTTTTAGCTAGAGTGAATGAGTTTGTGAATGTGGAAAGTGACGGCACAGTTTCAACATTGGAATCGTTATTGGAAGCAACTTTTCCAAAAGAGTTGAGAGATGTTGGCAAAGGATGGTACAACATATTTTTTGAATGTATAAACGGCGTTTGTTATAACCAGCCAAAAATTAGAGAGTTGCCTTAAATTGAGACGATTGATGCTGGAGTTAGATACAACAATAAGCTAAGGCAAATGATTGAATGTATCACGGGTCCCGTACAAAATATATTTGTCTCAATTTTTATTAAATAACCTCAGTCCATGACATCTAATTCCTCTCTGCATTCACATAGATAAAATCAATTCATACATCATCGTTGCTTGAAAAATATTTGAATGGTAAGCTGTTTATATCACTAACTAGTTTGGGCACTGCTTACTACGATCTACGTGCGGCTATTGCAGAATTTTGGGAAAAAAGAATAGTTATTTATGTCGTACGTGAAAAAGTGCGTGTTTATGGCACATGGCACGCATTTTCCAACGAGACGAAGCCAAGTTGGACAACATATTGAGATGGTATGCTATCTATGGCAATTTTACCTTTTTTATTATTATTAAATGAATGTTAATTAATTAAAAATAAAACATGAACAGAATTGGTACTTTATTAATCGCTACAGATAGAAGTATTATGAGAATTAGATATTGATAGATTTATAAATCATAATTGATAAGTTATTTAATAATTTAATTAGACTAAAAATAGCAAATATGTTCCAAAAACGATATCAGCAGGGTTTAGATTACCTTAATTCGATGTTATGATTGTAAATAATAAGTGCTACTATGGTTTTGATAAATGCTCCGATATTGGAAGTAACGTAAGGGGCATGCTAATCAGATTGTGTTAGTTAAAAAGGGTGGCGAAGCGTCACAGAGTCTAAATGCAGTCAATGAAGTTACGGGTAATGATAAACCGAATGAAAATTATGTAACATGCTTAAGCGCATAAAGCAACCTGTAACGTTAGCAATTAAGACTGGCAGTGCTTAATACCAGAAAAGTGAATTCAAAACATGTAAGGTTAGCGCAACATATAAGATCATAGTAGGTGTACTCACAAATAATAAAATGTAGGTTACTTAGCAACACCTGTAAATAAGAAAAATAGAGGTTGTGCGTTGGCTTCCAAGTAAGAATGTTGTAAATCTTCGTGTAATTAAAGTCTGTTTGAGTTCCAACTGGTCGTATTATTGTTATAGACGTTTGCTATTTGTGTATAGTGCAGTGTTTCCGGTAGTTAGTATAATAGTCAAGATTGAATCAGCAAAACTCCGGACTTCGACACACAGCCACGATTTGAAGCAGCCAGCAAACGAAGCCTGAGAGCAGGTCCGACTAATAGCAGCAACATTGGGAGCATCAGCGAAGGCAGTTCAAGTATCAAGTCCCAAGCATCGCGGTCGAGGGAGCTTTCGGCATCTTGAAATTCTTAGATCAAGCGGTTTCAACGAGCAGACGACGGTACAGATTGGAAGAAAATGCGCATTTTAATCAGTTTTCATCATCTGGGGGCGCAGGATGGCACTCAAGTAGGTTGGTGTCCTTTTGAAATTCGGATCGAGACAGCCTTAGATCGAAACGGCGTTCCAGGTTACCGAAAAATAGGTTTTCTTAGTTACCGAGTTGCATTTATTTGATTGTTATTTAGCTCTGACGTAATTATCAACAGCTGGCTTTAATTAGAGTAAAATTGAACACAGATTTATGTGTCGTTTCGTGACCATTATTTGAGGTTAAAGTTATTAAGTAGCATTCGCCATACTAGTGCAATTATCATACAATTGCGTAAGTTTTCTACTGTGTAGCGAATCAACCCTGGGATGAAAGTTTTGCGAACCTAATGGCTAGTCGGAGCAAAAGTATTCATTATTGTGATTAATAAATTATAAAGGGCTGCATAAAGAACCTTTTTATTTTGCCTAAGAGCACTCAATTATATCTAGTTCAATATCAAGTGATATAAACATTACATATTACATACAATATTTACGACAAAGCGTGAGAAAGAGTTACTTTATTGCACGTTACCATTGGTGCCATGCCATAAAGTAATTTTTTATTCTGCTGTATTGAAAAGCTATCAATTTCGGCAGCGTTAAGCGACCGAAAAGTCCCACTTTTTATACTAGTATCTTTTACTTATCGGCAGTACTAACCGTAGCAACAAAAACCAACAACCATTTCCATTGGTCGACATAAGTTGAATAAAAAATCATGTATGTAACCCGCGCGAAAGAGGATTTTTATACTCGCCTAATTTATGTGCTTTGCTCGCTGCGCTCGCTTGGCCATAAACTACGGCTCCTCCAAAAAAACTCTTAATTTAGTACTTGCAGCATAAATAGCTATTTTGCTAGTGACATTATTTTGTTAGTCATTTGTTTCATTAGTACAAAAAATGCATGATTTCGGGACAAGTAAGACAAATCGCCGGACGACGCGCAGCGGTTTGTTAACACCAACGCCTTTTCATCAAATGTTTTGAATAAGAGATATCTTGGTACATAGAACATGTAAACTGTTAAATATACAGATAATATTCTCATTGCTTCAGCCGTTTTCTACCCATTGCTGCATATAAGTATCTCTCATTTCTTTCCAGCGCTGTTTGTTTTGTGCTAATGGGTACTTATGTAATCCCTCCTTCTTTCTTATTAGAATACTTTAGGAACATCTGCATACCGATAAAACAATTTTGTGATGTTAAACTTCTTGTGTAAACTTTGTTTGCCAATGTCAGATACATTTGTCGTTTATAAATAGTTTCTAGCAAGGTTAGATTGATGCATTACACTAGAACTACAAAACTGTGCAACAACTGCTCGTTAGTCGGGCTACGAATATATGAATCCATCCTCGTAGGTAGAAAAGTCAGTCAGGCGTACAAATAACGTCATAACTGTGTCTATGTCGACTTCAGGTGCTCGCCCGACGAATTTTTGCTCACCTGCGTTTTTCTTCCCTCGTCTAAATGACGAACGAAGTATTGTAATCACGAAAAAATCACCCTCCGAGATTTCTTTAGATCTTCACGTTCCAGAGTCACTAGATGACGAAAAAGTAGGTTTTCTCAATTCCGTTTGTCTGTCTACTTGTCTGTCTGTCTGCCTGTCTGTCTGTCTGTTGGCTGTGTAACTCAAAAACTATGTGTTGGAGGAAGACAATATTTTATCATATGTCTACCTGGCATGAAACCCAGAAAATTTCGAAGAAATATATACAGGGTGAGCGTGTTCAAAAAATTAAATTTTGTTTATTTTTGCTTTAATTGAGAAATAGGTTCAAATAAAGCCTTGCACATAGCTCAGACTTTATCAATGGCGAGAATGAGACCTAACAAATGCAGGGCAAACATCGCCAACTCGACATTATAGTATGGTGCTTTATAAATCAGCAGAAACTCGTGGACCTCGAGTACTTCCTTGACTCAGTTATTCTAGCGGCGGAACGCGGAGTGCGAATCCGAGCGGACTGCATTTTTGCTTCTTTCGTCTAAAAGACGAAGGATCATTTTTTACTTACAAGTAAACCCCCTTGACAGATTTTTTTCAAATATTTTACACTAAATTTGTTATTATTTGCATACAACCTCAATATGATTTCAGTTTAGTGGTTTATAGTTTTTTTGTATAGTAGGCCTAATAATTTGTGTTAGAGATAATCCTTTTGTTATTAGTTGTTCCTGTTCACTTTCTGTTTGCTATTGGTCGTTACTTTAATCTTGTTCTGACATTTCATTCTCTTATATTCAGCATCTTGTTCAAGTCATAGCACATATCTAAAATACGCATAGATATGTATAATTTTATACGACCTTCCCAGTTAGCTTCACCACAAAAACTGCACTTTTGTGCACTAGGTACGTAAAACATCTACAACGCTTGTAAAGGCATAATTAAGGATTTTGTTGTTAAGAAACCGTCTTATAAAATATACATGTCTTGAATTGCACACAAAAAATATTTTATATTATCTAATAGAAATAGCAAACTTTAACAGGCTCAAATTGTGGGTATATCTGCAGTCTAAGAAATGGCATTTAAATGTACAGGGTGTCTCGCGAAGTTCTCCCGGCACTTAAGGAGTATGTTCTTGAGATCATATCAAGCAAAAAAGTTTATATGAACATGTGTCCTATTCTCAGTATTTATTGAGCTATACGCATTTCAAACTAAATTAATCATATTAAATAATTTGTATTTCTATGACATCAAAAATAACAAAATAAATGACTGCAGACTAATAATTTAAAAGAACGTAGTCATAGGTGTTCAAGAATTCCACCTCCTTCGATGCATTTAGCCGCACGCCTGTGAATACCACGCGTTCCATTTATTACCTTAGCATGGCTGTCTTTTATTTGTGATGCAGCGTTCAAAATTCGCTGAATTAAAGCCTCGCATGTTTCTACTTTCTCTTCGTACACCAACTCTTTCATCCAACCGCATATGTTGTAATCAAGGGGATTTAGATCTGGAGATCTGGCCGGCCAAATGTGTGGCCCATCTCGACCAATCCAATACTGAGAATAGGACACATGTTCGTATGAACTTTTTTGCTTGAAGTGATCTGAAGAACATGCTCCTTAAGTGTCGGGAGAAGTTCGCGAGACACCCTGTATATGGGTGCCCAACGAGACATTTTTAATTATTGGTCAGCTGCTCCCACAGGAGCATATAAGATTTCTAAAAATGTCCTTCAACTCTACAAAATCAAATAAAAATCTTTTTTTATAATTTTAACTTTAACTGTTAAATATAAAGATAACTTAAGATCCTTCTTCTCCACTCAACTGTTTTGTTCCCATTACTAAATATAGGCATGTTTCATTTATTTCCAGCTTAGTCTCTTTTGTGCCTTATTCTTTTAAGGTCGTCAGCCTATCTTTGTTATGGTATTTGTATGATTCCTTCTTTAAGCTAGGATGTCCATTTGTCATGTGGACTGGCGACGACTCCAGTCATATTCCACTTTAAGTATTGTTGTTATGTCTTCTATTTTAATTTTCTGTTTTCCTTTACTTATCAGTCAAAGCTATTCACTATATTCTGCGCTTTGTTGTTATTTGATAAACTTGCATTTTTCTTGCAAATCGTCTTGTTATAACCAAGTACTTTGCCGTATATGTTGTCAGCTATTATAAAAGAAATCTTTGTACTTATAAATAACACTTAAACTGCTGAATATGCAGGTAAACTCTCTTCTTACATCTTATCTCGGCCTTTTTATAGTCATATAGGCCTTTCTCATTCATTTCCCCATTGTTTTAAGGTCATCAGCTTATAGTTACTAGCTGTAGTTTTCCTATCCTTCCTGTTTCACGTAGTATCTCTGTTTACTTTATTGATCGTTTAACCTGGAGATGTCTCCAGTCCAATTCCGCTTGATATAATCTATTTATGTGTTCTTTTTTTGTCCATCAAATTTATTCACAATATTGTTCTGCGTTATTTTCTTCTTTGATTAACTTGCATTTCTATTGTTTTGTCCCGTCTTTGTCCCATATGTTGTGAGTGACAATTATATACCTATTTGCTAGTTGTGTCGTCACGTTTAGAGCAATACTCATTTGCAAAACATCTTTTGTCTTGCTATATGCAGCAAATTCTGAAGTCTTCCTGCAGTTTTTTCAATATGTGATTTTCATTGCTCATGATGATTGCCTCTTCTAGATAAATGGAAAGAAGTACTTTCTTCATTCTTTTATTTTTGGTCAATTTCTAGGTGTTCTTGATTAGAGTTTGTCTTGTTAATTTCGCCCAGATATAAATTCAACGCATACGCCTATAATCTCGTCCCGAGAATGGAAGAAGGTTGCGTGAAATGCACGCTAGGTACGGGCCCGGCAGTGAAGACTACGAGAAGCAGCAAATGGCAAGGAAGCCAGACGTTCGAACACAGGCACTTCTGCTTTACGCATTATACGCGGTGCGAATGCAGTAAATTTAATTAGTGCCAACGTATGTGAATAATCGGTCTTAACCGGATCGGTAATAAAATTAAAACTGCTGAAATATGTTGGCCGCAGAACCCCCAACCCATCAAATAACGACTCTGGTTGGAGTGTCGTATACGCACAATAATACATTCTCGGCCTCGCTGCGCGAACACAGAAATTCCCGAATTTATGTCGTTCGGGCGACCATCTTCGTGGGTCAGTCGTATCCCGCGTTTCTATTGTTTCGACGACCATGCTCGTGGGTCAGCCGTGCAACAGCTCTGGTGAAAGCTCTTCCATCCTATCAGGTGTGTCTTCAGACAGCTGAAGTCCTGTGAATGTTACTACTTCAAGCTGCAGGTTCGCTTTGCCTGAAGTCAGTATTGTTGACATATTGAGTTAAAGTCTTTTCTGGATAGCTTCTATAGAGATGGTAGTTCCTGTATGTTCATACCATTCGTTCTACTAGCTAGAGCTTACATACATCCATTGTGGCCAGACTAATGGGTTTGATAAAGTATGGTTTGTAACCGTCACGTCACGTTGGGGGTCATTTTTCTCAGATAATAATAAATTGCATAGAGATCAGCGCCGGCTGCGGCCGGATATTTTGCTCTGTAGTCTTGTGTGTTCAATATACGGTATCATATGCATTTATAATGTGTTTGCCTGTACTCTGTACAACTGCATGCAGACGATTTCATGAGCGAATTAAGCTTTAACCGATAGAGGCAAGGTAAGTACGTAGCTGTTCCAACTTCAACGATGCTCCCTTCGCCGAGGTCGTTCGCTTCTGGATTAGGGAATGCGAATCATTTCTTGGGCGAGAAATCTTAATCCAGTGGCTCCGGAAAAATAGCAATTACCGACTTTCTACGCCACTCCTGAATTAATTTAGAGAGAAACACCCACGCTTTCAGAATAAAACCGCACCCGTGTCCCACTGTAGCTAGCTACACGTTTTGCTTTGTTGCTTGTCGTAAATACATTTTAGAGTATAGAAGCTTAGTCAATTATTTGGTTTTCAAAAATTAAAGTCAGTTCCTCTTCGCTCTTCGCTGTTATGATGATATCGTCGGCGAATTAAGTTTAAAGATTTATCGTATGTCGATAAAGCCATCTACAGAGATATGTTAAATTCTGTGGCTTTTCCGTAGCATCCTCACAGTATACAAGTGATCTGTGATACTGCAACCAGCTTTGAATTCTGATTATGCATCTGGTTGGTAGAGTTCTAATTTCAGATGCAATCAGTTTGCTAGTAACCTTGAGAAAACTTTATATATTTATTTAGGAGAGTAAAATTATCAGCGGATAATGTTATAGATTACCTGGGACTCTTTCCTTGTGGAAAAGGACAGCAATAACATTTTTCTTTCTTTACAAATGTCAATTTTACCTTTACTAATTATGGCTTTTAGCTATACACTGTCTCCTTGTTTTAGAATTTCGCTTATGACTTCATATTTTCCGTGTACCTTTTTTCACTAATCTTTTTTATGCCATTTATTTCTCTTCTTTTTTTGCCGCCTCCCACTGTTTTATTTCTCCTCTTGCTCTGGCATTTGTTTTTATAAAAATTATTGTTTTCAGTAGAGAAGGCATTGTAAAATTAATGTTTTTTTATGAAATTTCAATAACCCTGTGTAGAGCCATAAAATACGATTGTCGTGCTTCCGTGGTGATATTCAATTTGCACTCTAGATGTGATATACATAGCTCAGGTTACGATTCGTCTCATTCCTACAGCTGAAATATCAAAATAGCGATCCCAATGTTTTAAAAAGCTATAGGTCTCAGTTTAATAGGCTTCACTAATAACGAAAGTTAATACAAACATTATTTTCAGAGAAGTTGCGTTTCGATGCGATTCAGGGCAATGCATCATTGAGGATAATCTGTGTGATGGCAAGGAGGACTGTAGAGACGGATCAGACGAAACGCGTGAGTGCGTAAACATCGTACCGTAAGTTTCAATTTCATTTTCGATTTTAACACTACTTGACATTTTTACTATCGACAGATGTGCCAGTAAGTTCCTCTTTCAGTGCGACTACGGCGCCTGCATAAATAAAAACCTGGCGTGTGATGGAAAACAGGACTGCAAGGATAATTCCGACGAATCGCCATCTGCGTGCGATAATCGCTGTGGGTAAGAGAGCTCGTTAAGTTTTTAGTGCTAGATCTACATTAAAGCAATAAAACAATGTGTTTTATATAGTAGTCGTCATCTTCATTTCAACAATTTTAAAAAATCATTAATTTAAGATCAGAAGACAATAAAAACGCTTTTACAACATTTTCCCAAATAAAATTTCTATGAGTATCTTTTCTAACTTCTCGTTAAGGCTTTTCATTGACATATTTCAGTAAAGATAGATTCCAGTGCGATTCAGGTCAGTGTATCCAACAGTACTTGATGTGTGATGGAAAATCTGATTGCAACGATTCTTCTGATGAAACAAGTAGTCTATGTTCTAAAATAAGATGTCCAGCTTATACCTTTCGATGCCGATATGGTGCTTGCGTAGAAAGAAGTGCACGATGCAATGGTACACAGGAATGCCAGGATGGTTCAGATGAGCTAGGATGCGGCAGTGGTTATGTTCCTATTGCAACTACATCTCCTAGACCTACAACTCCGTATAGACCATCTACAACTCCGTATAGACCGGGGTAAGCGTTCTTATTTTATTTTTTAAGTTGGCTAAAAGGGGCAAATCATTAAGACTAGACTAGGTTGTAGGTATTGTCGTTTAACTACAACTGGGTGTCCACAATTGAAAATATCACCCATGACCAAAATTTAATTTATGATCAATGTAACCTTTAAACCAACAACCATATAGGGTTTAAATAGTTGTTACTGAGTGCTAATAGAAAGAACAAGTATAAAGTTGTGAAAATATGTACTAAATAATTATTCTGTTATTTTGGAATAGATGTATAAGTTGATTGGTCTTCAGGTGGTATCACTGCGGCGGAGCATCATTTATGTGCAACTCAGGGCAGTGCTTAACTGAAGGGCGAATATGCGATGGACGAGGAGATTGTAATGACAATTCAGACGAAAGTTATGGCTTGTGTGCGCAAGTACACTGTGCATCTTCTTATTATCGCTGTGCATACGGAGCATGCATCCACAAGGCTGCCAGATGCAATGGAATTACAGAGTGTTTTGATAATTCTGATGAGAGTGGATGTCCGTCCTCGGACAAGCCTACTGCTTCACATCAACCCTCAACAGGGTATATAATTTTATAGGCATTCTAGTTAACTTACAGATTTGCCCTTAATATAAAGCAAAGAATAGATACATATAGGTACCACAATTCATAGTTTTAAATGGATGATTTTTTACAGTACTAGTAGTAATAGCTGCATAATGCCAGTTAATCCAACAAATGGCATGTATGGAATAGGAGGGACTGAGCAGAATACTTACAGACCTTTCGATGCGGTTCCACCATACAGTGTTCTCGTGACAAACTGCAACCAGGGTTATAGTCCGAACCCCCCTGATGAAATGGCTTCGATATGCCTCAATGGAACTTGGATGCCCCCTCCAGGATCGTGTGCACGTATGTAGTTTAATAACTTCTCAGATGGTTTACTAACTGTTGCTCTCTAGGTCCATGTCCGTTGATTACCTCAGCTGTGAGTGATACAGTCGAATGCAAATTCAAAAACAGACCCCTCAAGTCTTGTGAACATGCAGTTGATGGTACTGTAGCTATTGTACCATGTGCACCGCTCGAAGCCAACCCAGGAATAATTCAAAGTCTAACTCATGTGTGTAAAGATGGAATATGGGATAAGCCCGTGTCTCAGTGTTTATCGGGACAACATGCCAGTGATAATAATACTGTTGTCAATGTATTTTATATTTTTAACAGAGACAATTTCAACCAAAGTTCAAACTGAAAATGATTACCAGCTTAACGTGGTACTTAAGCAATTTGTACAATATTTAGTGTCATCAGTTCATTAATATGTGGCATTTCATTCTGCCGCTGAACGTATTTATTCATGAGTTCCTAGTAGCGTTTAGCAACTACTTTGACCTCTTAGTTTTGTAATAATTTTTTATAATGAAGTAGTACACGTGTAACTGTTATTGAGATTAAGTAGCATTTACTAGTTACACTTCACCTGAAATATTTTGTAAGTTGACAAAACATACTTTTCAGCATTTTCAATATGGTTTTAACAAACAAATTTGATCATATCCATATGCTCAGGCTCTCTAATAGATTATTTTTTTTGTTATGAAATTATGGAACTGAGTGGAGTTATTTGTACATTCTTTATAGAAAACTAAATTGATTGTAAAGTTATAGATTAAAAGAGATTTCATAAGGTTAAATGCAACCCCATCAGAATGTACCTACTCGCATAAAAATTTTAATAAATGATCCCTACCAATGTTTTTCTTTTATTTTGGATATTTATTCTAGGAATTTTAAAATTGTATAGGCTATAGCCTAAACAGCAAATATTACTAGTGCTAATATCCTATTAGTTGTAAACCATACCAGAGTAATTTCAAAAACCCTGTATTAGTTGCAGAATATCTATATTTTTGAATTTTTTTGTAACCGAAATTGCTCAATGACTAACCAGCTTCAAATCGTACCAAACAAACATTCAAGCAACACGGAAAAATAGGAGGACCGACCAGCTACAGTGAAGACGGCGTGCGGTTCTTTTATGTAATTAGCAAAGAATGTTCAAACTACCAGAGGGCGCCAAAGAGTCTTTTATAACCAATAAGTCCATTCGTTTATGAGAACTCTTAAACTAAATAAAGCACTATGCGTAGACAATTCGCTACTTGAAACATACTTCAAAAAGATTCGACACCTCCATTACCTGCATAAGCCATTCCCAAAACCTTACGACAATAAATGTGATGCAAAATGTTATATCAGTTAATTTTAGCACTCGTATAAATCACAAACGCGACCCACGCTACAGGCAAACTAACTTTACTGTTGCCACTAATTATAGGAGTTTAGCTAGCATACAAAAAATTTCAATATTTAAATAGGTAATAGATCTCTGGGAGGATTAGATTAGCCGGCAATTACAAATTTATGATGATGTCGCAGGCCGAACGTAACAGGAGAGCGACAATAATAATACGCCACCACGCACTTTGGAAATTTAGAATGTTCCATAAATGCGCCAGTAATTACTGACAAACTCGGAGGTGATTGGAGACTAGCCACTGATCCCAATCTTTTGGTGCCCTTAATGTGCAGATTCGTTTTTAACTTTACAACAGAAGATCGTATTTAATAGTCCCAGAAATGTGAGGCAACGTTGATAAAACAAATAGCAAAGGACTGCATAAATTAGCCACCTGCGCAAGTGCGGGCACATCAAGAGCTAACCACGGAAGAGCAGCACAACCTAGCTGCTCATACTTTAACGACCCCAAGTAGGCTCTTCAACTTACAGGGCCAAGACTTAAATCGCGACGTCAGAAAAACCCACAATCAAATGCCATGGGAATCAGAACCCAAATGTATTGAGTAAATCAACCATACTAATCGGCGGTAAAGTGTGTCAGCTAGGACACTATTATCGCCCTTGTAAGTCACTATAAACTAGCCCTAAAGTAAAACAAAGGTTAATACTTAAAAGTTGTAAACAAACCGCTATATATATATATATATATCAAGTCGAAGACGCTTGCAAGAAAGAACGAGGGAAAAAACATCGCCGCAGGTACGCGGAGATAATTGAATGATACTTGCCCTAGTTACGCATGACAACGGATCAATAATCCATCTCGCGCGGACAGCGGCGACCAAAATTTATATAACGGACGGTACAATTTTGGGTTCATGCAACCGTAAGGTTTTTTACCACTAATAAGAACAAGGAAGTTGTTAACTGTATCTGAAAATATGTCTAGTAGCGTCTAATACTAAAAACATAATATCGTACAAAAGAAAAGGTATAGCTGCAAGGAGTAAAAATGTAAATAGCGCATCACAGGCATTTTCTTTGTTTATTTGGCGAAGACATTATGAATATAATAATTGAATATACAAATCAAAAAGCCACACTGTTCACCAGTATGCCTACGCCAATAATTCCTGACAAGATGTTAATCGAGACAAAGTAAGAACTTTTGTTGGAATTTCCTGTTAATACCAATACACACGGAATTAAAAAAATTAGGATTATTTTTGGAAAATGCAGCGATGTGCCGCGACAGGTTCAGATAAGTTCTAAGATTTATACATTTGCTGATATTTTTGCATCCAATTATAGTACTAACTACGAAGCTTCATCCGTTGGGACCATTGATGAACAACTAGATCCTTTTCGTGGAAGGTGCCCTTTCAAAGTGTATATTTCCACTAAACGCACCAAATGCATATGGCATAAAGAGATTGGTGGGCTCTATGCGACGAAGAAAACGTGTAGTGTTGCAATTTCGACATCTAATTATGTAAAGTTGGCGAGGTAGCAAAAATAAATCAAAGGCAGATAGTTGTGAGGCAGCTTGCTAAATTTTGGAAAAAACGTATTTTTTTACAAATATTTCTCTTTCAAGAACTTCTATACAATGAATTGCCAATGGTTGTTACAATGCAACGATCTCCCAAAATCCCATATCAATTTATCGACTTCCTTCTTACCAAAACCTCGCCCCAGTAGTATACATGCCAAAGGCATATTTTATATAGCGTTTGTGCTTGTAAGCTGACGAAAGCTACGTCACCAATTCAATCCATATAAAGGTGTTGTTGACGGTCTAAGTGATACGCGTGTCGCCAGAAGCTGTGTGAAGAATTCGCGTTTGGAAAGGAATGTGATTAATGGACAAATAAATACGTAGGCAAAATAGTTTATACGTGCAATTCCAATAGACTTCTATTATTGCGTGTAGATTGAGCTATAGCCGTATAATAATGCACCGGATTTTATTGAAAGTACATATATAATTTTTATTTTTATGGCGCTATTAATTTTAGTTTAGCGCGAGTTGAAATACAACTGTTGAGCTTTAGCGTATGATGGCGCTTCCTAGCCACGAACTGAGATTAATGTAAAAGAGGTTCGTTGCAACTGCGCTGGCTGGTAATCCTGAATGGGGCTAGAAAACCGACTTGTTAGACTCGGGAAGGTAGTAAATCCATAATAAAAAAAAGAAAATAATTTCTTACACATCTAGGAAAGGAATTAGTTTCGCCAGACATGGAACGTAAAACTGCAGGTATGGAAAGTGACAGCAGAGAGTACCAAACAAATTCCATAAAAACAATGGAAATATGAGATGTGCCTATTCAGAAGAAGACGTCAGATAATGAAACTAAGCATGAAAGGTAATGACAACAAATACTTAGAGGAAATGCAACAAACGTTCTACATTTATAAATATGCAATCAGCTTGGACAAACAGAAACAGGAAATATGTGTAATACATGTAAGCAGTGACAAGAAGAAACTAAAGATTTTTATACAAGGCCAAATTTCGGTATTATATTATTAATTTAATTTCAACTGAAGTTTAAAACTATTAACAATATTTGTCTTAAATTACAATAAAATACTCAGCAACAATTTTATTATTGCAAACGCTCTAGCCCTACACCACAGCGTCTTAAAGGATGCAACTATGTGACCCATTTTCGTCCTTCTTGTAAGTAAAATTATATTCGCATTCGGTGGGAGGGCTGAGAAGCTCGTCATGTGACGAAAAAGTAAGGGTCAGCCTCAAAGGGTTTTTGACTAAGTACCTTCAGTCTTTATTCTTCCACCACTTCAAGCCTTTATTCTAGGATGGTTGGTGTAGAGTGGAGACTGGAAAAGACTCGAATAGTACATGAGTGGATACCATTCTTTTAACTCCTTGTTACATCGCCCTTCCCACATAGATATGTCCGTCGTTTTTCCCTTCCAGTCACTTCATCCGCTTTATTCGTGATCAATGTCTCACATACATGTGTTACTGTTAGTCTGAGTATTGTACAGGTGTAATTTTGCCTTCCTTGATATGCTCTTTTACTTGAAAGGTTTTACCTAGAACATCTGCACATCGTTTTTCCTTAATAATTCTTGTTTTTTCTCTATTATATACATTTCCAAAGAGTTTTTTACTCTGTATATTTTTATTACGCGTTCCTTCTTAACTCCGCCTCTAAATTCGTTTATGTTGTCCGTGTTACTTGGTTCCATTTCCATATATTTTGTTTTTTCTACCTTTATATTTTAGTACACCAGCACATTGTGTTGACTTTATTATAATAAATGCATTACTTCAAATTCCTAGCAATTAACGGCAATATTAGAAATACCTAACCGCAATGGTAGGTATTTATTTGGTAATCACAGGATCATTCTAGAGGAAACAGAATTTTAAAAAATTATACTAACCCCATGCTTCATTTTGTTTATATTTTGAAGAGACAACTATCTTAATAAAATAATAATGCCGCTATTAAAAAGTATTTAGACAAAGAAGTGCGAAGTATTTGTCCTTGTCCTTGTCCCCTGTTTAAGCGCTAATTAATCATGATATAACTTGAAGAGCGCTTAAACTTCACGTTTTCACGTTACAAGCGCTTTAGGGCGCCCGGAACTGCGAAGCCGCCGTTGTGCGCGACCACGACGGCGCGCACCTCCACTCTAAGTTTGTGACAGGGAGGGAGCAACAGCAAGCTATAAAATAAAATATCATCGGATTAAAAACGAGAGCAAACTTCGATTCACCGGCCCGACCCGCGGCCCCCACCTGGGGATCCCCGCTCCAAGCCCAGTTGGACAGTCGAGCCAGCAAAGCTTGACAAATATTTTCAACAGCGACTTTCCTAGATTGCCCCGTCGATCCATATAAATAATTTCTCCAGTAAAAGCTGTTTTCTAAACAGAATCGAACGCTTGTAATTTTCTGAGCCTATTGGTGCTCATCTGTAGTATCGGGATAAATCAATACACGACGTAAAGTGGTTTTCTGATTACAATCAAACCCTTGTAATTTTCTGAGTCGGTTGGTGCTCACCTGTAGTATCGGGATAAACCAATTATACGGTCTTACACCGTGGGCTAATACCCTGGCTTTCGATTAATTGATTTCCCGAAACCGCTATTCAAATTGGCGGGCGAAACTCCGCCGAGGGTTGCAGGCAAGATCCCTGAGATCGCCATAAAAAATCACAAATTACAAGTCGTAGAACGCCACCGGCGTTTTTCCCTGGTAAAAGCCACGTACCTTAATTCACTTTGGAAATTCGCCGGGACAACCCCAGGATTCCATAACCTCAACACGCGATGAGCTATCAACGTGACCTCGGCCTGAGTTTGAGCTGTAACCGCATTCCACTGCTATTACATATCGGCAGACCACAGCTGGACACGGAGGAACACTTACACTTGCAGATGTGGTACTGGTTTCAAATAATTAATTGATCTCATTAATTAAACCAACTGCGGCGACGTGTTGTTTTTTTCACCGACAACTGACAACCAAATAGTTCTTTTGAATTCACAGGATTACCAACGCTGGTGAAATACCCTACCAAGTCCCAGTGGCCATCAATCAGTCTGGACCCGGCAAACAGGTATACGACGAGGGTTGTCTACACACCAAACGGCGTCTTGGATACTTTTATATATTTTTTTATTTTTTGTACATAATTACTGCTTAATTACATACTTATATATTCTAGAATCTAAACTGTACATAGTTGTTAATAAATGTTATTTGAGTTAAACTGTCTTCTTTAAATCAGTCAAAGTAAATATTTGAATCGAACCTGGCCTATTAAAGCTATCAAGTAAAGAGCAAAATTTAAAAGTGCTAATAAAACTGGATTAAAACTCCTGTAACGTTGGATCAGTATTACAGTAAATTTGAGCTCGAATAAGTTTAGGTTCTTTAAAAGGGTCCCCACTAATATTTTACAATCATTCAGTGTTTTTTCCACGATATTAAGATAAGAAAGGCTTTAGAGAGTTATATAAGTTTTAATCTTGGTTCCTTATATTACAAAAGTACGATTAAAATATTAAATTTATTATACAAAACATTCGGAAAATATTGGAAAAATATGTAGTGAAGATGGTTAATTCAAAATATTGAGACAACTTTGTACAAACCTAAGACGTTTACTTTGATTCAAAGGTGGTAATTTTTCAATAAAATTTGCATTTTCAAGATAGCATTAAATGATTTCTGCTACAATTGCCCCAAAAAAAGACGTGGAAATTTCAAAAAGACAAAATGACCTATGGTTCTTGAGAACTACTATCTTTCCGCACTAAATTATTACTTTTATTTTACTTACCCCATTTTAAATTGATTCAGGGCGTTCATTCTAAAATGCAGAAATGTCATCGTTTTACTTTTTGCACCAAATATACTATTCTAGTACATAGCAGGCAACATGGTTATGAAATATGGGAATAAATAGTTAGTTAGGGACTATATGCAGGCATGCGGGGTACCACATCACTCAAACGACGACAATAAAAATCAGCATACAATTTTATGTAACGTATAAGAAAATATTGGTGAGTCGTTTAAGTTTTACAAATATATTAAGTAATTGTCAACAGACATCTTGGTACTTTAATGTTAAAGACGATTAAAAAATGGTTATTTTGTGATTCAATGGAATTTTCCAAAATGTGTGTACAATATTAACATGAGAATAGTTCAGATATGAATGGGAATTCCAATACCTTATTGAGGTATTCTTTCTATCCTATTCCATTTTTTCGCAATAAGAGGGGTATCGTCGGTGTAGCCGAGAGTATTAATTAATTTCCCTCTTATGCTAACTCAACCTTCCCATTTCTCTAGCGAACATGACATGATATATTCACCAGAGAAATATATTAAAATAAGTGGCCAAAGTATGGGAGAACCAAGAGTTCTGCTTGAGAGCGATTTACCTCTAGCCGGGATCGTCTAATATCGTGGTGCAACTATGCTGACGTAATTAGGACAGGTTGTCACATTTCTCGTAGAGGCTATTTGTAACAATTTTGCCGGCTTTTTACTGAGCGATTTCTGAGTATATAAATCTAGAGAAGTAGCCTACACCAAGCCGTTTCTAAAATTTATGGTGCCACTGTTCGTCCCACGGTATCTGGAATTACGCAAGGTCAAGTTTTTCTAGTGTACGTCATATCTGGAGCTCATCAGATACTAAGAGTACAGAAATCTAAAGATCATGCTTGCTCCATCCCAGCTATTACTCTCCCAAAAAGTGCAAAGCAGAAACTCAAGAGACTCAGCTCGTTTGTTATAAACTTCTGGGCTCCTAGTCGCTTTGTACCAGAATTTGTCCAAAGCATTTAAACTTTTCTGGCTTGCGCTACATTACTACACAATAAGATATACGTCTGCGGCGTTAAGCCAAGGCATTTGTATTTTGACAAAGCGTTTATGTTACGTAATTATTATAGCGCTTCGTTATCCCAAAGCCTTTGCGGTAAACATTGCGTCAGCGAATTACGCAATGTAATTTTTGGAGTGCCTTAGGAGACTCCTTGTAAATAGAGTTGTCTTCGATTATCGGATTCTGGAGAATTATTAGTTCACATCTTTTATTTGCCTGACTAACGTCGCATACTATTTGTTTATATATGTTTTATAATGATATATTTGATAATTTAGTAATGTAGCCAACCACCCTAATCTATATATTTATTAACAGAAATTGCCTGTCTTCATTTTGAATACAGGAACCTCGTGTGCATTTTTATATATTACTAACTTCAAATTTATCGAGCCCTTTATAATTTTCTATATATGGATAATTTTACTTCTCAGTGACTTTGAAAGATGACGAACTTAGTCTTTTTAGCTGTGGTTTGATTATTTTTAATGTGCTTTGCGTTTACTCGTTGACACCTCAATTTTAAAGTGGTAATTTTTATCCGCTCTTATTTATTTATTCTAATGAATGCCTTGGCCCTTGCCTTTTGCGCCTGGTTTTTTCTTTACGAACAACTGAAACCTTGTTTTTTTTAAATTAAGTTCTTATAAGTTAATGTCCTATACTCTAAGCACTGTATTTGACCGCTAGTTAGACTGTTGCTTTAGTTGCCGTTGTAGGCAACTGTAGTTCACTTAATTTTTTTTTTAATTAATAATGTTTAGAGCCGTCACCTAGTGCACACCTACGACCACAAATTACCGCTAGTTTTGAGCTAGTCTGGGTTGTGGGCATCCCTGAGCAGGGCGTATCACATCTCCTTGTTCATCTTTGTAGTTTCCGTTTTAGTGTGCAGCAGTACATCTTTCGGCATTTGCCATAAGCTATTAGCATTCCTTTTGTGATGGATTGGCCATATTTGAACGTACGTTAATTAGTATTGACCCGCACCTTGAATTGTTGAAAAAGAGATCTATGTAGGTTTGGTCATCTTTCTCTGGGATATTTTCGGTAAACTTGATTTATAATCTCCATATATTATTAACTAGCATGTAATCTATTAGGCTTTTATAACTTTAAATTAAAAATACGAGTGTTGTCCCAAATATAATGCACAGAGCGCTCTAGCTATCGTGCAGTGTTACACAAACAGCTGATCTTGTTTACAGATTGTAGCCTAAAGTTTAACGAACACGTTGGTGACCAGTGCTAGAGGTTTTAGTGACGTATAATGATGTCCGAGAGCGATAACGACAGTGAAAACAAAATATTCGGTCACTCTTTCATTCAGAGCATTTAAGTCAGGGAAACGCACTCCTCGAAGCGGTTCCTTCAGTTTTCAAAATGCAGGGGACTCAAATCTGGTCGAGAAACGTTTCGCCTTCATTTTCATAGCAAGAGAGCAATTCACGGCAGATGTAGCTCGTAGCTTTCTGCTCAGGCGACAGGAAATGAGAAATCCAACGTGCTGCGATCTTTCGTTTTTGCGGAATTTCAGTGATAATGCGGTGAGCATTTAATTTTGAAAGACCTGTTTGTTCTTCTATCTCCCTCACCGTTATTCATCGGTCTTCATCAATTAGGGTGGTGACAATAGCCGCCCTATTGTTACCTTACGTGACGGTAGAAGGTCAGCCAGAACGGGGATTGTTTTCAATGCGTATACGCCATTCACGAAATCGCTAATGCCATCTTTGTACTGCACTACGATCCACTGTATGCGTACCACACGCTTTATTTAACGCGGCATAAATTTCGGACACTGTTTTACCACGAATTGATTCAATCTTAATGTACGCGCGTTAATCTAATCTGAAAGTGTGAGCCAAGGATTTGTTTTCACTGTCGTTATCGTTATCGGACATCATTACACTTTACTAAAACCACTAATACTGGGCACCAACGTGTTTGATAGACTTCAGCCTACAAACTGAGAATAAGATCAGCTGTTTATGTTACACTGCAGGATAGCTAGAAGGCGGGGTGCATTATATTTGGGACAACCCTCGTATATATAATTTCGCGTGCAAGAGGAAAGATGAAATAAATGGTTATCGCTTCTTGCAGTTACGATGCTGTCCAATGCGCGGAGGCAGAGTTCGTCAGTCTTTTACTCGTTACCCGTTACCCAAGAAGGGAGGTTGCTAGTGGGGTGGATATTTTCACGGTAGGTTTGTGCCCGTTGGCGTGAGTCTGAGCTAATTATTCTCCTATAAAGATGGTTGACAGACATCAGGCGAACCGCTCGTACCTTTTGTAGTCGGTGCGGCTTACGTGATTTCTCTTTGGAGAAACAATGTTAGGGTCGTAAAGAAGTTACAGTTTTCCGGATCATCATATTTTTACAGTGCTTAAACCCGTGGGATTCTACTTTCACTATTTGAATTGCCATCGGACCTGAATTACGCACACCACAGATTGTCTTTGTTGGTTTTGGTATCTGGTCTTCTTCTTCCTCTGCTTATTATAGGCCAGTGGTCTGTTTTTAACCACAAATTGGTTCTACGAGCCCTCCTTGACCTTAATTAGGTCGGGTAGGTAGCTAGCCTTGTCAGTCAAAAATGGAGGGAGGAAGAGTTGTCTTGTTAGGGGTTAATGACTATCACAAGTGCTAGCGTAGTAACCGGGGAGCGTAGGATTTTTAAAATTCCTAGAGTCGCTTGGCATCGAACGCGGTCCGGCCGTTTGGGATGTGAGAATTTTCTCGCTGTGATATCAGCTCGCTGGTTTTTTTTCCATCAATTTGATTTCCAATATTTGGCCAAACTCTTCGAGCCTCGGGTGTGATGTCAAGGAGTAGTATAACATTGCTTATCGACTGAGTTTGTCACGTAGTATTGCCTCTCGTCGAATAATAAATGTCACAAAAACATTCGTTTCTGTTCTAGAGTAAGGAGATGTGAACCCCAGCGAACAGATACAATAGACACTTACCACAGTAGATTCAGATATCATTTTAACCGTGATTCGACGATTCGATTGGATAATGTCATCGTTTTTTGAATACTAGTGTCATTCACAGAAGTAGAGTTCGTTTTGGATGACAGATTTTCGACGGTACGGGCCTTTACCGATACGTGTTAGACCATTCCTGCACCCATGCCTTTCATTTCTAAAGTTACTAGACTTATTTTTGAAACACCTTTTGATAAAGATTTGTAAGCTAAAAAGTCGTCAATAATTTGATACAAATTTGATTTATGTAATTTGATGAATTGCTGCACCCCTCCGAGTCAGTTAGGATTGGGTAGTATCGGGAATAAAACATCTATTAGTCCCCCAAAAATCTCATATATGAAACGGTTAGCTCTAGCGTCACGTCTTATTATTTCTTTATTCTTTGTTCTTTGTCTGAATAATCCCAAGATCTCTCGAGTTGTATGCCGCAAATCTGCAAACATTTGGAGCGGAAAAACCGTAACCCGTAACCCTGGTACCACGAGTTTGCATCAGCCGACTCCCCGGAATTTGTAGCATGTGAGGGCAGCGAACAGATTCTTTTTGTTCCAACCTTACATGCAACCAACGACAGTTTTTGAGCTTTTGGTTACGATTGAAATATATACCTTTTCGAATCTTGTCTATCATGGAGGTTCTTTATTATATATCTTAAATTCAATTGTTTTTTAACTGGTAAGCAACTATTAGTGGTTTACTTTTTGTAATTTTATAACCAGTCAGTCAGTTATTTACTAAATGTCATTTGCTTATATATTTTATGAATCAAAGCTGTATTTTCTGTTTGTCAGGGATAAAAAAGGACAATTCTGTTCAATATGTATGGACGTTATTCGGCCCTTGCGTAAAGAGCTTGTTTTTTAATGAGGTGGCCAGTACCATATATATATATGTAGGTCATTTCGGAGAGGCCTCGTCGTGCGACGCAATATGTAAATCGTCTTATCAAATAGCTTACGTTTGAGCGCCATTTAAACTATATATTTTGA
Source organism: Agriotes lineatus (assembly GCA_940337035.1). NCBI lineage: Eukaryota > Metazoa > Arthropoda > Insecta > Coleoptera > Elateridae > Agriotes > Agriotes lineatus. The sequence continues at coordinate 60,114,279 of OW679203.1, forward strand.
GACGAATTTATCGTCTTGTCGTAGTTTAGCAAGTTTCACGGGCGGAAAACGTCCAGCGTTTAGATAACTGATGCTACGAGTATGTTGAACTAAGTGTCCGGCGGGCTGCAGTGTCCTACTTAATTACAGTTTCCTTTGTAATCTGCAATTCGTTCCGCCGAGGGCATTAATTGTCGCTAGATGGCGATGCAGTTTGGCGTCATTTCGGATTTCCCAAAACGTCAGTGAGGTGGTAATAGCAGCTCGTTTTGGCGGGAACGGAATCTTGAATCATCCGACTTGGTGAACATGGCTGAAATGATGGATTGTAGAAATTAACCGCTGGGTCAGGCGTATGTAGCATAATCGATTTGGCCACATTTTCCACCCACAACCATGCAAAAATAATTTGTTGTGTGAGCACATTTTTGGTGCGAGTTTTCCGCCTCCAAGCTACGGGCTAAAGGTGCCCAATTAGAGCAAAGGCCTACAGCAGTGCCGAGTGATATGCAGTTTAGTCTCCGTTATTTCCGCTGGCCCCTGCAAATTTCAAGCAGACCCAAGGAATCCTCCTGTGTTTGGCAGTAACTGCTGGGAGCCAACACCGCCTTTACCTTGTGCTGGATGGGGCTTGAACTTAACGGCTATTTTGATACGATGATCTAATAATTGACATGCTATTGAATTCCTAACGGCCTTGCACCGTTTGTTATTTTAATTTAGTAGTTCATATAATAATAATAATAATAATAATAATAAATGTCTTTATTCTTGTATAAAAAAGAAAACAGGAATTAGTTTAATAACATAATAAAATAGGAAATACATAGTAATAAATACATAATAATAAAGAAAAAAACTATTATGGCTTAAACTTTAAAGCTAGCCGCTTCACCGCTGTTGTAATAACGAATTGTAATTCAGGTGTGTTAAACGAAAGTCAGTTTCATGCTGAGTTAGTTCAGGTATAATTAACGTAGCTCTGCATGCTAATAAATTAGCTGAGTGAAGGGTGAACTCACGCACGTTTGTTCCATAACTATCGTCTTAGTAATTAAGTTCGCTTGAGGAAAAGGTGGCACGCAGTACCGCTGAGTCGATCATTCAGTATTCGGGATGTTACTAAATTATCTGTTTTGGCTAACTTACAGTTTAAAGTAAATCATTTTCGAAAATAGCTTTTACTCGTCCTCAGCAAAGGCTGCGTTTTCTGATGCACGCTGTTCAGGTTTGATTGATTAAGATTGTGAGATTTACATATGTGATATATTTATTTTGTGCTAGTATTGTTAATGTCCGTTAATGCCAGTAATTACAAATCGATTTTATTCGCCCTGTTATTAATCCATGATCTATTTGAAACAATATACGATTTTTTGAACTGTGGGTTTTCATTGTTTATGTTGTATTTTTACCTTGAGCTATTTAGTGGTTTGTTCGATCAAATGAACCAAGGAACATGGGCCTGAAACCATTTGGCGCCCCTATAATTTCGACAGTTTAGTTTTGAAGATAAGTTACCTACGCCCTTCCACTGAGTTAGCACGAGTGCATGTTTCGATTCGACATTGGCAATTATTAATGTAACATTTTCTATATTTCGCCAAATCGATTCCGGGCGCTCTGATCTAGACAACCCTTTTTTGTGCTTAAATAATCCCCGCATACTATTGGTGCATTTAATATTTCGCAATAGTTCTTTCCTAAATATTTATATGGTAATATACATTTCGGTGTAAATGTATCGTTTATATTGAGCGCTAGCTGCTGTTATCGTATTGAGTATTTAGTATTTTACGTGGCATCTCTACTATCCCGTATGGTTCAGCGGGGCGTGTCACGATAAGTCGTAGAACCTGGCGCCGTAAAATTTCGATGATTATAACATCTAAGTAATTAAAATTGTTTTCTCCTCGGCCTCTGTTAGGCTGCTGTTCGTGAGGTGGTTATTTGTAAATCAAGTTTTGGCGATGATATTAAGCACATCCTGTTTATTTTACCCAAAATTACTGTAAGAGGGCGATTAACTTTTTGCTGCATGTATCGTCTATGATCGGATAAGGTACGTTCGTCAAGACAAAAGAATGTCAAAAACCTCATAGTTCCTCATTTGAAAAAGAATAAATATCATACATCGCATACTGGATTTATTGGAATATTCCAACAGTCACAAAGTAATTCCAGTTGTGTGAATTCCAGGAAGTAGATATTTTTTCTAATTTAACCAGATAGTTACTTCAAACGTCCCGTCAAGCAGAATGAGCATGTATTTATATGTACCGGTGCACAGGCAGTTGCCACGCTGGAGCTGTTGAAAATAATTGTGTCTATGGGAAGTAAGTTCTCACTTCACAAAATAGTGATCGAGTCGAGTTGATTCCCAAAGGCAGAAATTGCCTATGCCTACAGCCAACTCTATTAAGTTTGCCGCGATCTTTAAATTCTAATATTCTGATCCGTTCTATGCACTGCCCTGTTGCGAATCGGAATGCTTCGGAAAAAGTGCTACTGCAATTTTAACAACTTGAATCGAGTTGAACCACCCAGCTGGAGCAAAATTTTCAAGTTTAATTTGCTCCGCTGAAATTATTTATCGCATGACCGTCCGCATAATGAAACCGCGTATTTGTATCCCAACTCGACTCTACAACCTCTTCAAGAAGCGTACACGGCGCTCTCATGAATTCTTTATTGAAACCATCAAGCAAGCACATGAAAAATGGAGCACGCCTATCCGACAAGCTCCACCGTTTAGTTTCTCTACTGCCGTATTCACTATTCATAATAAACTACATTTTTAAACGAGCAAGTTCGGACTCGCCTCCACACAACCGCAGGTGGTTTTGAAGGAGGGAAGCAACTTTTCGCGTACTACCGAAGTCACATTCTAGCAAGCTATATGATCATTTGACACATAAATTTCCTTTAGTGCCTGCTCTACGCCGCGGCGGTTCTGCTTCGCGATGGAGATGTAAAATTGCGGCTGCGAAAAGTTTGACCGGGGGTTGTTTTGTTCTGATTACGTTGGCCAACCGTAGAACAATATAAATGGGATATGAGGGTCGATTTTTAGGTACTCGCGAAAGGAACAAAGATCATCAAACTTTTGTCATTTCATCTTGAATAACAATGCGCGCCCTCTAACCTTCTGAAAGCTGCTCGAGGGGAATTTTCCGGATTCATATTTTTTAAAGTCTTACTTAGGGCTGTTCACATGCACAACACAGGGGTTCAAGGTTCCTCTTACGTATTTTAGTAGTTATTTTCTTTTATGGAGCGTAGTTGTTGACTGGTGCTTGTATTAGTTATTATCCGTCGACCGTTGTACTTAACGTAATTTTCCTAAGAATTTCAGATAGTCTGCTCTATCTTATATTATCAAATGCCATTTCTCTCTATAATTTTCTCATTATAACTTTTCCGTTTAATTCAACAACAGCGAATGTTACCACTTTCATAAACATCACGAGTAAGTTCGTATAGTGCAGACTGGAGATACACTGCACGTGACCTTGCATTGGACAGCTTCAAACTTTCCGTCTTATTCTTTACAGTTGGCAATATCATGAGAGTCAACTGACAAATCTAAATCGTTGCAAATAAAGGAATAACAATTTCGGAGTGAAGTTTCGAAATTGTCTGTGTGGATGTAAAGTACTAAGCAATTTTTGGACCAGGGGGCAAAATGGGGGGCGCCATGTTGTTGGACGACGATACCATGGAAGCTATTCACGGTATCTCCAACCTGTCCAAATCGCCCCCATAACTTTTTGTAGTAAATTTACAAAAATTGCTTGTTGGCCTACGTGAATACGGCTAGATAACGAGAATGAAATCAAACCACAAATCAGCAAGTGTATGGAGGGGAGATAAAAAGCTTTCTAAACTACTTACTAAAATTTTGAACCATGCTTTGCGGACTAACATAAAAAAACTGGGCAAGTAGCCATACCCTTTTTAAACTCGGTCAAAACTCCAAATTCATGACAAAAGATGAGATAGTGGGCTAAGACTGATTTTCTGCAATTCTTAAAGGAAACCCGTCACTGTCAGTTAGGAACCCAGAAGCCACTTCCCTAGCCCGAATGACGGTATTCAACAAACCAGTAGTATTCTTTTTGTAAACTAGAAAATGTGCGAAAAAGGGTTCACTTCTAATCTTACCAAATTTTTAATTTGAATGAAAACGTTATGAGTGCGGTACCCCCAGTTGAAAAAAGCGTTGGCTAGAATGAAGAGTAAGGAGGGAAGGTTACATCAAGGGAGCGTGAGAAACTTTTGACACTAGTTGCCATCACTTGTGTAAACTGAACTGGCTTTCGCCCTATATGGGTGTATCCTAGAATGCGGTTACATAATGCTGGCCGGTGCTACTCCGGCTTTTGTCGTAGTTGTTGATAAAACAGGGTGGATAACCGTGGCCAACTTTATTTCAGCATTGAAATATTTAAACAAAACACTTGGTGCAGCAAGAAGAACCCTGCGCTTTTTGCGATGGATCACACGTGACCGCTGAAGAGATTAATCTTCGCTAAAGAAAATGGAATAACAATGCTCACGTTTTTCGCCACGCATTAAACAAACCTCAACATTTATGCAGACTCGTATTCAGCCCGTTTACAAGATACCTCGGCGAAGCTGTCCAGTCGTGGATGCCAATACATCCGAACGAAATTGTGTTTATTTTCTCACTACCCGAGATATACACCAAAGCCTAGGGCTGTAACCCCGAAAGTATTAAGTCCAGCTTCCGTAAATGGGGGATCTTTCCTTTTCAAGATTCTCTGTTTAGCTATATCAGATTGGCTACTGCCAGAGCACGAAACCTCTGGATCCATAAAGAACTTACATACTCTCACCACTATATCGGCAACGGTAGCAGCAACTCCAAAGAGTATAGCTGCATTCTTTTGACCAGCGCTGGCATCACTTCCTCTTCAGCATCCATTTTCCTTGACAAATTACACCCATTTGCGGAAATACGGTGTAGAACATGTATAATTGTCACAAATATCCCTGAAAAAGCCTGAGGGGAAGCAGAAAAAGAAAGATTCAAAGAATACTGATCTTTGTAACGGTCTAGTCCGCGTAACCTTAGAGTTTAATAATCACCTTGGTATTTAACCATTATTCTGCTAGAAATAAAACTACACTTTATTTCTTCCATTGTAGTAGTTATATTAAAACGTATTGACTATTTAAAACTTGCAACGAATATGTCGCGCGCTCGAATAGTGAAATACAAGTCAGCGGAACACTGATCCCGAGTGCTTATTATTAGAACTGCATGCGACGGAGTAGCGTAACGGTTTGGTGCAACTTGGCGCGTTGGAGGTAGCGAGGAGCAGTCGCTTGCCAAGAAGCGAGCTGTGCATGTCGCCCGAAACAAAAGGGAAGCCACGCAAAGTTTTATAAGTGCCAGCTTGCATCCCCAAGATGCAGTTCATAGCCTGACTCTGCTATTCCAGCTGCCATTGGAGCTTTAGGGAGTCAGCCGACTTTGCTAACGTCAGAAGCCTGTAGAAGCAATTACCAAAGTCTCGAAGCTGAACTCTTCGTTATCTTGCAACAAGATAAAGGCAAATTTAATTATCAGAAATAAAACACACGCTTGAATGTTCGGAACGTGGAACTGGGAACTGAACGATAATTGTGATTCACGAAGGAATTGCAGCAAATTACGCAATAGCCTCAGTGAGCGTGCTGCTTATCCAGGATCCAGCAAGTCATAACAGGGTTTCCCTTGTAACAATAAGTAGAGAAACAGTAAAAATACAGTGGAGTCTCGCTCGGGGAAAACTAACTTGTTAGATGTATTTTTGGATTTTCTTAGGTGCTTTCCTTATCCCTACTTGTGATTTATTGGGGTTTCGGTGAGTTTTGTTTTTTCAGGTCGGTTGTTTGGCTACTTAGCTATATTTTTTCCATGCGATATTTAATTTTCTAGTGCGATTTAGTTGGCGGTTTGTTTTAGATGCAGTTTCTCTCTTCTTTAAGCTTGTCCATGTCGCAGTAAATTCGCATTCCGGCATCGAATAGTTCATCTAGCCAGTCGACGCTTAAATGTGTAGCGGTTGGAGGTTCATGAAGCGTTGGAATTTTGGGTATGGTAGTTCGTTTTGTTTTTCTTCAGCTTACTTCTCTTCCTAGCGTTTCGTTTTGTGTGTGTTTTAATTGTCATTGTGGGTGTTTTATTGCAGATGTTTGTACTTGAGTGCTAACCACTTACCTTATTTTCTACCACTAGGGTTGTTACATGAAAAGTACCTTAACTGTATCCTATGTGATGCAGTCCGTGTTTTTTAAACTTCTGTCCAATATGACGGAAGGTTTGCTTTTTGGAGTGTGCTTTATTAGGACTATGTTCCTTGACTAGTTCCTATATCCTTTGAGTATTTCCTGAAGTGTTTCGTTTCTTAGTTTAGGAACATGCAATGTGATGGAATTTCGTTTGTCGGTAATTCTTTATGTAGACAAGGATGGTTATAGTGACTGTGGGGACCCCTACAGTGTATCCGGAAGAAACTTGTGTTCAAGGTTATTTGTTTTTGTTTCCTTCTTAGGGAAGTTGCCTTGTGGGGTAGATGTTTTTAGGGTGTGCATAATAGGATAGCTTTGTGGTTATTCAACTTTCTTCTAATCTGTTTGTACTTCACAATTGTAATAGCCGTGATCCAGGTATTGGTGTTGCTTTTTACTGTGATTAATCTTCTGCAAGTTTTCTCGAACACTTTTTTCTCAGGTGTCAACCTTTTATGATTTTGCTGTGTCCACCGCTGATTAGTCATTTAAATTTACTATCAATGCCTTTTCCAAGGAGATGAGGAGTGTCACACCCAGTGTTATTTTTTGACGTTCCTATATTTGATTGCTTCACTTTTCGAGCGCAGCGGTAAGAGAATTTCGAATGCGCGTATCTTGCGGTAAAACGCAGGTTCGCCTAGCATTTGCAGCAAGAGATCGTCTTCGGAGTGGGGGAGGGGAATTGCACTCTTGACCCATTGGAAAATATGTCCACATGCACCCCGACTTTAAGCACGCCTCCTATTTGGCGATGGTAGGATGTTTTTGCTAAACAACCTCTGCTCGTTATCGACCTTTGGGTAAGCACATGTTGATTCGTTAGGTTTTTATTCCAATTAATTTGAGAATTAGGCATTTTTGCTCTATGCTGCATCTTTATCGCTGCAAAATTATTGCTGAATTTGCACCTTGGATGCTCCTGAACGACGTTGCCATAGATGGGCCCGTAAAACAGTTCGATCCGCGATCCGAATTTCTTGCGTTGAGGGTGCTTTGCCGGCTCGTCGGCCGCGTTCCACTTGGTGGAGGCCTTAGTCGAAGCGTTCCAGAGAGCCAAGCAGTAAGTACACGCTGTTTTTGCTAACTTCAGTAGACTTGTTGTTGACTGTACAGTTAGTTTCGGCTGCGATTAATTATTCGATAATCCAAAAACAAAGGCCTTTGGTTACCGATCTCTAGCGGCGAAAAATAACACAATAGCTATCTTATTAGTCGCACTGGCAATTTTAAATAAAAATCTACGGAAATCACGCACAGAACGTGAGCAAGTTGCAGTGTATTGTTTTTGTTGTTGCTCGACTTCGATCTCCAGGCACTTCAATTTAAATTAAGCATTTTAATGTTTTATTTTAGCCGCTGTCTGTTTCGTCAGCGCTTCCGCTAGCATGTATGCAGGACATATTAGATTTCAATAATTTGTTTTACTAAATGCAGATTGTTAGACAATAATTTTGAAGTTTGGCACCAATTACAATTCATTATTATTTTGCTGCTGTAGTGGGTTAAATTTTTACCTGGATATTAATCTGATAATTACTTATATACTACTTATATAGTAATCCTTTATATGTGTTAGTTATAATTAAATCTATTTTACTGCTACTGGTATATCCTTTTTATCTGTTCATCTAACTCTGGATGAACCTGCTCGGTTTCTGTTTAGGATTGTGAAGTAAATGACATCCAACGTAAGTGGCCAAGTGATTTGTTCGCTAGAATTTTTTTGTTTTGAATAGCGAATAGCCCCCCATTGTGCTTTAATTAATATAAGTATTTTGTAACCTTAACAACCGCCGCCTGGTCCTTATTCACCCCATATTCTGCCGAGAGTTTGAGTTAGCCAGGGTTGTGTTGACCCCTGGTTTAATGGTGTTACAGTACGATAAATGGAAACTTTTGTGAGATCAAAAATCCAGCAACTGCATGAAAATGCGCCCCTTATGACTTATTCTTCACCCATCTAGACGGCTCATATTATGAAAATGTCTAAATATAAGTAAATCACTGATGCTAGGAATGTTATCATTGTTTGTCAGTATTGACATGGGTACTCAGAATAATCGAAGAAATATTACCTAGTCCTCTGGTGTTAGGCGTATTAGCAATAACGTCCGCCATTTTTAAAACGATTCACTAGTCATTATCTATTTTTTAGAAGGTGATTCGCCCATAGCCTCTGAATCAACTTCTGAAATGTTTAGCTATTACAGAACTCTATAGCTTCAATAATAATGTTTTTACATGTGTATACTTTTATGAACTAAATAAGATAGATATGTATATCGATTACTTATTGAAGCAAGCGGTCAATTTTGTTATGTCACGAAAGTAATGTAGCTGTAAGGTAACCCCAGCAGGACATAATCATGTCTTTTCAAATCACGAAGGGCTCTTAGTAGGAGAAGAAATTCTGGTATTCTCAGTAGTGACCCGAAAATCTTACACTTTACATAATAATGACTGACATAATTAAAGGTCAAAGTCAATAGTGGTAAAAGAAGTATTTTCATTGTTGACCTTGAAAAGCACGATTATGTGTTGTTTCGGATGCAAATCCTATCCAACTGTCGCAGAAACCGTACAGCCACGCTATCCACGAACTCTTACGATTGATTACCTTTCTGTTGGATCATAAAGGCTTGGCAAATCGTTTATATAAGACATAAATTACATCTATTTTAAAGGCTATAAAACCTGGTTAAACATAAAAATACAAAGAACAGTGCTCGTGTCCCCTATGTGTGCTACGTCTAGCCATTACATTAATCATTTGTCGTTTTTTTTTAAATAGCGATAACCTCTTGTTAACTGTAGCTTATGGTACAGTTTAATAGAATAATTTAGTCGAAGGTAGTTCAAGTTTTATTTACGTCAAGTAATAAATTCATATACCTTAAAGTCGTACCAGTACATTATTTACAGCAACTTTTATGGCAGGAACATGCTCTCTGAGAGTCCTTAAGTAATTGGTGCTCGTTGTAGCATCGTTATCATATGTGCCAGTGGGGAATACAAGTACAGGTATTGATCCCGGCGAAGGGCGGCCGCGTCGGAGTTGTGAATGAAACTTGCAAGCAAACAATTTCTCATAATGGACGGGCCGCATACGCAAGCTTGCTCACGAGGAGAGTAACGTGATTTTACACGCAAGAACATGCCCAGGGTGGCTAAAATTATTTTTATCCTGGCCGAATTAAATTAGGGCGGAGGCACGGTTTACGCGAGCGTACCGCGTAATACTAGCCCTTAATGGCTTTCCGGGAGATTAGAAATTGGTGATTATGTAGAGCACAAATCGAAATGACACGTGAAATTGGACTTGAAAATTGCTGCAGAAGTGGCAGTAAATTTTTGTTCTGCTTTACAGATGCAGACATTCAAGCTTGTGCAAGTTCAGTGCAGAATTTGTACGTGCATGGGCTGTTTTATTTCAATTAGCTTTTGACGTGAAGCAAGAAGTAATGTTATGAATGATCTGAAAGGCTCACTGTTTTAATTATGAAGAACAGTAGATGCTAATATTTGTGGTTTTTATTTAATTAATCACTAGATTCATCGACGTTCTAAAAAATAGAATCGGCATTTTTAATGTGATGGATTGACCAGATATGCTCACTGGTATATTCACAAGCCCTGTGAGGTTTGCGCATGTGTAAATTATATTTGAACATTAAAGAAAAATGTGGAACTTTGCAAATCGTCATTCTAGTCAGAATAGATGTTTGTTTTCTACCACTCCTGCACTAGGTGATTCATACGGTAGTTCAGCGATATGTGAGTTTGAAGCGCAGACCCACCTTTTTCCCCCACTCGATGATCCAAGTAAAAGAAGGCTCAAACAGGTATATAAGGATAATGCCTGGCCCGTCCAAGACGCTCTTGAGACCCACCTCATCCCAACGAAGTAACCCCAGCCTAGGAGAAAAACTGACTTTTGGCGACACAGCAGTCAAGAGCCGAAGTGGCCTGGAGCCCTGCTTCATCCAGCAAGGCAAACCATCTGCCAGAAAAAACTTGAGCCAAGGGCTCATGCAGAAGAAGACTACCAGAGCTCCATAACCTTTCGTCTAGCCAACTTTCAGTGGCGACCATTGCTTTATTGTAAATATGTTGTTCATGAACTACATATTAAGTTTAGCATATTGTGATCTGCATTAATTGCAAATAGAGCAGATTATTGTCTCTCTATGTTTAAGTAATCAAGTGGTCTCGAACCCTGGTTTCTAGGCCACACAGGGTAATTGCAACGGTAATAAATATATTTACTATATCCTACTTCATACAGCTATGTCTATATTGCATCACCTTGCCCTGCAACATACAAACATTCGACACTGCGATTTCTTATTTCATTTTCTGTATTAATTTCTCTTTGTTTTAACCATATTTGAACTACAACACGTGGCTAACCGTGTTTAACACTCATTGTTGGAGATAGGTGAGCATTTGTTTAAAGTACATTTTCCAACATCCTCCTTCTATTGGAGAAAGCAGTGCTCTTTTGAATATGCCTAAGGGTGCGGAAGTATATCATAGTGGATAAGTAGTTAAGCAGTTGCAAGACTAAATAAAAACGACATCTAACGTGAACTGAATAATAATGAGGAAAGCTTTTTGCGGAACTAGAAAGCAAATTATACGAAATACCAAACTCAGATAAGAACATAGTGCTGGAAGAGTTTAGTGCCCGTGTGGATTCCGACTAGATTCCGAACTAGAAAGCAAATTATACGAAATACCAAACTCAGATAAGAACATAGTGCTGGAAGAGTTTAGTGCCCGTGTGGATTCCGACTAGATTCCGAACTAGAAAGCAAATTATACGAAATACCAAACTCAGATAAGAACATAGTGGTGGAAGAGTTTAGTGCCCGTGTGGATTCCGACATTGAACTTTGCCTTGATCAAATTGATAGATACGCTTTGGGTAGAAAAAACTGCAATCGAATAATGTGTGTCCAATTCAATCTTTGTATTACCAATACTCTAATTACGCAGAAAAATAAATATAAAACCACATGAATGCAACCACAATACACGCAGTGGCATATGATAGATAATATAATTACCCCCAGACGAAACAGTTGTGGCCTGGAAAATACTAGGGTAATGCGGGAAGCCAACTGTTGGACAGATTATAGACATCTGCTGTCGAAAATTAGCCTTCATTTTAGTGCAATGAAGAGTTTCACTAAAACTGTGCAAAAAAAAACTGTGGTACCCCGAGATAAAAGCAACAATATTTGACCAGTGGAGCCAATTATCTTCCTATCTGTATGGCTTATCCACTGATGTTTTAAAGTACGTACAAGGCAGACTTCGCCTCTGCAGAGATGATAAAGTAATAATTCCTCGAATTAATTTAAAGTGCAAATAGATAAAGTACTCAACGAACAACAAAACTGCTCAACTTCTACTTTTTTGCAGGTATACACGACATAGGTGCAGTTTATGAGAGAAAAATGGAAAAGTATTTGGATCAATAATTCGACAAAGTATCCGTGTGAATGCGTAGTATGGACAGTGATCGTCAGAGAAGAATGAAATCATGGTCAGATGGCGTGAGCACTTCAGTAGTCTACTGAGTTTACATCTAGACTGATGCTGACAGATACGGACTTAGCTTAAAAATTAGACAGTGTTCCGCAATTCAGAAAAAGCAGAAGTGCCATAAAGGGCTTGAGAAGTGGTAAAACACTAGGGTACGACGGCGTATCTGCGAAATAATTTAAGAGCGGCGAGGATGAATTAGCTATATGCAAAATGTTGCAGGAAGAAAATGTAACTGAAAAACTCAATGTGCCAATTGTTTGCCCTATCTACAAAGAGAAAAGTGGTAGTTCAACTTGAAATTGACGCCGTCAGTGCATTTGACTGGTATAAAGAGGAGGAAAGGGTTAACGCTACTTGCCAATTTCGGAAAGTTACAACGATTATCCAATCCAACCCCTAAAACGCAGCATGTCACTCTGAAATTTGCAATTCGGTCTCGTATGAGTGCGGCGGAATTTTATCTCGATCCTCGTATCGGATACATTTAAAGAATTTGTATCATCCCGCTACCCTTTATTTCGCGAGAACTCTGTACAGCAACGCTCGACGCCGATAGTGTTACTGTTGTCCAAAGCGCTCTGAAAAGTTTCCCTTACATCGCATGTAGACTGACGCCGATTGCCCGTAGCCAATCTTGAAATTTTAGCAAAACGCGGCAACCTGATAACAAGCCATCCCCCGCGACAGTGATTTTGCTCAGCGCGTGGCGAGCGACTGCTTGTCCTTCCACATCATTTAATTAGCTGAAATTAGCTAAATTAAATATGTTTTATCATTGCATGTGTGATTTACTGCCAACGTAAAGTAAATTTTGGGGCGGACTGTCTTTAAAAGTGCAGTAACGCCTTATTCTTGTACTTGAATTTAGTTTTTTTCCATATAATTTATAGCCAGACAAATATCTACTACAGATTTTGCTTATCGAGCTACGTGATGGTACGAGTAGGTAGAATTTTTAAGATTTGTTTGTTGCCGTTTTGGCCTTTCGTTGCTGTGCGCTTAAACGTATTTTTATCAAATTATTTTAATAGCGTTATTAAAATTACGATTTACTGTATGATCTTTATCTGTAAATCGAGGTGCAGTTATGGGTTTTATTGCAATAAAATAAGTTTTTCTGAAACCTCAGGGGTAAGTCCTTAATATCTGGAAACGAGAAAAAAATCCTCCCGCTAGGTATTTTCCCTAGTACATCTCGGGCAGACAGAACACCTAAATATAATAGCAATGGAGAGCTTGAGTTAAGCAGACGTGTTCTTGTTTTGCTGTGTGATTTGATATTGTGAAATATTTTTCACTTCTGTTGGTAACCAGATTAACAAAGGATATAAAAAAATCTGTTCGAGATGTGGTAACTACCATTTTTAAAGAAGAATGGAGGCAGAATTTGATTGATGTAATAACCAAAACTGTATTGGAACGACTAAGTGACAAACTTAAGCAGCAAGAAACAAAGATATATATTTTAGAAGATGAGGTGAGTGATACGAAAAAGGAAATTGCGATGTTGAATGGAAAAATCCAGAAACTCGAAACAATTTGTGATAAGTCAGAGCAGTACTCGAGGAGAAATAATCTACGAGTGTTTGGTGTCAAAGAGGTCGAAGGTGAAAATATCGAAAAAGCGTTTTGAAGATAGTGCAAGCAAAAATGAATTATCAATTAAGAAGAGATGACATAGACAGGATTCATCCTACTAGAAGTGACAGAGGAGGCCGTCCCAGACCAATCATTGTAAAATTTGTTACATATAAGTGGCGTAGCATGATTTTTAAAAATAAAAAGCTGCTCAACGGTATTAAAATCTCAATTAAGGAAGACCTAACAGAGGGGCGATTAAATTTAGTTAAACTAGCTTCTAAACAACTATCGTTTGGAAACGTGTGGTGGTACGATGTTAATACTTTTGCAAAGTATGGCGGAAAGATACAAATAGTCGATAGCCCGGAGAAGTTAAAAGAAATCACTGCAGCGGCCTTAGCCTTGCGTTAAAGTGTGTATGGTGGATAGCGATCATGTAAATGTAGTGCGACAGCGATGTAGGAGTTTTGCTTAGTTCGAAATGATTGTACTGATTAGTTAAATTTGCACTTCATGTAATTAGGCCTGTGTCTGTTTAAAGTAAATAAATAAATAAATAATACGAATATATTCCGGTATCGTTCTAGGTACAACCGTTTTGACTATCACGAACGAGCCCTCTTCTAATGCAGTTTAGGACCCCTCCCCTCACGCTGAGATACTGCGTCTCTCTGTTATCTATTGTATGCAGTGTTATGTGTGGGAAAATTTATTTGTTAAAATGTAGTTGTTCTCTTTCTTATCGTCGCAGGCATATTATCTTTGTCAATTCTTGTTCCCAACCCAAATTCTATAATGCATTCACAGTCATCTGATGACTTACTAAAGGGGAACTTCTAAATTTAAAAGTGTTTTAAAGCATCAAATGATGATTCCAGATGATTCTAGAAGGGAATCACTTAATGATATGAAGGTGGACAACTTCTTGTCATCGTCTTCTTGGGTTTAATTCTTAGCGTGTTGTTCTGATCCCGTACATAAAGTTTCTTCTTATTTTGTTTCTTTCCTGATCATTCCAAAGGTTCTTGTTATGTTCTGTACCCTTTCTATTAGGTTTGTATTTATAAATTTATTTAAGTTGCGTTGCTTGTTCGTCCTTTATAAATCCTTCAACTACTTCCTCCAGTATATATCGGCCAATTATATCTAGGACGTTTGTTATGTTAATTTTTGGCG
>OW679203.1:60128970-60487997 GCA_940337035.1 Agriotes lineatus
ACAGCCAACTCTATTAAGTTTTCCGCGATCTTTAAATTTAAAATTTTCTGATCCGTTCTATACACTGCCCTGTTGCGAATCGGAATGCTTCGGAAAAAGTGCTACTGCAATTTTAACAACCTGAATCGAGTTGAACCACCCAGCTGGAGCTACATTTTCAAGTTTAATTTGCCCCGATGAAATTATTTATCGCATGACCGTTCGCATAATGAAACCGCGTGTTTGTATCCCAACCCGACTCTACAACCTCTTCAAGAAGCGTACACGGCGCTCTCATGAATTCTTTATTGAAACCATCAAGCAAGCACATGAAAAATGGAGCACGCCTATCCGACAAGCTCCACCGTTTAGTTTCTCAACTGCCGTATTCACTATTCATAATAAACTACATTTTTAAACGAGCAAGTTTGGACTCGCCTCCACACAACCGCAGGTGGTTTTGAAGGAGGGAAGCAACTTTTCGCGTACTACCGAAGTCGCATTCTAGCAAGCTATATGATCATTTGACACATAAATTTCCTTTAGTGCATGCTCTACGGCGTGGCGGTTCTGCTTCGGGATGGAGATGTAAAATTGCGGCTACGAAAAGTTTGACCGGGGGTTATTTTGTTCTGATTACGTTGGCCAACCGTAGAACAATATAAATGGGATATGAGGGTCGATTTTTAGGTACTCGCGAAAGGAACAAGGATCATCAAACTTTTGTCATTTCATCTTGAATAACAATGCGCTCCCTATAACCTTCTGAAAGCTGCTCGAGGGGAATTTTTCGGATCCATATTTTTTAGTCTTACTTAGGGCTGTTCACATGCACAACACAGGGGTTCAAGGTTTCTCTTACTTATTTTAGTAGTTATTTTCTTTTATGGAGCGTAGTCGTTGACTGGTACTTGTATTAGTTATTATCCGTCGACCGTTGTACTTAACGTAATTTTCCTAAGAATTTCAGATAGTCTGCTCTATCTTATATTATCAAATGCCATTTCTCTCTATAATTTTCTCATTATAAATTTTCCGTTTAATTCAACAACAGCGAATGTTACCACTTTCATAAACATCACGAGTAAGTTCGTATAGTGCAGACTGGAGATACACTGCACGTGACGTTGCATTGGACAGCTTCAAACTTTCCCTTTTATTCTTTACAGTTGGTAATATCATGAGAGTCAACTGACAAATGTAAATCGTTGTAAATAAAGGAATAACAATTTCGGAGTGAAGTTTAGAAATTGTCTGTGTGGATGTAAAGTACTAAGCAATTTTTGGACCAGGGGGCAAAATGGGGGGCGCCATGTTGTTAGACGACGATACCATGGAAGCTATTCACGGTATCTCCAACCTGTCCAAATCGTCCCCATAGCTTTTGTGGTAATTTTACAAATATTGCTTGTTGGCCTACGTGAATACGGCTAGATAACGAGAATGAAATCAAACCACAAATCAGCAAGTGTTTGGAGGGGAGATAAAAAGCTTTCTAAACTACTTACTAAAATATTGAACCATGCTTTGCGGACTAACATAAAAAAACTGGGCAAGTAGCATACCCGTTTTTAAACTCGGTCAAAACTCCAAATTCATGATAAAATATGAGATAGCGGGTTAAGACTGATTTTCTGCATTTCTTAAAGGAAACCCATCACTGTCAGTTAAGAACCCAGAAGCCACTTCCCTAGCCCGAATGACGGTATTTAACATATCAGTAGTTTTTTTTTGTAAACTAGAAGATGTTCAAAAAAGAGTTTACTTCTAAGCTTACCAAAATTTTGAAATTGAATGGAGACGTTATATGTGCGGTACTCCCAGTTGAAAAAAGCGTTGGCTAGAATGGAGAGTAAGCAAGGCAGGTTACATCAAGGGAGCGTGGGGAACTTTTGACACTAGTTGGCATCACTTGTGTAAACTGAACTGGCTTTCCCCCTATACGGGTGTATCCTAGAATGCAGTTACATAATGCTGGCCGGTGCCACTCCGCCTGTTGTCGTTGTTGATAAAACAGGGTGGATAACCGCAGTCAACTTTATTTCAGTATTGAAATATTTAAACAAACCACTTGGTGCAGCAAGAAGAACCCTGCGCTTTTTGCGAAGGATCCCAGGTGACCGTTGAAGAGATTAATCTTCGTTAAAGAAAATTGAATAACAATGCTCACATTTTTCGCCACGCTTTAAACAAACTTCAACAACGTTTACAAGATACCTCGGCGAAGCTGTCCAGTCGTGGATGCCAATACATCCGAACGAACTTGTGTTTATTTTCTCACTACCCGAGATATACTCCATAGCCTAGGGCTGCAACCCCGATAGTATTAAGTCCAGTTTCCTTTTCTAGATTACAAGTTTCCCTGTTCAGCTATCTCAGATTGGCTACCGCCAGAGCACGAAACCTCTAGATCGATAAAGAACTTACATACTCTTACCACTATATCGCCAACGATTGAGAAAGTTACCCCCCTCGGTAGCAGCAACTCCAAAGAGTATAGCTGCATTCTTTTGACCAGCGCTGGCATCACTTCCTCTTCAGAATTCATTTTCTTTGACAAATTACACCCATTCGCGGGAATACGGTGTAGAAAATGTATGATTGTTACAAATATTCCTGAAAAATCCTGAGGAGAAGCAGAAAAAGAAAGATTCAAAGAATACTGATCGTTGTAACGGTCTAGTCCGCGTAACCTTAGAGTTTAATAATCACCTTGGTATTTAACCATTATTCTGCTAGAAATAAAACTACACTTTATTTCTTCCATTGTAGTAGTTATATTAAAACGTATTGACTATTTAAAACTTGCAACGAATATGTCGCGCGCTCGAATAGTGAAATACAAGTCAGCGGAACACTGATCCCGAGTGCTTATTATTAGAACTGCATGCGACGGAGTCGCGTAACGGTTTGGTGCAACTTGGCGCGTTGGAGGTAGCGAGGAGCAGTCGCTTGCCAAGAAGCGAGCTGTGCATGTCGCCCGAAACAAAAGGGAAGCCACGCAAAGTTTTATAAGTGCCAGCTTGCATTCCCAAGATGCAGTTCATAGCCTGACTCTGCTATTCCAGCTGCCATTGGAGCTTTAGGGAGTCAGCCGACTTTGCTAACGTCAGAAGCCTGTAGAAGCAATTACCAAAGTCTCGAAGCTGAACTCTTCGTTATTTGCAACAAGATAAAGGCAAATTTAATTATCAGAAATAAAACACACGCTTGAATGTTCGGAACGTGGAACTGGGAACTGAACGATAATTGTGATTCACGAAGGAATTGCAGCAAATTACGCAATAGCCTCAGTGAGCGTGCTGCTTATCCAGGATCCAGCAAGTCATAACAGGGTTTCCCTTGTAACAATAAGTAGAGAAACAGTAAAAATACAGTGGAGTCTCGCTCGGGAAAACTAACTTGTTAGATGTATTTTTGGATTTTCTTAGGTGCTTTCCTTATCCCTACTTGTGATTTATTGGGGTTTCGGTGAGTTTTGTTTTTTCAGGTCGGTTGTTTGGCTACTTAGCTATATTTTTTCCATGCGTATTTGTTCCGATATTTAATTTTCTAGTGCGATTTAGTTGGCGGTTTGTTTTAGATGCAGTTTCTCTCTTCTTTAAGCTTGCCATGTCGCAGTAAATTCGCATTCCGGCATCGAATAGTTCATCTAGCCAGTCGACGCTTAAATGTGTAGCGGTTGGAGGTTCATGAAGCGTTGGAATTTTGGGTATGGTAGTTCGTTTTGTTTTTCTTCAGCTTACTTCTCTTCCTAGCGTTTCGTTTTGTGTGTGTTTTAATTGTCATTGTGGGTGTTTTAGTGCAGATGTTTGTACTTGAGTGCTAACCACTTACCTTATTTTCTACCACTAGGGTTGTTACATGAAAAGTACCTTAACTGTATCCTATGTGATGCAGTCCGTGTTTTTTAAACTTCTGTCCAATATGACGGAAGGTTTGCTTTTTGGAGTGTGCTTTATTAGGACTATGTTCCTTGACTAGTTCCTATATCCTTTGAGTATTTCCTGAAGTGTTTCGTTTCTTAGTTTAGAAACATGCAATGTGATGGAATTTCGTTTGTCGGTAATTCTTTATGTAGACAAGGATGGGTATAGTGACTGTGGGGACCCCTACACTGTATCCGGAAGAAACTTGTGTTCAAGGTTATTTGTTTTTGTTTCCTTCTTAGGGAAGTTGCCTTGTGGGGTAGATGTTTTTAGGATGTGCATAATAGGATAGCTTTGTGGTTATTCAACTTTCTTCTAATCTGTTTGTACTTCACAATTGTAATAGCCGTGATCCAGGTATTGGTGTTGTTTTTTACTGTGATTAATCTTCTGCAAGTTTTCTCGAACACTTTTTTCTCAGGTGTCAACCTTTTATGATTTTGCTGTGTCCACCGCTGATTAGTCATTTAAATTTACTATCAATGCCTTTTCCAAGGAGATGAGGAGTGTCACACCCAGTGTTATTTTTGACGTTCCTATATTTGATTGCTTCACTTTTCGAGCGCAGCGGTCAGAGAATTTCGAATGCGCGTATCTTGCGGTAAAACGCAGGTTCGCCTAGAATTTGCAGCAAGAGATCGTCTTCGGAGTGGGGGAAGGGAATAGCACTCTTGGCCCATTGGAAAATATGTCCACATGCACCCCGACTTTAAGTACGCCTCCTATTTGGCGATGGTAGGATGTTTTTGTTAAACAACCTCTGCTCGTTATCGACCTTTGGGTAAGCACATGTTGATTCGTTAGGTTTTTATTCCAATTAATTTGAGAATTAGGCATTTTTGCTCTATGCTGCATCTTTATCGCTGCAAAATTATTGCTGAATTTGCACCTTGGATGCTCCTGAACGACGTTGCCATAGATGGGCCCGTAAAACAGTTCGATCCGCGATCCGAATTTCTTGCGTTGAGGGTGCTTTACCGGCTCGTCGGCCGCGTTCCACTTGGTGGAGGCCTTAGTCGAAGCGTTCCAGAGAGCCAAGCAGTAAGTACACGCTGTTTTTGCTAACTTCAGTAGACTTGTTGTTAACTGTACAGTTAGTTTCGGCTGCGATTAATTATTCGATAATCCAAAAACAAAGGCCTTTGGTTACCGATCTCTAGCGGCGAAAAATAACACAATAGCTATCTTATTAGTCGTACTGGCAATTTTAAATAAAAATCTACTGAAATCACGCACAGAACGTGTGCAAGTTGCAGTGTATTGTTTTTGTTGTTGCTCGACTTCGATCTCCAGGCACTTCAATTTAAATTAAGCATTTTAAGGTTTTATTTTAGCCCGGGGTCGTTTTGTCAGCGCATCCGCTAGTATTTATGCATGCCATCTTAGATTTCAATAATTTGTTTTACTAAATGCAGATTGTTTGACATAATACTTTTGGAGTTTTGCACCAATTACAATTCATTGTTATTTTGCTGCTGTAGTGGGTTAAACTTTTACCTGGAAATAAATATGTTAATTACTTATATACTACTTATATAGTAATCCTTTATATGTGTGATACCTTTCAGTTATAATTAAATCTATTTTACTGCTACTGGTATATTATTTTTATCTGTTCCTCTAACCCTGGATGAACCTGCTCGGTTTCTGTTTAGGATTGTGAAGCAAATGACATCCAACGTAAGTGGCGAAGTGATTTGTTCGCTAGACTTGCTTTTTTTTAATAGCGACCCTATTGTGCTTTAATTATTATAAGTATTTTGTACCCTTAAGAACCGCCGCCTAGTTCTTATTCACGCCATATTCTACCGAGAGTTTGAGCTAGGCAGGGCTGGGTTGACCCCTCGTTTAATGGTGTTACAGTATAATAAATGGAAACTTTTGTGAGATCAAAAATCCAGCAGCTGCATGAAAATGCGTTCTTTATCACTTATTCTTCACCCATATAGAAGACTATATAGAAATCATATTATAAAAATGTCTAAGTAGAAGTAAATCACTGATGCTAGGAGTGTCACCATTGTTTGTCAGTATTGATATAGGTATGGGGTACTCGGAATTATAGAAGAAATATTACCTAGTCCTCTGGTGTTAGGCGTATTAGCAATAACGTCCTCCATTTTTAAAACGCTTTATTAGTCATTATCTATTTTCTAGAAGGTGATTCGGCCATAGCCCATAGCCTCTGAATCAACTTCTGAAATGTTTAGCTATTATAGTACTCTATAGCTTTAATAATAATGTGTATACTTTTATTAACTAAATAAGATAGATATGTATATCGATTATTTATTGAAGCAAGCGGTCAATTTTGTTATGTCGCGAAAGTAATGTAGCTGTAAGGTAACCCCAGCAGGACATAATTGTGTCTTTTCAAATCACGAAGGGCTCTTTGTAGGAGAAGAAATTCTGATATTCTCAGTAGTGACCCGAAAATCTTACACTTTACATAATAATGGCTGAGATCATTAAAGGTCAAAGTCAATAGAGGTAAAAGAAGTATTTTCATTGTTGACCTTGAAAAGCACGATCATGTGTTGTTTCGGATGCAAATCCTATCCAACTGTCGCAGAAACCGTACAGCCACGCTATCCACGAACTCTTACGATTGATTACCTTTCTGTTGGATCATAAAGGCTTGGCAAATCGTTTATATAAGACATAAATTACATCTATTTTAAAGGCTATAAAACCCGGTTAAACATAAAAATACAAAGAACAGTGCTCGTGTCCCCTATGTGTGCTACGTCTAGCCATTACATTAATCATTTGTCGTTTTTTTTTAAATAGCGATAACCTCTTGTTAACTGTAGCTTATGGTACAGTTTAATAGAATAATTTAGTCGAAGGTAGTTCAATTTTTATTTACGTCAAGTAATAAATTCATATACCTTAAAGTCGTACCAGTACATTATTTACAGCAACTTTTATGGCAGGAACATGCTCTCTGAGAGTCCTTAAGTAATTGGTGCTCGTTGTAGCATCGTTATCATATGTGCCAGTGGGGAATACACAGGTATTGATCCCGGCGAAGGGCGGCCGCGTCGGAGTTGTGAATGAAACTTGCAAGCAAACAATTTCTCATAATGGACGGGCCGCATACGCAAGCTTGCTCACGAGGAGAGTAACGTGATTTTACACGCAAGAACATGCCCAGGGTGGCTAAAATTATTTTTATCCTGGCCGAATTAAATTAGGGCGGAGGCACGGTTTACGCGAGCGTACCGCGTAATACTAGCCCTTAATGGCTTTCCGGGAGATTAGAAATTGGTGATTATGTAGAGCACAAATCGAAATGACACGTGAAATTGGACTTGAAAATTGCTGCAGAAGTGGCAGTAAATTTTTGTTCTGCTTTACAGATGCAGACATTCAAGCTTGTGCAAGTTCAGTGCAGAGTTAGTACGTGCATGGGCTGTTTTATTTCAATTAGCTTTTGACGTGAAGCAAGAAGTAATGTTATGAATGATCTGAAAGGCTCACTGTTTTAATTATGAAGAACAGTAGATGCTAATATTTGTGGTTTTTATTTAATTAATCACTAGATTCATCGACGTTCTAAAAAATAGAATCGGCATTTTTAATGTGATGGATTGACCAGATATGCTCACTGGTATATTCACAAGCCCTGTGAGGTTTGCGCATGTGTAAATTATATTTGAACATTAAAGAAAAATGTGGAACTTTGCAAATCGTCATTCTAGTCAGAATAGATGTTTGTTTTCTACCACTCCTGCACTAGGTGATTCATACGGTAGTTCAGCGATGTGTGAGTTCAAAGCGCAGACCCACCTTTTTCCCCCACTCGATGATCCAAGTAAAAGAAGACTCAAACGGGTATATAAGGATAATGCCTGGCCCGTCCAAGACGCTCTTGAGACCCACCCCATCCCAGCGAAGCAACCCCAGCCTAGGAAAGAAATTGACTTTTGAGGACGCAGCAGTCAAGAGCCGAAGTGGCTTGGAGCCCCGCTTCATCCAGCAAAGCAAGCCAGCTTCCAGAAAAAACTTGAGCTAAGGGCTCATGCAGAAGAAGACTACCATAGCTCCATAACCCTTCGTCTAGCCGACTTTCGGTGGCGACCATTGTTTTATTGTAAATATTTTGTTCATGAACTACATATTAAGTTTGGCATATTGTGATCTGCATTAATTGCAAATAGAGCAGGTTATTGTCACTCTATGTTTAAGTAATCAAGTGGTCTCGAACCCTGGTTTCTAGGCCACACAGGGTAATTGTAACGGTAATAAATATATTTAAAAATTTCATTCCATTTCCTACTTCATACAGCTATGTCTATATTACATCACCTTGTCCTGCAACATGCAAACATTCGACACTGCGATTTCTCATTTCATTTTCTGTATTAATTTCTCTTTGTTGTAACCATATATAAACTACAACACGTGGCTAACCGTGTTTAACACTCATTGTTGGAGATAGGTGAGCACTTGTTTAAAGTACCTTTTCCAACAACCTTCTTCGATTGCGGCAAGCAGTGCTCTCCTGAATATGCCCAAGGGCGCGGAAGTATATCATAGTGGATAAGTAGTTAAGCAGTTGCAAGATTAAAGAAAAACGACATCTAATGTGAACTGAATAATAATGAGGAAAGTAGAGATCATTTTTTTGCGGAACTAGAAAGTAAATTATACGATATACCAAACTGAGATAAGAACATAGTGCTGGGAGAGTTTAGTGCCCGTGTGGATTCCGACATTGAACTTTGCCTTGACCAAATTGGTAGATATGCTTTGGGTAGAAAAAACTGCAATCGAATAATGTGGTTATTTCTGTGCCTAATTCAATCTTTATATTACTAATACTTTGCTTACGCAGAAAAATAAATATAATACCACATGCTGCAACCACGATACACGCAGTGGCATATGATAGATAATATAATTACTCGTAGACGAGACAGTTGTGATGTAGAAAATACTAGGGTCATGCGAGGAGCCAACTGTTGGACAGATTATAGACATCTGCTATCGAAAATTAGCCTTCATTTTAGTACAATGAAGAGTTTCACTAAAGCTGAAAAAACTGTGGTACCCCGAGATAAAAGCAACAATATTTGACCAATGGAGCTAATTATCTTCCTATCTGTAAAGCGTATCCACTGATGTTCTAAAGTACGTAAAAGGCAGACTTCGCCTCTGCAGATGTAATAAAGTAATAATTCATCGAATTAATTTAAAGTTCAAATAGATAAAGTACTCAACGAACAACAAAACTGCTGAACTTCTACTTTTTTGCAGATATACACGAAATAGGTGCAGTTTATGAGAGAAAAATGGAAAAGCATTTGGATCAATAATTCGACAAAGTATCCGTCTAAATGCGTAGTATGGACAGTGATCGTCAGAGAAGAATGAAATCATGGTCAGATGGCGTGAGCACTTCAGTAGTCTACTGAGTTTACATCTAGACTGTGGCTGACAGATACGGACTTAGCTTAAAATTAGACCAAGTTCCGAAATTCATAAAAAGCAGAAGTGCCATAAAGAGCATGACAAGTGGTAAAACACTAAGGTACGGCGGCGTATCTGCGAAATAATTTAAGAGCGGCGAGGATAAACTAGCTATATGCAAAATGTTGCAGGAAGAAAATGTAACTGAAAACTCAATGTGCCAATTGTTTGCCCTATCTACAAAGAGGAAAGTGGTTGTTTAACTTGAAAATTTACGCCGTCAGTGCATATGACTCGTATAAAGAGGAGGAAAGGGTTAACGCTTCGTTGAGATCTCGCCCCAAGTTCAGGCGCAGGGATCAGGGACCGTGAATGCAGCTGTTTGGGAAGCCAGCTATTTGCCAATTTCGACAAGTTACAACGATTATTCAATCAAACCTTTAAAATGCAGCATGTCACTCTGAAATTTGCAATTCGGTCTCGTATGAGTGCCGCGGATACATTTAAAGAATTTGTATCAACCGCTACCCTTTATTCCGCGAGCACTCTGTACAGCAACGCTCGACGCCGATAGTGTTACTGTTGTCCAAAGCCCTCTGAAAAGTTTCCCTTACATCGCATGTAGACTGACGTCGATTGCCCGTAGCCAATCTTGAAATTTTAGCAAAACGCGGCAACCTGATAACAAGCCATCCCCCGCGACAGTGATTTTAATCAGCGCGTGGTGATCGACTGCTTGTCCTTCCACATCATTTAATTAGCTGAAATCACATAAGTTAAATATGTTTTATCATTGCATGTGTGATTTAGTGCCAACGTGATCTGTATTTATCTAATGTTTTTTTTTGTATGCGTACATTTATCGCAATAAATGTAACGTAAAGTAAATTTTGGCGCAAACTCTCTTTAAAAGTGCAGTGACGCCTTATTCTTGTACTTGAATTTTGTTTTATAGCTAGCCCAACATCTACTACAAATTTTGCTTATCGAGCGACGTTTGTTGCGGTTTTGGCCTTCCGTTGCTGTCCGCTTAAATGTATTTTTATCAAATTATTTTAATAGCGTTATTAAATTTACGTTTTACTGCATGATCTTTATCTGTGAATCGAAGTGCAGTTATGGGTTTTATTGCAATAAAATAAGTTTTTCTGAAACCTCAGGGGTAAGTCCTTAATATCTGGAGCCGAGAAAAAAATCCTCCCGCTAGGTATTTTCCCTAGTACATGCAGACAGAACACCTAAATGTAATAGCAATGCAGAGTTTGAGTTAAGCAGACGTGTTCTTGTTTCGCTGTGCGATTTGATATTGTGAAATATTTTTCACTATTTAAAAATGTCGGTAACCAGATCAACAAAGGATATGGAAAAATCTGTTCGAGATGTGGTAACACCATTCTTAAATAAGAATGGATGCAGAATTTGATTGATGTAATAACCAAAACTGTATTGGAACGAGTAAGTAACAAACTTAAGCAGCAAGAAACAAAGAGATATATCTTAGAAGATGAAGTGAGTGATACGAAAAAGGAAATTGCGATGTTGGATGGAAAAATCCAGAAACTTGAAAAAATTTGTGATAAGTCGGAGCAGTACTCGAGAAGAAATAATCTACGAGTGTTTGGTGTCAAAGAGGTCGAAGTTGAAAATATCGAAGAAGCGTTTTGAAGATAGTGCACGCAAAAATGAACTATCAATTAAGAAGAGATGACATCGACAGGATTCATCGTACTAGAAGTAACAGAGAAAGCCATCCCAGACCAATCATTGTAAAATTTGTAACATATAAGTGGCGTAGCATGAGTTTTAAGAATAAAAAACTCCTCAAAAGTACTAAAATATCAATTAAAGAAGACCTAACAAAGGGGCGATTAAATTTAGTTAAACTAGCTTCTAAACAACCATCGTTTAGAAACGTGTGGTGGTACGATGGTAATACTTTTGCAAAGTATGGTGGAAAGGTACAAATAATCGATAGCCCGAAGCAGTTAAAAGAAATCACCGCAGCGGCCTCAGCCTTGCGTTAAAGTGTGTATGGTGGATAGCGATCATGTAAATGTAATGCGACAGCGATGTAGGAGTTTTGCTTAGTTCGAAATTATTTTACTGATTAGTTAAATTTGCACGTTATGTAATTAGGCCTGTGCCTGTTTAAAGTAAATAAATAAATAAACAATACAAATATATTCCGGTATCGTTCTAGGTACAACAGTTTTGACTATCACGAACGAGCCGTCTTCTAATTCAGTCTAGGACCCCTCCCTTCACGCTGAGATACTGCGTCTCTTTAAACTTGTTATCTGTTGTACGCAGTGTTTTCTCTGTAACACATGTTCTGTGCTGTTACATCTTTATGGCATGTTAGTATGCATATGCCATTTTGGCTTCTGCATGTCTATTTTTTGTAGTGTCATGTGGGGGAAGAATTATTTGTTAACATGTAGTTGTTCTCTTTCTTATCGTAGCAGGCATATTATCTGTGTCGATTCCTGTTCCCAACCCAAATTTTATATAGGAGAACAATAATATTGCCTTTATTTGCACAAACAACACGAACCACCATACAAATTACAGAAATCAACGAAAAATTTATTTATAAACCCAGAAAATTAGATATATAAGTACAGGGCAAGCTTCGGCTCGAAGCAGTGAGCTGCTTTTCTATCTAACCCTAATTTAAATATAATTTCAGAAATTTAGAAATGTCATATCCTGGGAGAGCTTCGTTCAAGTTTCGCACGCACAGCACGTACTAGAACCCTAATTAAAGAGAAAGGTAAATAATGCCGAGGTGTAACAAAGTTACAACAAATTTCAAAACTCAATGTGGATACACCGCGACAGAAGGCTTAGGTGGCGCTTAATTAAGAAAAATCCGAAGTTATTAAAACTCCGAGAAGGTTCAAAAAGGGGAATGATTCAACGGCAGGAAATTGCTTAATGAATGGCGCTTTCATCGCTGCGAACAAAAGTTGAGTATACAATGCGTTCAGGGCTTTCGAGAAATTCTATACTTGGCGTAAAGAGGCCTCCATTTATTAATTCCCTAGTGTTCATAAACACGCCCTTATTAATTCCAAAGCAAATACTAGATCTGCAACTGTCACGGTTGCGCCCTTGCGGGTCTGGGTTTAGAATTTTCCAGTTTGCATTGTGCTCGACCAACCCTCCTGATAATTACTTCAATTATTATTCTAGATCGCAGTGACCCAGAAATTCGAGTGCCGCACATCTGTACTGCAATTAACAAAATTTAATATCACTAGAATTATAAATTGCTTTAGAGTCCATTCCTAATCTTCTTGGAAAAATGGCATCCTTATTGAGTTTCAGAAGGCGACACTTCCAGTTGTGATTGATTTGGCAATATTTCCAAGCTTTTGTATTCGAGCGGCAGTGAATTTATACGATCCTGTTATCAGAATAATGCACGGCGTTGTATTGCTACCGATGTATAGATATTATTTCAATAAATCCTGTCCGATAAAATGCTATTTATAAATATGGAAGCTAAATCAGTCTACTGATAGGTTAAAAAAGTAAAAAAAAACGCTACCCGCGTTTCAGAAGAAAAATTGCAGACATAAATATTTAGCCTCTATAATAGGCTCAATTCTAGAAAGTGGAAATTGTGACGTAGATCACAATTAACGAGTTTCTCTTATAGAACCTATCTCTGGAGGTCACAAAAATATGTGCTTACCCGAAGATAGAAAAGGATTAACCGGTATATTTATTTATTTATTTATTTATTTATTCATTTCGTACTCAGCCAACAGCCGTTAGGCCAATTACAGGCGTCGCTGTACATTTTATGGGGACATCCAACCCCACTAACGACTGTCATGATGTTGTTATAACATCCGGGACAAACTATTTCCGTTGCAGCCGTACCACAAAGCGCCGAGAGAAGCAGTCGTGGAACTGCCAACCAAGTTCTGACGAGAAAGAACGTTGCTTAACTCTACTGATCGTACGTGGACGCTTGTTCAAGCTACACCACCCTTGTCATAAATAGCCAATCTACATGATACTATCAGTAGATAATGTTCAATCAACAGATACAATAACTCAGGGGCGCGAATATACAATATTTATATGAATATTCTAATTTAGAATAATTAATAATTAAAATATTGTTAGAGTTCCATCATCACCATACTAAAGCTGCTCACTGCACTTCACTTTACTACTAGATTCTGGTGCTCTCACACATTCCCTGGGGAGGCAAAGACATTAAAAATTTAAAGCTCTACCTCAGTTTGATTTCGTAGGTTAGTAATGATAGTTTTCAATTTCAAATACGCTTACAATAACTAACTGCGTCACAAAATCGCAAAAAAACAGTTGCTCTTTTTAGTTACTCCACAAACATTTTTGGAAGTCTATTTGCTAAAACGTGGGTTGAACGTCATGTCAACGAAGAATTTATCAAGCTGCCTTTGCCACTATGACTAGTAGTTTGCGAGTAACGATGGATATGAACTATTGCCTCTCCAATCCATAAATCGCTCACGAGTGGTTTTACTCGGCCTCCGCAGTATGGATACAATTTTGAACTAATGAGAGAGCGTGTGCACCTGCCTCCAGTTTGAAAACAATATTTTTACATTTACCACAGCTAGTCGGGGACATGTCCGCCTGAAAATGTATAGCAGCAGTTGAAAAGTTTATCAATGCGGAAACGAATGGCCAATCTGATCTAAAATGTATTCTAAAAACACACTGAGTTTGAGGTAGATAGGTAGATAATTTATCAGTTGAAAAGAATACTTCATATGTAGATAAAAGTTTACACATGAAAATAAATACAATTTTTTTTCACTTGCGCCAAGTTGTAGTGACTTTATTATCAATTTAAATGCCTCAAACTATACTTTTGAATTCATAATTGAAATCCAAATCAATGATCTTTGAATTATTTTGTCTCCTTCGACATCTTTTACTATTTTTTCTGGCTTGCAAATAATTTTTAAACACCTCCTGTAGTCACAAATTCCACCAGAAGAGTTCTAAGAAGGTGTCAAATGTGGTTGCAGCAGAAAGGAGGCAATTTTGAACAATTTCTGTAATAACTAATTAGAAATATTGAAATATTACCATTTATTACTTTAGTTTTCAATTTTCAGCCTTCTTTCGCCAGCCCTGGTAGAAAGCGGCCGATACGAAAATTGATCGTAACCCTGAGGGGATCTGCTTCATGTGATTCCAGCGTAGGACTTGCAATTTGGCGATGTTTTATTGTCCTCTGTAAAGAAACGCTTGTACGTTTTACAACGGCCCGTTTCTTATCTTTGAGTAAGCACTTTCGAATTATTAAGTTTCCGTTCTAATTAATTTAGTAATTAGGCTTGATAAATTTTCACTGAATCTGCATCATGCACGCTCATGGGCGAAGTTGCGGGAATACAATTGCACGAGACCTTTGGGTCGTTAAACAACTGCGCTAAGTTCCCAGCCGCAGATACACTTCTTGACTGCTTTCCATCTATGAAAGTCCCATGTCGGAGTGTTCTAGAAACTATCAGTAAGTACACTCTCATTTTGCTTTAATTCAGTGGATTTGTCTTGATGATACCAGCAATTATGCCAGAGCAGCGATAGGTTATGCGTTGATCTAAACAAAGGTCTTTGGTTTATCAATCTCCCGCGGATCAAGTATCGGTTGCATTAGCGATGTCAATTGGGGATCTACTGAACTCACGCACCAAGCGTGTATAAGCAGCAATGCAGTTTTCTGTAATCCGACCTTGATCGTCAGGCGATTTAATTCAATTTTAACAGTTTGCGTAGCCGGCCAACGGGCGTTTCTTTTCTCAATTCAGCCGGTAAGATGTTAACTGGCGGGATAGATCTGAATAAGTTTCGAACTTCCATTACAATTATATTAATTGTTTGACATTAGGATTGGTGATTTTGTCGAATGTGCTAATGTTTCGAATATTATTGCGACACTATGATTTGGGTTTGATTCCAGTCATTTTAATTACTATTTGCCGCTGTAGTGCGCCAGGTTTTCACCTGAAATCATTTTTGTCAATTGTGTGTTAATCGAATTTTAATTACAATTATATTTTATTATTAAGTGCTATTTCTGGCCCCTTTGCAGCCTTATGCACCTCGATTACGGTTAATTGTGACACTGCTTAGTGATGATTAAATCTACTTACTGTTACTACTGTTTCTCTTTGTTTATCTACATTGACGATTCTTGACAAACCTGCTCACTTTTTTAGGTTTAGATTGTGAAGTAAGACATCCAAGGTAGGTGATGAATTGATTTGTCAGCTAGACTTTGGATTTTGTTGTGAATAACGACTGGCGCCCGTTTGTATTAAATTTATCAAGTTGTTTGTAGCTTTAAGAACCGCTGCCTGGTTCTTATTCATGCCATATTCTGCCGAGGGTTCGAGCTAGCCAGGGCTGCGTTCACCCCTCGTTTAAGGGGGACAAAATTAAATATAACAATAACATGACCAGCTAATAGGGATTTTAGTTGTGACCCTGAAGCGGTCAAAAATATATTTTAAGGATAAGTATGTTTTACCTTAATAATTTCATTTAGATGATTTTATATTTATATTAGTATAATAAAAAAGAAGTAAACTCAGTCTTATAGGTCCCGTCGAGAGTTTCAAAATTATAGCACGCACATTGCTTTTGCGCTCACGGTTTTTCATATAAACAGCGGCATCATAAAAGGTATTTAACTATTCACAAGAAAACATGTTTTGAAATGTTCAGTTCAAACCCAAGCGATGCGTTCTTTAGATACTTGAATAGATCTCGCGGAGAGCTTTAAAACGAAACCAAGCACAGTTACTCCTCCCCCCCCCCCTTTCCCCAGTTTCCGAGATAGACTGATTGAAATGGGGTACCAAACCCAAAAATATTGCATGATTACGTCCTATATTACTCCCGCTGTTAAAACTCAACCAAGTAATGCGGGTATCATATGATTTAGGAGGCTTTAACGGCCATTGTCATTATGTAACGAACGACTTCCAAAGGTGTAGATGTATCCTTCTATGGTCGCGGTTTCCTCTAGGAATAACGTAATGCTTAACATGAACCTCTACCCCACTACAGTGTCCAAAAAACGTTCACCGCCCACGTTGATAGCCCGTAGAATGAATCTTTGATAGCCCGTAGGATGAAGGCTAATTAAAGCATACACTAAAAATTATAAATCGATTTAATACAAGATAAAATCCATTACCAGACTCTGTCTTTCATTCACTCACAAAAAGATCATGCGATTGCCTTGTGCTTTTGAGATTAGGATTCTATTCAAAAGACTGGGAAATTCTCACTCGAGCAACGATGTTCAACAAATTCGCATCCCAGAAATAAGTCAGTAACTACACCTACACTACACGCGTTCAGGCCGATGCCTTTAGAATAAAATCGAACAGTCAAAATGTACAGACATCTTAATTCTTCAGCAATTTGCACCGGAAAAGAACAAATTCACCTACCCCATAAGGGGCCGACGAAAGCACCCGGCGAAACAACGGTTGCCTAGCTACTAGGCGTTCCTATGCTCATAAAGTGGAATAATAAATTCTGCAAATAAACGGTCTCATATCAAATAAAATTACATGGTAGTTCGATTAAAATATCCAAATAAACATCAAGTGGATCTCGAAACGAAATGTGTGTTAATTTTTATAAGATCAGAAGAAAAGTTTAGCATAAACTAAACAAATTATTTTATCTACGACCACGTAGAAAGTGCCTACTTTCTACACTGATTTTAATGTAAAAGGTTAACTTTTATTACACTAGTGTTATAAAAATTTTATTGCAAGTTAATGTCAATAAGAAATCTATGATCTACACTAATTTTAGTTCAAAAAGTTAACTTTTATTAGAGTAGTGTTATAAAAATTTTATTGCACGTGAATTTAAAAAATACAGAATGGAAACGTTGTAAGACGCACTTGTAAAAAGTCTCTTCATTGCACTCAAAGATTTAAAAAAAACTCACACTTACCTCGCTCGTGTTGTAAATCAGTTCGTGCAATAAAGTAGGACTTTTTACACTTGTATCTTAATAGTAATTTACGATACAAGTGCTTAAAGCTAGTTTTTAGTCACGATGGGGCAGTGTGAAAACGCGAGTGCTTTACGCGTGATTATCGTACAATATTTTATCTACGATAGAAACACGGTAAATGTAAAAAAGTATTTAAATGAAAATTAGGGTTACTAGCAACCGGTTGTAATTTTGAGTGAGATTTTAAAATACGTGGCTACTGACGACGCGACTAATGAAATTATTTTAAACACGTTGCTACTGACGACGTAAACTAATTAAAACATGTTATTAAACAATCGTTTTATAAACCTAAAACTGCCAAGTAAAAGTAAATTTTACACACTGTCGTATATAAATAACTATTAAAATGCACAGAGAGCTAGTTGCCTTGTTATTTTAATTTATAATTTAAATTTGTAACATAAAAATACAGCTTACAATATTCTAAAGGCATGATTGCATACCAAAGAGGAATAATATTACATACTGTGTTATTTAGAACAGAATAATAATATTTTACATTTATTTGGGACTACTGTTTACATTAAATTAAACAGCCATTTTGTTGCGTCTTCAAGATTTAAATAAACGTTGTTAAAAATTATTAGAACAATCGAGAGTATTCATTCGTCTATACCAATTTCCTGTCTGTGCAAGGATAAATTTGCTGTAATAGTTACCCTCGATATACTTAATTACTATATTGCTATTTATTTTTACAATCCCTGGTGGAAGCTAAAAATAATATTGAAGCTAAAAAAGCTTCTAACTGTAACCATAATGGACTTTGCTCTGGAACACACCTTGCGGATGTCGATTATTTGAATGACTGGTCATTTTCCATTTTGTTGAAGCGAAGTTAAGGTCGCAGCGAGCACGAGTACCCTGTATGATATTTATTCGCCTTTTCGCTGAAAGCGAAAGCCAGAAATGAACAACGAGCAATATTTAAAATGAAATTTATTTATTGTTTAGAAATTCAATGACTTGAATATGTTTTTATTTCTAATAAAGCCAATGAATTTCCTGTAACCGGAAAATCAAATTCTCAAAGGAAACCTTCTTCCAACATGAACCCACTTAAGAACAGCAGGCGAGAAGCTGCTAAATGGATATTGCTCCTAGTTCACTTGTTTTGTCTTATATCATAAAATGTATCTTCACTGTGTTGGTGGTAATCGTAAACGGCGTATGCTCTTTGTTATAGAAGTGTGGGAGTTTTGTATTTTTCACGTAGAAAATCTTTAAAAATCATATTTTGTAGTTTTTAAAATTGCAATAACCTACGAAGCAACACGATTTCGATTATTGGCAATTTCTAAAACTATTTACCTATTTACTCCAAAAAAAATCGTTTTTTTTAATATTTTCAAAGCTTCTAGTTTCAGAACTTGTATTTGCGAGGTAAGTTCCGTGTAAAACCCTTTACATTTTTTAATATTCTAAATTTTAATCTGTTCGCCCTGTATATATTGAGTAAAAATATGACCTTTTTTCTTAAGGGTTAATGCTTGAGCTACGTAGAAAATATTACTTTTATTTAACTGATAGTTCTCGACTTGAAGCAAAAATAAACAGTTTTTGAGCGAGGTAGACATATGCCGCATGTCTCCAACAAATAGTTTTTGAGCTACACCGCTAACAGACCGACAGATAGAAAGACTGAGAGACAGACAGGGGATCCTGAAACGTGAAGATCTAAAAAAATCTTGGAAGATGATTTTTTCACTATTTCAGTATTTCCTTCGTCTTTCAAACCAAGGAAGTAAAAATTCAAAGGTTATTACACTTGATACATTAATAGCTTGGCCAGAAAATAGATTTATTTTACACATTTACTAAACTATTTTTGACGCTTAACTATATATAACCTTTAATAATTGTCAGATATTCTCAGATCTAGCACACCCTCCATTCGCTGATATGAATGCTATAGAAGGTAATAGGGCAAGTTTCTTTAATTTTCTTTTCTATTTGTATCGATTTATATAGTATATTTAGCAAATAGTCAACTGTACCATTTAATATTTTCTACATCTAACATGATCATTATTTTACACATTGTTATGGAAGTAAAAAAGTTTTTTGTTTACCTATTTAGGTATATGTGTAATTAGCCTATTTATAAGCCATAAAAAGGTGATGTCGAAATGACATACAGAAATGGGAAAAGACAAGAGACTTAGTTAATTTTAATAGTTAACAGGAACCCAAAAATTATACACTAAAAATGATCTAGCACCTTTTTCCGTTCAGTGTTCTGTTTTCGTGATCATTGTTGATGATATTTACAACAAAAGTGTTGGGGTGTACCTTTCTGTATATTTTTTTAGTTATTCGTGCGCCTATTTCATATGGATATAGTTGTGCAGTGTCATATATTACTGATATCGTCCTGCGTCCATTAAAATAGATTCGGAAAATTGTATTTTTCTACTTTGCGTTTATAATGGACTTATTGTGACACTGAAAACAGTTTCACAATGAAGCTATTATTAAACTGTTTTTGGTGAAATGTTATATCTTAAAGTTGGCAGTATTTGCTGCATATGTCAAATTATCAAACATCACATCAACTGTCAAATGCCAATGCAGTGTTTATTTGATTTTAAAAACGAAAACCACTCAAATAATAAAGCTGTCTCAAAACGAATGGAATTTGTTAAAAACGGTAAAGAAAACTCAACATTTAACTATTTTTTGCAGCTGCACTATTAGTACTCGTATTGCAGTTATTGTGAATATTGATAGTTACAGTGCAGGTATCTTTAGCATTAATAGTTATGCCAGGCAGGTTTTGAGTCAGTATACTGTGTTGGTAATTTGTGTTTCCTTAAAGGTTCACATTCAGCTCATCTGGAATAATTGTTTGCTTTTCAACCTCAAAATTAAATAATGGTTCACTGGAGTAGGAAGTACTAAGTTGTGGTGAGCGAGTTGGGTTAAACATTTGGGCTACTTCTATTTTTTTCTGTAAAGATGTCTCGATGTAGCCTTCGGCTACTGCAGAAGATTTTCACCCTCCGTGCTGCTTAATTGTTATCAAATCACCACCCCTATTAGCCAAATGTGATGCACTTGACCGCCTAAAACAATGTCCAGTGTACCGTTCGAGGTTGGAAAGTTTTAGAAAAGAGGCTATAATTTTTGGAACCTGACCAATCTTATTAATACCGATCGGACCTGTTATGCAGCGTCTGTTTCGATAGGTCAAAAAGAAACGTTTCGTAGCTGCGCTTTTAGGACGAAGGTTAGCATATTTTTTTATAAGACCAATCCATTGCTGCTCATTAATGGCAAACATTCTTGGTAAGTGCGTTTTTGTTTTGGGAACTGTTACAAGAATAATGTCATCTTTAAAATCGAGGTTATTAATAGACATATTAACTAACTCGTCACGTCTACAAGCAAAAACCCATAATCAGGATAACCTAAAAATTAAAGCTATCGCATAAATGATTCATTTTATATGTAGATTAAACCTACCTTAATTGCCAGGTAAGACAGGTCATCTGCCTCCTTTATAAAAAGATCTATTTTCAAACCCTCTAATATTTTTGACTTTTTAGGCTGGTAGCCATTGGATTGCCTTTTGAGAAATTCCTGTAGTCCTGCAAATTTTGAAATATCCAAGTTTTTATAGGCATTTAAGCAAGCCCGTAGCATACTGTAAGAAGCCCATACCGTTGAGGATTTCTTCGTTTTGCTGATTTCATCGTAATAAGCAAGCAAAACATTTTCAGTTACAGCTTGAATGCTATTTTTATGACACCATGAATTAAATCTATTGTACTCTTTATCATAAATTGGTTTACTTGGGAGTAATTTGTTTATTGCTTCATAGCAGCTTCTCTTATTTCTGGAGGCGTACAAGAAATACTCGACTCTTGTTCCATTTTAATTTAATTGTATTTAAATACTTTCAATAAACTAGTTCTTTTACAAACTGTCAATTAAATTTTGTTTATAACAATTGAAAAAGGGTTGGCAGTGCTGTCACACATTACAATCAAAACTCCCTAGATATTAAGGTGTTCATTTTTACAACAAATTTCCATATTATTGTTAAATAAATGACGCAAAGTAGAAAAAATAGTATATTATACTCGTTTAATAAGAGGATTTGTAGCACTCGTTCCATTGGAGCACTCGTGCTACAATAGGCCCTCTTATTAAACTAGTATAATAATATACTATTGTTACATTCTTTAGAGTACAAATAAGTTGATTTGTAGCACTTTATGGGGTTTTCGC
Organism: Agriotes lineatus; assembly: GCA_940337035.1. NCBI lineage: Eukaryota > Metazoa > Arthropoda > Insecta > Coleoptera > Elateridae > Agriotes > Agriotes lineatus. The sequence continues at coordinate 60,150,586 of OW679203.1, forward strand.
CCTCAATCATTACTTGGACTTTGATATTCAATAATATCTTAGCCACCTCAGTGGACATGAGACATGCCTTAAAATAATTGTCTTTAAAACGAAAATAAAACAAATGTCTTTAACGAAACCGCAATGACAACATTGCCTGAAACCCATACTAATTTGAATCCGGCCCTGTTTAAATTCACCTCCAAGCTACATTTATTCCTCGATGATGAAGCACACCTCTTTGAGCTAGCAAAAGTTCGCAGTTGAACGCAACTTTGCAAGCTTACTTGCAAACACTTCCTGAAATTCTGCTGTATTTCCTTGGATTCGTCTTTTATTGCATCACCCGCTGCTGATTGGTGTGATGCTGTAGAACGTCTGATTGCTAGCTTGTCTGAATGACGTCAAAACTCATGACAAGGGCACCTTTCGATGCAGTGTAAATTAGCGTCTTGAAACGGATGCTTTGGGTGTAGCACAAAACCGTGCACTCACCGGTACACCCGGAAATGGCTTGTTTGTTGTAATTTATAACAATGTGCAGCATACGTTTTACGATAATCAAATAGCATTATATTAACTTAAAATAAAATAAAAAAGAAGCAATGTAACATCAAGCGAGGCTAAAAGAATGTTGATGTGTGTTTGGTTTTCCAAAAATATACTATAAATAGCGATTTATACCATTTAATCAAGTGTTTTTATGTTAGTGCAGTGTCGTGGATAGGCTGCAGGAGTTTGCAACTATTCGTAGCCCCTCTGCAGGTGATAAAAAGCGTCTATGTGAGCATCTAGTTTTGGGTGCTTTTTTCGGTAATTAGTCTAATATAAGAGGCAGAGGACATAAAAGCCCAGGAACGACGGCAACCTTCGTGTATCGCAGTGGGGCGCTAGCTGTAGCCAAAAGCTGAGATCGAAGCCGGGAGCAGAGAGCAATCTACATGCGTCGCATTGGCAAGCTTCGGGAGCATTGCACGGCAGGTGTAAGAAAGAGAGCCTCAGACATCGAGAGAGTTGCTGGTGGGACTATACATGTCTAAACATCTGTCGCAGAAGCAGGATCCCAAGGTCAGAAGTACTTTTTCTTATAAATTCAATGAATATTTAGGTGGCGTCCTTCGCGTGTGGTTTGTGTACAGTGGCGTTGTTTGCTTAAGTTAAATCATCTAGGCGACGCATCAATAAGTTATAGAAGATGTAATTGTTAAAAATTAAACCTACTAACATTTGTACTGCATAATAAATGCGAGGTAAGATCACTACAAGTTGACATTAAGAAATGTTCTATAAGTTAAAAAATCCCGTACAAAGTTATTCTATTGCTTCAATAGACAGCTTATTAAACAAGCATATTCAGTGAAACCCTAAAAATTTATGTAATTAGCTAGTAGGTTCTGAAAGAAATTTACATATTCCATTAACAGATTGGCAGGATGTAGAGACCCAACCCATGCGACAGAGTAATTAATATCAATTAATAATATTTATTACTAAAAAGCTTAGCTGGCCGAGGCATATATCATAGCAAATAATATTTAAACGATAATAAATTAAAACTAGAAAACAAAGCTGGGGCGATCATAATAATACATATGAAGCCAAAGCAGACGTCGCGCAGGCAAAATCAGTATTTACAACAACGGAAATGTGGATATTAGGAAATATAACAGGAAAAACACTGACGAAATTGAATTCCAAATGCGGAAATCAGATGAATATGTGAAAAGTCGGTTATATATGGCAAAGAGCAAAAGCTTGGAACGGCTATGTTTCAATGATAACCAGCAGAAAGAGATGGGAAATCATAGATACGCAGACCTACTGACAGACGTCCGAAACGTTGGAAAGAATACTAGACATTTTCGTGTCGGAAGACCTAGAAAACAGACAGACAGCTGAAATAGGAAGATATATTCGCTTAAAACAAGCGAAGAAAGAAAAATAAGAATGGCAACCCAGATAACTATTGTATATGGCTTTTTGAAATAAAGGAGCGTGTTGTGCCTCAGAATATTGTTATAATTTTTTTTGTACGAACCCCGCGAGGACAAATATAAAACTGTAAAACGTCTTTATGAGCGCACTTTTTTCGTCTAGCAAATGTAGTTTATGCTATCTAAGGAAATTTCGTAATTGTTGGCACTAATCTCCGTACTATGCTGTTTCTAGACAGTTTTTGGGTTGTTATCAAAATAATTGTAATAACTTGCTTCGTTCGCCCGTTTTTTTTTGTTATTAACCGATTTTATTGGGACTTCGGCGACGAATAAACCAATTTGTGGTACTTCCAATTGGTTTGCATTGATTGGAATCTTTAATGCTACCTCTTGGTTGGACCTGTTAAAAAAGTCGTGGACAGCATTTTCGAGTTGGAGCTGTAGTAGGTGACAAGACGGACTGATTGAACGGCTCACATTGTATATTAGTCCTGTGCTCATAAAGTCAGGTATCTTCAAATATATTTAGTTTATGCTACGCTGAATTTTAACTCCATTGTGCAACCATAGTTTGAATTAGAACTTTGTGATCCAATAATATCGTAGTTGTGAAAGCTTTCGACCGGTAAGTTGTGGTCTTGATTTCGTGTGCACCACTATTCAGGAAGAAATTAGTGCGGAGCAGTGTGACAAACCTAGTTTCTGATGCTCTTATAATTTCAACCCTGTGTAACGTAAGAAAGGTACCCCTTGCGTCAGTCGATCACCTTCTTTGTAACCTCAACACATTTGAAACTAGCAACATAACTTCTAGCTGTTTCACAGCTCAGGCTAACTGTTTTAAGCGGCGGCAATATCACATGTTTCTTTATGAAGGTGAAAGGACACAACAATATTGTCCCAAAATAGAAATAATACAGTGTGAGACACTTGACGTATTCCTACTAGTAAGTTGCAACATGGAGGTAAGTAAAATGTATTTGCAGATTTACTTATGCATGGTAAGAGAGAACACGTGATTCAAAAAAGTGCATCAAAGTCACCTTAGACGTAAATCACGTATGCATTTGCTTGCATTTTAATCAGTGTAAGCTCAACAACAATTTATTTTTTAAACATTACACTTTCCTAAAATACATTTATAGCATGGGCCGTATTTGAGGATCAGTGCAAACCATGACATAATTTACAAAATTAAGGGGCTTGTCTGATAAGTGGTTTGGAAATTATTAAATTACGCTCATATAAACTGACAGTTGTATTAATTAAAATGACCTACTGTCTGAATAAATTTTGCACATACAGTTAATGTCCATCTTTTGTTCCTTAACACTCTTTGATGATTTTTTTTAAATATGTTATAATCTAACCAAGAAGAAAACTGTTCTATTCCGCATTCTGATTTTACAGTTCTAAAGCTCCTGTCCACACATTTTGATTTACTGACAATGAAAAACTGATTTCAGGTTCAACTTCTGAAACAGTTGATGTTTCCAGGAAGCAACCGTCGCCCCACCCGTTATCTTTTTTGGAATTCTAGATTGAAAGTATTTTTCTTATCTTAATCCAACACTACTACAGATCTTGCGATCCAGATGCGCAGCTGTCTCTCCAGCGTTTTTCTGGTCTGACAGTTGGTAATGCTGTTTCTAGTGTGCTGTCCCTCACTAATTTGGCCAATCTGCTGTTGGGTATGCTGGTTATGTGTTCATTTCACTCCCTACAGCGTCTTCTTGCCCAAAAGGTACAGGTTTAAGGTAATTTCAACTCCCCCAACTGGAGGCAGGAAGCTATAGGGACCTTGCGTCCCTCTTCAGCCAAGAATGGGAATTATAGGACGTGTGAGAGAAAGAAGGTGTGGAGAATAGAAGAGAGGCCAGGAAAGGTGGAAAAGTACTGCCCAGGCATTTGCCTCGAAGGTACCCAGTTGACTCAGGAAAACCCCCTAAAAACCTGAAACGGAGTAGACGGCCGCGGGAATTGAACCAACGACGTCCATAATGCTAAGTAGGCGTACTAACCACTAACGTAAAGAGCTCGGTTTTTTACCAACCTTACGTTTTGCACATTTCACGTCACTTTGTATTCTATTGTAGAGTGTGTAGTGTATCCTGATAATGTTCTTAATATCTTCATTGCTGTGATTTGGGGTTTTCTTTAGATGGTATCTGCCCTCGTCTTTGTGGCCTATGTCATTATGGGGAGTACGCAAGTCTTATACAAGTATATTCTTACTTTAGCTTTGGTGTTCATATTATTATTTTTTTCATATTATGTCTGTTAGGCATCCTGACACTCTTGTGTTTGTTCCTAAATTTATCTTCTTTGTTGCGGTTCTTATTGCTTGAGAGGTATTTATACGCCTAGGTATCTAAAACATGTCACTTAATCTACTGTTTTGCCATCGATTACGCGTTTACATCTTCTAGGTTCTTTGGATATAACTATTTCTTATCGTTTTGCTTAATTTTACATAAAATTTGTATGACTTTCTAGCGTATCGGTCAAAATTCTCGATTACCCTCGATTACCCTGCCTTTCCGTGTCTTACTTGGTACATACAGCTGTGGAAAATGATTTTATAGTTTTAGGAGTCATGTGCGAACTTACTGTTACTCTTCGTTGATTATCTCTGCTAAATGATTGCTAACAGTGCTCGCTGATTTCTTGCGGTGCTTCAATATTTTCGTAAGCCAGCAATACTGAGAGCAGGGAACTGTAATGCAGTAGTTCTTTAATGCTGTCATAGATGATTATAATGTTTAATAATCCTTTCTTTACCTAAATACCTACTCTGTATGTTAAATAGTTGGAACTAATAGTATAGTTATATACCGAGCTTTGTAGAGTAGTGGTTAGCACATCTGCTTAGCATTCGGCAGGTTGCGGGTTCGATTCCCCTGGCCGTCTGCTCGGATTCAGGTTTTCAGGTGGCTTTCCTGACTCAACTGAGTAACTTCTCTGAGGCGAATGCCGGGACAGTACTTCTCCACCTTTCCTGGCCTCTCTTCCATTCTCCACCCCTCCTTTCTCGCACTAATCTTTAAATTCCCGTTCTTGGCTGAAGAGGGACGCAAGGTCCCTATAGCAGCCCGCCCCCAGTTGGGGGAATTGAAGTAACTCTGAACCTGTTTACCTTTTTTTGGTATTGTATTTCTTGACATTTTTATATCAATAATTCGGAATTGCGTTTGCAATATCCGAATATGATTCAGAATCTTACAAGCGTGGGTTCTATAGTTAAACTGATTCTACTTCCTCTTTGAGAATATAATTGAAATGAGAGCAAAGCTGGCTATTTCCTGAGAAATCTTCAGAATGGCATCTTCGTGCTACGTTAATCCTGCATATAAATAAACCCGATTCAAAGAGATAAATATAGAACAAAATTGCGAATTCCGGTTCGTCGCTAAGCCGCCTCGGTAACACATGAAAACTTAATGGCGACATCAAAGAGCACCGAGTTAATGGCTCCGAATAATTAATCCCTTCTTGTTCTCCTCGAATTTCCCAAATCAGTGCTTCTTTGCTTGCAATATGCGACAATAAACAGGCACAACGCATCCATAAATATTCATGGGGCCCGAATTCTTCGGGTATCCTTCGCGCAAAGTCACCTTTGCTCAGCTCTCGGCTGAAGCGAGTGAAAATGACACGAACAGCCCCACATCCGAACTCGTGTTTACGCTCCATGCATTTTTTATTGCGTCAAATCCAGCGAAATCAACTCGAAAAGTTCGAGAGGCTACGTTGGAAATGTATTGTGAAATGCCTGGCCTTTATGCTGATGCGTGCGATGATAATACGTGCGAAAAACCTGCAGGAGTCGTGAATGGAAACGGTGATATCAGGGAGGGTTTATTTAAGGAACGCTTAATAATAAAAGCCCGCAGCAATGCGGACGGAAATGTGCATGGCCCACACATTCCCGAGATAACCCGGTAAAAACTCGCAGGCACAATCCCGAAAACGCATGAGTGAATTCAAATTCGGGCAGAATGTAATCAGCACTCAACAAGCTGTTCCGCCTGGTTTCTGCGTGAGCTTTCGCAGCGCGCCCTTGCGACGAGCTTTTGCATCGATGGGAGTCCTCTGGCGGAGTGGTTACGAAGGTACAAACTTTGCGCAGCTTGGCGAAAGGAAAAGCTGCGATTCGTATATTAGCTGTGATATAGATCGCTCAAGGAAACGGTTTGCAACCGTACTAGACATCTAAAAGTAAAAAATGTTTCAAAAAGCAGTCGATACACCCCTCATCTTTAAACAATTTTATTTTTACAATTCAATAAATTATAGCAATTGTTCTTATTTTGAACGAAAAGTCTCGAAATGGCTTTGAATTTTGAGTGTTTTAGCCGTATAAGCAAAATTTCCAGAAATATTTAGGTTATAGTGAAGTATTTTCAAATACCTCTAATGTTTTCATTTAAATAGTTTTTTTAACTAGTGCTTTAGAAGTGCTTGTTTTTGAGCTGCATGCATAATTTCTCCGAATTTGGTTCGAAATTAGTGATCGCTAGATACTCTTAGCTTATGTTTTAAATTACTTCTTTCGTTCAAAATATATGTAGTTATGAAGATCACTTCTCAACCTATTTCAAGTAATTACTATTAGGCATTGCGATTCAATTCATTTCCCATAAATATTTTCTTTCAGAATCATTTCTCTTCAATCTTTTTGTATAGACAACATTGATCTAAACTATTTAAACCGATTTCTATGGCTTTGGCGATTCATCAAGAGGGCTGCAAGGCAGGCCAACCGACGAGGGACACTCATCGAGTGGCCTGATAAACGCCTAATGATCCATAACAGACACATAAAATCAAGGTTAGATTCACATTTTGCTAAAATTAACCATTAAATTTTTGGGGGAGTCCTTTGTATGTTTTGTTTTAAAGTGGCGTTGTTTACTTACGTAATATTACCTGGGAAACACATGGATACGTAATAGAAGAAGTGACAGTTTAAAATTAAGGCAGAACTGATTTGTTTCTGTACCACAAATCTGAGGTTAGTTCACTTAAGTTTACATGTGAGATGATTTTACCATCCGTTCGTAAATCCCATTACTTAACTAGGCAGCTAAAGAAACAATCGCATTCGGTAAAAATCAAAACAATTTATGTAAAAACCAGTACATTGTCAACAAATTTTACACATTCTAATAATAAATTGGCAAGATGTAGAGACCCAACCGTTGATGTAGAATCATTAATTATTACATTTAAATTAGAAAAGTACAACACAAGCAAGAGCCGGACAATTTAAATTATAGGCGGCAATTATTGTAAATTAATAAATGGTACAACTAAATAACCCAGGCTCTCATTCGCAGTAATATTTTTTCTGTGACTGTTGTTAAATTAATGTGTACCTGTCCTTCTCCCAAGCACAACATTTTCGGAGTAATTTCGAACGGGACTTTCACCTATATGAACAGCTAACTCTGAACATCAGAGCATATAGTTAATGAAAATATGCTCTATCCCTCGAGTGCTATAATAGCGAGAATACAAACGGCTCGCGAATGTATAATGCTGGGTATTAAACTAATTGGTAGTAAATGAAAACATGAAATAAGTTGTCCAACTAAAATAAAAATGGGCAAGGCGCGTTCCACGAAGAACAGAAAACAGGGACCAAACGAATATTGGAATGTAAGTCTGGGATGCAGAGGTATCGGTAGACCGAACATTAGCTGGAAAGACGACATCAAAGGGTTGGATGGAGAGCACTGGTAGAGAGAAGTCAATGAAACACAAAAATGGAACTGTATATAGAGAAGACGTAGCGGTAAATCGAAACGGGCAAATCGTAATCGTGAATAGAGATAATACTGGCGGTCCTTTATACAAGAACTCAAGGCTCATAGTATCAGCTACATTCCTTACTAATGTAAATGCAGAATTTATTGAATGGGTTTGGTCTATAATTCTATTGTACCTGTACCTGCTAACTAATACAAAGGACATTGGGAAAGTTTTGCAATGCGATGCATTAAGGGGGAAGCGACAGTGGGCTGTGAATTGTGTAATTACATGTTCAAATTTCTATCTGTAACCAAAATCGTTTGCATGCGTTGCCTGTTATAGTCGAACTGCTACGCTGAGGATATCAAGCTATGTCGCAATGGAGGGAAAATGCGCACCCTACAGTTTTAACTGACAATTTTGCTCGATGGTTGGCGTCGACCCATGTATGGAGAAAATGACTCCTGTGTTAGAGACCGATTATCCTCATCGTGTTATTATATAAGTAGTATCAGGAGTTCCAGAAAAGAAACTTTAGACTTAGGTGCTGTTTCCCCCTCACTAACAAAAAAAAAATGAAGCCGTGCGGAAAATGCTGGACTAAGAGAGACGACTGACATACCAACAGATAGAGCACACCTTGGGTATCCCTGCACTTACAGTGCACACATTCCTTCACGATCACCTAAAAGTTGGAAAGCGTTGCTCTCAATGGATCCGCGATTCGTAGTCTGAAGAGTAAATAAGGCATCGTATTGTTTCGTATAGAGAAAGTTTCAAAATTATACTTTTCGTAACACAAATATCATCGTGGTGTTATTACTACAAAATCTTAACGAAAGTACTAAACATGTTGAGGAAATACGAAGATGGAACGTCTCCAGCACAATCAGAAGATGAAAGTGAGTGAAAAAAGGAAAGATTGGTGTTTTCTTTACACCGAAGGAAGTTTTCGAGTGCTTGATATTGCAGACGCAGAAGACGTGTAAGGGTAAGTGGTACACTGTGACGTGTCGCGTGCTTCCTGTTTTCGCCATCACAGTCACAAGAATGTGTGATGCGCAAAAATTTGAAGCCACGCGGAAAGTAGGAAAAAATTGAAAATTGGGTCAAGAGACCCTGCTGATTATCCGATAGAGCACAGGTGTGAAACCGGCGAGTCGCGCTAGCTACACCACGCTGCTCGATCTGAGCATACCTACTTTCCGTCCACTCCGAAGTATCACGTTTAGCCCCTCTTAGATTTTCCTAGGTAAACGACGTGGAAGGCGAGCGCAAAACATATAAAAAGCGATGCCTGTTCAGTCTTTTCAAAATCCAGACCAGAACCTGAGCCTCAGCCGGGAGCCAATTTGGGTCATCGGGCCCAAAGGCTCCACCAGCCACCGCCAGTCTAGATACCTGTTCGTTATAACTAGAATTCTGTCCCGAACTACCTGTCCTTTCCAGTTCATAAAAGTTCAGTTACCATCTTCTTTCCGAGAAGTCGAACTGCATGAGTCACCGTTAAACCTGACCTTAAATATCCCTCGTTTGGGTTAGTCGAACTGCCTTGAAGCGATCCTGTATACATAAAACCACCTTGTTCTGGTAATCTTCGAGCGCAATGGAGCAACATTTTGCGGCTCAGATTAACCCCAAACCTACTCTGTCCTGGCAAATATTTGAGGGCCTGCCGTTGCCTTCAGACTTTCCTGCCCAGTAACCCGTATAACAACCCTGCTGATAAACAATTTTTCACGACAGCTTGCCGCCAGGGCTCACCAGCCCGAGGTTCACGTGGAATCACGAGCGGCCGAAATTCAGTTAAGATCCGAGAGCCGCGAGCTCGCTTAAAATTTGACTTGGAAATTGAGCTCGCACCAGGGCCATCTCAATTTTGGCCGGTGATTCTTAACGAAACGCCGCGCTCGAAGACCGTTCTCGGACTTATTTCGCTAGCATGGCAAGCGTTCTCATTTGCTCGGTCTAGGGTGATTGTAAACTGCCTCAAAATAATTTCGGTTTTTGCCTTATCAATCCTATAATCTGGAGAAACCGGGAACTAACGAACTGAGATTATTTAATTATGGTCTGTTTCCAGCCATTCGAGCTTGAGGCCGCAGGAAAGGCTTTTGTATCCGCCCCCAGCAAACGCTGCCTCGCCTGGAACGCAGCTACCACCCGGAAGAACCTTACTTTATTTTTTTGTTTATAATGAATATATTTAAAACCAGGACTTTTTTTTTAATTTGTAAATTTAGTTAAACTAAATAAACATCTGTGAAATTTGGCTCGACTCTTTTACACCAGCTGTTCACAACCTTGCACCAGAGCTACCCGCGGGAAGTGATAAATAAAGTAAAGTAATCAAGAATTCGATCTTGAAAGTCAACTAACCTTGAAAAAATTACAATACACAACGGTGCCCACCTCTCGTCCTTCTTTTTCTTCATCGTTTATTCTTTACAAAAGGGTTGTGATCTCTTGACTCCGGAAAGTTTGGTTTCCAATTCTGTGGACTATTTCTCGCTATCTTTCTTGATATCTTGCATTTTTTGTAGCTTAATGAACTGTGTTATTGGTGGCTTTCTTTGCATGGTTTGACCATCTTCTCGGGACTCTCTCACGAGCTAGGGAACCTTCCACCTTACCCTGCACCATTAGCCTTTCCAAACCTTCATTCGTTATTCGAGTAATGCATCCAAACAATTTCAGTATCCGCTGGCTTGCAATTTGCGGCACGCGTTGTCTCTTTAAGTTTATTATACACGAAACATTGATCATTCTTCTCCAGGCCCACATTTCAGGGGCGTAAATTGTTTAATATCTCAGTATTTAAAGACCACGACTCTGTGCCATATAGCATAATGGGAATATGAGAGTCTTTATAAGAATCGTTTTGGTTTTGATAGTAATTTCACTATTTTGTAGAATCTCTGCATGTCTCGTGTAGCCTGTCTTGCCATTCCCCACACTCTTATCATTTCCAAGAAATTGCCTCATTGGTTGGTGTTAAGGGTCCCTACATATACAAACTGATTTACTACTTGGCATCTCCCTATATGCAGAACGTCCGGTCTATTGTTATTTACGTAGTCTTTGTTTGCTTGTGTTTACTACTAGATCATAATTATGGCTTTCCTGCTTTTCTATCAAAGAGTTTTTAAGTTCTATAGCGCTGTTTCAAAATAAGGTATATATCTCCCTTCTCCACATTGGATCATTACATGTGTAGACGTCTATTTAGCAACGACCAGCTTGACTGTTCTTCTAAACTCTCCTACAGCCTTGATCTTAGACCCTGTGATTTTTTCTTCTTCTCGCATGTGATGAATCGAAGAAAGACTATTTTCAACTGAAGGGGAACTGCTGAAGATAAAGAATGTGCTTTGCCGCAAGAGGAAACGTGGATGGGTTGTTTCAACGATTGGTTTTGAGGAATACAAAAGTGTACTGAATGTGAGGGAACCGTAGAAAGATCGTAAATAAGTAAATTCGTTTTGCAAATCTTTCCTAGTGTAACCTTTGCCCTTCGAAAAAAACTCAATATTCTATCTAAAGTTGCATTTGTATAGCAAAACACTGACTTTGAGGTAACAATAATTATTTGTGATGTTTATGTCCTTCGTATTTCTATGGTATTCATACATTGCACTAACAGACGACGGTTTTTTGAAATCAATATGAGTTGACTAGATCATATAACTTGAACATACCGTGTAAGTATAGGTAGCGAAACCAGTTCCAAGGTTCTTCGAAAAAATTAAACGAAATAACTAAGAGTTCAGAAATATATGTAGTGAACGATTGGTACATTGTTGGTTTTCTGAAAAAAATTGATTTTGAATACATTTTATGCAGAAAATCACATACCTCGTGACATACAGCTTATAGTCACACATCTTTCATATTAATTGGTATCATTATATAAAAGGGGGTGAAGCTACGTTCTTGCGTTGGTCACATTAAATCGTTACCGGTCCGACTTGCTTTGGCCACGATAGGGTTTACTTCCTTACGTCGTTTTTTCATTTTATAATATGGCAATATGCTCGTGCTACGTACCGTTTCTGGCCGTTTCTGACGAAAAATCAGAAACAGTTTACAGTAGCAGCATTTCTAAATGCCGCGAAAGCATTTGACAAGGTCTGGCTAGAAGAGCTCAAATATAAAATGCTGCAGACACACCTACCACATTATCTGCTGGCAATTATCTTTTCATTCTTAGAGAATAGAACCTAACAATTGGTGCATATACTTAAACCCCAATGGGCAACCAAAATATTCACACTCAAGTGCATTCAAGTCAAAAAATTTAAAAATCCTTGTAAGTGATATTTCCTGGAATACACAAACCGAGGCAAATAAATATCTGGAGTTTATTTGGACACTCAATTAGCCTTTAGCCGCACCTAAATCGCGGTCTTAATCTAAGTTATGCACTTCTGAAGCAACTATACCCGCTACTGAACAAGAAAATACTTATTCAAAACAAGGTACTCCGTGTGGTTGTCGATGGTTTATCATCTACAATGAGCTCGAAATAGACACAATAGAACAATTTATCAAAAGAACCAGTAGAACATTTCGGAAAAATCTGCACAACAATGGAAATAATGTCATTCAACACCTTGGCCGAACTACCATGCACATCCGGCTCAAAAGACGACTACCGCAAGCTAACTTCACGTTCAGAGGAGCATGACAGTGAATATGAACAGTTAAAATTCAAGAATTCACTTTCCTCGGCTCTAACTTCTATTTGTTCGTAAAAATTCCCCTACGTAATAAAACCTATGCATCACATTGTAAAACGTTGAACTAGTAATTTGTCTGATTATTTCACTCTTATTAGAAACTTCATGGTATTTGTACCTATAACAAAAAAATTTGCTAGGTTTTGCCACCGGAGTATGTTGTAAACAGAAAACTGTAAAATATAAAAGATCTTATAACAAGAAAAGTGTACCCACCCACTGTACAGCGAACTAGTTTCAAGGAGTTTGTTTGCTCAATTATTTTATTAACCAAGTTAAGTAAGTATTTGCATAGACGTGGCAAATTACAACTTTTGGCTTGGGATTTTAGGCAGTAACGCCTTAAATAAAAATAAAACAACAATTTTTGTCCAACATTTAGTAGAGGCGTACTGTCGAGGTAAAATAAACCCTACCCAACGCTGAGCTAGTTATGATCCGACCGGAGGTTGACATAGCTATTCCCCCAACGCCTTCAGTCTGTCGTAAGTACGGTTTTAGCACGTAATTCGTTGGTTTCATAATGCCAGTGACCATGGAAACCTACGTAATCGCCTTTGGTCGGTACGTAAATTATTAAATTCTTTAACAACAACGCATATGCTTCTTGCAAACAATTTTAAAAACATGTTGGTATCCCCAATCAATATTACAAATATATGAGGTGTGCTACTTACACAACATAAGTTACATATAAACCCAGCACACCCTGTATACCAGAAATGCAAATATAATAGACCAAAAGATTTGAAATTATACCTTTTAAAGGCAGATAGTTATAAAAGGAGAAGTTATAAACGCATACGTCCTCATAAATCTCCCTTGTGTTGCATTTATAGTAGACGAACTAATTCTAATTTTTTCAACAACATTTTTACACAGTTTCGTAGTCTTATACCGAGTTCGATTCTCGCTGAAACCAATGCGCAATTCGCCAATCCCGTGGTTGCAGCTACGGGTCTTACTAACGCCTATCTCTCCTTAAAAAGAAAAGTCTGATTCTCAAGCGATAGACACATAAATAGTGAAAGTAATTATGATAAATAGCACCATGAGAAACACCTTGATTTGTCCTCATCTATATTTACGTAAGCTCAAAATTTCTCACCTCAGATGGCACCACAACTCTAGTAAATGTCATATTAGCCAAACATATAGTAAATTTCTAAATTATTATGAATAATTTAATAAGCTATAATTGGTGATACTTCTTAAATCAGGAGTAGAGAAATGTATATAGCTTCATTTTTAGAGAGAAAAATGTGTTGTTTTTCTAGATTATAACTTTATATCTGCATTAAAAAACAGTTGCTGCAAAGTTACTATAAAACCAGGGAAAAATAGCTGCAAGATACATTTAACTTTACTTAATTAAAATTTTCAACAAACAGACTGCACAAACTATTTATGGCTGATAATCAACAAATTACCAAATGAAAAGTATACCTAGTAAAAATACGATGGATACTACGACACAGGAGAAACTCTTAATCCAATAATCTACGTTTCTAAGGTGTTTCAACAGTCTTCCATGAAGTTTTATGAAACACATCGTTGGAAAGGTGAAAATAGAAACAAAAGCGACTCACCCTAAGGTCTTGGTGGAGATCAGGGGCGTCTTCAGGCTCAGGAAACCGTTGAGCCTGCTCTTCTTTTCGCGGCCCGCCTCGACCTTGGGGGCGCCGTCGGTGAAGTCGTCTTCGTCGTCATCCTCGCGCTTCCGGCGCCTCTTGTGGAAGAAGTAGCAGGCTGCTCCCACACCGGCTATCAGAATCAAGGCGGCCAAGCTCGCGAAGACGGCTGTCAGGACTATGTCACGCTTCTGCATCATTAACTGCAAACATATGAAGAGTTAGACGGGTTGCAGTTGTTGCTAGCTTATATTTACAGAAAATTTTGTATAAATTAATACTACAGCAATCATTTGTTGTCCATAATTGAGCGCAATGTTCAGGCGGTGAAGTAAGGTAATATAGACACCCTCGCATGGTTATATACCGTTATTTTTTGATCAGGCGAGGCGCTCCAAAAGACTAATAACAAACAAGCTCTTCGACAATTGCCAGGGTGTGCTGTCGTAAATTATAGCCGTTTACTATTCTGACAACGAATATCAAAAACAGAACGGATCCGGAAAATACACAGAACAATAAAAATGGATAAACAACAAAGGTGAAACTTGTAGTTAACATTAGGGAGGTTGGTTGCAAGTTATGAATATTAGAATAAATTAAACAAATACACTAAACAACTCCCGTAGCTCATATAATTCTGCTACCTCCTGCCAGAGGGGGGGCACTATGCTCTCGGTTATACAAAAGGTATGATAAAAGAATTTGACCTTCTCTCGTTGACTATATGCTTGAAAGATTTTAAGGAAACGCAACGAATCTAAAGCTTGACCGCTTACCAGGTTTTGGGGGGCTTCAGCAGTGTCAACCTTAGAGAATATCTGGGTTGCTAGAGAAACGGAACGAGATAAGAAAAAAAGAAAAGGCCTAGAAATATATTCAACCACGTTAGACCACGTGATGATTAGGATTCAGTGCGACCCTAAGATTTTGGACGGCCTGTATGACTCTTCAATCCAAATCTATACTTGATTACCGATGCTTTCGGGGATAAATTTTTAAATAAAATACTATGTACGTTACTGACAAGGCTCGGGCTCCATCAGTGTAAAATCCAACATAATCCTGTTGTACTCCGCTTTGGTTAGAATCTTGTTTACAGTTTTAAATATAAAGCACTTGGAAATTATTTTATTATAGAATTACAGAATCTCCACACTCGAATATGATCAAATAAATCAGATGAACATAGCTGCTACAATCCATTGAGTGACTGTGCTATATTACAAATTATTCACCACAAAATGTTTTCTGTCTTGTTTTTGTCGAGCATAACTTTTAACTATTTTACTTCTACTGTTTATAAAGCTTTGTAGCACTATACGCCCGCAGACTACTACACAAATCCGAATGCATCATCGCATACTTACACGTTTCCACGTCACAAGGTTAGATGGGCGCCATGCGAATTGGTCGTTCGCAACCTTCCAACGGTGCTCGCTTAAAGCCTCGCGCCGGCATAAAGATCAACAAAGTTTCAGTAATAGCATCTCATACTAGACTATTTTTACTCAAGCTCGCGAACTTCTAGTAACGGCGACATCTTGATAGAGTAATTACTGCTAAGGCTCAAGCGTTCCCAACGGTGTCTACAAACTACAGTGTATGTTTTATATTTTAAATTCTACTGTTCGATGGTGATTCGATATTGTGTTTGTTTTTTCTTATTTGTCTGATTGTTATTCTTGTTTGTTCCTTGTACTCTCTTTTGTGCTAATGGCTCTACTGAACTTAGTTCCTGAATGCAAGGAGTCCTGTGAAAGGACCCTCTCGACTGACGTTAATTATTTATTATTATATTGTTTATTTATTTGATTGAATATTTTTAAAATAGGTAATAACAAGTCAACGAATAAACAGCAATTAGAATTATCTTCCTCTTCTTCCTTAGTACATCGGAGAATCTTCAAAATATTAGGATCTAACTTGATAGTACAGAACTCTTCCGGTTTTCCTGAAAATTGCGTGAAAAAGCGGTTCGTTGTCGACAGGGGCTTAAGTCGTATTTACCTCTTAAGCCGTCGCCAACTTTTCTCTGGGAGCAACTGTCACGGCGTAGTTACGTTAATCTACGAGTGGATCTTCCTTTGTTCTGGGCGGCGCAGCAGTTGTCCACCTGCAGGGCTTTCTTGGTGTGTCTGGCTCTGTGCTTTCCTCCTTGATCAAACCGTTAATTGGGATGTCCTCTTAAGGGTTTCATGTCTATCTTATGGACCTGAAAAAGCCACCAGCTTTGAGATGCATTTAAGGTTACGGCTTCGCTGTCCAACCTAAGCTCTTGAATAACATAGGGTCAGGTTTTTGTTATACCACTTTATATACACATGTCGTCGCTGTACTCCAGTGATAATTCTCGCTCGCCATGCGTGATTTGTTCAAGTCACCAAGCCCTTAGAGTGCAGAGAAGTGTTCAATTTGTAATTCAGCTGTTTATATTTAACGATTTTTGCTGTCTTCTAGATTAGTTTAACATAATAATTCATTTTAGTTTGGTTCACTGTTTTGGAGTGCCGCTTTAGGTAATGTTGGAATTCCGTCAAGTTGCAGAATTTTGGTAAGGTGTATGGGACTAATGTGATCTTCACGCACATGGAGTTGTTGTTTTCCAAAGCGTTGACTGCATACACAATAATGCGGTTTTGGTGAAGAAAATGCAGTGAAATAAGTTAGTAAGGGTTAGTTAACAACTGAATAATCTTTGAATAAACTTGCAAGAATTGTGCTATATTTTAACCTTGATGTAACTTATTCTCATAAAACTACTTCAAAATATATTTGGAAACTTGCGTTCGCACGTCGTCTCTTTGTGGAATTTTCTCCTAAATAGATCTTCAAGCAGCGGCGAGTGGAGCAGGATGTTTTGGATTAATTCTTGAAACATTTTCAAATTTTAATTTAGTTCCTCGTAGTATGTTCGAACCATGCTCACCTAATTTGATAGCAGAGAATTCGTCCGTCTTTACTAAAAATTGGGGGAGAAAGCGGTTCATTGTAGATAGGTGTTTAGGTAGAGCTTACCGATTAAGCCGTCGTCATACTTTCTTTGGAAGCAACTGTTATGGCGTAGTTACGTTACAGAATGGATCTGTCTTCGTTCTGGGCGGCGTGCAGATTTTCCGGGGTTGCTCGGATTTTTCTACAGCCGTTTTCTTTCTGCTGGTCTTTCTCGGTGCTCCCAGCTTTCTGATTTTGTCAGTAATCAAACCGTTATTTGGGGTAACGTGCTTCACGTCTGTCTTATGGAGCTGAAGAAACCGCCTGCTCCGAGACGTATTTAAGATCACGGCTCCCCTGACCAATTTAAGAGCTCCGATAACACAAAATCAGTTTGTTTTTGTAAGTTTTGCTAACTCTCCACGTCACCAGTAGAATGCAGGAAAGACCCCCGAGCGAGAGCTATAAATATAAAATAATAATATTTTAAGCATTAAATTTGTAATTCAGTTGTTTATCGTTAACCATGTTTGCTGCCTGCTGTATTAGTTTAATATAATATTTAGTTTTGGATTTGAACAACTCTTTCAATGTGCCGCTTTAATCAGTACTGGAATTCATTCCACAGTTTTTGTTAAGGTGATATACGAAATTAATTACATCTGTACGTCAGCGGGGTGGTACGAAGACGTTTGTTTTGTTAAGAAGCGTTTATTACATGTACTAGAATGCGCTTTGCTGTCCAAAGGCCTTTGTGATCAGCCTCGCGTCCGCAAATTACGTTTAAGGACCCAGCTCTCTGGACTGTCTGGGAATACTCCTTTAATTAGGCTTATCTTCGATTTTCGAATACGGGTAAACAGTAATTAATTCAATTGTTTTTATTTTCTTGCCTAACGTCACATACTATTTTACTGGTAATCCTACTACCCATAGAATTTGGGAGACGACTGAAAGACAATGAATACAAAATGAGCAGTTACGGATTTGGAACAAAAAATATGAGAAGAGAGAACACAATATATTCGGTATGAGTAGCTTTTTGAGAAAATATAAAAATGTAAGTAGACTTGGATTTGCTGCAAACCAGCAACTAGAAACGACATAGGTTGTATATTCTGTAACTATAAGCATATTAGCTAAGATATGTATATCAGCGTCAGATAGTAGCACAACTCAAAGCGATCATAGAAGGGTGCATGGAAAGAAACTGAGCAACGGAGGGTAAGCTATTGGGAATAACATTAAGAAACCACAAAACCAACAAATGGACCAGAAATCAAACTAAAGTAGATGTATTACAGAAAGCAGCGCAGTTGAAATAGAGAGCCTGGTCATGTAGCAAGGAAGCGAGATAACAAATGGACTAAAAAAGAATTAGAATGGACGCCTCGGAACAAGAGATATCGGTCGACCTCTTTTTAAAAAATGGACGAAACGGCCATATCAAGTACAAGAACGAAGTTGAGTTTATAATTTCAAATAAAGCTCGGATAGTACAAAATGTCGCAGTAACAAATAAAGTGAATGTAGGTAGTGACCATAGAATGCTCAAAGCAAAGATAAAGCTGAACATGAACAACAAGAGACTGACCCAATATAATCCGAAGAAGATTGACTCAGAAATGATCATTGATCGAAAAGGTTAGCAAGGAATTAAAATGGTTAAAGACACTGCTAATTTTCTGGCCAAAACGATCAAAAGTGCTGAGGAAGTTTAAAAAAAAATCACAAAGAACTCTAAAAAAAATAATCAGTGAATCAAGAAAGCTAGTTAAGAAAAAGAACGAAGATCTTAGTGAACATGCAGAACTAAACAAATTGATCGGAAGAGAGGTACGGAAAGTCATTAGTAATTATAAAACCAATATTTTTACAGAAACCAGCGAATATAACAAAGATTTTCGAGAAACAAATTATTATTGGAAAGAGAGAGATGGTGCCTCTAAAAGGTAGAAGGGGAATGTAATCAGAAATAGAGAAGTCTAAAAAGACTACAGAAATCGTTATAGAAGCAGAGCACAATCGAATAAACAGTAAACAAAAATAAAAAATATATGCAGATCATCGATTCTGAGAACATACCAGAAATAACAGATGAGGAAATTATTTCTGCGATTAAAAATACCAAAAACAGTAAAGCTGATAGACCGGATGAAATACTCCCAGAAATGCCCAAAGAAGAAAGATCAAAACTAAAGACTGAGTTGAAACATCTTTTCAATAAATGCCTGGAACAAGGTCAAGTGTCAAATTCTGATTAAAAGCCGAAGACATCCTCCTCCACAAAAACGGTTACAAACCCGTTAGTCTCCGCTCCCATATGTAGAAACTGTTAACGAGAATACTCACCAACAGATTAGCTAATAAAATTTGTCTCCAACACCCTCGAGAAGAGGCTGGCTACAGAGCGATAATTTATATACATTTAAAAGTCTTATTGAAAAGTGTAACCAATATAATATACAATTTTACTAACGAAATTTTGACTGTAGGTACTTATCTGTTTAAACGCATGCATAGTCTTTGGTAAAAAAGCACTGACATTCCAGTAAAACGAGGAGT
Source organism: Agriotes lineatus (assembly GCA_940337035.1). Taxonomy (NCBI): domain Eukaryota; kingdom Metazoa; phylum Arthropoda; class Insecta; order Coleoptera; family Elateridae; genus Agriotes; species Agriotes lineatus. The sequence continues at coordinate 60,170,125 of OW679203.1, forward strand.
ACGCCAAGGTGATATATTTCACTTAACTATTCATATATGCCCTCGATGGTATTTTCAGGTGGCGGACACATGTCAAGATAGATCATCTCAGGTTCGCTGATGACATCGTCCTCATAAGTAGTCATCCGTAAGAACATCATCCTGGATATGAACCAGCACATCAGAAAAGTTGGCCTCGAAAGAAATTAATTCTAACAAAGAAAAGAGGATGACAAACGTAGGAGAAGTTTTGAAACACTACTCTAAAGACAACAAATAGAAGAGGTCGAGAGTTATATATACCTGGCACAAAACATTACAGCCAAGAAAGACACCATGGGTAACGAAATAACTAGAAGAATCGTAAAACTAAAACAAACATTTAGATCGGACATACCATATAATTGTAAGAGAAACTTATACCACCAATATGTATCTCCATTTCTCACTTATGAAGCTGAGATTTAGTGTCTCATAAAAAAACATGCAAGCAAATTAACCCCAACTCAAAATGCTTATGAGATACTAATATTAGACATCAAGCGTACAGACCATAAAAGAAACACCTGACTCAAGCAGCAATGACAATAAAAATTCGGCGACCACGTGACACGAAGATCGAAGAGACTGCTGTGCAACCAAGACAATGTATATCGAACCCCCAGGTGGAGAGACGATATAAAAATATAAGTAAGGCTTCTTTGAATGAGAGATGTGAACAACAGAAGGAGATGGAACAAAATCGGAAAGGCCTGCAACCAGCAGTGGATTGAAATGGGCAGATTGTAATCGTGGTCGTGAAGAACAAGGTGGTGCGATGATTTCAGAAAATGCTGGAATTCGGTGGATGACCACAGCTAAGAGCAAAGAGAATTGAAGACAAATGGGGAAGACCTATGTATCTCCAGCAGTAGATCAATATAATATAAACTGTGATAGTGACCCCACAGAACTCTTATAAACACTGGTGCACATATAAAAAAGTAAAAAAAAAGGTTCAAAGTAATTTCAATTGCTCCAACTGGAGGTGGGCCGTTATAGAGACCTTGCGTCCCTCTTCAACCAAGAACGAGAATTATAGGATGGGCGAGAGAAAGGAAGGGTGGAGCATAGAAGAAATGCCATAAAGATGGAGAAGTACTGTCCCGGTATTCGCCTCAGCGAAGGTAATCTGCTGACCCAGGAAACCCACCTAAAAACCTGAACCAGAGCTGACGGTGGCGGGAATCGAACCCACGCCAATTCCGAATACTAAGTAGGCTTCCTAACCATTAACCTACAAAGCTTGGTGTGCACATATAAAGTGACTTTTCCATACTTATTCTATCACTGCAAGTCAAGTCATGTTAGTTTTTCAATGCATGCTCAATGCTTCCCTAAATGCATAGTTGACGTTATCGTTTTAATTCTGTCTCAACAACCTGAATATGAAAATAATTGCTTCTAGTTTTTGATGTCGCCTATTACAATAAAAATAAATAATTGAATAGCAAAATATCTTAAAAAAATTACACTAGAACATCATAGAAATCGAAACCACTGTTGACTAAAATTAAGACAATGGCAATAAGGTAAAGTTTGCAAATCAATTTCTCTTCAAATATATATTTGTTGGCCTACCAGCATCTCGTCGTTGGTGGCTGCATTACCTCCCTACTAACACAGGTGGTTTGATATTAAATTTTGAAAAGTTTCAAAACTGAACCCAACATATTCATTGCGACAGTCAAGTGCTCTAAATTATTGCTGACGCAATATATAGCGATAAAAAAATATAAGAAATGTATTTTAAAGCTCGATAATGCTTTCAGACATTGTGGAACAAAATTAATTTTCAAAAAAAGCCGGTTTGGGTTTTACAACCGACGCCTTCAATAATATACGAAATGGCGTGACTGTGGAAGAAGGAACGAGAATTATTTTCTCACATGTTTGTATGCCATTAGCAAAATTCGCACAAAATTAAATTAAAAACCTCTCCACGTTGCTTATATTTTGCTCCAGCCAGACGACTTCCTGTCGCTGTTTTTAATACAACACAGCAGCGTGGTTAATGATGCATAGAGATAAGCACTAAATTTGAATTTGGGCGGCAAAGCCGAGGTTAGTTTACCATTTTCGAAAAATCCTTGAGCTTGCTGCTAGCCTACCAGCTCGTCCCTTTATCCCACGTCATGGGCCATATAAAAACACAAAGGTCGCCTCCAGGTCACAGATTTTCCTGTTTTCCGTCATGAAATGCGTTGGAACAGTTTTCGCGGTGATAGCAAGTCTGGTTGCCGCTCAGAGGGTGAGTTGCCTTTTGTGGGGATGTGTTGTTGGTTTGAGTTGCTTGTGTGGTTATGGAGGTAATATTTTAATATGGGTGGAATTAATATAAGAAAAATACCTAGAAACATTCTAATTTAAATACTGAATTTTGGGATTGATAAAGGTTTTGGAAATTATACTAATAGTGAGAACTGTGTTTTGAAAACTTTTGGGAACCCCTCTGCAGTAGGTTAAAATTAGATACAAAAATTAACCCTTGCACTTAGTAGTAGTACACAGCTGAATTTTTTTTAAATCATTAATTTTAACTTTCACCTTAAGTTTTAAAAATATATCTTTTATTTTTGGAGTAATACTTGAAATTATTAAAAATGTAATTAAATTTGATATCCGTTTATTATTTAATTCTAAAACAAAAGTGGAAACTTTGTTCAACTAATATTTAATAACTTTGCTGACGAAAAAACGATTTCATTTTAGAACAATAAATGATTTACTTTTCTTCAAAATATGATCATTGAAATTAATGAAAATAATAATCAGAAAATATTTAAATTTTAATACAACCGATGCCGCTTATGGCATGTAATTTAATTTGAAAACTGATTTTTTTTTCTGCAAAACATGTATATTAGTCACTAAACTATTCGTATTATTTTTATAGAGTGCAATACATAATAGACAAATACAAAAAAAATATTTCTACAGGATTATAAATATGGTTACAACTCTTAAACACGAGCAGAAAAAACTGTAGACAGTGCCGTCTAACTAAAAACATACGACAACATAGTTAAACAAAATTTTTAGAATTTTTTAAGATGCTCGGTGTTGTAAGCCTGATTTGTCACATTTTATAGAAATAATTAAAGGGAAGATACATTTTGAAAAACACAAATTCGTATCTGTCAAAATAACAGTTACTGAACTGTCAGATCTAGTTGCGAGCCTTTAAAAATACTTTTAACAATATCTGCACATAAAATACCCAAATTATACACGTAACTGATTTTCTGTTCAGTAATAGTAAAGCATAGAAACTGTTTAAGTAAAACAATAAAATCACATTCATTTTAATTGTTCCTATGTTCTTATCAAATGCGAGAAAAAATGCTACCTTTGAACAGAAAATACTCAAATAACACACAACCTACGCAACTAATTGTGTGCTCAGTAATAGTAATGCATGAAAACTTTTTCGCTGCAACAGTAATATCACGTTAATCTAAATTGCACATAAACTGTTACTAAAAACGAGAAGATATTGACTATTGTTTAATATGAAACACTCAAATTACATACAACCTATGCCAGTAATTGTCTATTAAGTAACAGTAGAGCATGAATTATTTCCTTATAACTATAAAATCACATTGAATTGAATTGCAGGTAAGTTACTACTAAACACGAAAAACTAATGACCGTATTTGAACATATAATACTCAAGTTACTTTCAACCTACGCAGCTAATTGTGTGCTCAGTAAAGTATGGATAAATTTTTCATAAACAATAAAATCACTTTAATATTAATAATACTTAAAATAAAAAACCAGCGACCATATTTGAACTTAATATACCTACTGCAATTACATAGAACCTACGCAGCTAATTGTGTGCTCACTGCTCAGTAATAGCAAAGCATAGAAACAGCTTCCATAAACAATACAATCACATTAATATTAATAATACGTAAGTTGCTACTTAAAACGAGAAATAAACGTCCATATTCGAACATAATATACTGCAATTACATAGAACCTAGGCAGTTTCTTTGTGCTCACTGCTCAGTAATATTAAAGCATGAAAACTGTTTCCTTACAACAATAAAAGCACCGTCACCTGAATTGCCTGTCAGTTATGATTGAAAACAATAGAATAATGACCAAATTTGAACATGAAATCCTCGTATTTAAAAGCATGAAAACTGTTTGCTTGCAACAATAAAACTACTTTAATCTGAATTTTACGTAAGCTATTGCCAAAAACAAGAAAAGAATAACCGCATTTGAACATTAAATGCTCAAATTACTTACAACCCACGCAAGTAATAATTGTAGGCTCAATAATGAAAAGCATAAAACTGGTTTCTTACAACAATAAAATTACCTTAATCGGAATTGTACGAAAGTTATTATTACAAATGTAAATTACACATAACCTACGCAACTGAGTGCCCAGTAATAGTAAAGCATTGTTACTGCTTTCATAAACAATAAAATCGCGTTAAGCTTAATTGCACGTAAATTGTTACCAAAATCGTGAAAAGAGCGACCGTATTGGAATATAAAAATACTCAGATTACATACAACCTATGTAACTAATTCTGTGCTCAGTAATAGTAAAGCATGCAACTTTTTTCTTAACACAATAAAATCATGTTTAAGTGAATTCCGCGTAATTTATTACTCAATACGAGAAAATAATGGTCATATATGAATATAAAATATTCAAATTACATACAACCTACGCAAATAATTCTGTGCTCAGTAATACTAAAGCAGGGAAGGTACCTCGTCACCTTAATTTTAATTGTACGAAAATTATTACTAAAACCGAAAAAAGAATGACCTCATTTGGCCATAAAATACTCAAGTGACGTACAACCTTCACAACTAATTCTGTTCGCAATAGTAGTAAAGTAAGGAAACTATATCCTTACAACAATAAGATTGCAAATAAGCTATTACTAAACTTAATTGAACGTAAAATACTGCAATCGCATACAAAGCTACACAAGTAATTGTGTGCTCAGTAATAGCAAAACATGGATTTTGTTGCTTGACAGCAATAAGTTCACGTTTATCTCAATTGAACGTAAGCTATTGCTAAAATGAAAAAAAGAATGACTACATTTGACCATAAATACTCAAGTGGTATACAACCTACGCAATTCATTTTGTGCTCAGTAATAGTAAAACATGGGACCTGCTTCCTTAAAACAATAAAATGACGTTTATCTGAATTGAACGCAAGTTGCTATTAAAAGTAAGAAAATAATTACCATAGTTTGACATAAAATACTCAAACTACACACAATGCAACTGATTGTGTGCTCAGTAATAGTAAAGCATGGAAACTGTTTCCTTCTAATGATACAAACGCTCTAACTGAATTGCATGTAAGTTATTTCCAAAAACGAATAAAGAACTATCAGATTTTAATATAAACTACGCAAATTACATACAATTGACGCAAGTAATGGTTTTCTCAGTAATAATAAAGCATGAAAACTGTTTCCTTGCAATAATAAAATCGTAATTGCACGTAAGCTATTACTAGAAACGAGAAAAGGATAATCACATTTGAACATAAAATACTCAAACTACATATAACCTACGCAACTAATCGTATGCTCAGTAATAGCAAAGCATGGACACTGTTTCCTTCCAAGAATAAAATCACGTTAATCTGAATTGTACATAACTTATTGCTAAAATGAAATAAGAATGACAATATTTGGCCATAAAATACTGAAGTGACATACAAAATACCGAACAAATTTGGCGTAGTAATAGTAAAGTATAGAAATTATTTCCTTGCAATAATAACATCACGTCTAATTACTTGCACGCGAGTGTTTAGAAATGATAAAGCATGGACACTTTTTCTTTACAACAATAAAACTACGTTAATATTAGTTGTGCGTAAATTATTACAAAAAAATCTGATGTGATACACGCACACAACTTCCTTTTACAGTGACCTTATATTTAGCCAAAAATTTGATTTCAAATTTTTAAGCATTTGTCAAAAATTTTCAAAAATTACAAATTTAACAAAAACGGTACAAGATAGAGTGTTAGTTCAAGAGACAAATTTTCTCTAGAATTTTAAGCTCAATTCAAAAATGTAATAATATGGGTTAATAAAAAAATCAAAAGAAACCCATTTTAGAAGTATTCAACTGGAAAATCACCTATTTTACATCAATGCACATTAAAAATGTAATAAGAATGTAAAGTTTAAAAAAATCGTTAGAGCCGTTTTTGAAAAAATCGAATAAAAAACTGAAAAATCACAAGAGTAAACACCTACCTCCGGTTATGCAATTTTCTTCAAAAGCTTGCTGTCGCATCTACATAGTACACGAAACTTATATATGAAGTTTCAACGCCATAGTACCTCTTTCCGTTATTGAGATATTTTGTTCACAGACAGACACACAGACAGACCAATGAAAAAATACGTTTTTTAGGATCAGGGGACTCTAAAACGTGAAGATCTGTTGAAAACTCAATTTCGAATTTTTGGGGTGAATCCAATACTTCCTTTATTGTAAAAGGAATTAAAACGAGAAATGAAACACCATACTTGAACATACTCAAAACTATATACAACACACGCAACTAATTTTGTGCTCAGTAATAATAAAAGCATGGACGCGTTTTCCCTGCAACAACAATATCGTGGTAATCTGAATTGCACATAAACAATTACCAAACAATATGATACTCTTTGCCATTACTAAAACGGGAAAATAATGACTATTTTTGCATATGAAACACCTAAATTCCATACTACCTGCTCACATAATTGTGTGCTCAGTAATACTAAGCATGAAAACTGTTTCCATTTAACAATAAAATAATGTTAATATAAATTATACTTAAGTTATTACTAACACGAAAAAATCATAATGATATAAGAACATCAAATACTCAAATTACATACAAATCTACGCAAGTAATTGTGTGCTCAGTAATAGCAAAGCATGGAAGTTGTTGCCTAGCAGCAATGAAATCACGTCTATCTAAATTGCACGCTAGCTATTACCAAAACCGTATAAAGAATGACCACATTTGAACATAAAATATTTAAATTACTTTCAAACGACCTACGCTACTGATTTTGTACTCAGTAATAGTAAAGCTCGGATATCTTTTCCTTGAAATAATAAAACTATTTTAATCTAAACTGTACTAAGTTACTACTAAAAGCGGTATAAAAATTACCACATTTGAATATAAAATATTCTAATTACATAAAACCCACACCAGTATTTATGTGCTCAGTAATAGTATAGCATAGAAATGGCTTCTTTACAATAAAATCACGCTAATCTGATTGTATTAAACTATTAATAAAAACAAGAAAAGGATGACCATGTTTCAATTCAAAATACACAAATTATGTACAACCTACGCAACTAATTATTGCTCAGCAATACTAAAGCATGGAAATCGCTTCCATAAACCATAAAATCACATTAATTTTAATTGTAAGTAAATTGTTACTCAAAACGAGAAAGCAACGACATATTTGAACATCAAATACCCACATTACATAAAACCTACGCAACTAATTTTGTGATCAGTAATAGTAAAGCATGGAAACAGCTTTCCTGCAGTGATATAATCGCATTAAACTGAATTGTACATAATTTATTACAAAAAAGAGCATGACCATATTTGATTAAAAAAAGCTGCAAGTACAGGCAATCCCGACGCGATCAAGTTTGTGTTCAGTAATAGTACAGTATAGAAACTGTTTTCCTACAACAATAAAACCACGTTAATAATAATTGTATGTAAGTTATTATTAAAAATAAGTTAATAATAACCATATTTGAATATAAAATACTCAAATTACACACAACTTACGCAACTAATTGTTGGCTGAGTAATAGTAAATCAAAAAACTGTTTCCTTGCCACAATAAGACCACGTTTAAGTGAATTGTGCGTAAGTTATTGCTAACTGCAAGAGAATAATAACCGTATTTTAATATAAAATACTCAAAGTGCATATAACCTACGCAAATAAATGTATGCTCAGTAATAGTAGCGCGTTGGAACTATTCTCATACAACAATAAAATAATGTCAATTTTAATTGTACGTAAGCTATTGCTAAAACCGAAAGTCGGAAACCACATTTGAACGTAAAATAGTCAAACCTACAATCAAGGCAAGTAACTGTGTGCTCAGTAATAGTAAAACATGAAAACTGTTTCTTTGCAACAATAAAATTATTAGTTAATTTTAATTGTACGTAAGTTTTTATTAAAAACAGAAATAAAAACTATATATTAACAAAAAAATACTCAAATTACAGGCATACTGCGTAACTAATTTTGTGCTCAGTAATAGTAAATCAAAAAACTGTTTCCTTGCCACAATAAGGCCACGTTTAAGTGAATTGTGCCTAAGTTATTACTAAATACAAGAGAATAATAACCGTATTTTTATATAAAACTCAAACTGCATATAACCTACGCCAATAAATGTATGCGCAGTAATAGTAGCTCGTTGAAACTACTCTCCTACAACAATAAAATCAGGTCAATTTTAATTATACGTAAGCTATTGCTGAAACCGAAAAACGTAAACCACATTTAGACGTAAAATACTCAAACTACCCACAATCCAGGCAAGTAACAGTGTTCTCAGTAATAGTAACACATGGAAACTGTTTCTTTGCAACAATAAAACTATTAATTAATTTTAATTGTACGTAAGTTTTTATTAAAAAACAGAAATAAAGACTATATTTTAACAAAAATTACTCAAATTACAGGCATACTGCGTAACTAATTGTGCGCTGAGTAATAATAAATCAAAAAACCGTTTCCTTGCCACAATAAGGCCACGTTTATGTGAATTGTGCGTAAGTTTTTATTAAAGACGAGATACAAGGACTGTATTTTAACAAAAAAATACTCAAATTACAGATATACTTAACTAATTGTGTGCTCAGTAATAGTAAAGCATGGAAACTTTCTCCTTGCCACAATCTGAATAGTACGCAACATTTCATGTTAAAGCTTCTTCAAAATTACAGTTTTTGTGCAAATAGGGCTCGATATTATTTTTAGGGTATATAGCTTTTATTTTTTAAACTAGTAAACTATACCATAAAATACATCAAATTAGGAAATGTATTGGAAAATTAGAAATTTTACGTCTTTATCTTACTCTTCAAGTTCATATCTGTGTCTACTTATATTTTATGTATTTACAAAGTACAGAACCTATAAAATTTTAAATTGCATTGATTTCACTGTGCTGAAAATGGGCACCTCCACCAAATTTCTTCAATAATAGTATTTTATTAACAATACATTAATCTTAAATACATTTTTCGACAAACACTCATTTGGGTTATTACCTGAAACAATGTTGTTTTAAAAAATGCTGTTAGATATATAACTGTTTTTGAGCTACTGCTAATCCTAAAATTTCTGACACTATTTATGGACTCTGTTGTGACCACAAATCATATAGTTAGATGATTTTTAAACCTTATTTCTTATAAACCAAAAGGTATGTAAAATTCTATCTGTAGGTACCACAAATACGTCCAAGTTCTACGAAGTGGAAAAGTCAAGTGTTTTTGGGCGTTCTAAAAATGTTTACAGTAAATTTTGAGCCTGACTGTTGTTTAGAATCATTCGAAATTGAAAAGGATATTTTTAAAACAAACGAGCATTAGAATATAAACACGAATAGTGATGTTGTTTCCCTTTCATTGCCACTGATTCGTTTATTATCACTGGGATACATCAAAACCATAAACAAATATATTACTATTGTTCCTGATTACTATAGCAAGGTCGCTTCTATTTTTCCATTCTAATTTGGTAAACAATGTAATTTCCGGAATTTTAGATTTTGTTTCTAAAATACTGCTTTATTGTCGTATTGTTTATAACAATTCTTATAATCAACATTAGCTTACTGCAATATTTTAATTTGAAATATTTAAAATTAAGAGCAGCATTATGCATTTGGGGAGAAGTCAAAAAGTTGAACCCAAATGAGGTTTTTTGGCTAATAATTGTAAATCTAAATACAAATGCACTGAGTGGAAAGGGGGTTTAGGAGATGAGGAAAACTCATTATTTCGAAACAATTGCCTATGGAATCGTTACACGTGAATGACAGATCATTTTTCTTGGTAGTTCGACAATTTTTTCCAAATCTAAAGAATTTGACTTTTGTAGAATTTTGGAAAAGTTATTGGGAGTTCCACAAAAAATGTGTTTTCTGAAAGCAATTATAGCAGTAGTTGAACACATCAAAATTCATATATAACTGATTTAAGGGACTGGATATAATTTAGCAACAAGCACTTTCCTGGAAAGTATCAGTTATATATGACTTTCTTGGTATTTTAGATACATCAAAGCAATATCTTCTGATTTCATGTATTCATTACTCAGATTGATTTGGAATTTATCTGTTATTGGCACTCTCTGAACGGTAATTGTACTTCCGAATTTTATTATACTTCCAAGTTCATCGAAATCAGGTTTAAAACCTTTCTATTTTTATTTTTCATTTCTTCATCATTTTCTTCTTGTTGATTTGCCTGTTATTCCTATATAGTCTGTTCTTAGTGGCATGTTTGATCAAAGCATTTGTTTAGCTTTTTCGTTAAAGATGTGTGAGCTCCCTTATATTAATGTTTCATCTAATCTAAAGAATGATCAAAAATTATTTTCATCTAGTATAGCCATGGAATACTTCCTAATTTATGAATGCAACTACATTTACACTTAAATGTCAACCTTGGCATTTGCTTTTTAAGTGAGTTATACTTGCATTCATAAATTAGGAAGTATTCCATAGCCATACTAGAGGAAAATAATTTTTGATCATACTATATTATTTAGATTCTATCTACATTAATCCTAAAATTTATTTACATACGTAAAGTGTGACCAAAACCGTATCTCCTCTCTTTGTCAAAAACCCTGTAATTCTTAATTTACAAACCTTTTGCTACATTTGTAGTTAATTTGTTACTTTTTTTGCTGTTTTTCCAGATCTTTACTATGACATTATTGATTTTTTCTAACTTTTTAACCTTTTACTATTTTTATATCCCATTGTACTTCTTTGCTATTTGAGCTATTCCTTAAGGTCATTAATAAAAAAATTTCCTTTGAACAAAGAAGACAATTTTATATTTTAAGTGCGTATATTTCTCCCTCCTCATCATAAACTTATATGTTCTTTTTCTACAATATTCTAATTGTTTTTTTATTTCGAGGTTTATTTTTTATAACTTTGATTTAATTTATAAACAAATCGAGTTCTGTAACTGACTTTCTTTCGTTTTCCTCTTCTGCGGCTTGTTCCGATTCTTTCCATTCTGTTTGTAAGATTTGTCTCGTCACTATCTCTTTCTAAAACATTCATTTACGTTTTTCGACAAAAGTCTGCTAGCTTTTTTCAATATTTTGTTATATGATCAGATTATACGTTGTTAGGTACGTTTAAAAATTCTCTCCGCCGTTACTTTGGAGCGCATAAAGAAGAAGAGGGGGTCGGAGAATCGTTTCTTCCAACTTTTTCTCTCGCTAATTTCAAGCGCCGATAAATTTCGTCCCGTTTTGGAATACCACAGAATTTCACATCTACCTACAGTCAGGTTCATTGAAAGGAACACCCTGTGCCGCAATCTACCATCTCGTAACCAGCCTATAAAGTAACGCTCGACCCGCTGTACATCAATCTATCGTTTCGTCACCTTCCTGCACTTCGACATAGCTCTGGAAAAGCTTCCATTACATGGCATGTGAAATTGTCGTCTTTCCGCTCATGGATACCCTTGGATCTGTTTATTTTGGTTTCGTTTTTAAGCCACGAGCACGTCTTTGTCGCTTAACCTTTGGCGGCAACCGGTAAAGATGTAGCTCAACGCTCGGGCTCGTGGGTCTCGAAATATTTCCCTCGATTAAATTACTTCGGAAACTAAAATGTCATGTGTGATTTACCGTCACTTGAAATATGTCATACAATTCTTGTAGGTGTTTATAAATCTCGGGGCATATACCAGTAGTGCAGTAACGCCTTGTACCTATCAATATTGTTTTTACCTGTCGATTTTTTCTGCAGGCGAGTATAGGTGAAGGTTGTGTTTATCGCGCGACGTGACCTCACAAGAAGCAGGTAGAATTCTTAAGAATTGCTTTGGTTACACTTCTTTGTTACTGTCACAGCTGCTAGACCAACCCACTTAAATGTATTTTTATGAATATTTTGACAGTCGAGTTCTAAAATTTACTGTACTATCTCATTTTATAAAGCGCAGTACAGTTTCTCTTTAGGGTCAAATATGTTATTTGAGAGATCACGAAACAGGCTAAGTTCTAAATCTGAGCATCGCACATTTTTTGCGCTGATGAGGTTATACCACCATGTGGCGTTCTAAAATAATAAGAACTATCTCCGTATCTTTTTGAACCGCATTTGAAGAATAGTGTAATTATTTTACAAATTTTGGTTTAGTATTTATGAACCACAATGAATAACAGTTTAAATTAAATATCTACTTAACAAACGAACAATAGATTTGTCAAAAGAAACATTTTACGGATTAGGTAAGACTTCCATGAATAAAATTATACCTTTAGAAAGCTTTGCTCTTTGGTTTTGTGTTAAGATCAGGAATGTTGAAACGACCCATTTTACTTCCAGACTTTGGGAAAAACTATAGCTCATGCTAAGGATGACGACCATTACAAGGTGCGAGAAAATGACATAGCCAATGATGTCCCATTACTGCCCATAGAAGGTGGCCTTCAAGAACAGCTAGGATATATTGAACCATCTGAAGCGCAATACCACATGAGAAATATGGGTATGGGCAGCGATAACTTCTACGAGACTCCTGAAGAAAGTGCCTCTAACATGGAAAGGTTTTATGACGTGGACAACCCCTTCTACATGGGTAGCGGTTTCTTTGCAGACGGCATTCCCACTGCTAACGAATTCGACGATAGATCTTACATATCAACCATGGATGCTCCTGAAGGCACAATCATATCAGAAAGCTACGGCCAACCACAGGAGAGTGAGCCTTCTGAAGAATCTGAAGAAGCAGAAGATGACAGTGTGCCTCCAAGAACTGAGGGGCCGTCGACGCCTTCGCCCTATTGGGTGCCACCAGTTCCCGAACCTTATGAAAATCCTTACATGATGGCGATTCCTGCCCAGCTCCAGGGCTTCCCTATGTTCAATCCGGAAAACTACCATTTAGGCTACGACGAATATGAAGAACAACTGGCTGAGGAGGTGGAGAGGGAGCGCAAAGAGAAGGAAGGCAATCTGCGCGATAAGAATGTGGTAGATGAGGAAGTCAGCGAACTACCTGAGAAAAGGGTACGGCGAGCATTGTCGAGGCATTTAAATTTAAGATTCAAAATGTCTGATTCTGAAAATGCCAAAGCGAAGGGACTTAAGGAAAATACTAATAAAGGTAAAAACATGCTTCTTAACCTGCATTAGTGTTAACGCTAAACAGGTCTGTTCTCGTCTTCACCATTCTTCGTTGACAGTTACTGGCTTCTATCAATATTTTTTTCTAGTTGTTTTATATGACCTTGCTCAATTTGGACATCCGATGCTTCTTTTTTCGGCCAACGATCTCTATTTTAATACCTTTTCGGTCTATACTCCACTTTTGATTTTCTTCCACTCGCTCGTTTGTTTTTTTATTGTTTAGTGAACCACCCAACATACTCTTCTCTGAAGCTGCACAGTTTTTCCAAAGCGATCTAGGCGAGACTCATCCTTCTATTCGCTTCAACTTCTTAATTCGCTTTTGTTTCCTTGATAGTTATTACTGATTTGTAGGGAACGTAGTTCTCAAGAACCACGCCGATTGCTATTGGGGAAGAGGAGGAAATCCAAACAGAAATGGAAATGGAAACGGATATGGAAATGGAAACAACGGTCGCAATGGAGCGGATGGTAAGTATCCTTGGTAAGACATTTTATCTGGTAAAAGTCGTTATTCTTTACATGTAGATGCAGTAGGGGCGGCTCAGAATGCAGCCGGAGCTGCTCAAGATGCAGTGGGGGCGGCTCAAAATGCAGCAGGAGCAGCTGAGAATGCAGCTGAAAATGCAGCTGATAACTTAAGACTCAGTAATGGCAGGACAGGGCAGCGTCAACGAAACGGAGGTGGACGACGCGGTCAATAACAGTTCAGAAGAGGAAGTGGCTAATAATTCTACATAAGTTTTTATTACATGTTATTATGTACTAACAATGAATGTACTAGGTACCTATTTGTTAAATGTTGCCCGTTGCTATTGTTGTTATTTGGTTTTATTGAAAGGTTGCAACAATTAAGGCTGTTAATTTAACTGTTTTTGCAAATAATAGTACATTATATACAGAGTAGTTTTTTAGAAAATGTGTGCAGCCATTAATATTACATATTAAAATTATAATTTTCAAACACTTAAAAAAATGTTTCACTTTTAACCACACGCACTTTAAAAAAATTAAGTGGTTTAACGTCGCTACATATTAAAGTATTTCAAATTGCATGCGAATTCTTCTCGTCAGTTAACATAAATATCAGTTAAAGCATTTGTAGATTGTTTAAAGTAAAAATCCATATTTTTTAAAAAGTAATTTGATATTAAATCTTAGGTTTTAATTAATGCAGAGTAATCAGACCGACTCTATTACAAGTTCGAATAGAAACATGGGCTGTGGAATCGATAATTAGAGGTAACTAAAGCTTTCAAACCAATTTACTTTGTAAAATAAATATGAATTTTTAACTTAACCAACCTACAAATGCTTTCACCGATATTTAAAATGTTAACTGAAGAAAACTTGGTATAGAATTTGAAATATTTTAATATGTAGTGACGTTAAACAACTTAAAAAAATAACAACGATGTAATTGCTTTTAATATTTAAAAGTGATTTTTTTTTAAATTAAAATTTTAACATTTACAACTAATACCGGCACTCTTTCCTTTATAAACTATTTAAAAAAATTCAGTCGTAAACATAAGACTTTAAGATAATTATTATATGACAAGGGCTTAAAGTAGGTATGCCATTTAATCTCCATGGTGAAGTTTATTCCCCAGACAAAGTCTCTTTGTGAGGTGAAAAAAGGTTTTTAAAGTTACTGATTCAAAACTGCACAATAACACAATGTAAAGCTTGGTAAGTTTTATTTAAGGCTCGAAAAACTATACCAACTTAATACAGTTTTAAGTGTTTTCAGCTGATAAGCTTCCGGTTACAATGTAATATCCTAGCAAAGGAATGTAAGTGACAGCCTTGCCTAAGAAAGATATTTAAATTTTCGAACTGAGGGGATTATAGCTTTACGTATTTTATACGAATTGTATAGTAGATCTCGAAACTCCACACTTCATTGGAGATAGATTATACTACCACACTTTAATAGGGATAGATTATACATTGTTATTAAAAAACAACCTTATAGTAACAGTTTACCGGACTTTATTTGTAGTTTATAGTTTACGGTGGTTTACAGCGGTGCGTTCTTTATTGATTGTAAATTAGTTTTATTTATAACTTCCTTTAAAGTTAAAATTTCCCACATTTAGACGTGATCAATAAAGCTGGCGCCGACAGCGCCATCTACCACCCAGAACTTAAATTGAGCCAAACGTCAATAATTCCTATGAGCTATTTACAAACACCCAAAACGTCAAAAACCGCAAAATGTAGTGCTAGCAGCTCTCGTTTTACATTAAACGCAGAATCTCTTCCATACAATTAACAAAATGTCGTACACATTCGGCGACGACGTAATTTTACTAACCAAGCAGTTAATCCAGGCAACTTCAGGATGCAACGTAAGTTAACCTCTAAACATTTTCCTGCGAATAACTCATTTGCTCAACAGGAAGACTCCGAAATATTCAAGCAGTTGGAAAAGTACGTCCTATCCAATCTGCAACGCGCGGACACTTTATATTTCATGGGCCAAAAAGAGCTCGATCGCAACATTAACAGCCTGTGTGATAAATTCATCTTTCACGGCTTTCCTCGACAAGCTAAAGAGTTGAAGCGTTACTATGACAAGCTAGTACCCGAAGGCCTTGCCAAGCAGGAACGCTTGAATCGGATGAACGTTATCAAGTTCCTCTTGTGCATTTCGGAAAGTCCCACAAACAACTTTTACAAATATCCACAAAGGTTCGATAAGGGCGACGAGGAAACAATTATCGACTGGCCCAAATATTTGAAAGAGGGCATTCCCAGGTGGTCGCCTCCTTTGGATGATGACAGTAGTGTAAGGTGTTTAATTGTTGAGATATGCAAGTAGTTAATGGTGTGTGTATGTAGGATAATGAATCTGATAATTTGGATGAACGATTTTTGTCATTGGATGATGGGGACGTCACAGATTGCAATAGTAAATTTGATTTGTGCGTTAGTGATACCACATTGGTCAAAGAAAATGATCCTTTGTTAGAATACCGCATATCCAAAACTAGTTTGTTGGCAAATGTCCAGAGCGAGTGGTTTAATATGGACCATGTTTGTTTCAAACCCATAAGTAACGACAAAGATGCTAATGTGGCTATATTATGGTAAGTCAAATAACATGCAATACCTGCAATTAGTAAATAAATTTCAATTAAATTTACAGGGATTCTTATATTAGACAAACAACTAAAGGTTTAATATATATAGAGCCTACCACTATTATATCTGAATACAAAATTATGAGGGAGGTAATTTGGCAGTTCTACGAACCTCACTCAAGCTCTTGTTTTAAATTCAAGGGCAACACTTTAGTTCCTGACTTGAATGTTACCATTGCTAGTGTTAGAACTGTAAGTTATTCTGCTTTAACCGTACCTAATAATAAGCCACACATTTTAGAAAGCTTGCGAGTCGTTTCTACATGAGTTTATCCCGTACATTGACTGGCTTCAAACGCTCAGGAACTTCCATGAATCTCTCATTCGGAAACGCAATGATCCAGCTGTTGTGCCACCGGATACGTATAGAAGTTACGATTTTGCCTTACAGACAGTTACGGATCCACTGTATGTTGCTTTAAAGACAATCGAGAACAAAATTAGGGCACAAGGTTAAATTGCATTTATGTTAATGACAGCCCCTATTCATTATTGCATTTTTAGAAACCACTGTTACTTTATTAACGCTTGCAAAGGAAATCCGCCCGCTTTTCCAGATCGTGAAAGTCCTAAAAGACATTCACAATAACGTCGTTCTGGATTTCGAAAGCAACTCGCCTTTACAATGCGCCACGACTCTTCTGTGGCGCCTGCATAAGGGCCTATTTTACGCTTCGGCCAAGCTGGAGCAAGACTTGTATTTGACGTTGTATCTGCACAGTTTGTACAAGTATTTTACCATAATTCAGTCGTGGCTGGGCCGCGATGTGCTTGAAGATTGCACGGGCGAGTTTGTTATTGCCGAGTGAGTCTCGCAGTGGTTTTTTGCACTAGCTATTTTACGTTTGCTTTTATGTTTTGACAGCGAAAACCCCAAGGATGCGCATGTGCTTTTTAACCACTCCCTCTTTAGTGCCCCCAACCAACCTGTGTGTGATGAAAGGTTTGTTTTGTTTGGCGTTTGCGCATTTTATTTTCCAACTTTTACGTGGCGAGAGTATCATTTGCCTGAAATTTGTAGAGCTGTGCAGGAGGGAGACCAGGATTGGCAAATGCAGTTCTCAGTCAAGGACCTGGATGAAAGCGCCAAGTGCGACAGCGTAATTAGCATAATAAGCACTGAAGTGCTGCAAATTGGCAAGAACATCCATTTATTGCGCCTGCTGGGGAAGCTCCATCTGGTGCCGGAATTTACAGGCGTTTATAAAGGTAATTAGAATTATATTTGGCATCTGTCTACAATTGTTTAATTTTGAACATTTTACTTGGCTTGTCATATTAGTAGGAAGATTGTGGGGTGGCAAATAGCAACGGAAGTTTGGAACTAAACAGTGTTTCGTTCTGAACTGTTGTTTGGAGGTGTCTGCAATTATGTAATAATAGATTTGATGCTTTTTTTACCATCTACTGGAATGATTACAGACCATGTGACCAATAATGATTGAGGAATTCAGGAATGTAATGTTCTAATATTGCATGCAAGTACCGATTTGACATTTTTGAGCATACGTTACTTACTTTTGAATTGTTTTAGGTAACTACCTTCTTATAATATGTTAATTGTATAATATGGAATGCCACTGCTATTGGCGGATTTAAACTTTCGAAACAATGTCATCAACAGCGGTCACTAGGTGGTCATGTGGTCTTCAATCTTTGTATGTCTAAACATGGCCATCAACAGTGGTCGCTAGGTGGTCATGTGGTCTTCAATCTTTCTATGTCTAAACATGGTCATCAACAGTGGTCACTAGGTGGTCATGTGGTCTTCAATCTTTCTATGTCTAAACATGGTCATCAACAGTAGTCACTAGGTGGTCATGTGGTCTTCAATCTTTCTATGTCTAAACATGGTCATCAACAGTGGTCACTAGGTGGTCATGTGGTCTTCAATCTTTCTTTGTCTAAACATGGTCATCAACAGTGGTCACTAGGTGGTCAAGTGGTCTTCAATCTTTCTATGTCTAAACATGGTCATCAACAGTGATCACTATGTGGTCATGTGGTCTTCAATCTTTCTATGTCTCTGTATAAACAATAATTATTTCTAAAAGTTTAACATTAATGAATGTAAAATTATGAATTACAATCTCTTTAAAACAATTTTTCAGAATCATTCTACGAAGCCTACATAAAAAAAATCCTGGAAAATATATCACAGTACTTTAACATCAAAGAAGAGATCGACGAGGTATTAGAAAACGACCCGGAATTGGAACCATCATCCCCCACATTTGTGTTTCCCGCTACTTGCCCCGATGAGTGCAAATATCTCACGGAAATGGACAAGCTGGAGAACTTAGTGGATACCACGGACTGCTTCCTGGTGCAAGCATTTCAGTCGTTTTTCGTTAAGAAACCCGAGACGAAAGCAGCCGAAACCAAGGAAATACTATTTGAAAAGTAGGTTGATCAATAACAAACCATTCAGATTGTCTCACAAACGTACTTCAGGATCCAAAGCGTCACACAGGGCTTGTTCCCAGTTCAACAAATGGTAGACGACGTTTTTGTCCAGATACTCAGAGAGCGATTCAGCATATCAGGAAAGATGGTGAAGAATGTTTTAATCAACGATTATAATTTGGAAAAACAGTTTGTATTTCTCAAAAGTATCTTCTTGTTCAAGGACGATTTGATTTTTCCACTTTATCGTCGGATATTCCAGCAGGTAAATCAGTCATTAAGCTATAAACTTAACACGAACTGATTATTTTGTATTTCAGATGGATTCTGAAGGATTATGGGGCAACCATACCTGGTTGACTTCCTATCTTCAAGATATTATCATGGATACCTATCCGAATTTTTATGAAGAATGCAGCGTGGAAGTTAAGGAAAACTGGAAGCTTTGTACCGATCCATTAAAAGCGTGCCAGATGATCTGTATTCAATATAGAATTTGTTGGCCTGTCAATATTATCATCCGAAAAGAGCATATGGCTATGTATAAAGACTTGTTTCAATTTATATTGAAAACCAAGTGGGCCTTGTACACTTTAAATCATCTCTACTTTGCTGGTATGAATTTACTTATTAGTTACAGCATCAAAGTTATAGCAATTTTTTACCCAGAACTGGAGCCGCGAGGCAAACCGGACAAAAACCAGCACAAATACACCAGGAAATTGATATCGAAGCTGAAGATCCTCCGTTTTGGGCTTCTAAATATCTTCAGTAGTATACAGCATTACATTCTAGGTCACATCTTTAGTAAAATTTCGTCCAAATTTGACAAGGCTCTAGAGGGGGCCTACGACTTGGAGAGTCTACTTCAAGCCCATGCCAATTTCGTGCAAATGCTCCACAAGAGCTGCATAGATTTCCAAGAGTATAATAAAACGAGTTATGGATTTTATCTAGTATGTCTGATCGGCGTATTGAAGGTTTAATACAGTTGGATTGGTTTTCAGTTGCTGTATCTTGTGCGAAAGTTGAGGATGGTCTGGAGGAATCTGCGAGAGGTCACTGAAGAAGAACTGGACAAACTTGAGAAGTCGTACTGGATGTGCCATAAAAAGATCGACCCGATTATTAATCCTACGAGTAACCGTACCTTTATATATGATGACTGATACTAGAATGTAGGAATTTTAACAGTATTAATGTTCCATGTTTCTTCCTTTTGTACGTTTGCTTAAGTTCTTAAGGAGATTGTTAAATATTAATAAAGTTGATTGTTTTCTTATACGATGAAATATGTTGTATATCAGCACACCTGCGGCCCCCCGCAAAGGACACTGTAGCAGTTGATTGAAGTAATTTAGGTAATTCTGCAATCAATTCTATTAAATGACTTCAGTTAATTCTGTGCGGCCCTTATGACAACACAAATGTATCCGTTCTGTAACAAATAAATAACAGAATTTTGGCAGCTTTTGGATTTCCACTCGAGAAGATTTCTCTTTTTTTAAGGGTATGACGACAAGGCGGTTTTTTTAAACAGTAGGTATATTTAGTTATCTGTAATGAACCTAATACAATTATTACCTCGCACATAAATGCTCTGTGCTGATTTATTTTATCTGTATTGCAATCCAAACAATGAATATTGTGGCAAAAGCACATGCGAGTTGCTTAAATGGGGTTTACAGTTGTTTTAACAAGATAAAGCCAACTTTAATTGCTTAAACTATAGTAAGTCTCTTTAACACAGTTCAAGTATATTACTGACGAGGTATAAAGTTGCTTAATCTACATAGGTTAAAATGTATTTCAACAAAATTGAGATCGTTTCTAATAGAATTGACTGTAATATATTAACAAGAACATGTCATTTTGACTAGATTTGTAATAGTGTTATCAAGATTAACTAGATTAGAAGCCCTTTAAAGGCTGCTTAAAGTGGGTTTGACGTCATTTAATTAAAGTTCTATATCTTTCGAGTTTATTCGTGATTTTTAGGAGAACCTGTACAACTTGGTAGTTTAAACTGTATTGGAAGCAGTTTGTATATAAAAAGTGTTATTGGGGGACTTAAAATAATGATTACAAGATCAAACACAGGTATGTTTAGCACCATTAAGCCATTGTAACAAGCCTAAATTTCACATAAATGAGAATAAATGCTGATTAAACAAGATTTTAACTCATTTAACTAAGATGAAAAGTCTAAGTGGGATTAAAATTATTTTAAAGGTACTAAAATGATTTAAACAACTAGAAAACCATTTAACAAGCTGAAAGTCCATTAAATAGGATTTGATTATTTAAACTAGGTATTTGAATAGTCGATCTAGATATTAACGATATAAGTTTGATTATGAGCATCTTAACGAAACGAGTTTGATTGCCAAAACGAGGGGGTGAGCCGAGTTTTGCGGTCATCAAACGAGCCTTATTAAGTGCCATAAGCAAACCTGTATTGTTCAATATTTTATGTTCATCAATAAATTCTGGTTCAATGTATTTTTTGTATAAAAAGAGGACGGTAATGAAGCTCTTAACGATACTAAAATGAATTTGGTTAATAGTCTGCAACAACACCGATGAAGATAAACGTCATTAACCCATTCTAACAAACTTTAAATTTTGCATAAATGAGATTGAATGCTGATTAATTAAGATTTAAATTAGTTTAATTTAGCTGAAAAGTCAATTTAAAGAGCACTACAATTATTTTAGAAAGACTAACATGCTTTAAACAATTAGAAAGTCATTTTAGCAAACTGAAAGTCGTCTAGAATGGAACTAGATTAACTAAGTTGAAAGGTCGATTTGAGTTTAGAACTGAAAAAAATTATTTTAAAGGATCTAAAATGATTATAAATAAGGTTTGAGCTCATTTTACTAAGTTGAAAAGTCGATTTAAGTAGGATTAAAATTATTTCAAAAAGACTAAAATGTTTTAAACAATTAGAAAACTATTTTAACAAGCTGAAAGT
This sequence comes from Agriotes lineatus, assembly GCA_940337035.1. Taxonomy (NCBI): domain Eukaryota; kingdom Metazoa; phylum Arthropoda; class Insecta; order Coleoptera; family Elateridae; genus Agriotes; species Agriotes lineatus. The sequence goes on from OW679203.1 coordinate 60,192,135, forward strand.
CTACTACCAGAGATTTGAATATTTAAATTATATGAATAGTCGATTTAATGAGATACCTTTAAGTATCTATAACTAAATCGACTATTAATGTAGTTCAAATTATCAGGTATTGATTAGTCGACTTTTAGCTTGTAGAAATAGCTTTCTAATTGTTTAAAGCACTTTAGTCCCTTTAAAATAATTTCAGTTTTACTTGAATGGACTCTTCAACTTAGTTATGCAAGTTCACATCTTGTTTAGGCAGCATTTAATCTCATTTATTTATGCGAAATTTAAGTTTGCTACAATGCTTAATGACATTTAAATGTCATTAAGCCATTGCAGCAAACTTCAATTTGACAGAAATGACATTGAACGCTGATTAAACAAGATTAGAACTAGATTAACTAAGTTTAAAAGTCGATTTAAGTAAAAATTAAATTATTTTAAAAGATCTAAAATTATTAAATAAGGTTTGGGCTCATTTAACTAAGTTGAAAAGTAGATTTAAGTGGGATTAAAATTATTCCAAAGCGACTAAAATGTTTTAAACAGTTAGAAAACGATTTTAACAAGCTGAAAGTTGACTAAACAGTATCTGATTATTTAAACTACATTAATAGTCGATTTAGTGAGATACCTTTGATGTCATTAAGCCATTGCAACAAACTTAAATTTGGCATAAATGAGATTGAATGCTGATTAAACAAGATTGGAAGTATATTAACAAATTTGAAAGAGCGATTTAAGTAAAACTGAAATTATTTTAAAGGATCTAAAATTATTAAATAAGGTTTGAGCTCATTTAACTAAGTTGAAAAGTCAATTCAAGTAGAACTGAAATTATTTTAAAGGGACTAAAGTGCTTTAAACAATTAGAAAGCTATTTCAACAAGCTGAAAGTCGACTAATCAATACCTGATTATTTCAACTACATTAATAGTCGGTTTAGTTAGATACTTTTAATGTCATTAAGCCATTGCAGCAAACTTCAATTTGGCATATATCAGATTGAATGCTGATTAAACAAGATTGGAGCTAAATTAACTAAGTCGAAAGGTCGATTTAAGTCAAAATGAAATTGTTTTAAAAGATCTAAAATTATTAAATAAGGTTTGAGCTCATTTAACTATGTTGAAAAGTAGATTTAAGTAGGATTAAAATTATTTCAAAGCGACTAAAATGTTTTAAACAATTAGAAAACTACTTTAACAAGCTGAAAGTCGACTAAACAGTATCTGATTATTTAAACTACATTAATAGTCAATTTAGTGAGATACTTTTAATGTCATTAAGCCATTGCAACAAACTTAAATTTGTCATAAATGAGATTGAATGCTAATTAAACAAGATTGGAAGTATATTAACAAATTTGAAAGGGCGATTTAAGTAAAACTGAAATTATTTTAAAGGATCTAAAATTATTAAATAAAGTTTGAGCTCATTTAACTAAGTTGAAAATTAGATTTAAGTGTGATTAAAATTATTTCAAAGCGCTAAAATGTTTTAAACAATTAGAAAACAATTTTAAGAAGCTGAAGGTTTACTAAAAAAGGATTTGAATATTCAAATTAGGTACATTATTAGTCGATTAAGTGAGATACGTTTAATGTTATTAAGCATTGTAGCAAACTTAAATTTCGCATAAATGTGATTGAATGCTGCCTAAACAAGATTTGAACTTGCATAACTAAGTTGAGAGGTCGATTACAGTAGAAGTGAAATTATTTTAAAGGGATTAAAGTGCCTCAAACAATTAGAAAGTTATTTTAACAAACTGCAAGTTGACTAAACAATTCCTGATTATTTAAACTACATTAATAATCGATTTAGTGAGATATGTACTTTTAATGTCAAGAAGCCATTGTAGCAAAGTTAAATTTCACATAAATGAGATTGAATGCTGATTAAACAAGATTGAAACTAGATTAACTAAGTTGCACGGTCGATTTAAATAGAATTGAAATTATTTTAAAGGCTCTGAAATAAGGTTTGAGCTCGTTTAACTAAGTAAAGGAGTCGATTTAAGTGGCATTAAAATTGTTTCACAGAGACTAAAATGTTTTAAACAATTAGAAAACCATTTTGACAAGCTGAAAGTCTACTAACACCGGTTTGAATATTTAAAGTACATTATTAGTCGATTTAGTGAGATACTTTTAATGTCATTAAGCATTGTAGCAAACTTAAATTTCGCATAAATGAGATTGAATGCTGCCTAAATAAGATTTGAACTTGCATAACTATGTTGAAAGGTCGATTAAAGTAGAACTGACATTATTTTAAAGGGACTAAAGTGCCGTAAGCAAGGAGAAAGTTATTTTAACAAGCTGAGGGTCGACTAAACAAGACCTGACTATTTATAATCTACATTAACTGTCGATTTAGTGAGATACTTTTAATGTCATTAAACCATTGTAACAAACTTAAATTTGTCATATATGAGATTGAATGCTGATTAAACAAAATTGGAAATAGATTAACTAAGTTGAAACCTCGACTTAAGTAGAACTGAAATTATTTTAAAGGATCTAGAATAATTAAATACGGTTTGAGCTCATTTAAATAAGTTGTAAAGTAGATTTAAGTGGGATTAAAATTATTTCAAAGCGACTACAATGTTTTAAACAATTAGAAAACGATTTTAACAAGCTGAAAGTCTACTAACAAGGATTTGAATATTTAAATTACACAAATAGTCGATCTAGTAAGATACTTTTAATGTTATTAAGGATTGTAGCAAACTTAAATATCGCATAAATGAGAGTGAATGCTGCCTAAACAAGATTTGAACTTGCATAACTAAGTTGAAAGGTCGATTCAAGTAGAAATGAAATTATTTTAAAGGGATTAAAGTGCCTTAAACAATTAGAAAGTTATTTTTACAAGCTGAAAGTCGACTAAACAATTCCTGACTATTTAACCTACATTAATAGTGGTTCTAATGTCATTTAAAAACTGTAGCAAACTTAAATTTGGCATAAATGAGATTGAATGCTGATTAAACAAGATTGGAACTAGAGTAGCTAAGGTAAAAGGTCGATTTAAGTAAAACTGAAATTATTTTAAAGGATCTAAAATGATTAAATAAGGTTTGAGCTCATTTAACTATTGAAAAGGCGATTTAAGTGGGATTAAAATTATTATTATACTTTTAATGTCATTTAGCCATTGTAGCAAACTTAAATTTGGCATAAATGAGATTGAATGCTGATTAAACAAGATTGGAAGTATATTAACAAATTTAAAAGGGCGATTTAAGTAAAACTGAAATTATTTTAAAGAATCTAAAATTATTAAATAAGGTTTGAGCTCATTTAACTAAGTTGAAAATTAGATTTAAGTGGGATTACAATTATTTCAAAGCGACTAAAATGTTTTAAACAATTAGAAAACTATTTTAACAAGCTAAAAGTTTACTAAAAAAGGATTTGAATATTTAAATTACATTATTAGTCGATTTAGTGAGATACTTTTAAGCATTGTAAACTTAAATTTCGCATAAATGAGATTGAATTCTGCCTAAAAAAGATGTGAACTTGCATAACCAAGTTGAGAGGTGGATTAAAGTAGAACTGAAATTATTTGAAAGGGATTAAAGTGCCTCAAACAATTAGAAAGTTATTTTAATAAACTGCAAGTCGACTAAACAATTCCTGATTATTTAAACTACATTATAGTCGATTTAGTGAGATAGGTACTTTTAATGTCAATAAGCCATTGTAGCAAAGTTAAATTTCACATAAATGAGATTGAATGCTGATTAAACAAGATTGAAACTAGATTAACTAAGTTGCAAGATCGATTTAAATAGAATTGAAATTATTTTAAAGGATCTAAAATAAGGTTTGAGCTCGTTTAACTAAGTAAAGAAGTCGATTTAAGTGGGATTAAAATTATTTCACAGAGACTAAAATGTTTTAAACAATTAGAAAACCATTTTGACAAGCTCAAAGTCTACTAACAAGGGTTTGAATATTTAAATTACATTATTAGTCGATTTAGTGAGATACTTTTAATGTCATTAAGCATTGTAGCAAACTTAAATTTCGCATAAATGAGATTGAATGCTGCCTAAACAAGATTTGAACTTGCATAACTATGTTGAAAGGTTGGTTAAAGTAAAAATGAAATTATTTTAAATGGACTAAAATGCCGTAAGCAAGAAAGTTATTTTAACAAGTTGAAAGTCCACTAAACAAGATCTAATTATTTATAATCTACATTAACTGTCGATTTAATGAGATACTTTGAATGTCATTAAACCATTGTAACAAACTTAAATTTGTCATATATGAGATTGAATGTTAATTAAACAAGATTGGAACTAGATTAACTAAGTTGAAAAGTCGATTTAAGTAAAACTGAAATTATTTTAAAGGATCTAAAATAATTAAATACGGTTTGAGCTCATTTAACTAAGTTGAAAATTAGATTTAAGTGGGATTAAAATTATTTCAAAGCGACTAAAATATTTTAAACAATTAGAAAACTATTTTAACGAGCTGAAAGTTTACTAAAAAAGGATTTGAATATTTAAATTACATTAATAGTCAATTTAGAGAGATACTTTTAATGTCATTAAGGATTGTAGCAAACTTAAATATCGCATAAATGAGAGTGAATGCTGCCTAAACAAGATTTGAACTTGCATAACTAAGTTGAAAGGTCGATTCAAGTAGAACTGAAATTATTTTAGAGGGATTAAAGTGCCTTAAACAATTAGAAAGTTATTTTTACAAGCTGAAAGTCGACTAAACAATTCCTGATTATTTAACCTACATTAATAGTGGATCTAGTGAGATACTTTTAATGCAATTTAAAAACTGTAGCAAACTTAAATTTGGCATAAATGAGATTGAATGCTGATTAAACAAGATTGGAACTAGAGTAACTAAGGTAAATGGTCGATTTAAGTAAAACTGAAATTATTTTAAAGGATCTAAAATGATTAAATAAGGTTTGGGCTCATTTAACTATTGAAAAGTCGATTTAAGTGGGATTAATATTATTATTATACTTTTAATGTCATTTAGCCATTGTAGCTAACTTAAATTTTGCATAAATGAGATTGAATGCTGCCTAAACAAGATTTGAACTCGTTTAATTAAGCTGAAAGGTCGATTTAAGTAGAACTGATACTACAAGTCGAAAATCGTCTAAATTGTGTTTGATTATTTAATAGTAATTTACGATACAAGTGCGTAAAGCTAGTCTTTAGTCACGATTGGGATTGTTAACTGAATATATTAACGCACGGCTAAAGTAATTAAGAACACATTGATTTTATTCGTAGTCTTCAAAAAAGAATAAATGTATTCTTATAAAATTATTTGAATATAAATAAAATGAGGAAAACAAGTAAATTATTAAATCTCGCCGGTCAGAACAAACGATAAAATAATTTCTTTATTGTCTTTATTATCTTTTGCATACCTTTAAGTGACTACACTTTAATAACGTCGTTTGTAAATTCCCGGCGCAAAATGCTTGTAAAAAATGAAAGTGTAATGACGCATTAACCGAGTCAAACAATCTCTCGCGGATGCATAACGTAGTTTTTACACGCGGTGTGCTTGCTATTCTTACAATCGAAATAACTAATAAAAATATAGAGGCACCTGCTAGTACTTTTTCTAACAACAAAAAATGGCTCACATTATTGGTTAACTCGACCTCAGCACAGTGAAAAAGTGTTTATTGTACATGTGTGAAAAATCTTTATCGCATGTTGTAAAAAAGAATAAAAATAGATCACGTAAAAGTTAAACTTACTAGTCACACTAAAATTGCAATACAAATCAGTTTTTAGTTCTATAACGGCCAAATACGTCCGACGCTAACTTATGGTTGAAATTGCGGCGAATAACCTTCTAGACTGTAAACAGTGTCATTATTATATTACATTCAGAATGTTTCCTTTTCCCAACAGGCTCTTTTAGGGTGACATTTTTGCTAGTACACATGCGAAATAATTAGACTTAACAAGATTGGGTTATGTTGTTTTCAATTCGTGGTTATGATTTTTGACGGTTTACACTGTTGCCAGTTAAATTTTTGTCTCGTTTCATAAAATTTTCGCAATTTTGACATTAAAATTGCAACAATGTCAATAAGCAGTTGTAAAAAATGTCAGGATTCATGTATGTAACCTAATAAAAACATATAACGGCTTACTGGTAGGGGGAAACATTGTGAATGGTTTATACGGAGTGATTTTAAAAAAAATTGCAGTAAAAGTTAGTAGGTTAGGTTTTGTTTATTATTTGACACAGACTGACGCAAAACTTAACCTGCAAATCTCGAATTTGACATAGACTGATAACACACTTCAGTATTGCCAACTGATGCAGGCTATCCAGGGCCTGCTACAACTGAATTTTAAAAAAAAATCACTAGGTATAATGTTCTAAAATTTAGCCTACTTTTTAGTTTGATATATTTAAATAAATATCTATAAATTAGTTACTGTGTGGATACAAAAACTGCAATGGAAAATAAAAAAAAAGTATATAGGCTTCATATAAGGCTACTAAAGGATTTTGAAACGTGATTTGCTATGTATGACTACCATGTCATATATAAGTAGTATTTGCTACAGGTGATGACTTTGATGATATCTTCTAGCTCGTGGTAGACTACTTACTGTAAGTTTCAACAAGTACATTATCTGTATATAAAATGTAGAAGTTGAGGAAAAAAGTTCAGTGCTTGCTGTATGTAAATGCAACATAAATTCAAATAAAGGGAAAGTATATTTTTCTGCAAATAATGTTTATACAACAGATTCTTTTATAGAACCTTGAAAGTCGAAGGCGTTGGTTATATACCGGAATGCCCTCCTACTGCATCATCATCAAATCGTTGCTCTGACAGGCTTGATATACAAGCACTTCCTTACACTTCGCAGCAAGGCTTGTAGTGAATAAATTAGAGGCCTCGCTGACGGTTTAAGCGTGTTCTGCAGGCTATGAAATACAAACGGATTTTCCTGGGTTAGAGCAGGGATTAACATAGACCCTTTCGATCATGGAATCAATGAAAGATGCCTAGATTAAGTATTCTATTTAATTATGGAACTTTTACAATATGGAGTAAATGTTTCAATTGACAAGAGAAAAGTTTTCCTACAAAACCGTTGAAAAGCATTACAACTTCCTTCCACCGTTCCTGATATAAACAACTCAACTTCATTACACTACGAAACTTGCTTTCATTGAAAGCATTGTGCGATAGGCGCTAGTTACCGCGCTAGCTACCGAAAATTCCATAGAGGGGAATTAGAGAACGCAAACCGCAAACAAGATCGGCTTTTGTGTCGACGAGGAGGGAACGTCAACATTGATAATCGCATTCAATAGTCAACGCACGTCGAATTAGATGTTAATCTGCCCCGATTGGGCTGCAATCCTTGTCGAAATGCCCAGCATTGTGATATGGCAGTGGAAATGGATTTATTGAACACTGGTTTTCAGGCTGTGGGTTTTTGTGAGTTGAACCAAGCTGAGCCCTACTTTGAAGGGGTGGAGGACGACGTCATTCTGTTTAATTCGATGCGTAACTGCCAGCAGACTCGGTATAATTTTGTAAATTTATACCATTAGGGAAGCATAATTTCATCTAGCCATCCTCATTAAATTAAGCGGCAGACTGTGTGGTAACAATAAGCTCCATAAATGGATAAGAATGCCTCAAACTGTTGCCTGCATCTCCAACAACATTTGCATTTGAATGGAGTACTTGCCCCGACTTTAAAATGGAAATGTAGGTAAAGGTCGTAATAGATTAACTTCTGAGCGAAAATGTGTTGCACAGAGTGTGGAGTAATGAAGTCTGCAATGCATATTTCTGTAGATAGAAAGTTAAAGACGACGATTTAGATTGTGCTCGAACGATTGGAAAAACATCAAATAAAGCTCCCCAACAGTAATATATAACCTAACTAAACAAACACAATAGCCTGTTGGTTAAATACAATTTTGAACTGGTTGTATTGTTGTGAAAACAGCACATACTGTTCTATGTTAAATAAATTTATCAAACAATAATATTTGCTTTCAAAATATTTTGGTCGTTGACACCAGAGAGTAGATATATGGTAGGTATATACCCTGCATGAACATTTCGGCACATCAACTGAAGTAGGAAGAACCACACGTGAAATTTATAAAAAAAATCCTGTAATCGTTATATCGCAAGAGGAGCATAACATGTAGTATATAAAGAATTTAATATGTACCTAAAGACATCACATCATTAAAACTCGTGTTTATCTGGGGATAGGTAAGGATTGATTTTTATATGAATATCAGTGATGATGGTGCAGAGATCTCTGTTGACCCCTTTTTAAAAATTTCCGCCGCTCCTGCATTTGGCTCTCACAACGAAGGAGAAAGAGTTCACGTTCCGTTGAGTTCTCACAACAGACAGTCAAGCTAAGGGTTTGTGTGTGGTGTGGACGTCATTTGTTTGGTGAAAGTTGCTGCTTGGGAAGCCAATTCTGAGACATTACGACCAGCATCAGATATATCTAGCTTTTTGAAGTACGGCTGATTCATATTAAATTCCGATCTCGTCTCGTTTGAGTATCGCGGAATTTCATATCGATCTCCGTCCATACTTTATCGTTCTGCCAGTGCAGCGCTAAAGGTCTTCTGTCGTACCGCGTATAGAGGAACGCACCCCATTACCGAGCCATCACCGTTCAGCATCGGTTATCGCATATAGTCGTCTTCCGATATAAACTGCACCTACTTTATTTGAGTGTTTTATTATTTAGTATGGCATGTGTAATTTACCGTCAAATTGAAATACGTTCTATGTACATAAGCTAAGATTTTGTACGCGTTTTAATGATTAAGATTACAAATAAGGTTTGGGGCCTATCTACTTCTATCAAGCGAACGCATTAATAAGTTTTGCTTATCTCGTTATGTGTCGTCACGAGAAGTAAGTTGAATTCCTTTCAATTGTTTGATTACCTTTCTTCTGAGCCGTATAAACGTATTTTCATAAATATCATCTTAATTGACTCCTTAAATGTCTGTATCTGTAAAGCGCTGTGCAGTTCTTCGTATTTTGAATGCAGATAAACTCCATCGTCGAGAGAAATATTTTGCTGATGGAATTCCCCATTAGATCGCCAGCATATGCACAAGGTAGCGCCCCTAAGTAACATGAATTGTCTCTGTATTTTTTCAGGTACAATTGTCTGGAATATCTTTAGCGAGCTCTCCCCCGCACTCACTCTGATCTACCGTTCCCCAATTTAGGTCTGTTATGTAATTTGGGTTTTGCCTGTAACAAAGTTTATTATATTTGGAGCATTCGCATGTCTAAACAAAGCAAAGTTGGTAAAAACATTAAAACCAGATTCATCTGAAAGTAAACTTCATATTATGTTGGAATTTAATCATCACACTATCATTTTTCAAATAAACAATCAGAGCAGTGCTTATTAGATATAAGAAGACTTTGCACTTCTTAAGAAATTTTAGCAGCTCCTTTTTGAAAATTTCTGGATCCATTTCTTGGGATGGATTATTCCCTATACTTCTTTATATTGTTTGGGTTATATATATATATATATATATATATATAACCCAAACAATATAAAGAAGTATATATATATATATATATTGATAAAGGGTACGTTGTCGCCTCCAAAGTAGATACTGAAGAAACGTTGTCACCTCATATATGACGTTGTCGCCTCCGGTTTCGGAGGCGACAACGTTTTCCCATTTTTTCATCGGTTCTGATCTTAAGACATCATCTAGAGACCTAAAATAAAAAATTGGTCGGAGGTGTCAACGCAGTCTCCATACTCACAAAAAAAGTTTTTAGTTCCCATATATACCGCTGGCGCTAGAGTCGCACAAAACATATAAGGGGAGCACGTTGTCGCCTCCGATTATATAAATCTTATATTTGTATCACATACGTTACTTTGCCGCCTCCGCTAATTGGCAACCCTGAACGAGAGGTCATAAGGATGTTTTCTTATGATTTCTTTATATTATATTTGCAGCTCGCGAATAATCAATGCTATTAGCTGTCATGACACTAAGCCTATATAGAATACAAATAAGCTAAGCGTCATGACAGCTAATAGCATTGATTATTTTTGTTAAGAAGCAATTTGGAACTATTAGTAAACGTGCAACGACATCACTTATCTATATATGTATATGTATTTTTTTTTGTATTTAATCCATTAGTTGTAGGCAATGTGTCCACGGTATGTATCTACGTTATTCAAGGCGCCACTGGAAGAGCAAGGGTGGGAAACCACTAATTTGAATTGGCGTCTTGTGATTTCTTCAGTCATATTATTTATTTTGTGTTTGTTCAATATTGTATTTATATGTTTTATTTCTGGTTGAGGAATAAATATATTATTATTAAAAAAACAAGAAGTGCAGTGATCCAGTGATAGTGTAATGATGTCATCAAGGGCTAAGTTGATGTTAAAAATTTGCAGTAGGTACTACCAAAAAACCTTTAAGTATTACGCCAACAAATTGAACATGTGTAAAATATAATACTACACCATTTAACATATTTCGTAATAACTTCATACGGTGTTCTGCATAATCTCCATTCGTTTTAAAATTAAAAGCCATTCAAACATTTATTACTTGTTAATTTCTAAGGCATTAATTTAAGACTATTTTTGCACCGAGCGGGGGAATCCCTTTGCGCGCTCGCTCGGTCCGTGCGCACGATAATTCGAGAACGCTTTAAGCTATCTGGATACAATTTTGTATGCAGATTTTAAAGAAAAATCGCAGATCTAGGTTTGTGAATGGGCCAAATTGGTCCAAGATAGATAAGGCTCTTTGTCATGACTTAGTAATTTATTAACCGATCGGAACTAAATTTAAAACGTACTCATTCCATTTAAAACCATGCTCGAATACTAACTTTGACAACTATATTTTAAATTAGATAGTATTCTTTTGGCCGTTTTTAGAATCTTAAAAATAAAATTTCTCAAGAAATGTCTATCGCCATAAAATTCTATAGGCGGATTCTAAAGTGCAATCGTAAATGTAATTTCGGGAATCGGCCCTATCGGTCCAAAAATAGATAAGGCCCTTTGTCATTTATCAGTTAATTATAAACCGATTGTGACCATCTTTGCAACATGTTTATTCAATTTGAAACCATGGCCGAATAACAATTTTAATAGCAATATATTCATTAGAAAGTGCAATTTCAATACTTTTCAAAAAGTTAAAATTTATTGAGAACCCCTTAGACTATTGCCACAAAATTTTATAGACAGATATAGATTTGTTGAATTTTGATTGGCTTTACTTTGCACCATCCTCTTAATTTATGCTAATTAATATTTCTGTGATTCTAATTTACGAATTGAGCTCTGCCTTATTGCCATTTATTCTAAAGTAATTCCATCTAATATTGGCAATGCTTTACCAACGTAGTTATGAATTAAAATTTCTGATGTAACTTCTTGCAGTTACCTGATTTACCCCAGCTCTGTGCTTTATTGACTTGCTTTATTTATCTATGCTGCAAGCAGAGTTGAGTAACGGGCTAACTACCATCTCAATATATTACAATGGTGGCTTGGCTTATTGTATTTTACAAGCCATTCAGTTAATTGCTTTAATATTATGTAAAATGTTATAACGCTGAGACACCTTTTATTTAATTCGAAATTTTATACCATTCTGTTTAATAACTGTAATGAATTTGAGACTCTTAATAGCGTGTGGGCCGTTAATCTAGTTATCTGTTCTTTGATATTCTAATTTTATATGGATTTTTAATTATTGACTGCTACTAAATGCCAGTTTGACTTTTAACAACTATCAAACAATAATCAAATCAAATTGGACAAATATTCTTTCTATTCACAAATCAAAGACTCCGATCACCAAAGTAAGTACTATGTTATTTTTATTTCACTCATGTAATTGTTTTTCTTATTCAATATTCTTTTATAGAACTAATTAACACCAACCTGTTTTCCTCTTATTTCACTGCTATTCACATTAAACACTACTGCTCCTGACGTTCACAGCTAAGCTCATTGACAGCCAAACCTCAATACTCCTCCAACCTCCTGCACGTTACCGTCAATCGAACAGTCTCCTGGTAAGTTTCCACTAACTGATGGTATCCAAACTAATTTCCCGTTGTCCTCAGCTCCTACCTTGTAATAACCAACCCAAAAATAACAATCCAAATCAATCAGTCACGTCAGCAATCCCAGCAAAACGATTGATCAGTCCTCCGTAGAATCTTCAACTCCAGTAATGAACACCAATTATATCTTGCATGTGCCAAACAATCCAAATCCACTTAAATTATTGTTATCTTCTTACTAGTAACTATTTAAACCGTATTCCATAATCTCTCCACCGATGGTATGCTTGTATTATCCGTTAATTATATTTTCACTTATCTTCACTTCGTAGACTTGTTAATATCTTTTATTTTGTATAATACCAAATTATTCTCCTTAATCAAGTCAAAATTTCTAGTTTTTATTAATTCTAAATGGAGTTTTCAAAAATGTGTTTACATAATTTCAGTTTGTTATTTCTACTGCCGCTTAAACAGAATTACTATCTATATAGTTACAATTATTACTGCACACCTTTAAAATTAAATAATCTGATCTATACCTACTACACTTTTTTATTCTCATATTAAGCATATTTGTTCCATAATAACATTATCTTATCTTTCATATTAACTTTCACCACTATTACTGAATACTCAATTGCCATAACTTTCAAAATAAAATCCAATTTGTCTCAAATTTAATTTCTATTACTCAATTCAACTTAACTAATAATCTTATTCAAAATTTTCTAAATTTGATTGTATTAATCTACCAAATTTATTTCTTTTAATTTTTCTTTAATAACTGATCTTTATGTATTATAATAATATATATAACAACACTATACTGTGTCATTTGAGATTTTAGTTACCTAGCCTACCAAGGAGACTAAAGTTACTTCAATTATTTTAATTCTTCGATACAATTGCTTACTACGACCGATTAGAATCTTAGAAACCCCGGTACATGATATGATACAACACCGAAATCTAATGGTTTTTGGATAAAAAATGGAGCTGACGAGCGGCAGATAAAGTTATTATCTGCCGCTGACGAGATCAAGTAATTTTCTTCGAATTTTGTTCACAAAGTTGTAAATAATTTGTTATAAAAACGTTTGAAGAAAAAATACTATATGTGATTCGGAGCAAAAGTATCTTTATGTGGCTCGGCTGTACTTATCTGCCTCGCAAGCTCGGCAGATAACCCGTCCAGCCTCGCCACATAAAATATAACTTTAGCTCCTAATAACATAATATACTATTATACAGAAGCAAAATATAAATGGAACCGTTATGGTTGTAAAATCTAAACTGCAACATCTAATTAAACTTGCGAATAAAAATTAGTTGCTATACGTAAAATATTTCTTGCAGTTATACTTTTTCAATTTTTCTTTTCTTTTTTTAGAAGTGCAAGTCTTATAATTTCAAAGTTTACCTGGTTAACTTACCATTTTGTTTTACATACCTACTTATGTACTTACCTATCCATATGAATAAAACATTCTATAACTGAGTTTATTTTCATATTCCAGATGACCATATCACATTTCGTGGTGCCGAAATCAGAAAATGTGCTCTTTGCCAAAAATATGGTGCAAACTGTCAGTCTGTATGTGTATTCATGTTAAAAGTCCAGAACGTGGATAAAGTGGTGTCTATGTGACCTCCGATAATGTGGCAACACTGTTGGAGGCAACAACGACAACAAGGTGTACGCATATATACAGTTATCGGAGGTCACAGCGTACTTTCTGTACTCCCCATATATGACCCCTTAAAAATTAAAAAATCTTTTCCCCTCTCAAGGAATCCGGATTGGTTATCATTTCAACAACCCATATATACGTTTTTTGTCGATTTTGCTCCATGGGAAGACCCGGAGGTCAGGTCGCCTTTTCCATGCACCGGAGGCGACAAGTTACCGTGTATCAATATATATATATATATATATATATATATATTGCTATGAACACATTTTAAGCCTTTATAATTATAATAGCAATTAATATTTCAAGCATATCAAATATTATTTTATAAAATGTTCCAACAATGTGCTAGTTTACTTTTAGCAAATTGTATTAAATAGCGTTAGAATTGACAATAATTTTTAAAACAGTATTAAAAATAGTGTTAGCCTTGATTTAAACAACAAAATGTAATCAGAGCAGGCTGGAAAATAATGTATGTACGATCGAAGACAAACAATTGGGAAAAGGAAGCCAAGCTGTGAAGTGGTGTTAATTTTGGTTTCCCAATAAATAATTGTTAATACAGGAATAAATACCATTTTCCCAATTTAGTGTGTTTGAAATTAATTCTATATTCTTTGGGTACGCTGTAGTAAGTTGCAATAATTCGTAGCACCTCTGCAGAGGTTTATAAAAAGTGTTTGACTTGTGCATCGAGTGTTAAGCTGTTTTTACGAGATTGTGTACTAGGTTCGAGCAGTTTAATTGGAACCCTGTGAACTAGAGATAGGCAGCGACTTTCGTGGAAAGCAGTTAGAGCCGTAGATGTGGGACAACGGCTGAATTGGAGGCGTTTTCAAAGCGGTCGAACTACAGGAGTCGTTCTGCAAGTCATCAGCGGCTTGTATCTGCAAGCTAACGGAGAAAGAGAGGCCCAGTCATCGTGGGTCTTACTGGAGGCTTGAGTTAAGCCCTAGTTTAAATTGCAAAAGCAACATAAAGGTCAGGAAAGTTTATCCTGAAATATTTAATTTAGTGATTTCCAAGTGGCGTCGGTTTTTTGTGCACTTTCGGCAGACGCGTAATCTGAGTGTTTTTTTGTTTGCGAAGTGTATTCACTTACTGCTACTGCTACCACCTAGGCAATGCTTTAATTGTGTAATCACAGATAATTGTCGAATAATAGTGAATTTGTTTTGCGAATTTGTGAGGTCGGATCGCTATATTTGAATTTGGTTCCCATTAGTTAACATATTAATATTGCAGCGATCCCAGTGGTTAAATGAGTATTGTTCAAAGCGTTTACAATTTTAAATGATTAAAAATATAACACGATAATTAAGTTGATAGCAATGTATTTCAGTAATTTATACTAAATTAAGATAATACTTGCTAGGATGTAGAAACCCAACCCTTTGAGATGATAGTCGTTCATTAAAATTTAATAATAAAATGATATTTATTTAGATAAACAATCCGCAACGAGAACATCCATTATAATATGTTTGTGATCTGTATTTATTGCATTCTGAAAAGTATACAAGTTTAACAGTATATTGTCGATCCAAATCAAGGCTACATATAAACCTTGAGTTAATCACCATGTGGAAATTAAAAGCTTCGATCGGTAGACACCTTGGAATTACGATCACCTGTTATTGGGATTGTTATATTCCAGAGTAATAGAAGTCTTTTGTCTACTATATAATTTCTATCGGAAATTATGCAGTGTATAAATGATATATTACGTATGACATAGTATCGATTTTCCTGGCTGACGACAGTAACCACTTAAGAGCATGCATTTACAAAGCCTCTTCATTATAGAACGTCTATCGACATAGATAAGAAGATTATTTAACATCAATGAATTCGCAGCAATTCATGAAAGGGCTGTTACATAATGTAAATCTATGAGGAGCCGTGAAAACTGAATGCAGCAAGTACAGTTCCAACACGTGGAAAACTATTCTAGCTATACAAGGTTAATCAAATTCAAAAACACAGATATTTTGCTCATTTGAAAATGTCCATAACAGGATTAAATTTGCCTTTTACAACGAACAACAACCTCTAACAAAAATTAAGGGTTTATTTACAGATGAACAAATAATTAAAAATATACGAATACTACGTACAACGCCAAAAAGGACATTACTAGAATAATGGTATTTAGTTATGTTTTAGTTATAATTGGCATTGCTATTTAAATTTACTCGGAAGACTTGTATACAATTATCGAAGAAAATTTCCGAGAAAAGATAATGTGATGAAAAAACGTATCAAATACGTATATGAAATTGAATACCTTTAGACAGCTCAGCAATAATTTCACCAAAGAGTTATTCATGGGAATTTATTAAAAAAAGAACATAAAAATTCTTCCCTGGCTCATGGTTATTCAAAGTAAGGTGAGGAACAAGAATAAGAATCTCTGTGGAGCATACAACAATTCATTAAATACACATTTGGTGTTTATCTAAAAGTAGAAGATCAAGTATATGCATTAAAGAATGTAGACTTGTATAAGTGTTATAAGTAAGATATTGTTATGCCGGTTTGAAAAATCGACGCCGCCACTAATTGTATGCCAGCTGAAGAAATATATGCTTTGACTTCTTTACGGGAACGAATGGTAACGCGGGACAGAAGCTAATTAACTACCATCAAGTTAAGATGTCTTCTCGTTTGAGCACAATGTGATGTGCCAGCTCCACAAACATAAAACTATTTTGAAGTGCTGTTCATATCTAGTTGGTATATCGGAGAACTTCCTTTACGATTTTGTGTCGTTGCTTTCTCTTCGACGCTGTCTACCTCTTCAAGCCACAGCTTTGGTCCTGTTCGTCTAGCGAGTCCGCAATCAAAGTGGAAATCTTGGTTCTGTTCTGTTCGAAATCTTTACTCGAGAGCAGGGTCCAGTTATAATTAAACTGTATGTGTTTGGATTATTCTTAGGTTTGTCCGCTTATAAGGGATATATATTTTGCACCGCCTGGGCTGTGCAGATTTCTATTTGGAAATTGGTGGCGGATTTGTCGTCAGGTCATCTATACTGACTTCCCTGGTATCTCGATATGACGTCACCTGTTATGCGGTTTTAGAGATTTATTACGGGTCTCGGCCTTCGTAGCTGTGCCTGGCGAAGCGTGTTTAATGTAACCGTATCAGGTTTTATACTGTTTGATTTGTTGTAAAGCAAAATGCAGTACGCGTTTTCCAGTGAAGTATGTCTCTTTTCCGAGAAAATGGTGGCAAGGTAAGTCGACCCAGAACGCCATAGTGGCATCCTACACAATCGCAGACATTTTCCTCATTACTTATTAACTTGGGTATGTTCTAGTCAACAATTCACGCCCTCTGCCAAATAATACAAATAATTGAAAGCTAGACAGATTTTGTGATCATATCGGTAACTAAAAGGGTATTTAAAATAAATGTAACAATTATTGTCTGATTGATCTACTGTCGCAAGAACGTAAAAATTTCGGTAGATTCATTAAGGGACTATGGTTGCATTTGACATGGCACATCCTACGTGAATAAATTTGATTTGCAAAAGGTCATTCATTAAACTGTTGCGAAAGCTATGAAAACATAAAAATCAATGTAAATAAATAATTTGAGATACGTTTAAGCCACTGTTTTTTTATAAAAAAACAAATAAAGAACAGGGGCATAATGGAAGTATTGGAAAATGAAGACTAGTTATATGGACTAGTTATTCATAATGATAAGACGAAGATCATGAAAAGCGTTTTGAAGTATACTATTACGTTATACAGCGCTGAATAGTGAACATTCAAAGCACAAAATTATAGAAAATGAACTTCTGGATGTGGGTTCCATGGATTGTATCATCAACCAACAGATTAGGCTTTATAGAAATAAACTTTATGGTTTATTCCAAGTAGCACATTAGCGTATACAGAAATATTTTAGTATTTAGTCTTCTTTCAGATTGGTTTATGAAGAGATTTCTTGTTACTGGGTTGAGATTCTCACTTGCAAGGTGGTGACAGTAGGTACTAAAATTTGTACCAATTTTGGTCACTGTAACAGTTTGTAAACCTTTGTCTATTCAGTAATTAAGAACAAGCGACAGGACGTTACTGTTGCTCCTAGGACCATTGGTTAAGAACGCTGAATTTTCAGGACTTCCGAATTACTGACTGATATTAAGAAAAAAGAACCAATTATATTCAAGGGTAATACCACAAGCAGTGGATATATTTTTGACAAATATTTTGTCGTTTCCATGTAAATTATTGCGTTTAAATTTCACGATACAAAATCACATCAAAAATGTCACCGAGCCGAAGGCGAGTGACATTTAAATGTGATTTTGTTGAGTGAAATTTGCAATAATTTTTATGGAAATGGCAAAATATTAAAAAAATATATATCCACTTCGAGTGGTATTTGGGACGACTATTTAACAATATTAATACATAACGATTAACTTTATTGAAAAATACTCCAACAATTAATATAATTATTCATTCTCAATTAAATTCAGCGGAATACTTCCAAAACAAAGCATTTTAAAATTTTTAAAACAAGCCACACAGTTTGTTGGGGTTTAGTGTTACGTAACCTAGCGATATCACTAAGGACAGAACATCGTTGCTAAGCGATACAACCTTGAGTACGTACATTGTTTTGTGAATATTTTGCGTGGTGCCCAATATTCAGTGATATACTGATGTTATTGGTTGAAAAAAGCAAATGTCTGCAATGTGATTGGCTTATATGTTATAGTGTTGAATAGTCAACTATATCATTCTGAGCAATTACATGTCTATAGCTGGTACGAGCCTCGCACAGACAACAGCCTACAAATATCTGAGTTGCAAAATTCGAATAACCAGGAACAACCAAACCTGTGAACTACAACATAGAATATGGTTGATCTGGGCCGCTTTCGTAAATCTGCGAAACATCTAAAAATCAGACACTGCCTTAAGAGGAAGGTGTTTGACCAATGTGTTTTGCCAGTCCTGACTTACGGTGCGGAGACTCTGACACTGACCAAGATATCAGTAAATAAAATCAAAGTAAACCAATGTGCAATGGAAAGAGCCATGTTGGGATTGTCGCTTAGCGACAGGGTGACAAATGAAGAACTTCGCTGCAAGGTATGCAAAATAGAAATTATGCGGGAAATACCTGAACGAAGACGGGACATTAACTTCCAAGCAAGAAGCCATCCTATAAAAACTATTTTGAAGGAAGCATAACACACTATATATTTTAGTGCTCGGCTTCTTAGGGTTGGTGTGTTAATCAGAACACCGGAGCGAAGATTGATTGTGATTTTGTTTCGTTGATATAGACAATAATTACAGATTAAGTGATAAGGGTGCGTAGTTATGGGCTGGCGGCGGGCTAGTGATTGCAGTTTTTTTACAGAGCGGTAATTACACACTCGTGGTTGGCAAGGGCCCGAAGAGGCGCTCGGACAAGGGGTGAAGCCAAGAAGGAGAAAAAGTAAAACCTGAGGAGCTGCTTCGGCCTGGGCGTTATAGAAGCGGGAATCAACAACGAGTCGGCTTCCTGAAGTGTGCGTAATTTCGGTCGTTGAGAGGTACATCCTACGCGGGGCTGTGGAACGATAAACAGTGGGGCGGTCTCATGTAGAATGCATAGTATCCGGCATTGAAAAGTTTTACCTGGACGGGGCTATGGAGCTGGTAATAAAATGCGACTAGGGATGCTCGTCCGCCGAAGATGCTTACATATTCTATGCTAACAAAGGGTTTGACTGCAGAGATTGAATGCCAAAAACTAGGTGAACAGGGATAGTTTGACTTTAAGCGTGACTGTTAAAGCTGTTAGGTGAACCAGTAGGTTTGGCTTGCAGAGCTTATCTGTCTCTTGCTGCTTATCTTCGGGGTATTTCAACATTGTTCGGTCGTTAGTTCCAACAACCGACTTCGCAGTGCGCGTCCAGTTGCTGCGTTTTATTAAAATCTTTTGTCAGAGGTGACCTAGAACTATTTCATAGGCATCATGCTGCATCTGATCTCATTTGATCTGATCTGAGCATTGGCGTGCAGGTAAAGTTGATAAATTTGTGCTACCTTTGGAATTTAGCCGTTGGTCAGTTATAAACAGCGTTGAGTAATTCGGCCGTTAAGTTTTCTTTGAGAAGCCGATAGTTTAACGACTTGTTTCGAAACGTCGAATGTAAAAAGAGCTTTCTTTACTCTCGAAGAGCAGCGAGTTTAAAATTAATATTAATTTATGACCCGGCTTAAAATGTATACATTGGGAGGCCTGCATCAACAGCCGCCGTTGAGCCGTTGCCCCGAAAGCGGGTGTAGTTAATAAATCATATCAAGCGACACGAAACATAAAAAGAATTGTGATGTAAAACGGTAATAAATGCTCTCAGTAAAAAGATGAGTAGGGCAACAAGGAAAACTATAAGAAATTACAACATTAGAGAAATTATAGAAAAGATAAAATTTAAAGACAATTTCAATTTGTAGACAATTTCATTACGTTCCGAAATTTCGATTTTTTATACTTTGGAATTCCAGCGTTTCTCGCTTTATTTTGGTGCGTCTATTAAAACATTATGTAAACTCAGGCATTTGGCGACCTCTATCTCGGACTGCTAATAAAACTGCAATTCTATATTAAAGCACGCTTTAGTGTTTGCCGAAAAGCCGTTTTGAATATGCGCCACGCGGCGCTTGCCTTTAAGGTCATTTAGCATAACGACTTGATTTGTGCGAAGCAGTTGCTTTCCGCGCGTAAACTTCAGCACATTTCTTCAGATGGAGACCTGCTACTACCGCAGCTGCACAGAGCGCGAAAATATTGGGGTGACTTTATGCACCAGCAATGTCTGCATATGGGTTAGACAGAGCGCATAAGTATAACATTGGTACGTCTCCCTCCTCGATCCCAGTAGCGTGGCTTCAGTTTTCGAGCCAATTCATCTCAAGCATTCTAGGTGAGCGAAACGATTATTCGGTTCGAACAGCCTTCTGCGCTTCGGCGGCTGGAGGTCTGCTCTTGTTGATCCCGTTGGAATTAAACTAGTTGGAAAATTGTGTGTACCGTGATTTGGGGCTCCCATAGCCGCCTTGTTGTGCCGTCGATCGTCGCAAAACACGCTTCTTCCGGGTTTGCCCGAATAAGGAACTAGTTGTTGTGTCGTCCCTCTTTTCGAAGTATAGGGATGTGTTTCTAGTGGCCATCGGCAGCATAAACAGTGCCAATTAACCTACTCGGTCGTATCAAAGCAATGAATGCAATGACCATTTTCACAGATTTTATTACCTTAGGTTTTGTTAAAGTGCCAAGTTTCGAGGAGATGCGATGATAGATAATGTGAACTAGATTTAATATTGTGAATCGCTAAATTATACAGCCTTCAGACTATATGCGACGTAACATATTTATAGTAATAATCCAATCTCTTTCTCAGTGGCCTACTTTGCGTTGTTGTGTTTAAAACACCCGCGCCATTTAACCGTTTAATATCCGTTCACCAACACGAACCAACTTTAGTTGCGCCGTATTTGGCTACCTATTTTAGTTAATTTAACTTTACTAACCCATTTGTTTATTACTGTCTAAGGTATATTTGTCTACTTACTTTTAATAGACGCATTTCAATTTTTAAAAGTGTGATTTATGATATCTACATGTGTATATCGACCATTCTATATATTGTGCTCTTTTTGTTATGTTGTAAGTAAAGTGAAGAAGGAGAAAAAGAAGAAGGTGATGCAGCGCGAGCAAGGAAAACCAACCAAGGTAGGTTCAGAACCAGTTGAATTTCGAGTTTCTACAGGGGGTAAAACTCGTGACGCCCGTTTCCCATTTCGTTTCGATTATAACTACCTTCAGTGCGATAGCACCTCGCAATAATTAACGTCGTGCAAATTTAAACTACCCCCATCTCCATGAGCAATAGTCGGTCAACTTTCTGTTGCAGGCTAGTTGAAGTGTGATTATGGTGAGCTTTGCCTTTTTGAATTATAACGTGTCCTAACCACCAATTTATCGTGTAACAGATTAAGCGTCATGTCGTAAAAGTGGTTTTGTCCTGTAACAGGAAAAGAATAAGAAATTGATTGTATTGAGGGCTTGATTATCGTCAGGCGAAATAAAAATGACATAAATTCAAAATCTAAGTGGCAAAGTTGTGACTGATAGACAAGGGATATTGACGGTGTCAATATTTTCTATACAGATGATTTGCATTAGAAAGCCAGGACGTGAACGATGCGGTTTAAAAATAGAAAGCTGTAAACGTCAACTCTAAGGAGGTTTTTGAGGTACTTTTATTACGAATGAAAAGCAGCCGGTTGTCAGTCCAAAATTGTGCGATATAATCTTCCAAATGGGAAATATGAAGAAATTTTTTTAAAAAGTGCAGGAACGTTCTCTTAAACCGATGTTTGAATAAAGGACACATAGCGTCAACATGACAATATGCTGAAGTCATTCTACTTTATATAGTTAAGAATGGAGACAAAATGAACATTGTAAACTACCGACGGACCAGCTTGTTGTCCATTTTATGCAAATTGTCTACAAAAATCGTAAATAGTCGATTATCTACAAAATTAAAGTATCATCAGTCACTAATACAGCCAACATCAATTGAAACGTGGGAAGATTTAATTTAAAATTCATAGATTTCATAAATGCGTAATCAAGGAAATAAATAATAGTAACATTGATTGCTGCTAGGCCACTTACATTAATAGATATATCTAGACCATTATACACAGTGTGTCTCAGGATTCATGTTACAAGCGGTGAGATGGACTAAACATTTTTAAATTTTATTTTAAAGAGTATTTTAAGAATATTTTCAGTTTTTGAAAAAACAAGTTGGTCTTAACAGTGAAGCAAAAACTGCTTTCTTTTCAGGAAACTACCCTTTCTGTTTATGATGCGGCAAAATTTTACCAAAAAAAAGTTGTTTAGAATGATAAATTATGGCTCTATTCAAAATTTAAGGAAGATCTACCTACTTAATTAAACCGTTAAAATTGTATTTATTTAAAATGACGGGTTGATCTAAGTAAGTAGAACCTCCTGAAATTTTGTATAGTGCCATGATTTATTACTTTGAACCACTTTTCTTAGTAAAATTTTCCCGTATTATAAAGAAAAGGTGTAGTTTACCTGAAAAGAAAATACAATTTAGTTTGTTTAATCTAAAAATAACGGTTTAAAATAAGAAGGTAGATCTTTCTGAAATTTTGTATACGGTTATAATTTATGATTCTGGACCGTTAGCATTTTTCGTTCCGGGTTCCTGTATAGCCTCCTGTCGTGTATCATCAATTATTGTGTGTAAAGTAAGATTTCATATGCATGATCCCACTTTGTTGAAGATGTTATCATCTATACAATAGGTATGTTTGAAATATTTATGAACCGTCCGTTTTACGAGATTAAATTTTGAGCATATCCTCGTCTGGGTGTGCTAATCGTTATTTGGGACCGTGATTGACTGGCAGTCAGTTCGTCAGTATTACTTTTGTTTAATATTGAAACACTTGTTATATTGTTTATTGTAAAGGTAAATGTAGTACGCGTTTTTAAAAAATCAAGATTGCTATTAAGAGAAAGCTGGAGGCAAGGTAAATTGGATTTCGACCATAGTGCGCGTCCATTTCTCGAAGCCGAAAGCAAGGTAGTCTGTGATGAGATTTTTTTAGTACACCATTGTTTAATGACTAACCAACATGGCGGATCCTAAACAAAAATAAGTCTCTTTCAAAATGTTCTTTTAAACTAAAATGATTCTAACTGCGTTCAAAAACAATATATATTCCGATTCTGAGTGCGTTTTAAAAGCGTAGGTTTAGAAAAGCTCGACGTAAAAGCAAATGCATTAAAAGGCCTAACGGCCTTTTGCTGCCATAAAGGTCGAACTTAATTCATCGGGTGCATCTCCACCTGTAAACAATTAACTTATAAACACTATCCATTAAGGCGGCGTGAAGCTATTTGCGGAAGTAACCTTGACTTATCGAGCTTCCGGTGGAGTTCCGATAAGCGACATTTTTATGATTCAGTATTCAGTTTGGCGATACTGAAACGGTAGAGGACAAGTATGCAGGGAATAATAGCTCGAATCAATTTCATACAAGATTCAGCAGGTTATTCTGCGCGCCTTCCGCTCCCGTTTCCGAGTCTTTATTTTTAGCTCTGCAAGGAGCTTATTTCGCGACAGGAGACAACCCGGATACTCTAAATACTTGTTAGCGGCAAGCTTTGCGAGCTGGCTCGGTTGCTGTTCTGTGTACACATAATCAGACCGACAGAATTCAAAAATAGCGCAAGAAGGCGGAACTGATTTATTGCGCGGCGATCCATTCCACCCCTTTTTCTCTTCGGGAAAGCTCCCTGACGGGAAAATGTATTGGGGTTATCGCGGCTGCTGCTACGCCTGAGGATAAACCCTTAAATGGGAAACATTGCATAATGGGCACTTCAAACCCAGGTGGAAATCGTGCGTGTTTACAAGACCAGCAGCACATTCCGGCGGTTTTTGTGGTTGCTCTGCGAATTTCCTCCTTTGAATATACTATTCCCCGTTTATACTTTAATGTGCATGCGGGTGGACAGAGTGTATCTAATGCAGTGGAAACGTTTGCAGAAGATTAATGTAATAGAAATAGGGCATGAGCATGTTTTAAAATGAGCATGTTTATGCAGGCAACTGGCATTACTGTACGGTTTTATATTCTGAAATGAATACTAGATTTGTATAAACGGTTTTGATTTAAAACGACATAAAAAGTCAATGATATGAGTCGCAACCAAATGCGAACAAATGAAAGTGTATAGGGAGGCGTATGTCCAAAAATGCAATGTATAAACGCTGTAACTAAGTGTCTAAGATCGTCTTAGTAATCCACTTAGAGATAGATAGGATGTGCTGACTGGGAGGAGCAGGTTTGGTAGCTACTGAACGAATGGAAATTTGATAATTGGTCTCAGAAACGCCATGCCAAACTTTCCCATTAAGATATGTTTAGACTACTTCAACTCACAAGGAAGTGAACACAGCCATGGTTAAGGCTGTACTGATTTTTTCAAAAATTAATTTTGTATAAAGTTTATAAGTCTGTAATAAGGTAGATATACGGTTCTAAACTTAGTGCAATTATTCAGTGTAAATTTTGCACGACCTAGTAGCATGACTTATATGAAAATGTTATATCAGAAACAACACTGTAGAAACTAGACCACTTAAACAAAAATAAATGATATTTCAAAGCTTAACTACTTGTAGTACATACTAAATAATAAAAAAATTACACTAGCAGCGGTATTTTCGGGTAAACATCAACATGTTTAGCTTCCCGCAACATTAACTTTCCCTTAGAACCCTTTTATGGTTTTGTTAGGTTTACCAAGCAAGTTATATTAAGCTAGTTCTTTATAAAAATGTACTGTTAAATATTATACATATACTTTAAAAGCCATTTGTTTGCTTCACAATAATATGATCCATAACTGAAAATGCGTTTTTAGAGTTTAGTTCATATTCTGGACACAGACCAATATTACGCTTGACGAACAGATTCAGAAATAAAATTACTGGAACGGCCTTGATTGTGCAAAAATCAGTTCATATGTTCACTTCCAACCTCGAGTGTACCTTCTCAAACTGCCTTTTAGCATTAATCATCGGTGAACGTCGATAAAGATATAATACACTGTATATATATCACAAAATTAGATTGAAATAAAAAGAGAAACATTAGCATGCAGTGACGTTAAAAGAAAGTTCGCTACTAATCAAATAAACGTTTCTTAGTTGAATACCTGTGCTCAAACAAAGTTGCTTTAATAGGGAATGATCTACCAAAATGAGGTTGATGTCATTCCAGCTGTCGACACACGGTTCGGACTCAATGTTGGGTAAACAAACACCATGGGGCTACTGTTAGCTATTTGTTAGATCCATATAAGCAACGAAAAGAAAAACACGCATGTGCTTGAATTCCACTAACGGGAGAATTTTAAATTGTCCAAATCCGGAATTAGTCAAAACATAAGTGGCGAGCTGCCCGGTAATACAAAATTACACAGCGCCCGTTTCCATACAGTATAGCTTTTACATAATAGACCCCAAATTTCGTTCACAATTTAGTTAAGAACCGGCACGAAGGTTTCTAGCGAGCACAAACGTCAGATGGCCCTGAAGCATATTAATTTATGGTCCAAAGGCAAACGGCATACGACAAGAGAAAAGCGTTAGGTTCAAACTGCTCAAAAAGCTGCCTTAGTTCACAGCACAGCAAAAACTTCAAGCCACTACAACAATTGTCGGTATAACGGACCCCGACGATTCAAGAAAGTCGGAGGCGAACACAGGAACGTTTGAGTTATTCTAACGCTGATACAAAGCTGAAGTAAAATTATCTCAACAGGTTGGGTCTTTACAAAAATTCGTTCTATGATAAGTTTGCTAAATAGTATTAGGTCAAATGCAAACCACTGAAAGTCAATATAAGTATAACCTAAAATTAATTTATATTCCATTGCTATTGTAAAGATCATCTCAAACAAATTGATATACGCATAATCGAGTTGATAAATGATGTCATTTTTGACAGTGGTCTATTATGAGATGTTTTATCCGACTTTTCCCACTGTCTTGGGTGTTTATGACACGACGTTTCGGGAGTTTTTGATCTACTCTCGTTTTCAAGTAAATGAACTCCTGGATAGTGCTGAGAAGGACTGATTTTTGTACGTCTTTTCACGTACACCCGTATCTACCCCGGACCGGGGGTTTGAACCCGGAACCACTGATCGCTGTACAGGAAGACAACTAAAATTTTGGTATACGAATTTGCTTACGTAGGAAGTGCCATAGCCAAGGATGGAAGATGTGATAACGAAATCACAACAAGAATTTCAATAGCGACAAGGACATTCTCTAAGATGAAGAACTAGTTAAATTCTAATACAGTATTAATAAACACAAGAAAACAGTTGATCAAAACGTATACATGAAGCGTGCTATTGTATGGGTCTGAAGCGTGGACGATGGGAGCAATAAGTAGGAAGAAGCCTTCGAATAGTGGTGCCCTTGGAAGAATGCTGAAAGTAAGCTGGATAGGTACAGCTAACAACGAGGAAGTCCTAAGGAGAGCCGCCAAAGAAGAAGAAAACAATTATGAAAGTAGATACTGAGAAAAACAAATAGCTTAATAGGCCATATTTGAAGAAGATAAAAAGATAACTGCGATAATGGAAGGTAAAACCGAAGGAAAAAATGCAAAAGGAGGAATATATCTTGTGATCCAAAAAAACTCATTTAGGATAGGTCTTGGAAAAAAAGATAGAAAATCTAGTCATGTCTTAACTTACGTCTGTAGGTGAATGTCAGATTGCAATTTGTTTATGAAAATATATGTCACTGTGACAGGTAAAAGTTAACAATGCATGAAGTTTATCACGCAAAAACGAAAATAAGATGGCGTTTACACAATGACGAGCGTAATAATCATAACAGTCAATAAAAATTGTTTTTGTTAAGTTTTTTGTATATTTTTAGGAAAATAATTCAAAACCAAGATGTAATTTAGTTCTCTCTGACTTAGTAGTTTATTTGCATCAATGGGTATATATCAAGTTACGGAACACTTCAATTTGAGCATGGCATACTGCGAATGAGTTTTTTTTTTTGGAACACTCGATGTAACACAGATCATGAATGACACAAGCTATACAAGCTATAAGACATAAAGAAAGGACTGCTAGGCAGAAGCACATGGGAGAGAGAGATACCACACACACTCACACGCACGTGTACGTGCTCTTTTGATTTTATCAATATTTATTTATTAATACATATATTCCAGGGACAACTAAACAAACGAAAGATTGTCTATGCCCCGATAATGTTTTAAGTACGCAAAACTATAAAGATGAAGAATACAGCTACGACGAGGATGAACTTGATAACTAATTCTGTGGTTATTTTGGGCACAAAGCTGATCCAAAGTCGGAGGAAAGTGGGGGAACAAAGAATGTATTCGACAAAGTTACAGTAGGCTGCGGTAAAAATGTTTACTTATGAGTAATTTTGCATATTAATCCAAAGACCGATATTTTCATGCAGTCGCCGAAACCCAAAAAGACCTACTAAAGAATAAAGCTAAATCAAAAGAGAAAATAAGGCCTACGTTTACTAAGAAAAATGTGATGCGTTTCAGGTATAGCGCAATTTGATCCACCAGTAATTTCAGAATTATTGATTATTTTTCTATGTACATTGATGACAGTGATTTCACTAACATTTGTGAATGTTTATATGTAAAATATATGTTTATGTATACGTCACAAGCTTTCATATCTTATAGTACCTGAAACTAAAGGGATTTTTGGTACTGTACCAAACTTTTGTCAGATCAAAAAGTGTGGCTTGGAAATGATCTCCTGGATGTAAAGGTTGAGTGTTATGCCGGTCGAAGGCTTCAGCAACCAAGTTTATGGCTTGGATATCATACCCTTTTCTC
This sequence comes from Agriotes lineatus, assembly GCA_940337035.1. Lineage (NCBI taxonomy): Eukaryota > Metazoa > Arthropoda > Insecta > Coleoptera > Elateridae > Agriotes > Agriotes lineatus. Next base: position 60,220,426 of record OW679203.1, read on the forward strand.
GATATTAAAAGAACAGAATCGTATAGATTAATAGTGATTTATTTCACAAAACCTGTTGCTTATATACAAATTCATTCTAAATAATATTGACCAATGTACTTGTTTGTAACCTATAAACGGTGATGAGGTTATAGAAAGTAAATTGCACTGAGTCTGTGTTGCTTAATTTGTCTACAATACGTTCTGCATAGTCGAAATGCTGACACTGTTGTGGAATGCGAGATTATCGGTTTTGGGTTACCGTGTAACTTGTTGAATTGTTAATTGCAGCACTTTTAAGTATAATTTATTAAATTGTTACGAAAAAATATTTTAACTGGGTTGAACAAGTATAGCCATTTCACTATCAATACTGATATACTATTGAACGCGAATGATCTGAAGGGAGCGACAGGAATGTTTTGAAACGGGGAGTTACAGGAGATCATTCAATATAAAGTAAAAAATACATTGCGTAGGCTCACTACTCCAAGAATAGAACCATTATAGAGAGCTTTGTATCACGTAAACACAGTTCACGCTAAAAGAAGATCCCTTTTATAGAAGAGGATTAAGGTCTAAGCATACCTAATGCACATACTAGTGGAATGGAGTGGACAAAATAATGAACAAAACTAAAAAAGACCACAGGGATTTGGTGGGCTCGCAAACGGCGCGGCGGAGGAAAGGGTGGTGGCACGATAAATAAAAAGTTGAAAGCCGCTACACTAAAATACAGGCCAAAGAGTACCAAAGTGTTCACTATTATTGCTAGCTCTATGAAGAGACACACATTTTACCATTCGCAGCCATTTAAAGGTAACGATAGACGAAGACATGTCGGATGAATCCCATAAAAACGACGTACTATGAAGGCAGGCTTATTATTGAAAAAGTCAAGAAGAGATGTTTGTTTTTGCGAAGGGAGTTTAGCGTTGTTTTTAGTGAATCGAAAAGACCGCTTACAAATATTTGCGACCCAAAACATACCAAATTTAAAGCTAATATCAAATCATAGTGACTACATGGTCAAATTTGAAGGCTGCCTCGCTACTAGGGAAATCGGCTCACGTATCTTAACAAAAGCATAAATGTAATAACAAATGTGCTCAAATAGAAATGAGCACCTATAAACGCAGAGCTAACCGAAATCACAGTAATCTTAGAATCAATAAATATTTAACCAGTTTGTAACTTACTTTGCAGTACCGAAAATACACATAATTATAGTCAAATTTAGAATATTCAATAATACGGTACTTAAAAATACAAACGTTTAGTGCGCCGGGTGCACCCACTAAAGATAAGATCCAACAGCCAAATGTATAAATACAACATTAACCCGTAAATACACATAAGACCGTTAACGCTTAAAACTAATACTACCTATTTCTAAACCAAGTTAAACTACGATGAGTCCAGAGGGGAGACTCATAGAAGGTTAAGCACAATGCAAGGTGCAACGTACAATAACAAAGTTGTCACACAATAGGCGAACGTGAAATTTTGCACTGAAAGGAGTCAGTCGAAGCCGCTGATATTCGACACAGCGGTGGCGTATATAAGGAGGAGGTTTGGCCCCGGCACCCCCAGAAAATTTTCAAATGGGAATTAATATATCGAATATAATACGTAACTCATTTTATACTTTTAGATATTTCGTTTCGTTTATATTTGAAAAGAAAGTTGATAATCCAGTTTTATATGCTTTCTTATTTTTTGATCGAAAAAATTGTTAAGGAAACATATTTTCCAAGTACATATTTGTTCAGGTCAAAATGTATACACTTACCATTATTTTGACCTTAATTGAAGAATTAAGTCCTTCGCCTTCATTGCAATTAAAAAAATGAGAATCTGCCAGAAATCTCGACGCTGCCCCTAAATAAATTACTGTTTACTCCACTGCGGTACAGCAATTAAATTCACAAATCATGAACATAGCTATAATGCAATACAGAGTCCCTGGCTAGATTACTTCTTTTTGGCGACAACAGCAGAGAATTAGCTGTTGGGGACTAGCAAAGGCTCATGACAAAATAAGTTCAGGCAGCCTTAGAAACTGGGCAAATGGCAGCTTACGGAAGTAGCAAACTAAACCTGCCAGAAAATGCACGATATGGGGCGAGAAGATGGCGGAATCAAAGCGGCTCAAACATCTCGTTACGGAAACATCGTCGGATCAAAACGAAACAGCTAGAAATACCCTGGAACGTTAAACTAATTCGGCAAGAATAAGAAAACAAGCTCAAATCACTACGTGTAACTTCGTGTAACGTGTTAGTTCAAAATCGGGCTGAGAATGAGAAAAATTTAATCACTCACAGCTATCGAAATAAAATGGCCATCAAATCTCCAGTGATTAAAGAAGACAAGGAAGCACTCTCGACGCGACCAAGGCAGACTAAATCAGAACGACTGCGCCACCCATTCGAATAATATGCCTAAGGACTTTAGTTCGAAATACGTTCCTTTCTGTCCGTAGCTAATAACTTGCTAGGAGTAAATCTACTCCTGAAGGTTTAAGATGTTTTGTGTGTACTGCTTCGTTAGGTCAGCTCTTAGACTTAGTACACCAAAGTAAAGACAGAATTCTGTGTTAAGATGCACCTTGACTGGAGTGAGAGTTACAGCTGTCAAGAGGCCACCAATTAAGATTAATCATACACTTTTAGATAGATATTTCACTGCTCTTCCACTATTGGAAAACTTACTAAAGTAAAAAATATGCAACAGGAACAATGCTGAAATATAGATGTCTGTAATGTCCATCTTTTAAAAAAAATATGACGAGAAGCTTTTGAACAGAAGTTGGATCAGAAGAAAAACCTTAATTGCAATCAATGACACGAGATAAAAAGTGTATTATTGGCCTTTTCGAGAACGCTCGACTGATCAGTGCAAGAAGTAGGCGAAATTGGAAAAATTCCTAATAGTAAAGGGGCCTGATACGTTAACCGAACGTATTAATTAAATTGGTGGAATAGTTCTTATTAATCGAAAGCTTGCTTACTATCGTGTCAGTACAAGTACGAACAAATGGACTGTGAAAACTTTTTTTAACCGAGCAATCGCCAACGCCTTGAGTTCTCTACCAACGAGATAAAGGAACTTTGAAACGTGTTTGAAAAAATATCCTTCAGTTGTTTGATTTACAGATTAGAATGGCAAAATTCCCCCTAAAATCAACAAAGGGGATAAGCGATAGTAACAATCAGGCGGACACTCTCAGAGGAATTTAACCCAGAAAAACAGCAATTGGGTATCCTTTTCAACAATTTTCTGTTCCCGACACTGCCCAACAGGAACTATAAAAGTCTAAGAAGCCGCCAACAATTGTCAATTCTTAGGAATGACTTGAAAAACTCAGTTAAGTGCAAATACGAAAAGTGCAAAAAGAACCTTCCAATGCTGAAAATGTAGTGATTCTTATATATCAAAATCTAACATAATTGTTTTTAATATCGTAGAAAATAATGTAAAAGGCCTTACTGTCTAACGAAATGGTCACCATTTGTTAAATGGTTTATAATTATTAACTAACGGAAATAAAAGAAATTACAGTGTGTTCACTACTTAGTTAAGCTGGAGACCATAAAACATCTACTGAAGATGGGATATCAAAAGGATACATTTAACATTGGAGGGAAAATGCCAGCTGTTCTAGCTGTACTTTAAATTCGTGAGTGCATCTTGCGCGATTTGTATAAAAAAAACTAAAATGGGACTGCTGGACAAAGGTCGAAAGCACCCGGTAGCACTTCTACAAAGAGAAAAACTGTGCTGGATTGAACTAAAAGCCTCATGGTGCCTCATGTGACAAACATTAGCTTAAAAATACTTTATCTACTAGCAACATGATATTGTACATTTTCGTCATAGAAACAAAATATGAAAGCTACTCATAACTTCCAAGGGACTTGTCAAAGTACTTCTCCCTCAAACTCATGGTAACAATGCAACTACAATTAACGTCTTAACAACCATACAATGAGGCAATCCTTGATGTCTAATTTTAAATGTCATTATGACATTTTGGAATAAAAAAATATTGTATGCACCACGGGGCATGTTCTTTACCTTCGGTTGACATACAGACCTCGTAGCAGAGGCCCTCGGTGTCCCATGTCAACCTCAGGGAAAAAACATATTCATATCTCCCTTAATGCATAAATATCTATATCACAATTCGTTGCATTAAAAAATTATTTTTGAAAATTTCATTTAAAAAAGTAGGCCTTTTAAAGTTAATTTGGGTGTGTGAAGTCCCATTTTTTTTCACTTAGTGAAACAAAGTGACACTTTGCTTTTAATTTAGGAATGAACGATTTTAAATAGACGTTACCTTAGTCACGACAACTGACCAACGCACTTGACTAAAATGAAGGAAAATATAATCCTATACAAAATAGGCTTGGATTTAAATATTTTTAAAGTTTTAAAAAATCTTATAGACAACTTGTGAAAAAAGGTTGCACTTCTAACACTTGTGGTCTATATAACTATTTTTTAAGTTCTGCATAGCCATGAAACTTTTCTCCCGAAAATAATAATCTCAAACTTAAAATTAAGAAGGCTTTTTAGATTTATTTAGGCCGGTTGCAATTGCCACTTCTGTGGAGCTCATAAGCCAGGCTTCTGAGATAACTTGATTAATTAGACGGAAATGAAAATAAATTGGTCTATTCACAAATTTTATGTGACAGAATTTGAAAGGCAATTCACAAGCAAAGTATGTACAAACGACAGTTGTATAAATACACAGTAATCAATTTCAATCATTGCCGGCCACTGGATGCCGCCGAGGCCGGAGTTGAATATGATACGCAACCCACTCGGTTGAGTGGCGGGCGTGAGTTTAGTTGGCAGAATTATTGATACGGAGAAATCTCAGTCATCACTAAATATGGCTGCTGTTTCCTTGATTCCCTTAAGCCAATAGTTCAGTAATCTGTGGTTTCCTTGCTTGGAAATATTTTCACCATATGTTTGGTTTTAAGTTACCTTTCCTCTAGTACTGTTGAGCAAGGCAGCAATTTTTCGATCTCGGGATGGTCCATGAACTCTAGGTGTCTGCTCGGGATAAGCCGTGGACTCAAGTTTGTAGCTTTTGAGAACATGGAATAATCTTTTGACCCTGAGTGTATTTTCAGGGGAACCTACGTCAACGTAGGGGTTTTTTAGAGTGATTTAGGCTGTTTTTGGGAATTAATTCTTTCTGTCTTATGATAACTATTGGAGCGTCCTAATGGCCAAATAATAGACCGATGCAGTTCCATATGTCACTGTCATCAGTTTATGAGTTCAATCTTTATAGAATTCCTTGGAAGGCTTAATCGTTTTTACGGATTGTTAATTGTCGATACATCTTGCCGATGTCGGCAGTGCAGGCAATTTTATATTTTCTTCATCTTAGTAATATATCGCAGAGTTCTTGGGGAAGTCGTGGATCCACACATGCACCGGCATCGTGGTATATAAAGCGGATGCATCGAATACTACTCGTAGCTTAGTAGTAGTGCTTGTTTCTCTAATAGCAATTGATGAGGAATGTAGTACTGCTTCTTCGCCTCCAGAGTGTACCTTAATCAAGTGCTCGAGAACTTTGAACAGTGTTGTGCAACTATGATCTAGAGATGTCGTGCTGACTCGTTATCGCAGCGCATTCCTAGTGGCGGGTTAGCCAACCGACTTGACTTAGTAGTTTGATGCCGGTATTTACCCATATTTTGAAATGACTCTAATTTTAAAACAACATATTGACTAATGTTTTAACAGAGTTAAATATGGGTGTTGCTATGTATCTTAGTTATTACAACCTTTATCTGCATATAAAAGATTGTACATAAATTTCACCATAGTTTAAGGTGTTTTCGTTTTAGTATTTTTTAATAAGCAGTCCGCCACTGTTATTATACAGTTCGAAAAAATTTAGCTTTTTCTCCATTTACTTGTACTGCGCATTTCTTTTAAGCAGCTCCATAGTACTTATTTAGCTGCCTAAGTTGTCAAAGGCTGCCCTTAGATCTATGAACATTATTGTGTTAAACCTTTTAATATAAGGTATTATCACTTGTTTGTCTTTAAGATCGGAAAGCTCTCTGTTCGTCTTCCATTTTTCCTTCCACTTCGGCTCTTATAATTTTAAATTGTATAACGTAGAATAAAATATAAAATTGCGCATCTGACGCTGAAAATGTGAAGGTATCAGGAATCACTAAGCAAATCGAAGCAACTAGGTACTTGTCGTTATTATAACAGTAAAGTGCTTAATTGAATTTCTGTACAATGTTTTAAAATTGTTTTTTGTGTTCCCGTAATTTTCTAAAAGGTATGTTGTCATTCACTTTGTCAATGTTTATAAATACTATTAAGTAGCTCCCTACCTGTAATTAATGTACTGTGAGTTATTTGTGACAATCAAAAGAACTAATGCAAATAGAATTTCTTATTTATAAATCCATCCTATTGCTAGGACAATTTGCAAGATTGACGCCGCCACTGGTTCTATGCCAATGGGAGTCGGTGCATTGCACTTTTTCACGCAAATGCTACTGCCAGAGGCGTAAGAAGCGAACAATCTGCAGTTTGGAGTGGCATTGTCGGCATCTTAGCCGAATCTACAAACCTCACAGGTATAACCTCATCTTTAAAGTTCTGTTCTCGTCTCGTTGGGTATCGGTAAACTCTATTTAACTTTTGCAATGGATACTGCAAAAACCGTTTTTTTGTTACAATAATTCGTAGGTACCCTAAGGTCAATTTATTGCGGGTCTCAGCATTTTCAGCTGTACACGGCGAGAAATGTAGTTATTTTGGTCCATAACCCTAATAGATTTAATACTCGTTTTAGGCAAAACGAGGAGATATGCGAGGCATAGTAAGTTGAGTCCACCTGTTTAGATCGCACTCAGCGAGAAGCTTTGCTGGTGAAATCCATTACATCATCTGCTCATGAATATTAGGTGGCGCCCATAAGAACAACGAGATTTTTGTGATGTTAAGCTTGTTGATAGTCTTTCCACAAATTTATACACATTTTTCTTTTTATGTATATCTGGCGCATTAGTCATACAGTGAGTCCAAGTAAGTGTCCATTCTAACCATTGCAGAATTATTCAAGTTTAATGGTTTAAATCAAAAATTTAAATAACGTTGATTTTTCCATTTGGAAATAAAAACTTCTTTGCTGAAAGAATCCTTTAAGCTCCAATGAAAGGCAAATTGTATTTTTACTGACAGTATTGCACCTTCTGCTTGCATCAGCATGCAAAATAATTCAGGAACAATTTCCCACTTCAAACAAATTTCCGCAGAAACTTTAATTTGAAGCGGAGCGAGAGTAAATATTGCATTTTAAAGTACTGCTCGTAAGCCGGCTTTTATGGAAAACGCAGACTCTGGCAAGTTTCTCTATCTTCAATTTGTCACAAAAAATGATAAGTTCTGCTAAACCCCTCAACTAGAAATAAATTGCGTGTTTTTAAAATGAGAAATGTAGGTAGCGTTGGAATTCTTTTCGGTATTTTATTCAAAATTTCAAATCCTAGTGCCACTCGCTCTCCGAGATTAAGTGAAACGGTTAATTAAGGAGCTGAATTTTATTACAGCTCGCTAAAATATTAATCCACTTCAAATCTGCTCGCGCTTTTAAGGTTCCCTAATAAAGCGCCTTTATGGATTTTTAACTGCTTTAATGAGCTACGAATTAACTTTACAGCCTAAATTTTTTACAGAAAAGGTACAGAAAATATGAAGAGACTAGGTACATAATTATTACTGTTATTTTTGTTTGTAAATTACAATTTTAGAGCTTTTATGAATAATCAGGAACAAATATTAAAAAAATTGGTAAACTGGGGAACTCGTGCCATTTGCAATCTAAAGCATTATAGCTACAGCTCTTCATCCGATGACGCACAACCAACTCCAAATACAATGTCGTCGAAGGAGAGACACACCGCTGCCATTCTCCGTTAAAGGACTTAGAAGCAACAACAATTCCATTGTAAACTATTTATAAAAAGGTATAATACGGATATACATTACAAATCTATTTTTTTGTGATATTACAGAAAAACAAGGCTATATAACTCGATGGCAACTTGCCGAATAAATAACCACGGTCGAAATTTTTGGCCACAACGACAATCTAAATACTGCTTAGCACACCTGAAAAATGATACGTTTCGCAAAATGTTACAAAGAAAAAGAATAAGCCATGGGCGACCTACACGTAGTGTTTTTATAATTATACTAGTATCTCAATGCTCGAAGTATCTGTAGTATATTCTAAATAGTCAGACATTAGATGGGAACCAAAAGTTTATAAAATGTACAGGATTTGTCAGGCTACTTCAAGATTTGAAGCCATAACTTGCTTTTAATGCAAATAGTAGAAGGGTTCAAAGCTGGTAGCGCCAAGCTAGCGCGGAGGCTGATCTTTGGTCGGAAATTGACACCAATTAAAAATATTTTCCACAGGTGACCGTTATCTACCCAAGAATGCTGTTGTTTGGGACATCTTTCCTGTGACAATTTTGGAAAAGCGAAACCTTTATCAATTACGTCCATATTTCTAAAGTACATTCTACCCATCTAAAACTCTGATCTTGTTTCTTTTGGGTACCTGGGAATATCATATCAATGTGTGGCCGGATATATTTAGATATACCTTTGTATTATATATCGTTGTCAGTCGATAGTTCGTAGCCTATCTTTAAACTGCTGCTGTTTATTTTCTCGCAGCCCTAAACAGTTTCGTGCTGTATTGCGTGTAGAACGACGTCAATTCGCTCGTTAAAAACCTCTAAGCTACCCATTTTGGCTTCATCGAAGCCCGGCTTTCATTTGCAAACTGACGTTCTTTATCAACTTTTGGCCACTAGCAGATCGCGATGACTGAGACTTTTCTTGATTTTCGCATCTTGCTCTTGACTGAACCGCTGCACCAAGATACGTTCAATTTGGTTTTATATCATGTGTGATTTACCACATGTTCTCAACATGGTATATGTTTAACCAAGGATTTTCTGCATGCGTAAAGTGCTTTTAGTTATCCCTTTGCAGTACAGTAACGCATCCTTGTTCCTTGTTCCTTTTGTTCTGCTTAGAAATATAAGGCGTCCAATGAACGTTTGAGTGATAATGTGTCTATAATATAAGGTTGTAAGCCTCCTCTTAATGTTCAGTGGTTTCTTTCTTTGTATAGTTGAGGTATTCTTCCTGGGTACATATCAACTCTACCAGCTCCTTTCAATCCTCTCTATTGCTGGTTGTTGCTTTAATTAGATTTCTTCTTCATAATAACGCCGCGCCGGTCTGCCTTTCATTCGTTTGCCTTTGATTGTATATTCCAACGCCTGCCGCGTGGTGTCCGTGATAGGCTTACGCAACCTGTGCCCCACCCAATTCCATGTTTTTCTTCTTACAACATTTTCTACAGATTCTTGACCCGCTATTTCCCATAGCTCTTGGTTAGTTATTTGGTTGGACCAGTATATTCCCATTATATGTCGTAGGCATTTATTTGTAAACGTCTGAATTTTTCTCATCTGTTTTTATTAAGATCCTGCTTTTCAGCTACATGCAAAAGTACACTCTTTACGTTTGTGTTAAAGATTCGAAGTGTAACTTTTTTTGACAGCTCATTTGATGACCATATCTTGTGTAATAAATTGTATGCAATTCTTGCTTTGTTGATTCTCATTTGGACACCTTTTTGGCATCTACCCTTTTCATCTAAAATGCTTCCTAGGCAACTAAAGTTGTCCTGAATCGTATTTTCATCTATTTGCTAGATCCATTCTATCTTCTGTGTTAATTCTTACTGTTTTTGTTCTTTTTTTTTGGTATTTATCTGAAACCCCACAAGGCCTGCCGAAGTCTTTACTTGTTTCAGTCTTTTATATAGACCATTTTTGAGTTCCGTAATTAGATATGTCATCAGCATATTCTAAATCTTTTAAGTTTTGTTCGAACCTCCACGTTATCCCTCTCTTGTTGTCTGTTGTCTTCCTCATCACCCAATCTATGACAGCAGTAAGGCATTAGTGTATCTATATTGCTTTTCACGTGGATTTTTTTACTGTCACATATCTGCTAGGAACGTTGCTTATCGCTTTACGTGACGTAACAGGTAACATTCTTAGGAATTGTTTGTTGTGGTTCTGGTTTTCCGTTGGCGCTCGCTTAAGTACACTTTTCTAAATATTATCTTAATAGAGTTCTTAAATTTATTGTATGGTGGTCATTTGCAAAACGACGTGTACTTTTGTATTTTTTTGCAGTAAACTAAGTTCTCAGAAAGCTGGGAAGGTAATCTTTAATGTATAAAGCTCAGCACAAGCACTTCCTGTTACCGATAGGAATATTATTCTGGTAGAAATTTGTCCAACAAGACACCAGCTGGCCCTGCAGCTTTTCAAGTGCAACTGTTTTGACCATCATGAGCGATCCCCCCCCCCCTTCCGCTGAGCTACGTGTACCTTTTTCAAGTTTTTCATTTGTAGTAAGTGTAGTTTCTCCTGCAACAAGCATTCATCTAAAATGCTAGTCACGTAAGTGAGAATGAGCGGAACTGTAATATAACATTAATGTCGACGATTTCAGTAATTTTGATAGCCCTTGTAGATAAATAAATTTCTCCACCAATATTAGTATTATTACCTAGCAGGTATGCTAGAAATTGTAAAATTAAGATAGCACAAAAATAGTTTAAATATTATGTTTTACGCATAATACTAATAAGTAACTTTTTGGTTTTTCTCCAATAAACTCTCGAACAGATGGTAGAAACGTAAATAAAGAGACAGTCCAGAAAGGAGCGATAACGGATCATCGAAATTACAATTTATGTCACGCTCCTCTACAACGAAATATCCCATAGTTTATAATTCAGTTGGTACGTGTTTCATTTACTTTATGAGTGACACGAGGGTTGTTAATTTAAAAAATAATGAAGATGTAGTGGTTATTTCTGCAGCAATTTTATTGGGAATATGTACACATCATTCTTAATGAAGAAATTACGCTAACTCGCTTATAATATGAACAAAGCGACTACCATTTGAATGTTGAAAAAGTAGCCATTGTTAGTTATAACTAGAAGTTTTGTATAATCAAGACAATATTTGCAATTATAATCCAATATGCAACAAAAATAGCTTTTGACAACAATGTGATTGGAAAATAGTGAAAAGAAGCTTCAATTTTCCGTATTTTGAGTACACTACAACGGATTCTCTCTTGTTTATAGCGCGCACTACATCATTAGTTTTTGTTAACTCCACCAATTTCGAAATTGTTATAAATTAATACAAGGAAGAAATAGATAAAAACACTGGGAAACTGGTATTTTGTCCTACAGTCACAGCTGCAGACGAGTTGTTAGTCGCATGCACATGAATTTTTGAAATTTTTGGAAATATTAAAGCAAATTTGCTGTTCCAATTCGGTCAGTCATTGAGAACTACTTAAAATGAATTAGACACAGGTTCAGCACCTCACGCCAGTAAATCACGATCGACCGAACTGATATAGGGAGACTTCCAAAGTATATCACACATATTCCGAAACACACAAGGAACGCGTATGGAACAGCAGACATGGAGGCCGTTTATGGTGATGTAGCTTTAGAAGAAAAGTATAGCGCAAGAGTTGGCAGCCAAACAATAGTTTCGGCAAAAGTGTTTGAACATCAAAACTGGACTAATCATAACAGCAGCGAACGAAAACAGTAAAAATGCCTTGAGGCAAAAGGATCGCGTTTTGGTGAGATTTTAATTACTATTTAGAGCTATGGTGGTGAATTCCAGTTTCTCTTAACCGCAATTTTAAGAAGAACAACAAGGATTCGAAATAAAACCCGTGTGTTGGTACTGTAAAGGTCGAGTACTTGCTAACGGTATTATTTATTTTCAGTTAAAATAAATAGAGATTACGTGAATCATAAATTGCCATCACATCCCTTTATTGCTGTTAGTAGACTTTTTATTTACACCAACTGTGTTTCTAAACATTTATTTTGCTACATAAATCAAAAGTTGACATCGCACCCCTTTTATTGCTGTTACTAGATTTTTGGCTCACACCAATTTTTTCATAAAATTTATTCTGCTACGTGAATCGTAAATTAACATCGCAGCCCGTCATTGTTGCTGTTAGTAAGCTTTTAGTTTTAAACCGCTTGCTAAGAGTGAGCCCGCCAACTAAGCGGTCATGTCCTAACGTACAGGTTGCGCTAATTACATAGAACATTGTTAAACTGCTGTAATAACACCGAGCCAGCCAAACGCATCCACCGCCACCCGGTTTACGTAATTGTAGAATTCGGGATACCCGCCCCCGTCTGACTTGTGGGGGAGTATAAATACAGTGCAATCACACATATCTGCAATAGGCAATAATCGACGCACAGAATTAATTATTTTAGTTGGTACAAGCTTAGCTTACTTTTATTGAGATAAATGCACTGATGGGTGCAGCTGAGTTTCACAATTTGAGGCAAAGGTAACATGAAAAGCTAGTTCAAAGGGGTTACGTTCTTGGGCTCAGATTTGACGAGGTTTAGGAAGTGCGAATGCAGTTAGATCGTATCTGACGATGTGGTATTAAAGTTTGCAGTATAATGTTTGTTATTCAAGTACAAAGTATGAGCATTATAATGGTCAGAAAGCTAGGACCAGAATGACAAAGTAACTGAAGGGTATAGCAATGCAGTACGAGGATTAGAAACGTTGCAAGCAGCAACCGACAAGAAATATTGCAAAAGAGCAACCTCCGAGTAGCAAAGAAATAGGATGTGCATAATAAACTACAGAAAATAACAGTGCTGTTAAAAACACAGTGAAATAGCAGGTATTGAGTGTAGTACATTTATAACCTAAGAAAAACATTTATTTATCCTGTAAGAATTAAAAATGTTATCAAAACCTTATTCTATAAGTAAATTTTATATATCAAACCTTATTTCCTTTTAAACAATTATGGTGAGATGTTGCTAAGATACGAGATTTTATTTTGTTTAACAACCACAAAAGAGAGCTTGGAAATTGCCCAAGCTGTTAAAATTGTCTTTACATCAGCTCCCATAAAAGTTTGATTTTGTTAATAAGACATATATTTTAGTACAAGTTTTGGTTTTATTTAACCATTAAAGTGTTCGGCTCAATTAGAACCAGTTTGCCAGTCTTAAAGTATTGTATTTGGTGAATATTCGTTTTCGACAAAAAACAGGCAAGTGGCGATCCACGTAATGGCTATGTGTGGGAGTCGATACACATGCAGGAGCTAGTTGGAGCCAAGTTTGATGCCTTCAACGCATACAGGGGTCCTCTACGCAGAACTTCAGGCAGATATCCGAGTCAACAAGCCTTTTGCAGCTAAGAAAACGAGTTGGCGTCCCCGAAGAGGTGTGAGCAGCATCGGAGGCGTCTGCAAAACCAGATATTTGCCCATATTTCATCATCCAGAACCTTTTTATATTGCTGGGGCCTGGAAGATTGGGGTTTTCGCTACGCATTGCCGCAGTTCCCGATTGTCCAGTGCATTCCAGAATCCAGAAATTTAAGTAACATCTCTCAAAAATTCAGGGTTACGCGACATTTCTCACCTTTGGCCGGATGTAAAACAAATGCTAGTTGGCGTTACTTCTGCGTCACGATAGAACAAAAGCCGTTAGTACTGTTGCTATGCGAGAATAGACATTGCATATCTGTGGTATTTTGCTGATTTTGGCATCGATTTAAATCAATTATTGTTATTTGTACGAGGGCACACTGCTTGATATTTGAAGTCAATTTTTGAAGTTAGCTACTGCATATTTAGTTGTGATGCGTTTACAAGTATAAGAATTCTAGTTGAATTGGGGCTACTAAGAATTAGTTTGCTCTACCAAGTGTTTCTAGTTTAGCGACCTAACCCATGAGGCGAATATTATTGCAGATAATTAAAATGAAATATGGGCACCAAAATCGTTCAATTTTGTAATAAAATATTTGTATAAGCCTAAGATCGTGCACAGGCGGCACTATTCTTATTGAAGTACAGTCGTGTGCAAATAAATCTGGGACAGTGTTTTTTTCACATGCAGATTCAGTTAAGAATTTGAAGAATATTTCCATGGATTTCCTCTTATCAGAGAGAGTTACGGGTTTCAGTACCTGTTAAAGTTTAATGTAACTCTTTCTGATAGCAGGAAATCCATGGAGATATTCTTCAATTCTTAACTGAATCTGCATGTGAAAAAAACACTGTCCCAGATTTATTTGCACACGACTGTACGTGAATTTAGGAGCACCCGTTTCCAATTATTTTATTTATTAAAGTAAGGCTAGTAGTAGGGGGCCCTAGTTCATAGTAATACATAACGTAGTCCAACACCGTTAAATTTTACCAGTGTGCGCCGTTGCAGTACCAAACGCGGATTAACCTATTGTGTACTGGAAATAGTAAATGGCATATTTTAGGGGGGATGGGTCCCCTTAATAGAAAAATTGACTTCCTCAGAGGCAAATAACACGATGCCAGTCAAATCATGAATTGAAGTGGAGCGTAAGAGACTTGCATTAATACAAAAAAAAACGATTGATTGTAAATCAAAACCTCGTGTTACCATGTTCCGATTACTAATTGATTATTGATAGTTTTTTAATTGAGCTGAATTGCTGCTAGAAATAAAAAATCATCAAAGGTAGCGCGTAAGAGTGGAAATAAACGTAGACCAAATTTATTGAGGTACCCAAAAGCATTATTTGTAATGTCTTTTCTAACATCAACCTCCATCATATAGAATCGACTTATCTATTTTATTTAAAGAACTCAAACACTTACAATATAGCAGAGTTTAATAGTCAGTGTGCCAGTGTAAGAACATTTTTTATGTTAGTCCAGTAATTTCAAATAATTCAGAAAAGAACATAATTTTTCAACGGTAAAGAGATGCTCCATCCAAACTTAATTACGTTTTAGATAATCTAAGCGTAGATAATAATTTCTCTCTGTCTACCCTCGCTAAAGAGACATTTGCAAATTTTAGAAATTATGACAATAAAGTAAGTGATATGTTCTTCTGCTGTTTTTCCTACGTCGACGCTTTCTTTTGTCCATGATTTGATAATATAACCTCACTTCTCGTAGACCACGTTATACTTTTATTTGCCCCGGGTGCCACTATGCATCTGTTACTAAGAGTTTCGAGATCCCCTTCGATTGCCTTCTTTGGAAGGTCCCGTTTTGCTGTCTGTCTGGTGCATCGAACCACAGTTAATTCTATAAGATTAATGACTTGACGTAATCTAGCCGTTTAGCCTTCAAGTAAAGTTCTACGGCCGCTACTTTGACATCAAACTTGTTTTTGTGGTCATAGTAGCGGGCTTTCCTGGTTATTGGCGACTATTCTGTAAACATTTGTGATTTTTGAGTTGTACGTATGCGTTAATATATAGTACTGGTTATTATACAGGGTGTAGAAATGCTTTACGCACCATAGGGATTTCAATGGTAATTTCTTCATATGAAAATATTTGCTTCCCTAATTATTTTAAAGCAAACTTGTATGAAGGTTTTTGTAGAGAAGAAAATTCTGTATCGATTTATGCCAGCATTTGTCATTTTACATTTTGGAAAACCGAAAATTTAAAGAAAAAAATTACCATTTTTAGACAAATCAGTGGTGCCTTGAAATTACTAAATCATTTCAAAGCATCAACAAATTAGTTTGCTGTTTATTTGTTTGCATCTGTCAAATGTAACGGCAACCAAATAAACAGCAAACTAATTTGTTGATGCTTTGATATGATTTAGTAATTTCAAGGCACCGCTGATTTGTCTAAAAATGGTATTTTATTTCTTTAAATTTTCGGTTTTCCGAAATGTAAAATGACAAATTCTAGGTTAGATGGATACAGAATTTGTTTCTCTACAAAAAACAAGTTTGCTCTAAAATAATTAGGGAAGCAAATATTTTCATATGAAGAAATTACCATTGAAATCCCTATAGTGCGTAAAGCATTTCTACACCCTGTATATTGCAGTGATTAATTCTTTTATAACATTGAAATTAGTAATTGATTGAAAGAAACAGATGCCATTTGCGAACGTAGCAAATTTTCCACAAGCAAGACTTTAGTTTTACGCATGAGCAACTCAGGGTTCATCATCAAATGGGTTTGTGGATTCATGGAAGCAAACATTAAGAAAATTGCTCGAAAAGAGAGAATTTTGTATTATTTACTAAACTTTTCAAACTCTGATTTTTTCCAGCCTGATTATTATTATAGAGCTCAACATTACAATGAGCTACGCGAAGTAATGGAAACACATAGTACAGAATAATTTTGTTAACTTTTTTGTTCCACGTCTCTTATTGACTGTAAACTGGCACTGCACAATGCTTTGCTCTCATATCGACAAGATGGCCGCCGCTAGAAAACTCGTTCAACGCCAAATTCTTTCGAAGTTATTTAATTGCACCAAAACAAGATAAAACAGCACTGAATTTAGATAGAAGCATCGTACACAAATGAAAGCTATTTATTTGCACGTAAGTAATTGCTTCCCAAACAAATTACAACAAACGGCAGTTCAAAACATTCAACTTAACCTCTAAAAATGGACAGGAAGCGGACGTGATTTCCCAATCAAAATAAAATACCAAGTTTTTTTAAAAATGTGCGTCGCTCCCTTTTATACCCTAAACAAAAAAAACATTCTACTAAAGCCATCAATGGGTAGAAATTTATATCAGTTTAAGAACAATTTGGATGCTTGAAATAAAATGAACAAAAGTCTAACGATAATTTGATAAGATGCTTGTTTGATTCACACAGATGCGTGCATCAAAACCTTTTTGCTTATAATTATTCATGTAATTCAAGTCATAACTGTTCTATCTCATTCAAAGGTCGTGGTAAAGTCAAATTTGCATCTTGCCGTATTTGTTTGCCTCTGTTAATATTGGAAAGGAATTTGTAAGCTTCCCTTAATGGCTTTTAAGCGGATGGATACACTTTCTAATAGGACTTAAGCCGACTTAGCGTATTTGGGACTCATGTGTTTATGGATTTGGTTCAATACAATGCCTCATTGAGAGAGCTTAGCATTAAGATTTCTTAAAATAAGCATTTATTCCTAAACAACGTGCGACGCTCCGATTGGCTACGCAGGATCGCCTCAGCCAATAGTGTTTGAGCCTTCCCCTCCTTGTTGAATTTGCGAGTTCAGCTCATTGTCAATTCAGCTTCAGTTAGATTCAGAATTTCGAGTAAGCAAGTTCAGCTATGCTTTGTGCTGGTTTGCGGTCGGTCTAGCTCTCTGGTAAAGACGTTTCCAGGTTGTTTTGTGTGACGGTTACGCGCAATTCGCTATTTTCGCGTGGCCAATCCAAGCGTGTCACAACTGTTGAAGCTATTGTAAAAAACCATCGGTCCATCAGTGACGTTTGTAATCGTTGTTACTTAATATACTCGTGTTTGTTAAGTCTTGTTTCACTCCAACAAATAACTGAACCCAAGTCAAGGGTTATTAAGTGGCAGTTCCCGGCAATCCCATTGAACCGGAATTCGCAGCGGATTAACTGGGGGCCCCATTCGTGGAAGCCTCTTTTCAAGTTAATCATACAAAAAACAATGCTTATATTAACTACACAGAAATCTTACCTCTAAATATAAGACTAACTGCAACATTGTTTTTAACACATTTCGAAGCACACATGTACCAAATCTCGCATCGTTCTTAGATGGTGTTATGTCAAAGCGATTTTAACATGGATCATCCCACACAAAACCCAGATGTGCTGCCTGAAAAGTGGTTTCACGGCCTTGCTGCACATCTATAAATGTTATCTACAACGGGGAAATTTATTAACGGAGGTGTGTGCACATAGCTAAACGTAACCCATGCATCCTGCCTCTTGACTGAAATCACGCAGTTCAGCAGCTCTGCCAGTCGATGAAAACTACATTATGTCCAAAAACACTTTCTCCAAGTATGTGTTTGCTTTATGACTTATGCGGACCCCTTCATCGAACAAGTTTAGCAATACCTAGTTTCTAACAGCTCGAACTTCACTGGTATGTAAATTGGTAGCTATCATGTGCACAATATTCAAATTTCCGTGCTTGTAGGCTCCCTGATCTTAAAATTTGGCAGCTGCGGCTCCAATTTTGTTTTAATGGCGACCTCGGCCTTCAATGGACATCAACCCGGTTCTGATAGCAGCTCCCAGCGTACAACGAAGATTAATCTGCTTCTTAAGTGCACTGAGTTGTATGACGGCCACTGGAATCGAACCCACGACCATCCGAATGCTAAGCAGACGTGCTAACGACTAATCCACATACCTCGGTACTTTATCCACACATCTATTAGTTATATGTACCTCTAAGTACGTCAAAATATCAACTTCTTGCAGCAGCTATCAACTCTTTTATTAACCTTTCCATTACTTTCCTGCTTCTGGTTGATAGCATATGCTAGACATTGGAGCTTATGTTAAGTAAAGTTCCTTATCTGCTTAAGAAACTTATTTCATCCTCTTTTAGTTGTTTCTTAACTTCGAATTCACTCTTTTTTGTTTACTTTAATCGTACAAGTTGTATTTGGTAGCGTTATTCTTATTCAATTCGCTATTGTGTCTGTCTTACCCCGACTTAACTTAAATTTGAATTGAAGTTTAAAGTTGTCTATTGAAAAATTTAGGCAGCAGAAGTTAGTTTCAACTGTAATATTGACTTTCTGAAATCTAAATAGTAAATATTCACATAGTGTGATTTTTTTTACACTGGTATGATTACACCTTGTATATGTATGTAAATGATGTTCGAAACAACTAAACATAGAAGTGGAGGAGGAAACGGAAGTCCCCTTGCTATTCTCCAGTTAAATATTCTATGTATTTTTTCAGTTTAGTTTTGTTACCGTTGACAATATATTGTATGTACAGTGTATGTTCCTTACATGTGTTTAGAAAAATTGTAGCTTTAGAAGTTGTATTTTTTGCTTATCGAACCATAACAAACAAGCATTAATCCTAAAATAGCACATATTTGAACACAAAGCCCTGTTATTATCCTCACGACTACCTTGTGTTATCAAACATTGCATCTACTCATCGACAATATCTATAAATGGTTATATTTCTTTCAATTGTTATTTTGTAGTGATTCATACACATTTAATATTTCGTCCCAGTAATGTTGATAATTTTCTCAATAAATTGAGTTAGATGCAATACTAAGACGATTTAGAAATTGATGGAAGAACCTTTAGTAAAGATTAGAGAACTGAAGTAGAACAGAGTGGCGAGAATGACAGTGTCTGTAATAAATAGACAAATTAGAAGAAGATCTGACAGTCAAAAGTGTGCAGAGATAAGAAAGTTGTATTGTTACATGAATACGAATTATAATTATAGAAGCTGTAGTAGGTAAGTGAAAATTCGAATATGTAAAAAAGCTTAAAAAGGGAAAGCTCTTGTTGACAAGATGTGTGTTAAATGCAGTTGCGCTAGGACTACTGCAGGCCTGCTGATTGCCTTTTACATCTGTTGAAAAATTGCTGGATGTTCGTCTTTAGTGATTTATACTTAAAAATCCATCATACTAATGAGGGTAGTACTTGTTTGTGTTTGAATATTTATTTTGAGCTGGATTTGCTAAGAGTTGTATTTGTACGTCTCAGAGAAAACGTTGAAGATGCTTAATAATGCAAGGCCACACATTCTACGAGTAAAAACTGTTGTTGTATATTTAATTGTTCACAGGCAAAAAATTTATTAAGTGCACATATGAAAATGATGTACTTTATATTTAATCGTTGGTTACATAATGCTTATTTTTCTGTATCTTATATACCTATATTATTTCAATTCATCATACATCTCACGCTCAACACAAGTTATTATTATTTATGTAACACAGGCAAACTAATCATTTCACCTTCATATACCAGAAAATATACCCGAAAGATATACGATCTAGTGGATTTACTGGATTTTATTGTTACCTCACGACGTTTTGTAAATATTAGTTCATAAGAAATCCACCGAAACTGTCGCAAATGTAAAGCCTGTGCTTTTAATCAGTTACATAGAAAGGGAAACGGAAAGAAAATCTGAAAAATAGAAGGCCACAGAGACGTGCAAGATTAAAAAGTAATGAGACGATTAGAGAATTTGATACCTTTAATTTAAAGAAAAATAAAGGTATATCGAAGTGGAAAAACTGCTTACAAGAAATGAATGCAACCGCATAATATTCAAATGATAATAGTAATACAAGGCTTGTTCACTGGACAGATAAAAAGTTCCTGGAATCTAAATAAAAGCGAAAGAAGAGTTTGAAATGAAAATTAAGTATCCCTAACAAATGGAAATATTTCTTATGGAAATTAATTACACCTGGTTCTAACATATAATTCAAAACATTTGCTTAAAAACTATCTCTGAATTTAGTTTACAGAGTATCAGATCGACATGAAATTTACATTATATACTTTTCGAAAGCAAAACGCAACAATTGAAGTCTTTCGATTGTTCACTTAAAGGGGCCGATACATGTAACGTTTGGAATTAATTCAGCCGTTGACACTTCATTGTCGCTGTCTTACGATCATGTCTCAGCTTGTCGGACGCAGCCCGTTGTATGAAAACCGATTTAGCGTAGGCGTTTTAGTGCAGTGGCTCGCACACTTCGCATTGGGAGAAAAAAATAGCGTAGGAACATAGAAGCGAGATAGGAATGTCACGCTTGGGTGGGTCTTCGTGCATTTTCCGGCTGTTTGGAGTCACTTTCACTTCCGCTTTGGTAGAGTAAGTAGGCAGTATTTGAAATAGCGGCTTTGTACCTTCAGGGTGCTTTTTAGTAAAGCCGTTGTTCGTTGTGTCCGAGGCCTTATCGAAATGTTGTACTTGTGCCTTTTCTGAAGCCGTTGTGTGTGCGCCCTTTTTTCCGATGTGTAAGTCATACCGAGAGACGTTAGGAAAGCAGCCGTAGAATCCATACCGGAGGTTTTCAAAACCTCAATTTACCCGTTTAGTGAATTTTCCTGGGTTCTCACTGGTGTTAGAATTTTTCCGAAGATGTTTCGCTTGTTGGAAAACTGCTAAGTCGTCGTCGAAGTCTTCCAGTTTCCCTTTGGGAATTAATAACGTTTGTTCCCTTGGCACAAAACCACATTCCGGCCGTTGAAGCACCGTTCCCGCATTTCGTCGAAATATTTGGGCAGTTGCATTATTCAGCGGCTCTTGAGCTCTTAAAACAGGTATTGTGAACTAGATAATACGGTGAATCTTAAATTTTACAGTGTTAAGCCTTCATCGACTTTGACTTATCTATTTTGATTGTTGCTTGAGCTATATTTCAAACCGATACACGTGACTTACGTTTATTGTACGCCGTGGGTATTTTTAGCCCTCACTATTTTGTTTAAGTGTTTTGTTCACCACTGCTAATTTCAACGAAGCGGGTGAACCTTTTTTATGTCATAACTAATTCAATAGTTACATAAGTAAGACTACTAACACTTTTTGTTAGTTTCAATGTTTGTCAAATTATTTACATGTCTTAATTAACATTTCATTTTAAATTAATTGTGCGTTACTATTTAATATTTGTGTTGCTGCATTGGAATTTGTATTTCGTGTTTGTTTTTTTGCAAGGAGTTTAATAAGCCATATACATTGAAATAGTCTTTAGTAAATGGAAGGGATCAATTGGTGGAATGGGAATTCCTATCACCGACCAGAATCTATTCTCTCTACATTTCGCTGACGACCAAGTCGTTATAGCACAAGATGCTATTGACTTGGAGTTCATGATAAAAAGACTATATAAATATTACAAGGAATGGGGTCTGGGCGTAAGCTTAAAGAAAACAGAATATTTGGTAGTCAATTCGGATGCACAATACGAAGTCCTAATAAATGATGACGTAACCGTAAAAGAAGTGAAGAGGTTTAAATACCTTTGCGCCACGATCTATACAAATGGGTTGGGAACAGAAGAGATAAAAACCAGAATAGTACAGAGCAGGAGAATGATAGGATGTCTAAATTCACTCTGATGGGATAACAATATTTAAAAAAAAACAAAAAAAAGAATAGGAGAAGTGATGGTGGAGTCCGTGCTATGTTACGGCAGTGAAGTATGGAGCCTTACAGCGAAAATGAAACAAAGGTTAAACTCAGTCCAAATGGACTATCTGCGAAGGAGTGCGGAGATATCTAGACGCGACCGGATAACAAATGAAGAAATTAAGCGTAAAATGGAAGCACCCGAATCAGTGGTAGACAAAATCGAACGCAAGTCTTTGAAATGGTTCGGACACATGATGCGCATGAAGGAGACCAGATGTCCGATAAAAATCTTTAAATGGAAACCACCGGGCAGGAAAAAAAATGGTAGGCCTCGCAGGTCATGGAATGAGGGTATTCGTAATGCTATGGAAAAAAAGACTTAGAAGAAGATCAAGCCCTGGACAGGGAGGTTTTGCGACTGAAAACAGGAAAACGGCATTTGCTGTATTGCAATGTGAACTTATATTTTGTAGAGTGTATATTACAAACCTGTAAATATATATATATATATATATATATATATATATAGTTTAGAAAGCCAAACAAATCAACAAAACGGTAGGTTCACCGAAGCTGTACGTTGACTGGCACTAATCACTCTAGACATCTTTAAAAGGTTGTTATTTTTCCACTGTTGGTGAGCTTTCTCCGCATTTTCCAGATTTTAAACATTGGTGGCGTCTGTGGCATTTAACATCTTTATTCAAATTAAGAGGTCGTTGCCGTATTTAATAGTATCATAATGAACCCTCCTCCGACTGAAACTTAGTGCACACTCTTTGTTATAGTACATCGTAATGTAGTTGGGGCAGCCGAGCGTTGTGCTTTCCCGATTTAAGTAGTTTTATCATGTAACAATCTGTGTACATGGTACGGTTTCGACTGTAACGCACTGCGCTCTACCCGGTCTCTTCAATTACACACTTGTACTAAAGAATAGCATTTTAGCTTAAAGTGTTATTTGCCAGGTTTGTTTTGGTTACATCCAGAAGTTCCTTAAGTGTTACAATTTCTAATTAAAATTTCACCAACGTATGTTAAACAAAACCGCAATGTAATATATTGCAAAACATAAATTTGCTAGGAGATGTCAATAGGTATAATATATTGTGTAAAAATCGTGCTTTACGGAAACTAATCACCGGCAATTAGTTTTGCTACAAAAATCCGAGCCTTTCATTTCGGAACATAATGTTGGGAGCAACAACTTTTTAAATTGGTAGAATTAGAATGCTCCGTAGGAATTTAATAGGCAGCAGCATCGAAAATTTTATTTTAGGCATCAATAAACTTCGCCGGGTTTATTAAAATCTGCTTTGGAGATTGGATAACGCTGCAGATCAAGCAAAAATTTACGTCGACGTTAATCTGAACGTGTAAAAAATAATTGGCATCGCAATCTTTCTCATTTTTCTTTCTATTGAAGTTGCAGCTACTGCAAATTACCATATTTATAATAAACGGAGAATAACATGGCAATAGAGACGGGATAGCTACGTCAAAACCAAAGCTCTTGCATATTTGATGACGACTTAAAAGCATAGAAATTGACTAGCAATGAGTGTCGATCCACTTCCCAACGGGGCTTCGCTTCAAATATGAGGGATTAAATGCAAGCAGTGTATATGAATTTTGCCAGGATACAAATATCAGTTGTTGAAGTGTCATCCTTATTTTTGAATGATGTAAATAATCCCGGGATAATAACAAAATTTAGAAAGTTTAGCTGGTTGGAAAGTAATAGGAGTAGGTAGTTTAATCGTTGTTTGATAATAATAGTTATATACATTATAAATTGCAATGTGTTTAGCCTTCTTCTTCTTCCTCATTACTCATACATAAGGAAACTGCTCGTTTTTTAGATTTATTATTCCATGGAAGCTATTGATTAAGAAACAGTGAAAAATGTAATGATAGGTTGTTGCAATCTGTCAGCATCTACTACCCACGTTATTCTGACAAAGAAATTAATATACCGTCAACTCCCTTTCAGATTAAAAATTCCTTACGCCATTGTAGATGCACTGGTTATAAGGTATGTGGTTATTCAGGGTGTGCCACTAAGGTCAAACGAATTTCATTGTAGATTTGCTTGAGCAGGTTTAGACTGATTATATTTTAGTTTGTACACACTGACAGTTACAAAGAATCCTTGACTAAATACAATAACAAAATACGAAAAGCCAAAGAAGCTTCAGGAAGGAAGTACACTATAAAGAGCGTTGGCTAAAAATACGCACGATACTGTGGGACCTATCATTGGAGCTCAAACCGGAGAAGAAACCTACGAATCATTTACGGTTCCGCAAGGCTATAATTCACAAGGAATGGGAAAATTTTTATATTACGCGCTATGGACAAATTCAGTTCTAGGCTGCATACCAAACTGTTGGCGGAAGATAGACTGGTATTTATACCAAAGCCGGGATAGTAAACCTATGCACAGGCGACATATTATCTACCTACAAGTCTCACTTCCTCTATTTTACAGGTGCGGGAAAAATTAATTGACAGATGAACAAAGAAAGCCATGTGTTACCAGTCGAAGAAAAACTCTTCATTTGAAAGATGTTGGGTTAGCAGTATTTACAAATAGCGAGGAGGCATTCGACAACACCTTCTCTGACTCAATCAATTAACCAGAGAGGGATAGGAGCACACACCCTCTGCTCAATGGATAACAAGCAGTATCTCTCAGGAAACAAGCAAGAAGCAAGAAGAAGCACGGTCTCTTCTACTGCGGTGCCTGGTAGTTGATGGTTTGTTGGGGGAATTGAAAGAAAAGATAATCCATGCTCTAAGTTATTAAGATGATACAACCGAATATGAATGGCACCCAACACTGTGGCAAGATGGTGTGAAGCAGAGGGCTATCGGTTGGTTCAGAAAATATATCGCTTTTAGCAATAATACGTTGAAGAAAGGTAAACCACAAAGGACTCTTCATTTATAAGGAGGGAGTACAGATGGTCGCAAAAGTTAAACATTTAAGCCTAATGTTGGATACAAAACTGACTTTTAAGCATCATCAAGATTGGATGGCAACTAAGACAAGCATTACTTCTAAGGTGGTTCTAGAATGCCACAAGAAATTGGTGCATCAGGCTGAGTATACCAGACAAACTGATTTTGGTACCAGAGAATAAATTGCAATAAAAAAGCTGACGAAGTGGCTAGATCAGCCAACTTAAAACAGCAACAGAGCCAAAGCCCAAATGAAACATACGTACTGAACATTGCAGACTATGACTAGAACATCGCACTGTAAAATATTCGAAGGTGTTCTTGGGAGAACCATCAGCGAGTGCAACCAAGAAAATACTTAAACCAAAAATAAAATAATGCCATAGTTGGAGTCATCAAGGGCCGTTAATGCTGTTTGAACACGCACCTATTGAAAATAGGGCTAAAAGACAGACTACTCTGCAGATTCTGTCAACATAAGAACAAAATTTTCATTCACTAGTGTTGCAAATGCATGGAAAGGAAATTGATCAGGCGAAAACGGTGAAAGAGTAGGAAAGCAAAGAGTCGTCGCAGATGAGTGAAAGAGGCGCGGAGCGGTTTAGAAATGAGCACTTTCTATATGGTAGGTAGAGGGTAAAGTTCGTTGCAGTTGAGCTTGTTGGGGTGTTTTAAAATTCCTTTCATCAAAAGAAGAATAGAGATTCTGACTGGTATCGCACTGTTGTTACCCGAAAGCTGATGATCATACGAGGCCTGACCGTAGATGAGACTGGTGTTCAGAGGACGAATGTTATTAAACGTCCTGTTTCACAATGTATACAACTTTATAGAAGCAAGCTACTCTGTAGACACCGTTTGATGGCATGTGTTTTACCTCTGGCTGGTTGATGCGTTAAGTTACAGTAGTTTTGTACCCTCACGTTTGAAAAGAGTGTCGCCTATGGCCTACTGTTTTGTTGTACTCCCGATGAAGCTCCGGAGGAAGTGGGCGAAACTTTAAGTTCTTTTATCTCAACAATGGCACGGTGCAATTCCGAAAGTCGCTAGTTACATAATGGCAATGGCCTTGAAACCTCCGAAACCATTAAGTATAAATGGAAGATTAAACATGCCGATGGAGGAAGTGACTCTAAACTACATATCTTCTTCAGTCTACTGTCAGTAACTTTTGTCAAAATTGTCATATTGTTTGTTTATACTACTTCTGATGCTGGTATAATAAGCGGGTATACTTGCGAAACTTGAAGGTACGGAACATATGCCAAAGATACGAAGTGTAATAGATGAGATTAAACTAGGATTGCTTTACAAGAATATATACATGGTTCTTGTAAAGCTTGGCATGAAAACCATGTTTGGAAAGAGAGGGTTTCTTCGTGCTATAGAAATCAGGTACAAAACATATAGCAATTCCTTTGTTGCCCAACCCTTGAGCCAGGAATCCACTCGCTAAATCGTTAAAAACCAATAAATGCCATCTTAGGTATGAATTATGCGCCATAAAAACACACACATGCAGAAACAGGGTTAACGTTATTTCTCCCTCAACTTCGAAAGCTGTATCAGGTCATTTATCACCCTATATCGGTTCCGCCAATCAGAGTTGTCGATTCGGTAGAGTGTTTTGTTTTAACCAGTTGGGTGCGATCACCTGATTGTTCCTGCTACCGCTTGTCGATTTGGAAACACCGTAGTGTCAGATTTTTGGCGGGCAGTGTTCTTCAATTTTTCAAGGCAGTTGGCAGTGACATATAAATAACGCTTTCACCGTCCTGGGTGCTTCGAAACTCCGGGGCCGCTTTTTCTGTGCCGTACCGTGTTCCTTTGTGCTGTGCCGCTTTCTATTGAGGCGTGACGTGCCCTTGGGGAGTCATCTTCAAGACCTCAAACGGTTAGCAGTTGTGAATATCGAACGCTCTCGCAGGCCTCGGTGCATCGGCACTCGGAGTCAACTTCCATGTGCGCTGTTTCGTCAACTTCCATTCGTGTTGTACGGTGCTCTTGGTTTGTGCAGTGATTTCTGTCTTGTACCGAGTTCCTAAGCCATTCGGAGGGCGATAAATTATCGCGACAGAGAGTTCATACCGAGAGTTTGCAATCCCCAAAGCGAGCAAGTGGATTAATCAGGGCTCTGATTGCGCTAGAGTTTCTTGACGAAGTGCGTTTACCGTTTTATTGCAAGTCGTATGTACGCCTTCCATTTACGTTCAGGAGATTTCAAGCGTCACACTTGGCAAAAGGCAATCCCTTGGTCGTTGAGGTCTTCTTTTTAGCATCTATTAAGTATCCCGTCGGCAGACCTTAAAGGTACTGTGTTCTTGTTAATTGTTAAGCGTTTATAAAGTGCAGTGAAGTGGTCAGTTACTTGACAAGTGCCGCCCTTTTAAGAAATTTAGTTCACGCTGTAAAATTAATCATAATCTTTAGTTAAGTCACATAATTAAGAAATTGAGTGTTTGCTACCATCAAGAATTAATTTAGGCATGCTCTTTTGCTAAGATACATAATTAAGAATTTTAGTATTTGCTACCTCAAAAATTAAGCTTTACCGATGCGATAGTATTTAATTAAGTAAGGGTCCTAACCCTTTCGTACCGTTTAGTTATGTCAAATACCTACATGCATATATTTACATTTAATAGACTAAAATTGTATTAGTTGCGCTTTCATTTTATTTAGGATGTCGCAAGCAATTTTTGATATGATGCGTTTTTGTGTAAGGGTAAGTTCGCCAGAGCTGAACGCGTGGCACACGAGCACTGTGAACATCTCCAAAGGATGGTTTCTATTTCCGCTTTTAAGAAATCGTTCTGTATAGCCGACTCAAAGGCAGTGGCGCTCAAAGCATTAACATCTTCATTCAGATTAACAGGCCCTTGCGCTAATTAACAATTAACGAAACGAACCTCCAATTCCCGTTGGGTTAGCTGGCAAACTTTGTTAAAGAACGGGTAACAGGTTGAGCATAATATATAGTAAAATTAATGATTGAATATCGGTGAAACGCATTGTACTGATGGGGCCATAATTATATATAACAGCAATGAGATAACATGAACAAGAAAATAGAATGCTTGAGTAAGAAAGAGATAACCATAAGAAAAAATTATTTTAGTAGGCATGCTTGGTTGACATCTGTCATAATTAAAATAGGCATCAGGCCTACTCGAATATTTGCTACTATATTTATCTCTTTCTTACACAAGCAATACGTGTTATCTTTTTGTTCATGTTATCTTATTGCTGTTATATATAATTGTGGCCCCATCGGTATTTTGATCTAGGTTTAGCGCACCTATATTCCTCTTCTTCTTCTTCTTATCTCCTTTATATTGGTTAAGTGTTTGTTGCCATACTTTGGGTACCATAAGGATGTGTTGAATTAAGTGGGGTAGAGTTTATTGGAGATATATTGTATTTATATGGTATAGAGGGGTATAAAAATAGTATCACCTTTTTTACGACGTGCATATAGATTTTTTTTCTATAATATAGATGCGTATATGTAAACTATGCAAAACAATACTGCACAATTCTTTTCCGAAAGAAATTTCAATCGTGAGGACTTTCCTTCACGTTTGATGAGAACCAATGACGACTTGCTTTTGAAATTAAATGTTCTGCGAGGACTTTTAACGACTTAACAACATTGGTCCTATCGAACGCTTTACAAAATTAGAACAAAGAACATTCAAATGTTGGAAGGAGGGTAATTCGATTGTGGCATGCGCTTTTTCAAGACACTTGTCTAATTTCTCTGATAGTTAATTGAATATCGTGAAATCCCACTGATTGTTAGTAAAACCTAATATTTTTAATTCCGAAGGATTTCCAGTAGGAGCAGTGTAATAAATTAGTTAATGCTGTGTAAACAATTGTAGCTTTTAAATTTACCTCCAGTAATTTCTTGCTAAAATTGGAAAGACTTACTGGTAACCAGTAATAAACTTCAAATAAAATATTGATAGTCTTCGACGTTCGACAAATCAAGACTGTTATCAATTAACGTATGAAGCATATCTCATTACTTAAAGTTACCATCGAAGTGTGGCATACTGGATTGGGTAATTTAACGTTTTGTTGAAAATTATCTGACGCATTACCATTAGCGAAGAAACTATTGGGTGCAACGATTCTACAATCCAGTTAATCCCAAAAATTGCATAATCGAATTGTTTACGAATATAATCATTTACCTATAAATTCCCATCTTCAAGTAAACTGAAAATATCTAGTGTGAGCTGTGAGATGAGACTAAGGACACGAAAGGACTAAGAAATTTTATAGCAGGTAAGAACGGTTAAGTGTACCTAATTACATTCTTATGATTATATATATAATATTAATAGATAATTTATAACTCTAATATGGCGGTCTAGACAGTAACTAACTAAGTTTACCTCTTCTTCTTCTTCTTTGCCTTATTTTGGGATATCGCTCTGTTTATGTCCAATGACGGAACTTAAGTTACTGCTCCTGAGTCTTACTAATTTTACTATACCTTTTCAACTTCAAATTGGGACTAATCAATTTCAAAATGGGAATAAACAATTTCAAAATGAAATAAACAATTTCAATTTGAGAATAAACCACTTCAAATTGGGACTAATCAATTTCAAATTGAGAAAAGCTTTTTGTTAAAGTTAGTCTCTGGAAAATGACAATTACATGGTTGTGACGAGACGCAACACCAGCAACAACTAACAATAATTAGTTCCGTCTTGTCACAACCATTTAATTGTCATTTTCCAAAGACTACCGTTAACAAAAAGCTTTCCTCAATTTGAAATTGATTAGTCCCAATTTGAAGTTGTTTATTCTCAAATTGAAATTGTTTATTCCCATTTTGAAATTGATTAGTCTCAATTTGAAGTTGAAAAGGTATAGTATATACCGAGCGTAAACCTTTGATTTGGGGGGGAGGAGGGTAAATATTACTAATATATGTGCATCTTCGACTATTGTTTTATTTAAATGGCATAGTGAAAGATGTTCTGATAAAATTAGTATTGTTCGCCACCTAAGGTTTCCACTCGGTATAAGCATAGAGTTAACTAAACCACGCTTAAGGACACATTTTAAACGAATTTCGCAATGTACATTTTTCAAAATATTGGAAAGGAGCAACTTTTCCAATTCGATAAAACTTGTGGCACTAATAGATGTGCATTAAGCGAGCATAAATGAGGTTAGAAAACAATATTAAGCATTACTCAAGGTCTATATGAAAAAAACTTCTCTTGCTGAAAACAGAGATTCTTTAAAACCAATCTTTGACCATAACCGTGTCGTTTGGTCGACTACCAGTCATCATGATTGTAATTCTGTGCAGTTGGGTTGATTTTATTATTTACTGTGTAGAATATTCTCAACTTTGCTCTTGAATGCTCACAACAAATTTTCCAATAAGCTACTACAATGTTCTTTAGTGGAATAAAATTTTTATCTGAGCGTAGTTGATGCAGGCTGATAATGATTTTGGAATAAATGGAATTATATTGCAAAATTGAATTGTAAATCTAAAATTTCGAATTACCGACCAATGGAGAGCGCACATAATTGAGTAATAAATTCCGCTAGGCGTGTGAAACGGCGTCACGGAAATTTCAGCAGAAGTGACAGCATCGCCGTGATGAATCGACGATAGCGACTTTAATAATTCATTTACAAAATACTCAACTGCCACAAATTAAATGGATATTCCGCACTAAAGCGACAGCCACCAGCGCCCTACTTTTTCCAAATAAAGTCATTAGTGGGCGCTGGGAAGCCCCGGAGTTTGGAAAGTAAAAATTGCTATCTTCACACCAATCTACTTACGATTCTTTTGGCCTCGATCGAAACGTCGTTAGAGTCTCCAAGAGAAGAATAGGCCTTGCTGGACTCCATGAAGTACTGCCCTCCTATTCCCAGATGAACCATTTTGACACTTTAATTTCCTCCTTGCGATTTCCAAGTCTGAGTGAACTAACTTAAGAGTTATTAAGATTGGATTTTCAGCACTTCACTCTATATTAATATTTTGCACTACTCCGCTAGGCTGCTGTGATGACGCAAAACTGAAAAATGCGTAACACAACGTGTTGCAGACCTTTTCAAGTTCGAGTTTCAGAAAGATATGCGAAAAAGTATGTAAAGCGAGCCAAAGTGGACTGCTTGATATTGAAATTAGTGATAGCACAAGCGTAGAGCTGGCCCATATGTAAAGTTATTCAAATTCCCGGAATATTTTACGAACGTTGCAAAACAAACAAGGAAATTTGTTTAGCTGTTTAGCTGGCAGTTAAATGGACAGTAACTTTATCAATAATGTGGGTTTGCGTGACACTAAACTCGCTTTGGGTAGTAATAACGCAGTACGTGTTTTACACAAATAATCAGCTAACACAATTATTTAGTTGCAATGCAGTAACAGATGTCATAGCGTGAGTTTTGATCGTTTGTAGATATCCCTAGCTGGTAGCACTATAAAAATAATCTAGATATTAGCAAAAATTATTATTTCCTAACTTCGAAGGTAGGAGACGAAGAACTCTATTTCTTCTTCCACCCTGTGGCTATCTATTCGTTTTCAATCAAATTTGCACTATGGTAGCTATTCTTATAGCTACTTACAGCTACTTTGGTTTACTAGTATGTATGTACGTATTATTATTAACCTCGTTTTACCTTGCGGTGTAGAGGCTGGTGCTTTATGTGCTTGCATCTGGCGGTACAATGCTCAACTTTCCCCGGATTCGGGATACAACGTTGGAGCGCGCCTTTTGTGCTTGCACAGCAACCATTGTGTGAAGTGTGTGTCATGTTTTTACTCTATCTCTTAGGTATGTGGATCTGAGTAGAGTAAAGCTAATTTGGTGCCCAACTGTGAATGGTTTCACCAAGCCCGCTTCCAACCGCCAAGGCTGCAGAAAAATTCCGGCCTTCGCGGGATTCGAACCGAGGACTTGCTTATTAGCAAGCCTAGCGCTTACCCAACTGCGCTACGCGGCTAGTGTAGAACAAAATATCGTTATCACTTCAGGTGTATTTCTAATCGATTATTCACACTTACAGAGAGTTCACTAGAAAGTTTAAAATACGAGGGGTCGTTTTTATATTCCCGAAATAGAAAACAAACCAAACAACTATAGTTCGTTCACAATCTTTTTGTGACAGAGTTGACTATGATTTTTTCTTTTCATGTTGGACTAACCGATTCCGTGATGTAGCGGATGCAACTTTTTCTTCTGTCAGTGTCAGTTCGACACGTTCTTGCCACCACATTCCTAGATTTATTATTTTAATATTCGTAAGAAAATAAATGATTAATCAAGTGTGTAAAAATAATTTTAATTTCCGTCAAAGCAAAAGTAAAAAGGCCCAAAATAATTTTGACAAAACAAAAAAATTCCATTAAATGATGCCACTTCCAATTTAAAAGGAAC
The DNA here is from genome assembly GCA_940337035.1 of Agriotes lineatus. Classification (NCBI taxonomy): domain Eukaryota; kingdom Metazoa; phylum Arthropoda; class Insecta; order Coleoptera; family Elateridae; genus Agriotes; species Agriotes lineatus. The sequence continues at coordinate 60,252,874 of OW679203.1, forward strand.
ATACCAGAGTTAAAAGAACACGAGTTGCTTAGCTGAATTATTTGCCTCACTAACGTTCGGCTAAATAAACTTCAGCTTCGCCACATAAAGTATCACTTTTACTCCTAATAACATAATCTACTATTTCAATATAACCCCCTCCCTTAACAACGCACGTATTGGAACGTTTCGATAACAGCTGCAAACCGGGATAAAAATATTCCTTTGTTTTTGTCTTAAAATGGCTCTTAACTGCTGCTATGGGTTCATTATCATGGGCAAATTTTAATAGACGTTAACCGATCGCGTGACTATTCCGTCAGTATGGTGAAATGGCACAACCGCCGTACTGTCGAGCATGAGGTCAAGAGTTCGAATTTTAGTCCATACAAAATTTTTTTGAAAGAAGATGCGAATGAAAATTACTCTTCGTGTTATCTTTAGATTTAAAATAAGACAGTATCGGTGCTTTTCGCGAACGGTATTGATCTCCAACTCGATTTTAAGTCGATTTTCTCCGTCTAGGCGTTGATCATGTGTATAACCTAATATAACTATTGGATACATTTGTTAAATGACGCCAGACCACCACTCATTCAACTTTCAAACAATTTCCAACCACTTGCATCGATAACGTTTGTTGTGTGAGATTCTTGACTAGTTATTGCAAATTTTGTTATATAACACGTAGGTAGCGATAATCCAACGTCTTACCCTTCTTTCGAACTTTATCTTCATGTCTTATGCAATAATCAGCCGGAATATAGGTATTATTTCATTCATTAATTTTACCGGTAATTCTGATTGCGATATTATTTTTGCTTATAAAATCTTCGCCACGTTAAACAGTCGTTTATATCCCTGACAGAATTACTGGTCAAAATGAATAAATATGATACTACTGTTGATAACGGCCATACCACATTAAAGGCACCAGTTCAACAGATTTTGAAGGCTGAAGGTATCTTAATGGGTGTACGCCCCAAGGAGCGCATGGTAAAACCAGACTATAACTCGTTTTTGATCAGCCTATAGTGATGGTGTACAAACAGAATAGCAAGAAAGTTCAATCTCAAAATGTTGAGAAAAGCTTCGTTCTGACATATAAATGCGGTACTATCAGTACCATGCAATTTCCTTTTTTGTATTTTAGTTAAATATCGCACAGTATTTTGAAATCTTCAAGAAATATTACAAAACCACAAGCCGAAAAATAAGGGAGGCGATGAGTGTCTAAACAATTGAATGCTAAAAGCTGGTTAAGTAGCATAAACATCTTTCGGTGACAAATTAAATTCTCGAATGGTGGTTTGGGAAGAATGTATTTGTAACAAAAGTAAAACCTTCCAAGATCAGTAAATAATCAGAAGTAGAGAGTTGGAAACCAGATCGATAAGGATGGAGTTAACTAAGGGTCACTTGAATGTAGCAAAAGAAGAGAGGATTAAACCGTTCCCGGATTCTATATCTTAAACACTAGTGATACCTACCACTAACTATTGGTATTACTTGATATCTGATATAATTTCCAAATATAATATTTCAGTAAAAAGAACGAAAGATAAAGCTTACAACTAGATACTCTATAACCGAAGAATTTCTGTGATAGAAATTGCAACATGACATATTTAGCAATAGAATAAACTCTATACAAGAGTCACTTATATTAATGGACGATAAAATAGTGATTCATGGTGTTCTAGTTTATTTTTTTACTCGGCCTATGAAGCTGCAGAATCTTCGCTAATTTTAAATCCATAAAGCACTAACCGCACCAATTGTTATTGTTCTTTAAATATAATATCCCTTAAATATTTCGCTTAATTTTCTTTCACTGGACATAGAGTCAACATACGAGTAGATTAGTTGAACTTAAAGAAGTTCATCGTCCCTTAGACCGACTCTCTCTTTACAATGCTTGCAAGGGTGTACTCTAATCAATTTAGAAGTTGAAGTTCTATAGTTCTTCAGCTACACACATTTGCACCGTTGTTTCTGTCCCGTTTATGGAAATCTTTGATGCTAGCAGGAAATGTGCATATTGTGATCTACGACGAATTTCAGTTATATTGTGTGTATTTTTTTGGTAGGTAGCCAGTTTCGACGAAGTTGGGTATCTTGTTAATATACTGAACTGTAACTGATTCTCATATTTTTTTATACTAATATTGTCAGCATGATAAAGAACAGATATGACTTTATTCATTTTTTAAATAGTAATACTATTTTTATCTACTAGTTTGGTTTTTGGTGTTTGGTCATTTTATTTGATTCTTAATATTCCATGCTGATATTTCCCTTCGCCGCCAGTTATTACGTCACATTTGTTATTCAAACTAACTTAATACTACTAGCTTCAGGCGGCAAAGTTCCATTATAGATATTTAAGTCTATTGGAAAATTGGCACTGCAATTTTTGTATGCACGAAGGAGAAGGGGTGGATATGTACCGAGCCCGTTTTGCAACGTTGAAGCGGGAAATATTATGTGGGGCTGCGATTATCAAGCAGAGACTTTGTGCGTGGTAGCATTATTGTTCAGTAAATATAGCCGTTTGGGCAAGCCTTGCGCGTTAGTAATGCCAAAATACAATGTTTGTCGAATATGCACATCTTACCCCGATAGGATATATTTAAAGCAACGCCCGTGTCGCCTAGCTGACGGCCCGTATATCAAACCTCTGCATATCAGCGTTCGACAACAACTCGTTATTAGCGTGTAGATCAACGCGGATTGCTCGTACGTAGCTTCCTTCGATAAGCCTTGAAAGGTGTCCTGTCGATTGACGCCAGTTTCGCCTATCATCATCTTCGAGCTGACCATTGTGGTTTCATCGAAGCGCGGCTTTCAGCTACACTTTTAATTTACGGTCTTGTATTCTTCAACAAACTTTTGGCCGCTATTGGGCTACCATTTCAGCACACGGATCTTTCGCATCACTGCCGTATTTTCGTTGCTCCAAGTTAAGTTGCGTATATTTTATTAATGTAGTATTGCGTGTGCAATTTACCGCAAACCCTGCATATCTTACATAAAGTTTGATCAAAAGTTATTTTCATTTAATAGGGCTGTGGAATAGTGTCTAATTTATGAATGAAACTATGTTTATACTTAAGTTTCAAATTTGACATTTGATTTTATGGTTGCATTCATAAATTAGGAACCTTTCTATGGCTGTATTAAGCTAAGTTTTCATGTATACATTCACGCCAGTCTGATAATATACGTTATATAAATAAGTGTTCAGTTGCTAAATAAGTTTTGGGACGTATCCTTATTAGAAGAGTAGTAACGCGTGAGTGTATTTCTTTGTAGAGTTGTTTTCCAGGCAACTCCTTTATTGCGGTCGCAGCGTTTTTTATGAATTTGATCTTAACAAGGTACTCAAATTTACCGTATGTTTTTATTTGTGAAGTGAAGTTTAATTTCGAATATTCTTGCAGTAAGATAATCTTTCACACACCACGAAACCAAGGTAAGTCTCGATTCTATAGCTGAACGCTCAAATCCCTATCACAGATAAAACATTTTTCTTATAGAATTTCCCCATTAAAAAACTGTCCGACATATACCAGGTGACGCCCACAAAAATACAATTAATTTGTCCCAGTATTTTTCCAGGTACAATCGTTTTTAACTCTCGCGAGCGAGTTCTCCCTTCTTTTATATATACTGAGCCCTATTCAGCTTATATCTGTGGTAAGAAGAGGTTTCTCCAGTAACAAATAGCGTCTTTTTTATAATGTAAGTTCCAAAGTGTTTGCCTTGTACTATTAAACCTATTTTACAGTCTTTTCCCGTTTATTTTGATTTTATTTTATTTTAGTCTCAAATTTCTGTTCTCAGTTTCGGCAGCTTCTCTCTCAGCTCTTTAAGGTATATCTTCGTACTCATAGTTACTTCGCGTGGGTGTCATGGCTTCAGCTGTTGATCTTTGAAGTAAATCTTAGTGACTTCTAAACTACCTAAGCTACCTGTCTTTATTGCTCCGTTATTTGCTCTAGAATTTTCTTGGTGTGGTATTCATTAATAAATTTCTATGATTTAATACATACATATAGTACGATCAATAATTATTTTCATCCAGTATCGCCATGGAATACTTATTAATTTATGAATGCAACTATAACTCACTTAAAAAGCAAATGTCAAGTCTGAAATTTATGTATAAATGGAGTTGCATTCATAAAATAGGGAGTATTCCATGGTCATACTAGACGAAAATAATTTTTGATGATACTTTACATAACGAGGCTAAAACCTGTTCAAATCCATTTGTTCAATTTCATTCGGTAGGTTCCCTCCACACTTCTTAAACTTGGTTAAGTATTTATTTTTCTGCCCATTTTTTCTGATCCTCTCCCAACATCAATTCTAGGTACCTTAGGTTACATTGAAAATATTTTATATAACCGTAGAAAATTGATTCACACTATCTTGTTACGTTGTTTTACTTTTTCACCTTTTAACATTGAAAATGTTTAACGAATTGGAGATGTGACGCTAGTACGGTGCTCTTTTAGCGATTTGTGTGACGCTTGGAAAATGCGCAGTTTTCGCAAATTTTTGAAAGTTGTACGTATTGCAGGTGAATGTTGTTGGTGTTATTTTGAAGATCTCGTCAAGGACGAACTTTCTGGAGAGGTTGTGAAAATGTAAGATTCGAGGGGGCGCAAATATGGGAGTTAAAACGATTTTTTTGACACGAAAGCGTTCGGTGCTGTTACATCGGATATTTTTTGAAAGATCCAAATGTGATTTGGGCTAGTTGGAAAGAGGATGAACCAACGCTCATCGTACTGGCTGTTTTTTGGGGTCTGCGATGCACGGGGACGAAGTTGCACTGGTAGAATGGTGGGGTGCATTTGTAGCAAATTGGATGTTCGCATAAACATGGGGAAAGACAAAAATGTCGAATTTTGCTTTGGGCAGTATGTGTAGGAATCTGTGGGTTTTTAAGGATTTTGGGTTCAGGTTGATTTAAGGGTTGTAATATGGGGAAAACGTTATAATTATCAGAAAAATTGTAAAATTAATATTTGTGTGAAATCAGTTGTTTGGAGACTCTCTACTGGTCGATTTTATTTTTTAAGAGAATTTGGAAGGTGGAAATTTGGTGGCCCAGGTGGATTTAGGGGTTGCAAAATGGGGAAAACGTTATAGTTAACAGAAAATCTTGCAAATTATTATTTGTGTGAAATTCGCCGTTTGGAGACTTTCTACTGGTCAATTGTATATTTTAAGAAAATTCGGGTTGTGGAAATTATGCGAACCATGTAGATTTGGGTGTTGCAAAATGGGGAAAATGTTATAAATATAAGAAAAACCTTAAAATCAATGTTTGTGTGAAATTCGCTGCTTGGTGACTTTATACGGATCGATTGTATTTTTCAAGAGAACTCGGGATGTGTAAATTTTGTGGCTCAGGTGGATTTGGGGGGTTGCAAAATGGGGAAAACGTTATAATTATCAGAAAAGTCTTACAATTAATATACGTGTGAAATTTGCTGTTTGGAGACTTTCTACAGGTCGATTTTATTTTTCAAGAGAATTCGGGATCTCGGAATTTTCCGGCCCTGGTAGGATTGGGGGTTGCAAAGTGGGGAACACGTTATAGTTATCATAAAAACCTTAAAATTAATATATGTGTGAAATTGGCTGTTTGGAAACTTTCTACTGGTCGATTTTATTTTTTAAGAGACTTCGGGATATGCGGATTTTGGGGCCCAGATGAATTTGGGGGTTGCAAAATGCGAAAAACGTTATAACTATCAGAAAAACCTCTATATTTGCGTGAAATTTGCTGGAGATTTTCTACTGGTCGATTACATATTATAAGCGAATTTGGGATGTGGGAATTTTGCGGCCTAGGTGGATATGGAAGTTGCAAAACGTTATAATTATCAAAAAAACCTTAAAATCTTTATTTGTGTGAAATTCGCTGTTTGGAGACTTTCTACGGATCGATATTCGGTATGTGGGAGCTTTCCAACCCAAGTGGATTTGGGGAGCTGCAAAATGGAAAAAACCGTTGTAATTATCAGAAACACTTTTAAAATTAATATTTGGGTGAAACTCTCTGCTTCGAGGATTTCTACTGGTTAATTGTATTTTTTAACAGAATTCGGGTTGTGGGAATTTTGCGGCCCATGTGGATTTGAGGGTCGCAAAATGGTGAAAACCGTTAGAATTATCATAAATATTTTAAAATTAATATTTGTGTGAAATGCGCTGTTTGGAGGATTACTATTCGTCGATTTTATTTTTTAAAAGAATTCGGAATGTGCGAATTTTGCGGGCAAGAGGCTTTGGGGGTTGCAAAAACGTTATAATTATCAGAAGAATCTTAAAATTTATATTTGTGTTAAATTCGCTGTTTGGACACTTTCTACTGTTCGATTGTTTTTGTTAAGAAAATTTGAGTTGTGGAAATTTTGCAGATCAAGTGGATTTGGGGGTTTCAACATGGGGAAAACCGTTAGAATTATCAGAAGAACTTGCAAATTAACATTTGTGTGAAATTTGCTGTTTGGAGACTTTTTTTTGGAGACTTCTTCAATTGTATAGTTTAAGGGAATTTGGGATTTGGGAATTGTGCAAACCATGTTGATTTGGGGGTTGCAAAATGGGAAAACGTTATAACTATCAGAAAACCTTAAAATCAATATTTGTGTGAAATTGGTTATTTGGTGACTATATGGGTCTAGTGTATTTTTTAAGAGAACTCGAGATATGAAAATTTTGCGATCCGGGTGGATTTGGGGGTTGCAAAATTAAGAAAACGGTATAACTATAAAAAAATCTTAAAATTAATATATGTGTGAAGTTCGTTAATTGCAGACTTCCTACTCGACGATTGCATTTTTTAAGACAATTTAGAATGTGAGAATTTTGCGGTCCATTTGAATTTGGGGGTTGGAAAATGGGAAAACCGTTATAATCGTCGGAAAATCCTTAAAATCAATGTGTGTGTGAAATTCGCTGTTTGGAAATTTTCTATTGTTCGATTGTATTTTTAAGAGAATTCCAAATGTGGGAATTTTGCGGCCCAGGTAGGTTTGGGGGTTGCAAAGTGTGGAAAACGTTATAATTTTCAGAAAAACCTTTAAATCAATATTTGTGTGAAATTTGCTGTTTGGAGGCTTTCTACTGGTCGTTTGAATTTTTAAGAGAATTCGGGATGTGGACATTTTGCGGCCCAAGTGGGTTTGGGGGTTGAAAAATAGGGAAAACGACATAATTACCAGAAAAACCTTAACATCAATATTTGTGTGAAGTTCACTGCTTGCACGGTCGATATTCCGGATGGGGGAGTTTTGCGGTCCAGTTGCCTTTGGGGGATGCAAAATGGAGAAAACATTAGAATTATAAGAATAACCTTACAATCAATATTTGTGTGAAATTAGCTGTTTGGAGATGTTCTACTGGTCGATTGTATTTTTTAAGAGAGTTCGGGATGCGATTGTGAGGGGAGGGGGTTACCTTATTTTTTTAACTTTTAAATAAGGAAAATGTGATTTTTTTTATTCTGACCATTTGTGAAATTATAAATTTGCAAGTAAATAGCAAATAGCGTGTCGGATTGTATTTTACTTTAACATCATAATATTACGTGGGTTAAGATCATTGCCGCGCTGCACTTGTTCGCATAATGGTAGTGGTCAGTGTCCACTGGCAGGGTTGAGATGTTAGTGTCAGCTGTTTGTACTAAAACTTAATGCGCGATTGTGTCGTAGAAAAATTTGATGGGGACTTTAAAAATAGAAATACATATACATATGTATATGTATAAAAAATACAAAGTTACTTAGTTAATACAATGTAAAAACTCCCCAAACAACAAATTCGCGTGGCGTATAATAAACAATAATACCAGATGTGAACAATTAATTTTAGTTAGAAAAATTCATTTTCAATGCATTAACGAAGGTTGGTAAATTGCAACTTCTGTAATTTTTTTTTAAATTCGGAGATGCATGCATTTATTAAGTATCCTTAGTTTGGTCGATGTCCAGTATGGTCTCTTGCTGATTCATAATTATTCTAAATATAATATTAATCACGTAATTTCTTCTTTGCACTTTTATGGGAAGAAAAACCCATATGATTAAATAATGTGAAGTTATAATTTTGATCGTAATGACCATATGATGGGCTATTAGGCAGATTGGCGCAGTTGCTAAAATTCAACGCCTTTGGGAATACGCTGCAAAAACTTTAAATTAGAGCCACCTAACACAAATAATTAAGGCTGCCTCGACCCTGCAAATTAAAGTCAGTAAAATTGACGGCAATCGATACAGTGCGTAGCCAGTGCAAAGTAAGGCCTGCAAATTAAGTTTGCTAAGCCCCTGAATTATTATCAATTTAGGCAGAGCTGTTCGCTGATGGAAACTCTAAACGTGTGGAATTACGCTTAACGCTCTTACTAGCTACAATAATTAAAAGTACAAATTTACAAACGTTCTAGTAAAATTTAAAGTACGCTGATAAAACATTTCCACATAGCATTTTCGTATACATTACCCCTGAACTTCACATTAGCCCTACCAAATGTTTGCCTTGCTAGCATTTTATTGTACAACTAAGGTCACACTGAAATAGTATCATAAAGTTCAAAGTTTTATTACCAAATGGGTAGGTAAAGATATTCAGTTTTGTAATATGAAAAGCTATTATTTTTCGTAGAAATTGTTGAATGTTTTAATTTTTGTAGTAGGCGGTAGAATGTGCATTAAGCAAAGTTGTATAAAAGCCTATGAAATCATTAAGTATAATAATGGCACGGACCTATATATGTATGCATATTGACCAAATTAAAAAAAAAATACAGATGAATTGTGAGTATATATTTAGTATATTATACAGAGGATCGCCTTTTAAGTTTAGCCTAGGAGATCTTGCCCATTTCTTGACACTTTGGACTTCACCAATTCTTCCTATTCGCATATTCGAAGAACAGTACGGTACTGTTTTAGTGCATTCATCGCTCAAATTTGTGTGTTCAGCGACCCATCTGAATCCTTCGAACATATCGTGTTTGTGAAAAACTTATACACTCGCCAGCGAGCTCAACCCAAAGTTGCACGCGTGTAAGCGACTGCGAAACGGCTAAAGCCTATCAGTGAACAATTTTCTGCCAATAAGTGGTTGTGTGTAACAAGCAGTGTTTGTAAAGCTTTCGCGAGCACAAAGAAGTGCGCTTCAAATAAATTTGTACGTAAATTGAGACGCAAAGTTTAATAAGGCAAATCGGAAAACCGGACTTTCATGCCGATTAGTGTTTACGTACTAAGGATAGTTATTTGGGCGTTTTTTTAAAGTTGTTTTAATTTGTATGTGTTTCAGATATACTTATTTTGCTATTGCTTGTTTCATAAATGTGAGTAGCTCTGAGCTATTCAGGTAGGTTATCTATTTTATTTAACAGGGTTGTGTTTGGGAATGGCCCATCATTCTAGGGTTTTATCCTGCTTTTCTTTATGTTTTTTGTGTTTATGTGTTTTAAAGATTAATATATGTATGTTTATTTGAGTAAGAAAACTGTATTTCCTTGTGAATGCTATTTGAAGTCAGGTTCAGCTCCGAGAACATTACTAGTGCAGGTCAACTTTATGTTTCAGGAGATATTAAACTTTCCTGTCCAAAAGTTGTGAAAACGTAGAATTTCATGTGTATTGCGCTAGCTAGGTAAACAACAGGGTAATTAATATATAAAAATACGAGACGTCTCATTTGAATTTAACGTTCCGTGCTATAGGCTACCAAACGCCTTATTTCAATCGGCGAAGTTTGTGTCTTCCAGCTGTACTGCTTCTGTATTTTTTTATTATTTTTCTCATGGCAGGAAAAAGTACAGGAAGTGATAAGGTACACGTTGGTTTTGTGGGAAAATTTATTGGTATGAAAATTTACAACTTAATTTTCACACTCCTGCTTTATAAAGTTTCAGATGTATGTTGATATGTGTAGCATCTAATATGTTGTTCTATTAATTTTTTTATCCACAATCTAGATAACAAGTACAAGTAAATTACCCATTATGAGCAGACTTATACGAAGGGTATTTATTTGATGGGGCAAAGTTGCTTCTTCTTTTTGGAACTCTTTTGATGTAGTCTTTCCAATTTGATGTAATGTTGTTCCGGACAGTACTTCGTTTGACCTTTATATATTGTCTTTACTATATATGTTCTTAGTAGACCTCTCCTCTAGTCTGTTAATGCCATACTTTGTTAGGTCACATTAAAATTTATGCCGCCTATGAGATTTATGCCCGAAAAATGGAAGTTGGAGAACTCGTTGAACTTCTCGCTCAGGGTAAGTCCAGGTGGGAGTAGATGTGTAGTTGGTCAACAAGCTCAGAGCAAACAAGGTGTGCGTGCTTTTGAGACTTACCATTTAATAACTTTAGCCACTTGGAAGCATTGGCGGCATTGACGTTATTATATAACAGGCTTCTCAGGCAGAGCCTACCAATCTAAAATTCCGTTCTCGTCTTGTTGTGGTACCGTAAAATGCCATTTCGACTCCTGCACGGATTCTTAAAGTTACTCCTAATTGTACTAAAGAACCACTTGATCTGTTTTGTATGAGTCTGAGTATTTTCAGTAAATATTTAGCTAAACTGTGTCATGGTGAATCTATGGAAGTAACCATTGGTGTAAGTGGTTCGTTTGGTTTGTGTATTTTTTTAATCCCTAAAAATGTGCTAATTTATTATATTTAATATTTGAGCATGTCTTACAAAGTATGTGAATTCGCCGTTGTGTTTGTAAAGTGTTTTATAGATTTTAATGTTCTATTTTTATGTGTTAGCTTAGTGTATTTATTGTCTCCCACTAACTAGTGTTATGAGCTTCATATGTATCCTTGTCAAGTATTGCAACATTGTCAGTAGGCAGAGTTTTAACTGTGTTATCTGTTTTTAGCGTGCGTAGTTACTGTTTTTGTTTTGTTTGGAGGTGTTTTGTCTGATTATATGAGGTCATTCAAATCCTGTATTTTTATCTAACGTCTTCTAGACGTTTCTGGCAAGTGTCTTCTATAGCTACAACTAAGTGAATGCTATTAATTGCTTCGGGCGCTACTGCCTAATTTAGTTTTACTTAGAAAGTTGTGTTTTTCTTGGGTGTGGTTTTGACATGTGTACGCCTTTGCTTAGTAGTTATTATAAAAGCAGTTGTACATACGATTAAAATGTGCTTCCTATACATCTCTTTGAATTAATTTTTCCAGTCTGTTTATATATAAAAAAACAGATCATGTTTGTGTTATGCATTTTTTCTAAATGGTAGATCGAATTTACTATCGTGTAATTTAGTTACTAAACTGAGTGCAGTCGGGTGTATTCCTAAAGTAAAATAAGCTCTTCAAAAATTCCGTCACAAGGTAAGCCATATCTTGGAGGTGTGTCACCAAAGGACATATTCTTGGTGCGATTTCCTAAGTTTACTTTCTGCAAACACACTAGATAACACGAATTTCTCCCCTTATTTTCCCAGGCACAGTTTGTTTTTACTATCACGGGTGAACCATTTTTTCTATCTGCGACCCACCCCTTCCCACTGAGCTAGTTCGAACACCATTATGGCTTCTTATGGGTAGTAAATGTGTTTTTCTTGTAACAACCAGTTTAACGTATCTCCATATGAAGCGCAGTTGGTCTATGGGCATTTACATGTCTTTCTTCAGTATATTTGTTGAAATTTCAGCGACTCCTTCTGCCTTTCCGCCTTTCTGTGCTTTTGGGGTCATCCTAACTTATAGTTTCAGTCTAGACACTTTTAAAGTGAAGCATTATCATTATCGACTGGAGTTCATTTACAGATTAAACAGACCAAATAAAGAAGAACTTAGAGATAGCTGAAACCATTTCATTTGGCTGAATTTCTAATCTTTACGTAGCCGCGTATGTGCTAAACTTAAGATCAACTCCCAACTTTAGTACAATACCATTTTTAACTTTCAACTTGTCCTCTGCAATATCTGATGGAAATACCAATGCATTGTCAGAATGATATTGAGTTCGAAGTAGGCCATAGCAAACATTAGGGTAAATGTTGCCTAAATCCCTATTTAGAATGTTTGCCCTTCAAGTAGCTTTATAAACTCATTTCTAGGTAAAACAATATATTAAACTAGAGCACGCAACTTTTGCCTTACTAATAAAATAGAAACTTATTTTCGCTAAAAATGATTTCAAGGGCAGTTGTGGCATAGAAACAAGCTTGATGAAGAAATTGATGAATTTCCAAGCTAATTAAATTTTTATTCAATTTTTATGGCCTACTCAAACAGCAGTTTGCGTGTAAGAACAGTAAATAAAAGGGTGTTATAAAGGGATGATAAAGTTGATTGAATTTTAGGCGAGCCGAGCCTTCAAACTCGCGTTGTCTCGATCGACGCCTGCACCTACTAAATTTTTCCATTAGCAGTTACGGAACGCGATAAAATGTGTATTTGAGGCTGTAAACCACATAAGAATTGATCATGTTTCGTCGAATCGTTAGCACCTGGAGCTGCATTAAAACGGAGGCACGGTATCTTCCTTTCACATAATCGACCGTTTGTCAATTACGCATTTGCAAGTTCATTAAACAAGAAAGCTTACAGCTGGCGCTTGGCGAAAAATCTAAACGACGCACATTCGAATTTTTGAATACCTGTAGAGTGAAAAGCACTTTAAAAAAGCTTTGCAAGTTCGTTTTAAGTATAAAAATGCGCTGACGCGTTAAGAATTGCTTTACCTGGGTCCAACGACAAGGAGCTGCGTCGCAAAACGAAAACTTAAAAAATTGCAAAGCCCAAGTACATTTCTCGAAAGCTGTTTGAGTACTAAAGTAAAAATGTTTGCAAAGAAATTCAGCTTAGGGGATATTTTATAACTTAAAATGTCTGCTGGAACAAAGTTAACATTATGAAGTTCTCTGCTTGGCATTTAAGAAGGTTGGATTAACTTTAGCCATTAAAACAAAGTCGTGACAGTTACAACCGTTGAAATATCCCAATCAAACTTTTTATATATATACATATACGAAAAGTTTTCTACAGCTGCCTTGGCTGTCTTCCACATCCCAATGTCCATGCTTGCTTGTCGCTATAATCTTCGTCTTGTAATTGTCGTTTTTGCATGGCCTCTGCAACACAAACGTTCCAACTCTTTCTAGATCTACCTCTTTTTCTTCTGTACTCTGGTTTCCAATTCCAGACTTTTTGTGGTAACCTGTTTTCATTCATTCTTCTCATGTGTCCGTACCATTTCAATTGTATCAAACAATGACGGTTCTACCTGCATTATTTCTTTGACCCTCTCATTTCTTATATGGTAAACTAATGTATAGCCACAACATCTTTTCCAGTACATCATTTCAGCTGCTGTTATTTTATTTGCAATATTTTGATTAATTGCTTATACTTCTGCTTTTTTGTTTTATTCGAAAATGAGTTATTCCATAGTACTGAATGTAGTTGTCTAGTTATAATTTTTCCTTTCTTTACTTTGTTTTGTATGACTCGACCGTCTCCCCCATCTGATTTTATTGTGACCATTACATATTTGTATTCATTAGTAGCCTTAATTGTACCTTTTTCTGTTTGCAAATCTTGCCCTTGTCTTCCATTTACTATGTTTTTTGAGTGTTAATTTCCAGACTCCACTTATCATAATCTTCTGTTAACTTTCCAAACATGTAATTTATGTCATCTTCATCTAGTACTAGGATGACTTGATCGTCCGCAAATAAGACTAGATATAATGAAAGCAGTTGTATTTTAGTAGCTGGCTGGATATTTATACAGGGTGTAGAAATGCTTTACGCACCATAGGGATTTCAATGGTATTTTTTAATATGAAAATATTTGCTTTCCTAATTATTTTAGAGGTTAATAAAGTAGTGGCAGAGCATTTGCAATTTAGCTCAAAAAAAAATCAAAAATGTGAAATTTTCCCACTTCAATTAATTAAACATTAGATTCGTCCAGAATTACGGAAGTTTAAAATTGCATGCGCGCTGATTTCCCCAACGATAAGGATTATTTCTCTAGCGGCGTTTGCTCTGGAGCCGCTCCATATTTCACGTTTCCGTTGTCTCTGTTGATTTAAATAACCGCCTCGGACCAAGAAAACAAAGACGTATCGCGCTGTTTTCCCAATACGAATAAATTGTGAATGCTCGAGCGTGAGCACACCCCACTTTTGCATCTGCCTTTGTTGCCTTTCCGTGGTCACGTAAAAAAGGGGGAATAACGCGTGGAAAGGCAAAAGCTTCACCGCATTACGTCCAATGTGCAACGTTGTAACCTACATACTTGGCTTTGCCGCGAGGGGTAAATGTAGTTCAAGTTGTGGGCAAACAAGAAACCTCGATAGCATCGCAATTGTTCTTGACATAATTCTTTAAAAACTCGCCAATAATAATCGACCGCCAAGCAACCCCCTTTGCATTCGCTCCAAATATTAAGTGCTTGAGGACGGGAGAATTCAGGTAAATGGAGCAAGTGCTGGAAATTAATTTAACATATCTTGTTTTTAGTATTTTCCAAAAAGACGGGAAGTTACTAATTACTAAATCATTTGTTAGATTAGTTGAGAGATAAAAGGCACATATAGCAAAGAACGTTATTTACGTATTAAAGCAAGAATTTCCACTGATAAAAACAGGTCGTCAAAAATTTTCCACGATATAATCAGACTTCAGGGTTTTCCTCGCCTGAAATAAAATGCTTTGAATAATACCTAAATGGCTGCTACGCTCGTACATGTTTTAAAGTAATAAGAGTTTAATTTTTGGTTGCAACAAATTCTGTTGTACAAAAATTTGTTCAATATTTATCTCTTAAGTTGGGTTATAGGAAATAGAAAAATCATTAAGATCTTCCCCTTGCTGCCGCTTTATGTCAGATTGGCGGTCGTCAGTACTGTGGAATAAAATCCTTTGCGAAGTCTACTCTTTGATGTTCTTGAATTAGAATTGTATCCTTGTTCTTGACCCGGTTTGTAGTATACCGTCCTTATACCCCATAATATGCTCAAAATACTTTTCCATTTTTCAATATAATTATTTGTAGCTGTTTATTATTCAAAGTTTGTTATTCCAACTCGCCAGCATTCTTGAGTATATCATCATCTTGAAGGCGTTTTCTGCGTATTTTTCAGTATCCACGTTTTACACCTGTAGAAAGATATAAACCAGATGTAGCATTTCCTTATTCTCATTCTAACTGTTAATGATAATTTCAAGTTCCATAGTGTGTTGTTCCTTAATAAAATTTTCTTATATTGTTTTTATCCGCTGGAGCGTTTTGCGTTATATCGCTGCAACCAGGTATAGAACAATTTATAAAAGTGAACTGTCGGACTTTGATTTGTACAGGGCAGTGCAGTTTCGCGCATATATCAAGTTTCGACGTTTCAGATGTTCAAAGGTAAGACAAAGTCCAGACCAAACTTTTAGTACATCACCGGCATTTAACCACCAGGAGAGCATCTAATTAATAATACACATCTATGTGTGTTGACTGATTCGGCTGTTATAGACAATCACCTGCATTTTTGGTTTAAGACCCAACCAATTTCCACTGTAGCCAGCCGCGTGCACTTTTCAGATTCCCACAGCTAGTAATTAGTGTTTTACCTGTAACAATGCATTATCTTATTACATGGTTGGTTGGATAGCGCGTTGCAATTCTATGTCAGCACAAGTATTGTTTTAGTAGACAGTTTTGTCTCTTCCACATGCTGTTTGAACGGTTTTAGTATTAGTATGTAGTCGAGTTTTAGGGTGTTCTCTCCTGCTTTCGATTTATTCAAATTCGAATTTCAATGTTTTTGTTCTCGTTTCCGGTTTCCTTTTGCTGCTGTACTATATATTCTTCATGAGTTTGTTTCAACTCGTCTTACTTTTTCTGTTGTATTGCGGTATCGTGTAGACTAGAGCATCTTGGATTAGCCCTTGATGTCTATGTAGATTTTCATTGTTTACATTTTTTGGTGTTTACATTTAAACTTTAAGCTCACATACTTTGGTGGTCAGATGTGAATATGGTTCTTGCATAAGTTTTTACTGGCATCTTTAAAAAACGTCATCTGATTTCTGGTTCCCGTTCCAAGATACAATTTCCGTACATGATGACCAAATATAGTATTCATGATGGTTCTGTTCTACTGCAAACCGAATCAAGTGCTCAGCACGATCATTCGGGGTGCCTGTTTCATATTTCCTATTACCCTGCTAAGGTATTCATCGTCTTTGGCTTTACCTACTTTAGCGTTGATATGCCGACAGATTACAGCCATACCTTTCTGTGGAATTTTTTGTATGGCCTTATTTATAGAGTACATCCAATTCTTGGTAAGTAGAAGTCGTTATTGGAAGAGAATGTTGTTTGACATGGAAGTGGTTATTTGGTTTAGCATTCAATGTGATCTTCTATATGATTTTAACTAATGGCATGATATCCAGCAACATATCTTTTCAGCTCTTTTACGGCTTGGAAATAAATCATTATGCAGATTTGTGTACACCTGTCTATGTAGCAGCATTGCAACCGGTTGAGGGGATACCCCTTGTGCTTATGATAATTTTATAATAGAGTGGTTAGTATTACGTTTACTATCGCCTCAACTCAGTTTTGGTGGCTGCCGCTGCCCTTCGCCAGGTCGTTTTCTGATTCGCAAGAAAAAAGGTTCCACCTATATTTCGTATCTGCAGGGCACTTCCCGATCCGCCACCCGAAGATTCTAGAGTTATAGACTCCCACAAAAACCATCCATGACAATTTGTAGTACATACAGCATTCATACACGTTTTTTTGTGTTTTACTCAAAACAATTAGATTTAATGTAGTTTGTCTAGTACCTAAGTTTTTTCTAAATCCAAGTTAAGATCTCTTCCGGTATGACTCTTTTGGAGTACATGTTGTTATAAAAATCTAGTAGCAATTTTATTGCTTGCTAGTATATGTGTTTTAGATAGCTGTAAGTTTATCTTTCCCACATCTGTATTGCCACTAGTAACATAAATCGATGCTGAGTTTTAGGTCTGTCTTAGGAAACACCTTCAAGATATGGATTATTTCTGTTGTCATTACATATGGCTTATCGATGTGTTGCATCTATATTGTCTTTTCTTCTATATCCCGAACAATTTGGTTTAGTACGGTGGTGTCGCCTTCTTTTTAATTTCTTTTGGCATGCTTTCTTATGCTACTATGTAGTATAATGCTTGTGACAAGAAAGGAAAAAACAGCAAAATTCGAAGCCAATTTTAGGTTGAAAGCCGATGATTGAATGTAGCTGGTTGGAAAGCCCCTACCGTGCCAATTTTGGCAAATTATGACTAGTATCGGATGTACGCATTTCTGAAATACCGATTTCAACTCGTTTGAGTGCCGTGGAGTTACATATTCATCTCTGATCGCATATATTTAAAGTAACCCTAGTATCGTCTCACCAACGACCCGTGTATCAAAGTATTTCATATCAACACTTTGTACATCAATGCCCTGTATACCGCCGTCACCCTGAAGGAGTTTTGGTCACTAGCATGTAGATCAACGCCGATTGCTCGTTGCCAAACTTTGAAATTTATTTGACAAGCCGCAGCGGCGCTGAAGGGTCTTTTATCATATCGCGTGTAGAACGACGCTAATTCGACCTTCTCTAAACTTGAAGCTACCCATTTATATTGAACCCCGTCCGCCTGCCACTTTTACTGTATGTGCACCTTTCCGCAAATTCTGCATATATGGATTACAAGCAATTTGTGTGTCCTTTATAAGAAAGTCTAGAGCGGGGTCCCGAGTGGTGTAGCTTGAACAAGCGCCCACGTTCGATCAGCAGAGTTAAGCAACGCTGTCTCTGGTCAGAACTTGGATGGGAGTTCCACGGCTGCATCTCTCGGCGCCTCGTGGTACGGCTATCACGGAAAAAAGTTGGTCCCGGCGGTCATACAACATCATGACAGTCGTTAGTGGGGTTGGAAGTCCTCATAACTGCACAGCGACGCCTGTAATTGGCCTAACGGCTGTTGGCTGAGTGCAAATTAAATTAAATAAAAATAAATTAAATAAGTTTTGGGGTGACTCCTGTTAGAAGTGCAGTAACGCCTTAAGCCCTTGGTTCCACTTTATCAATATTGTTTCCCTTGTAGTATTGCACATGTAAAGGTTTTTTCTCATTGCGCGACGTGATGTCACGAGCAGGTAAAATTCTTGGCGATTGTTGGTTATTATTGTTGCGGTTTAGGCCTTCCGCTGGTGGTTACATAAATGTGTTCTTAATAGTGTTATCTTATAGAGCTCTTAAACTTACTGCATGATTTTCATTTGTGCTTCTACAGCCTACGAAACAAGGAATACTAGAGATGAGTACGCGCTTTCCATAGTCCAGAAAGTATTTGAAGTTTTTCATCACCAGCAGACGAACACCTGGTGGCACCCTTAAAAATAACACGAGTTTGTCTTCCTATCCTTGCAGGTGCAGTTGCTTTAACTACCGTAGACGAGTCCCGTTTTATTTTAGTCTAAGCCTTTTATCTGTCATAACTTGGGCTTTCGTTGTTTTCTACTTCAGCTTCTACAGTGTCTACAACTTTTTATAACTGTTTTTATTATATTTTCAAATCTAGGGCTTGCCCAATTTTATTTTTTATTTTTTTGAATTTGATCGTTATTGTGTAAAACGCATAACCGATTGTGATCACAATCGATTTCTGCTTCGGTGTAGGTTTTAGTACTGATAGCGCAACTTCTACATCTTCTGTGCATTATTATGTTGTCTATGATTTCCTACTACCCGGTTTTTACTGTGTTGCGGAGATTTTCAGTTAAAAATAGCCGGTCAAATATTTTTGACAGTTTTTACAGTTTAACGGTGCTATCTTCCCATCTATGGCGAGGATGCCATTTATTTATTACAATGCATTATGTATAAAGTCTACTTGCAGTTTGTATAATCAAAACTGTTCAGAAACTCAAAAACCATGTTGCTATTTATGAAAATATTGAAACTTCAGGAAAATGTTAATAGCACTTATTAATCGCAAGTACTGAGTTCAGGTGCACATACAAATTTTGTAGAGAAGCAATTACAAGTACATTGCAAACTGTAATAAATCCAATAGCCCTGGAAATGACCGATTCCTCATTTGCTTGCACCGCGATCACGTGTTTTGATTACTCCCTCGTTTCACATTACAAAGTTTAATGTCATGGATTTGAGCCGTGGTGCTAATACCTAATGTGACATGAGCTTTGCGATCGGAAATTTAGGTAAATTCAGAACTGCCGTTTTAACACTGATGGCTGTGGGGCATTGTAATCTAAATAATTAAAAGAACATTCATTTTAATTACGGTTTTAACTTTTGGTTGTGAATCTGGGACCAGGAAAAATATACTCTTGTTAGAAACAGTCTTCATTTTTAAGTACTGCATAGCATGGAGGTACTCGTATAATAATATTCTAAAAATTGACATAGAGCAGATATGAAGATGTTGGAAATAATAACAAACAAAATCTCATTCTGGGGGATAATACAGGATATGTTTGTTTTGTAACAAGAAGACGTTAAAACTGACATAAATAGAACTTAGATGAATCAAGATTCGTTTACCTATCCAAATCGCATACAAAATCGATTATTGAAAAGAAAAGATTACAGCGTGCAAAATAAAGATGCGATTCATATTAGTAAAGGACAGCGTCTGTACTCGCTACCTTCACAATTTCGAATGCTGGGCTCCGGGCGGGGAAACTCATTAGCAGCTTCCACGATACCTGAATGAAATAAATGCCTTAAAAGTTCGAAACAACAACTTCAGAAGATGGCTTTAACGGAGGCTAAGGAGCCAGTAAAGATCATTGTAGTCGTTGACATACCTAAATAGCAGCCACAACAATGAGATGTAGAAGGGATAGGAAACCCACTAAGTTAAATACATCTTATAAAGCTGACTAAAAAACTTTATCCAACTCTTTTGAAATCCTGATTCTGCTCCTTTTTAAAGTCTATCTGGACGTGTTCTTGAAAATCATATTGGGTTATTGTAATGCAGCATGCTTTGTGGATGATTAATTTAATTTAAAAATAATATCCAGATATCTAATGGATATCATGTGATAACAGTTGTGTGTAGATAACTGGTGGGGTAGTAATGGGCAACCAGTGTGGTTGTTTACATGAAGTAAAAAGTATCTTGAAAATAATAATCGACGTTAAAATAATCACGTTAAAGGGCTAGATTTTCTTTAATTGTGAAAAGTAATAATTATATATTTGATACGTAATAGTAATACGATATTCTTTGACATCAAATTTGAATGAGAGTCACAACTATTATTAAAAGTATAATTGAAGATAGTTTGAAGCCATTTGAAGTAGTGATTTTGCTTCGAACCCAGTAAAAAGAGTGCAAGTGTTTGTGTTTGTGGTATGCTGTAGAACTGTATATCCAGATATTAAGGGGTCAGAGCTGCAGCGAGCTTATTTTGGTCGTGATCAAACCAAAGAAGGTGTTTGCAGATCAACATCTAATTAGAAGCTGGCATAAAATACACTCAGGTACAAGAGATACTTTAAGAAAGTTAGTGTGTATTGCTTATATCTAATTAAGAAATACATAGCAAGTTTCGAACGACAAATTAGTAGAAACAATAGTAATTTTATATTTAAAGCACAATTTAGAATATTTGTTTTCTAAATTTATATAGTGATTTGGGTACTCGACGTATTTCGGTCATTATAATTTGAAATTTAGTTATTTATTTTGGCGTAGGTATTTATAAATAATTTTAAATCAAGTTTGGAACAGTTAAACATGTGATTAAATATTTTGACAATTAATATCTGATTTTTTGAAATGTCAGGCCAAACTTTCAAGTACTAACTAATGAAGTAATAAGTTGAATGTGAAGTACTAAGGAGGGTTTTTGATCAACGAAACCAATTTGTTTTTTATAATAATAAGAGATTTTTTAAACATTAACTCATTCAGCTGGGAATGAGGAGTTCCATTGCTCAGTAACTGTCTAGCTGAGGTATTTAAAATGAGAATTACATGACATAATTTCAAATGTCATATTTGAAAATTGAGATATGTCAATTTTAATTGAGTAAGGTAAGTATATCAGAAACTATACCTGATACTACTTCTTATTATTAACTAAAAGAGTATATTTAATTTGTAATAACTACCAAAGAAAGAGGGCTTAAAACTTACAAAGCAGAAACAGTGTAATATTATATTATATGCATCAATGGCAGAAGATTAACTACTTTTCGCTAAGCTAATACACAGCTAAACTTGAGTTGATCCGGAGATGTCTACAAGTGGAGAGTAACCACGAAACCAAAATCTAGTTTCTTCGCCTGAGTTGTTCGTTTTTATGTTAATGCATATAACCAGTTCGCATGCATGTTTTTTTTATCGTTAATTAGGCTTAAACATTGTAGCTGATCAGATAATGGTGCTAAATGTGCAAGAGTTACTTAAATTTGTGTCTTCAGAAACCCACTGAAGTTCTCCGAACATCATGCGGCGCCAGCGTTGTCCAGAACTACTTGTCTTTAAGGTGTGCTTGTGGCAAGTTGAAGTAGAAGCGACTTCAGAAAGTCATGCAGTGTTAAAGTTTGCTGCATACATTTGTATTCCGTGACGTTAGTCGTTATCGCAGCACCAGAACTAGCAACTAGGATTCCCCAGCATTTGCCATGATAAAATTCAACAAGTAACATCGTTCAAGAGTTCGGTAACGCAATCCAGGGCGAGCCCAGTACAGCAGTTCGCAGACCTCGAGAATTTCCAGAGAACTTAACAACTACCGGAAGTGATTGCAGCTTCAGCGATAGGCAGTCGCTGCGTGCAAATTTCACGAAAGCGAAGGAATGCGGACCATAGACAAATAATACACACTTTAATAGCTTCGGGTATCTATGTATGCAAATTTAAATAGGACCGCACTTCGATGCAGTTTAACGTTTATGTTTTCGTGTTTGTAATGTCGGCGTTATTTATATCTTATTTAAAAGTATCTGAAAGGCACATACAGTGGCTGTGCTACCGTTTAAATGTAAATGCGAGTAGTCCCAAGTTTCCATTTTCCTTTAGATGTGATGCAAAGACAGCAAAGCTGCATCAAATAAAATCAGAGGTTCCTCAAGTTTTCTGCGGATCTACGAACTAATGAAACTGTCATCACTTCTACAATTGCTGATAACACTGCGATTTTAACCGTACATCAAGGCCCTATAAAAGCAACAACAGTTGTACCAAAACTTAAATAAGGGAAAATTGATAACAAGAAGTTCTCCAACATAAATAAGAAAAAAATTGTGTTTGTTTCCAGGACGAGAGTTTCAACTTAAGCAACTTTCACGAAGAACAATTTATTAGCCAGCGAACCTTGCCCCAGGCTATAAGTGGGTGAACCGCTCTTGGTGCATGTGCTTGTGTAAAAGTGAATATCACCATACATTTGACTATGCCTAAAGTGTTTCAGTGTAGCAAGCTCCATTTTTATCTTGTACCGGGTGAATATGTAAAATGTTAAACAACCACGTATGTTTGTGACAGCTAATATGGAATATGGTTACGTAACGTTACCCGTCAGTGAAGCGCCAGGGGGGTTTTCCGCATCGAATGTGTTAGTTTTTCATGCATCGCACCATTCAAGATAGGATGGCGTTATTATAGGTCGACCCTGATACGCAACACAGCTATCCGCAAGCTCCGAGGATTAGAAGGTAACCCAAAACAAGAAATATTTGCAGTTTAAAGAGATAAGCAACTGTGTTAAAATAGCTGTTAAAATAATGCAGAATCGGTTTCAACCATTACCGGCTTCAGATGTTCTAACGTTCAAGCTTTTAAGGATAGCTACTTAAGCGCTGTTTTAATATCGTTTCATGTATGTCAGTCATAATCGCCCGCAGTTTTGTCGTTATTACTTACTCGTAACACTAGGGGTGTCACTAATAGCCATTCAATTTAAGGTTTAATCCTAGTTTATTTTGTTTCTTTATGACTTGATGCGTGTTATAAATTCGATATATTGGCTCTCCTTATGTGTGTTGCTTGAAATCAGTTTCAGCCCAAGAACACTACAGGTGCAAACCATCTTTTTGTTTTTGACAAATAGTGATGACTTGCAAACACGACTGGGTTATTTAAGAATTTTATGTGGACTGAGCGAGTAAGTTAAAGAAACAGGACAAATAATTATTAAAATCCTAAGGCGTACGTTAGGTCTTATTGGTGTTTAACGTGCCGACGGAGGGGCATAACTAACGTGTCTTATGCAGGTTTTATCATATCGTCTATATGTTTATTGTTACGATTAATAGATTTCATAATAAACATACATGAAAGCGACTGACCTGCATCGTGTATTTAAGCCTTCAGGCTTCGACATATTTAGACTAAAATTAGGCAAGTGAAAGTATGGAACCGAAGTACATTCTAAAGAATTAAGTTTCCATTTAGAACAAACTGGTCGATAAAATTGAAGAAAAAACCTGCTATAATTGAAAAAAATTATTCATAGGTGAACTCCAGAAGAAAAATGATTGTGTTTTTTTACAATTAACTTCTAAGAATGGTTGTGTTCACTATAGGTTTTCTACTTTGAACAGAATATCATATCGTATTCTACTACATAACTCGGTTTTGTGGAGATGTAAAAAACCATTTGAAAAACTGTAGGTTAAGTAAATTCCCAGACAGCCGTAACTACAGGTGTTACGGTATTAGAGTTTGTAAACTTGGCTGAGCATCCATTGAATTAATAAAACAGAATCGATCTGCCTTGAGGCATATAACAACTTCAACATTGTATTTACGCAATATTACTGTTAAGTAAATTTGTTCCGCGCCACAGAATTTAACCTGAGATTATTAATTAAGGCAAATTCAGAAAGGGTAAATAAAACCCACTTTAGCGAAATATAGTAATAAGAGCTTAAGATGTAGGCGTGTTTATTCAGTTTGTAAAATTGCAAATTCAGTGACTAATTAAGCAGTTTGCAATACGCCCTTGCGGATCAAGGCTTTTTTTACTTTGCAAATGTTTTTAAAAATTAGATATCCAAGTCTATAGCAGACTAGTATGAAATTCGATTCCAGTTTCGTGTGTTTGCTTAAAAAAGGATCCAGTTATAGTACAACAAGGCAACTTCCCTTTTTGACATGGATCTGCAACCATTACTTAAATGTACTACCTCTTCCAGAGCAAGTACGAGGCTTATTCCAATATCGATTCGAGGAACAGATTAAACCCTCAGTTTAAACTCAGAGGATTCAATTCCACCCTCTTCGCAGATTCCTATCTTTATGTAATCCAATGAGGAAGTGGTGTGGGATAGTATATTGATACCCTTTTTATTTAACTTCATCAGGTGGGAAATCAGCCCCAATCTGGCCGTGCGACGCTATTGTGTTAGTTAAAAATAGAAACGGCTGCTTCACGGACGTTTATGTAGGGCAGCTAGCTGCAATTACGGAAATTATTGAATGGCCGCTTTAAACAGGTGTCCTAGATACGTCCGTTTTTCCAGACGTGAAATACTTCCGCTTAATCACCTGTAGTTTGTCACGCATTCAGGGTTCGTTTTGAATGTCCACAACCCCTCGTGAGCGTCGAACCATTTAAATTAAACGCCTGTTAGGGAATAATCACTGGGGGATTAAGTGATTGCTGGCCGCGATGATCAACAGGAGCTTCATTACAATGACGTTGTAATAAATTTAAAAAATCCATGTTTTCCAACGATTTTCCACCATAGATAAGCTAAAACACTTCCAGAATGTATTATCGACTTATCATGTATCTACATCACTAACATTAACTATTTAATAAGACCCTCTATTGAATTCCCACTGTGAGACGTACTAGTTATAGAGCAATCCATTGAATTCAACCAGCTTTGCAGCATGCATTTTGCTCTTTCAATTCGTAGTGAATTGCGATTGAAACTCGAGAAACTGAAGCTCTTGGATTAATTCTGTTGAAAAAACGTAATCTAATTGAAAGCTACGATGTTTTCCAATAAAATCATGGGTTATATAATACGCAATAGACAAAGAACTGTAGTAGATATTAACGATACAAGTTTGATTATGAGCATCTTAACGTAAAAAGTCCCGCTAAGTGCCATAAGCAAACGTGTATTGTTCAATATTCTATATTCATCAATAAATACTGGTCCAATGCTTTTTTTATATAAAAATAGTGCGGTAATAAAGCTCTTAGCGATAGTAAAATTAATTTGGTTAATAGTCTAGAACAACACCGATGAAGACATTTTCTAATGTATTTATTCACAAGCTAGAAGAAATTTGAAAGGACTTAATGAATAATGATTAGTCCACATGTTATCAATTTACACATTTTTGATTTGGCTGATTATACACAACATGTCTGCTGTATCTACCAGTCTGATTATAACTTTGTTAGAGCATTTTCTATAATGTCAAACGTATATTGCTGTATGGAGCTGAGTCATGAAGGGAGACCAAATTCCGAACGAAGAGCTTGCACACAATTACAAAAGAAGGAAAAATGAATACTACATATGAAATGACAAATATATTTCTGAAACCAGATTATAACTTGCTTAAAAAAGAATTTCCGTGTGGGTTTGCTAGTAATCCTCCATTGGGCGCCTACCCAGGTGGTGGATAGAGAAATGTTATTCAGATACAAAAGTAAAATACCCGAGGTCGTTCTAGGCTTCTGCAGATTGGACTGCGCTTGGAGATGAACACATTCGAGCTATAGCTACAATTAAAAATCAGTATGTGAGCAAACACGGTAACCACTAAATATAGAAATTCTGGAAATGAGTGAAGACGAAACATAAATCGAAAGAAGATAAAGCAGAATGAAACAAGGTAATAAATCAAATCAACAGGGAAGTAGAAAGGGCAAAACAAAAATGATTAAAAATGTTATGTGAGGATATTGACCACAGTTTTAATAAAGGAAATATAAATAAATCACATAACCCAATCAAAAAGCAATTTGGAAGATATAAAACAGAAATAGCACTACAAAAGGGAGTAACGGCAAATCTATTATGGAAAGTAATAAAATAGTCTATCACTGGAAACGATATTGAAGAACTCTACAGCACCACAGATGAAGAGGAAAAAGAAAGATTACATGAAGAAGTAGATCCCACTATAACTAGGAAAGAATTCGACGATACTCTAAAAAACCTAAAAGAAAGAAAAACCAATGGAATAGAGAACATTAGAGCAAAACTTATCTATCACTCTTTTATTGTATTGTATTATCGTTAACCTCTTGTTACCTTAGCGGTGTAGAGGGTGGTGCTTTGTACGCTAGCATCTGGCGGTTCAGTGTTCAACTTGTCCCGTGTTCCAGGTTACAAAGTTGGAGCGCGCATTTTGTGCTAGCGCAGCAACTATTGTGTTAGGTGTGTGTCTTGGTGATGTGTGAATCTTGTTACTTTATCTCTTAGGTCTGTAGTTCTGGGTAAAGCACAGTTAATTTCGTGCCCAACTGTGAATAGTGTCATCGGATCCGATACCGATCGCCACGCTGCGGAAAAATATCGCCCACCGTGGGATTCGAACCGAGGACTAGCTTAATGTAAGCTTATCGTGCCACCAAACGCCCTACCCGCTATTATAAATTTAAACAAATTGAAACAAAACAAAGACAGAAGGTACTTTCAATTTTCCACTTACTACTCAATAGAAATTAAAGCCTTGCTTTATGTAAAAAAGTTGCATGGGTATATGTTTACAAGTGATGACGTAAGATACAATCAATGTGAAGTATTTTTTGCTCAATAATTTTTATTTAAACCGTTTTTAAATCTGTATATATAAAAAACAATCGCCGTGTGTTAGTAATGCAAAAACTCGAGAACGACTTGACCGATTTGGATTATGTTTTTGTTGTGTTAGTCTTATCCCCGAGGTGGTTCGGCAAAAAAGAAAATTCGGAAAAATCCAAAGGCAAAGCCGGAAAATTGGAAAATATCGAAAGTGTGTCTTTCTATTTGCAGTCATTGCTTAATGGTTTGAAGGGTTTTCCCCATCATGTCATAATCCGCATCAGGTAACCGAAGGCGGCAGAGATAAAACACTAATCGCAATTTATGAGCTGGGGGTAATTCCAAATGCCTTACATAGGTCGTCGCAATCAGTCAGTCAGTAAGACATTCAAATTTGGTTTATGTACAAGTGATTGTAAAAACAATTCCGTGTCGTTTTATAGTGTCCGAGGCACGACGAGCTAACATAGGTCGTCGCAGTCAGTCAGCTGCGCGGGTATATTCTTTACGTACGAACCGCAATGAGGTATTTTGGGACATTGATTGAGAAAATGGCATTTATTTTGAGTCCAAGACGATGGACATGACATAAAATTAAAACCCTATAGTGGGGAAACGGGGTTTCAGATACAAATTATTTTTCGGCAGAACAACGTATGCCGGGCCAGCTAGTCAATAATACAACTTGAAGCCATATTGCGTTATGTTTTCGTCACTTTGTATACATACAGAGCAAACAATTAATGACTGTAAGAAGCTATGTGTGTAATTGAAGAAAGCATAGAAATTTTAACTTTTGTAGATGAAGTAAACTTTAAAAATCTCTAAAACTTAAGAAGGACATTTTCTATTACAAATATTAACTTGAAACAACGATAGAAAGACAGTAATAATAATAGTATGCTCCAGAGAACCTAAGAAAATGAGAATTAGAATAAACGGCAGCAATGAAGCAGGTCAAATTATGTAGCATGAAAATTAAGTAACGCATAAATTCGGTAACTTCGTTAATAATAATTTTTAGGAAAGATCTCAAAGGGGTGTAATTATTCACTGCAGCACATATGCTAAAGTAATTTTCAGATTTATATATAATTTGTTTTAAATGTTGTGACGTCATGAATATGTTTTTAAATAACAATCTACATATTTTTTATGTATTTCAATAAGACATTTTGATCTGTTTTGAACAGCATAAAGTTTTGAATACGTTACATTAAAAAAAAATTAAAAAATAGGGGCACAAATGTCTTTACTTTCGTAATAATACTAAAACAATAAAAATAAATGAAAAAATTAATTTCACGTAAAAAACATTACCTGCAAAGGGATTCGAACTACAGCGTCCGCGAACTTGAATTTAAATCCCGCCATCTCATTCACGAGCCCATCGGCGACTTCTACCGGTTTTGCGATTCACGGCTGTATTTAACATAACGGACTTATTGTTAAAATGTTGTGACTCTTTTACATTATCCTGTATCGGTTGGGTCACATTTCCGTTAAGTCTGGATTATGTGCATGTTATTACTTTTATCTATTTCTCAGTTAACGCAAAAACAAACAAACTTATATTTTTTTAAGGTGCTCACCCTGCACATATTTATCGGAAATTTTCTAGGTTTGATGCGAGGCAGACATATAATATGATGCAAAATAACGATTTCCTCCAACACATAGTTTTTGAGTTATATCGTCAACAGGCAGACAAACAGACGGAATTGAGAAAACATAGTTTCGTCATCTACGGATCTTGCAACGTAAAGATTTGAAGCAATCTCGGAAGGTATTTTTGCAATTACAATACTTCCTTTGCCTTTTAGACGAGGGAAGTAATAAACGTATCGAGTAACGAATACGAACGTATTGTAAGAAATAGGAAAACCAATAAATATAATGAAATTACTACAAAGACGAAGACGCAGGCGACTCTATAGATATGGCGAAAGCGTAGTAAACATTATCCATACAGCAAGCTAAAAGGAGCAAGTAATAAAAAATGTTGGTGTTGAGAATTATGCAATGCTTATAAACCTCACTTGCTATCAATCAAGATGAAAAGCTGCTAGCCACTTCAAAGATTGAAGTACAGAAAGTGAGAGAGAAAGCAATTTTTGGTAAAAACATCAAAAGCTGAGTCATTAACTGATATCAAATATATTGTGAAGAAATTGAATGCCTTTCTAAATAAATACCTGATGATTATACGCCATACAATCTTGCCAGAAAAAAAGAAGAACTGTGATGTTGTGGACAATTGCGGTAGAAGAAAAAATTGGACTTCTATTTGTAAAAATCTCCAGAAACCATAGAAAGAAATTAGGCAACCCATAAATTACAGTGTTACTTTAAGAAGAAGTGCAGGAAGGTCAGAGGCTATATGGGGAATGCGTATAAATAAAGAGTTGAGAACAGAAAAGTACTTCGAATGGAGCACATAAAGGTCTCGGATAGAAGGAAATAGAGGAGACTGTATAAACTAACTGTACAAGATGCAGATTTGTACCAGATTTGATTTTAAATAATTAAATTAAACTGGCGATACTATGTTCAAAGCTATGTAAAAAACATTTCTGCGAAATATCACGTTTTGCACGGGTTCGGTGAACAAAAGATATTGCTTTTTCTTCAATAAAAGCTTCTCATCTACAATATGTTACGATAGATAGCTCAATTGAGAGCCATTTATACCAGATTTTTGCTCACATTTTTATAGTGTAAAGATTCTATATCGACGTTTCTAAACGTATAGTTCGACGGCACTTTGACCTTTGATTACCTTCTTTCAATCTATGTGATGATAATTAACAAAATATCAGTTTGATTATATAACTGCATGAATCGGCAAAGCCTATACCATTTCATAACGTATAGTATTGTAAGCCCTGAAATTAATTGTAAACCAGGTTGTTCCTGCGAATTTTTGAAGCGATAAATGCCATAGTAAAAGGGCAAGCACTAATTTGTTCCTTAACCCTTTGATCGACAGATAAAAATTGCTACTGCAAAGTACGTAATATGTAATTACTGGAATACGCAACTGATAGAGTAAAAGAATGCATGGATATTTTGTCACACTATTGGTATGGGGTAATTTTTGTCATGCGCTTTTTGGGAATCCCGCTTAAGACGCATTTAGTTTTCATAATCTGCTCAATCGTTGCTTTCAATGTGGTGTGGTAGTTATAATATGTTTACACATGATCCCGCCATGTGCGCGACGGCTTCGTCTAAAGAAAATTATCAAGGTAAACGGGCACTAAATAATTATTATGGAGCCCAGTTGGCAGTTTACCAATAGCGGAGAGATGGAAGCAGAGAACGCTGATAATGTGGTTTTTCAACGAATAGAAATTTGTATCCGCATCCGAATAACTTAAAAAAAAGTTACCGAAACCTAGAATCGAACTCGTGACCACAGGCTTGGCAGAACAGCAGTATCGTGCTGCGCCACCCTGACGTAGTTACGCGACTATATAACTTCTGTTACTAGTATACATCAGATATCGATCAAAGTAACACCCTATACCGCCCCATTATCTACCGTTTTCGCCGATGCCCTATCAATCAAATCCACCAAGATTTTTGCCCGGAAACTTCGCGAAACTGTTCTTATCTTCAACCACCGCCCCGAGCGCTTGGCGACCACGGCTCCACCCTTTTCGCCCAACATACTATCTAGTACTCGGACTCCATAACTACCTGGGATTTTCAACGTTAGCCACCACCCAGGTATTGAACTGCACCCAGCTCAGTTGTCTATTGCTATTGTTATATCGCATGGGTTACTTATCATTAGTTCTTTGAGTTACATGTATCTAGCATACAATTTGGAGTATGTAATTTTCCGCCTATTTGTGAATGTACTCGTATATCAACAAGTAGGTGGTATTTATGATATAAGTTTTGGGGCGTACCCACTCAGCAACGCATTGTGGTCTGCCACACTCTGGGCCAAGTATATTATTACCGTCTTTCTTTCTAGGATTTATTTTTGCGTAATATCATCGCGACCAGGTATAAAACCCTTCTAAAAAAATTTAACTCATTGTTTGTTACTAGCTCGGCTTTTAGGTTGACTCTCATTTGTACAGCGCAGTGAAGTTACACGAATTTCGCACATAAAGCATTCCAGTAATACGCACTAAAGTATTTCAAGCCTAATGCACCATGTCACCCAATCTAATCGAGGAAAAGCTTCTCCTAGTCGGGGATTCCCCCAAAACCGCCTCAGGCTGGTGTAATAGACTATGTGGCGCCTAGCAATTTAGACCATCATGATCTCCTTCTCTACAGAATTAACTTTTATACGTAAACACTTACAGAGTAGCTGTGTGTATCTGTGCATGTAGTAAATCAGTTTTCAAGTTCAACTAAGCGACCGAGTTCACCCTAAGGATTTCAATTAATTGCTATAGTGTTTTACACATACTGGCTAATTAATCACTGTCAATCATTGTGTTTACATTCATTTGATCTGATATTTTAAGGCCAAGGCGGTCGTTGTCTTTGCAAAAGTTGTGCAGTGTTATAAAACTATTCATGTAACTTTGGATTGGTCGTGATTGATCGAGAGGTTGCGAGAAAAATTTGAATTTGTAAAAATTGTCACCACCAAACTCAATTTTACTAGATCAACTTTACATGAAGTGAAAGTTCAAGCCCCTTTTACTACATTTAAACAAAAATCATGACGTGTTACGTTATATTATTATTATGAAAAGCCCAAAAACACGCTTACAGTTTTTATTAACGTTTTTACAGCCCTCCATGGTACATTATATGACGCTTTCAAAATTTAAACGTTTAAAAGTACATTTCAGTAGGAAAATTTCGATAAAACCTGCTCTAACTCTCTCACTACGCCTAAGCATTGTGCAAGTAGAATTAGAAAATTCCTAAAGTAATGTTGCTAGAAAATTAATTTCCAATTAGCAAAAAACTTAATCGAACATATATTTATGATTGAGTTTTAGAGTTTTTAGGTACATAACGTATATTTACCCGATATTTTCCATTAGAAGCCTTCGAACGGTTACAATGTTTACCTATGTGGAAATTGGAAAGTAAGCTTTGTAGGTCGTCGTCATAAACCAAACACTGCTGTATCTGGTGGCAGCAGATATAATTACATTTAACTGGAATTGACACGAATGGGATTACAAGAGCTATAATTTATTTTGGCATTAATTAGACAGAAACGAATAGCTATAACCTACAGCAATTAGAACTGAAAGGTTCCACTGCGCTACGTCGAAAGGATTTACTGTTAATAGTTATAATGTAATGTACAAGTAGTTGTAGTTAAACTGAAATGCACTTTAAGAATGCCACTACGTCACCCACAAAATGGCTTTATATAATGATGATAATAATTTAACTCTTAAAAATCTTGTAAGTTATCTAAATATTATGTTTCCTTGATGGCGCATTTTTGGGATTTGTAGGATAATAATAGTGATGGATAAACGTGATGATAATGTACGCAATGATGCTGATGATGATGCTGATACTATTGATGATGCTGATGGTGCTGTTGACGATGATCTGCTTGTTTGTTCTTTTGTTTTTAAACAACGTACAGGCATTCAGGGTACCTGGTCACTTAGACATCCACTAGTAAGGTTATATGGTAAAAATTCTACTGAGGTTTTATCGAGTCGAACTACTTCTTGTAGTTTCTATTATAAACACTTGGCACTAATGTTGGCAGTACCTGCAATTCTATGTTTTTGGCCATGAATTAGAGCCTCTAATATTGAGGCAAATGATGGCATTAATTGACTGTAACTGCGACAATACATAAACTGAAGAAGATTACCTTCAACTGAAAGTATTGTAAACAGTTTAATTTAAAAGCACAGTAAAGTATTCATCATATCCAAATACATAAATTGAATAATAAATAGCAGTGCTCTAAGGATTTATTATATTAAGTGGCAAGAGGGAAATGATTATAACATTTATTATATTATTTTAGTTAGAAGAGGGAAAAGTTGGAGCACACGTGAAAAGCGTGATAATGCGTTATGTGGAACAGATTCAGCAGTACTTTTTTTAAATTTTGATATCCCTGATGTCTTGGTCACGATAATTTTTATATTAATATTAAATACCCTTGAGCTTTCAACAAATTTTCTGCTAATTTCAAATATTTGTCTGCTAAAAATGTTTATTCAACTTATTCTCTTAATCAACTGCCAGATTGATGTGAAACCTTTACGCTGTTCTTAAATACTTTTGTACTTCACTTTAAAAGTAATTTTTAGTTCTAAGTTACTACCCCAATTACGAGTAGAATACGAACATTAAATGTAGAATACATGCAACACAAACGATTACTATCTTGATACTAATCCAGGGTGCAACTGGTTTGGTTTGATTTACACTGCAAACTGATTTTAATGACTTTAAAAACTGTGTTCTTCCTGTGCACTAAGAATAAATGAATAATTTTCTTCTATATTCTATGATTCCTATAAATAAAACTGAAATTTACTTATAGAAACTTCAAACATGCAGTTAATAATTTTAATTAGGCTAAGAACATCAAGTTAGTATTGACTCCTTATCGAAAGCTGAATGCAGTCGAACAACATTTGATTTCAATCAATACTGTTTCCACCGAACAACATTAAAGACGCTTTTTCATAATTACAAAGTTTTCTCGGCAAACCCTTCCAGCTAATAAGTCCTGACAAAGCATATCGATCAAGGAGTAATTATTAATTTTCCATTAAGGAGCTCGCCGCATTCGCCAGGCACGACAGGTATTTTCTACCTCCAATATTAACCGAAAACCGTCCCCTCGAGTTTATCTTACTCGGACTTCTAAAACTTCGCTAATGAGTTCACAACTCCTTCGATCCTGGCGGGAGTAACGCGAGGACTCGAAAAATGCTAAGTGCTGACGCGCCAGCCTCACAACAAAACCTCTTACAACTTGTAACACTCAGGCACATGAAGTTCTTCACATAAATTTTTACGGTTAGACAGGCGAGCTTTTAGTGCATTTCCCACGTTCAGGACCGATTTTCACATAGGGCCAGCACGGCTTCCGGAGGAAAGCGAATGCAACACGTTCGTTACCGGCTTGGTTTACGTGAATCGCCGCTGTTGGAACACTGCAACTGCACACAAACGGCAAAATAGTAACACAGGCCGTTACTGAAAGCCCAAAGCACCGGGTAGCTGAGATTATAAACGCTCGGGAAAGCTCGGCGCGCGTTCGCGAGCTTTTGAGAAATGCTTTCTTGTTAGGGCAGGTGAAATCCGGCGTCTGCAGCGTCGGGACGGGTGATTAGTTTCGTTAATTAAACACCTCCGCGATGCATGCAAACCTGTGTAAATTAATTTTATAGTACATAGACTCGTGTCCCTGACTCCAAAGTATGTTTCTTTCAAACATGTAGATAAAGGATATTTTCCAACAGGATTTTCGCATTAGAAACAAAAAAAATCGTACTAATTGGATATTACATTTATGACAACTATATTAACTCCTTAACGTTTATCCTCTTACAAGGTAGATCCCTTAACAGAATTCAGTAGAGTACAATATACACCATAATTCAGAAATTTTATGGATATTTGCCAAAATTAGATGCTCAAAGCATCTATAATTCCCACAACTAGCGGGTATATCAAGTGTTTTTTGGCAAAAAATAGTATATTATGAGGATTGTTTAACAGAAACACATTTGGAGGCTGTAGCATAGTTTTATTAACTCAATTTTAAAAAATAATTGGATCAACATTAAGGTATGAGTCCCGTTGTTTTAATAGATTCTCCGCTGGTAAAATTCTTGCGACTGGTAATGAAACCCTTCTTAAACGGCCCTCTGTACTTCAATGTCTGAAGTTAATCGCTTTTCTTTTAGGAATTGATTTAATGGTCCAAAGACACGACCTTTGTGATAATAAGAATATTCACTTCATTGAACACTTCCTATACTGATGCTCATCATTTCAGATAGTTGTTTGATTTTAATGTGTCTATTTGCACGTTAAGCAGTTTTCGAACGCCCCAATCTGAAGTTGTAACAAGAACGTGTCCTGGACGAACCACATCTTTAGTCGACTTTCTTTCTTGTCGAAATTTCTTGCATCACTAAACAACTGCAATGTAAGAACAACTTTAAACATTATCGGCTGCTTTCGTGCTCTCATGGATTTCGCTGGTTAAAAATTGACTAGCAGCACGTATATTGTCTTTGGACGGATTTATAGTGAACTAAAAATGAAGAAAAAAACAACCGCAGAGAAATTTAACAGAGACATCATAACGGGCTTGATTTATCGCACCAGAGTTTTTCAGTATATAAACCCATTAGGATAAAGCGCAACTGTAACTTTTGTACTGCATTTATTAGGTTAAGGGCATATTCTGCATTTAAAATCGCGCCTATGTGCATTTTCGCGCTTCCCGCACGGTGCAGTAAGAAGAAGCACCAATCAACGCCTAATGTGACTAAATAAACGGGTCGCAGTGCTTTGTGGTTAGCTGAAAACATTGGTGTTTCGATGGTACCAACAGGCGAGTGTAAGCCAAGTGCACCGGCCAATGCTTTGTTCTTGGAAATGACATCCGAGCCAAGGAAGTGCTCCACACCTTTGGGGAGTATCTTTGAGGCCCATATAGCTAACAGCTGAAAATTTTTGCAGCGGTTTTCAGGTGAAATCATCCCCCTCCCATACAGAGTGTGATAGATGCAAATCTGAACAACGACGCCATTAAGGGGCCAAATCAATAGCTCACTGGCAGCAAATGTGAAACCAGGTTAGTTCATATACGACCAATGCATTTGATCAAATCCACAATCAAGCCTTAAGATACAACTTGCGAGCTAACAGAGTGCGCGAAAGATATTTTCGCGAACTTCCATGGTAGTGTTAATGTTTAAAAATGTCCTATATCTTATGCAAACTGTAAGTGCGCGTAGA
The DNA here is from genome assembly GCA_940337035.1 of Agriotes lineatus. Lineage (NCBI taxonomy): Eukaryota > Metazoa > Arthropoda > Insecta > Coleoptera > Elateridae > Agriotes > Agriotes lineatus. Next base: position 60,288,599 of record OW679203.1, read on the forward strand.
ATTTAGCTATTAGCTTTTACCACTGCACACCAAACTTTATTCTTTGTTTATACATGGCATATCTTAATATCAAACTGTAAGTACCACTTATGTTACTTACGGATCACCCTTTCTATTTATTTTATTTACATTTATGTAAAACAAACGTATATAATATATTCCGATTATGTGTTTATTTTCAGAACTAAAGGTGTGTGTGAGACAAGCTCGGGCCAAAGCTGAGGTAACAAGCGGGTCTTGTGCATTGGCGTCTAAGATAGCTTGCAACTCAATGACAATCAAAATTAAAATACTAAAGGAGCATAGGAACGTCTCGCTTTGTCTTCTATAATACGCCAATAAACAATTTCAACCCACCATGCAATTGCTATGATGATCAAATCGCTCCTAAACGATCCAAACGTGTTTTTATTGAAACTGTTTTGATGCGTTATACTTACATTATTAAAAAATAAGAAAAGTACTTTACTCGTAACTTCCCTCGCAAGTGAAAGTTTTAAAACTAATAGTATTGAAAATATGCAAGAAAGGAGAAGGTTCTAAAGTGTCCACTCTGTATAAAGGGTGCTCATTTTAAAACTCCGAGCTTGAAGTTCTGTAAATAGACACCACATAGTGCAAGGTCAAGCCAACTATAATTTTAAAACAAACTGTTCCTGTAATTAAAATCAGAACAATCATATTTTTGAGTAAACATTTGAAAACTTATACTGAGATGTGTGTTGCATTATATATTACCTATACTTAAATGCTTTTAAATTCGGAGTTTTAAAATGGGCACCCTGTATATTGCATCCAAAATATGTCTATTTTTGAGAAGGGCAAAATGTATGCAAAATATTACTTTTATTTAGCTAATACTCCTTGAAATAAAGCAGAAATAGACAAAAAAAATTAAGGGCTCACCCTATACATATTTATGTGAAAGTTTGTCGATCACCCACGAAGTGTGCCTGATCGGTGTCGATGGAAAGGTTACAAAGGCCTGAATGCCACACGGTTATATATAAAGATGCGCTTGTTATTTAAGGTACTTTTATGTCGAAAAAATGTAGTAGTTGTCATTAAACCGTATACCAATTGAAAATTCGTTATTTGCATATTGAACCCCAAAATATATTTAAAAAAATGAAATCGTACGCGTTTTTACTGGTTAAACCTTAACTGTTACGGAAATAGGGAACCTTTGCTTGAACAGACAGAGAAGTGAGGCGAGATCTTCAAGCTGTGTTATACACATTCAACATTATTGTGCAAAATCTATTTAACCCGAAATAAGAGAGCATTTTTTATAAAAATTTGTCATTTTCGCTTCTTTGACATAACTAAAAACCATAAGGCCCAATAAATATCGTACAATAATATTGAAGTGTCTCGTCGAATGTATTAGCTGGAGTAAACCCGGTCATATTTTAGATATAATCCTGATCTTTTTTTCAAGGCTCAATTTTTTTGCCGGGGCTGAGCCGAGGGGCGAAATATTCAGCATATTGTATTTCAAACAAATCGGCGTTTGCATTTGAGTATAATTAGGTTAGAAGTTGTTTAATAAGTTAAATAGAGGTGATTACGATAAACAGTTTGAGTTGTCAGTTTCTTCGTAATCTGAAATTTCTTCGCAAACATCGAACGCTAATAATAATAATAGTCGTTTTTAAATTCTGAACAATAATATACAGAATACACAAGGCGAGATTCAGCATGACTGTTTTTACACCTAACCTTGCAAAATATAATTGACTGCAACCGTTAATAAAAATTATATATGTTTTTCATGCAATATTCGTAAATATTCATGTTTTGTCAAAAGTAAATGTCGTTGTTCAACGCCAAATATACAGATTAAATGAGTCCTGTACACTAATTTAACACATCCGATTCTTATCGTTGAAGTACAACGTTGCCATGCGGCGCTAGAACAATAAATCCAAGAAAGTGTAATCAAGCGGTATCCAAGCTGCTGTAGATCGGCCAGCGGTGCCGTAGTCGTAGATACTTCTTGAAGCTGGCGACCTCTTTAAATGTAGACTATAAATGCGGAATAGGCAGAGATCGTACAAATAGCAAAACGATCGCGGAACAACGCACGAACTATTCCCTTGTCAAGCAACGTGTGTCAAAATCTGCAATGTATACCTGCAGGTAAAAAACGGCAGAAGAAACTTGCGGAAAACAATAAAAAATCTGTACGCCGCACCTTACAGAAAGGATGAGGATTCAGTCCTAGATTAACGCTTAACACGACACGCTATTTTAGTAACATACCGGACAAGATTGGTCTCCAATGCATATATTTGTACTAACATTATAAAGCAATCACTTTACATTAGATATTTATTTTTCATTATTAGCACTGGCAATATATGGGTTTTCCTAGATTTCTCTTGAATGCTTGTATACAATCCGTAGACTGGCTTATGTTCCTCGCATACGTTCTTCCGCTAAGCATATGAAGCTTGTTTATCAATTCTGTTTTTAACTGAATACACGCTAAAACGTTTGCATTGTTACTACCAGACAATGTCTATGGCTGTTCTTAACCAGAAGCAACACTAGGACTTCACTTAACTACGTAAGTAACGGTTTTATTTTGCTCTTATACCCACGAATCAGCTAATCAAAAGAATCAACTCCACTTTTAATTTGGGTGCATTAAAAATTATTTGGGGTTCTTTTGATTTTATATTTCAGTTGTTTGATGAAGATAACAAAAAAGCTGATCTGTTAAGCGTCGGTACGTTTGACATAGTAGTAACACCTTTTCAAAACTCAAAAATGAAGAAGCTCGTTTTTATTAGTTAATAATTTTATTATTATTTAGATTGCTAAGTCGAAATTAATAAAATACTTATGTTAGTTTTCTGACAATAGCTCAGAAGACTGAGTTTCTGAAAGTTCTTTTTATATGTAGGGAATACACTTTAAAGTATAAAACACCACTGAATCGCAACGCCACCTTAACTTCATACCATACTTCTTAATAGGAAGGTGCTTATAGCGCAGAAGTAATGTTAAAATTTAAAGAGTTGAAAACGTGATTGAAAATCTTAAAAACACAAGCCACATGGAGAAGTAACTAATTAACCAACAAACTACATTATAAAATCATTGTACTGGTTAAAACATATTAATTAAAATTTGAAAATTTTCAAAGTGACAACTAATGCTAGAACGGGCACTACTCAGAAAAAAAATAGAAGAAAAAAAAACTGTTAAGATAATCTCAAAGAATCTGTAAAGGAATTTACACGTAACTTTTCTGGCAATGGAAGTTTTTAAACTAAAAATTTTGAAAATATTAAGGGAAAACCAAATTTATTTTTTTAGGTGTTCGCCCTGTCATGTTGGGTCCAACATATGCCCTTTTTCTTCAAAGGTAAAATTCTTAGTTATGTGCGAAACAGTTGTTGAGTCAAAGCAATAATAGGTAGAATTTTATTTGTTTAAGGTGCACACCCTGTTTATAGTCGACCGAAGTTTTCTCGATTTCGTGCCAACTGGCTATTGCAATGAACACTTTTAAAACCTCTAAAATTACAAATATTATTTTACAAAATATTTTATAAATGCGTTAGTTTAATTTTAGCGAATTGTATGAATAGCATTGACTTTGTGTTAATAGTTTGTAAAAACGGTATTGAAAATAGTATTAGCTTGGATTGAAACGTGAAATATAATCAGAGCAGGCTTAGAAATAATAAATAACATTGTAAGATGAATGAAAACAAAAGAAGAAGGGAGAAGGAAAGCCATGCTGTGAGGTGTATTATTTTGGACCCCCTACAAATACTTCATTTAAAAGCGAATAAATACCCATGTTACTTACTTAGTGTACTTTTAGGTAGGCTGTAGAAGGGTTGTTTTGATTCGTTGCAACTCTACAGTGGTTTTGAAAAGCTTTGAATAGTACGTCGAGTGGTAGCTAATGCTCCTGTAGCATTTTTTGAAGCTGTTGCAAGGTTAGCATAGCCCTGGAAGAGGAAAGAAGGCAGAGACATTCGTGTCGAGCAGTGAGGAGTGCTAGGACTGGGGCAAAGACGAAGTTGTAAGCAGTTTTGGAGTGGTGCAAACTGCAAGCGGCGTTCGCAAAGATATCTGGCTTGTTACAGCAAACCAATGGAGAGAAAGAGGAGCCCTGTCCGTCGTGGGACCTGCTGTGGGAACGCCTGGTGTCCCATTTAGCACTACGAAGCCAATAAAGTTAGACAGTTCTCTTAAAAATAGAATTTCGTGAAATTTTCAAAGTGACGTCGGTTGTTGCACATTTCCGGAAGCATCGTAAATGTTTTGATGTCTTTTACTTACGTTTGTTAAATCACTTAGGCAACGCACTCTTACGTAATCACTGATATACTTATTAATACGAAGCCAACTTGTTTTGATAAATTATGAGGTTGCAGCGCCATGTTTGTAAAGTTGTTCCCATCTAACTTTGTACCGGCCTCATTGGATAAACAAGCGGTGGCTAAAGCGATTAATTTAAAAATCATAAAAACTAAGATAATTATTTTAATAGAAAATGTATTCCCTGTAATTGTACACTCAATCATATTTCCTAAGGTGTAGAAATCCAACCCAATGAGATAATAGAGTCATTTATTTAAATAATAATAATATCAATATTATATAAACACAACAAGTAATAAGAACTACCAATATTTATATCACACTGATTGTGTTTTTTATTTGAGTAGAAGCTGGGAGCATATCTTTTCAGTGCTACGACCCAGTTCGAGTAAAATTTGGAAGGTTTATTGCATAAAATATCCGTAACTTCAGCTGAGAGAAAGTTAAGTGTGTTTGTGTTGTAAAGTGAGTTAGCTGGCAACGAAAGGGTGAATAAGTACAAATATTAAACACGAAAAAATGGCTACGAAATGGTTCATTACAAACTATGTCTAAATTTCAGCTTCGGAGCTCATTGGGGGTGATAGAACGGCAACGAATATTAAATGATGTAAATGAAGAATATACGCTTCAAAAATTAAAGCTTTTGGTACCACTAAATAGTGATTGCTGTTGTACTACGCAGACTAGGCATTTGCTATTTGTAATTGCAGCAGTAATTGTGTTGTACTTTTTCGTACAGCATCATCACTTAGAATAGCAGCACAAAAATAGAAAACTTTAATAAACCATTTTAAATGTAGGTATTACGCAAATATATCGCTTTTTAACTTGACCACGCAATATAAAATTAATTAATCCTTGCATTTCTGAGAGATTTTGATGAAGTAGGATGCCCGATATTTTTTTTTAAATTGGTACATACTTATAAACTTAAAAAAGGCCACGCGATATCAGAAAATATGTAGGTATAATATATACAGCGGTACTGAAAATCCGAAGTTGTGGAAGGGTAAACTACTGTTATTATTTCTGATTCGGCAATCATCAAAAATAAATACACTCAAATGCGAAATCACAGCTTCTAAATACTTAAGTATGTTAACTTTTTCATAGAAAATTTAATTATTCCGAAAAAGTAAATAATATTTTCTCTGTTGTTATAGCCTTTCAGAAGGTATGCTCTTTTTTAAAAATTGCATATTACGAGAAAACGATAATATACAACGATCCTGATTTCAAAAAAAAAATCTTCAGATCTAAAAACTGTACCAAATGTAAGTGCAGGTTCAAATAGAGATGCAGCTTAATTCACAAAAAATTCCTTTATGGTAAGAATCGTTACAAATGGTCTTCTGTTGAGTATACATAAGACGTCGTTATCATCAGTCACAACATTCGCACATAATATAAAGATACAAATGTAAATACATTTTATAGGTTTTTTGGTTTTCGGACCTTGACATCTGTATTCATATCAAGCAATGAATGTATAAAAGTTATGCCACAGCTGAGACTGGCCGCGAATTGTCAGAATGGTTATCTCTGTTCGCAATATTTTGATTTTCTTGACATGTCTCTACATGCGAGGAAAGAAAATAATGCGAAAAAGTTGATTCAGCTGCGGCCGTTTCAGGAATGTGGGAAATATTTTATTAAAATCCCGGTTTTTTCAATGGGAGCTGATATAACTGATGATGAGGTTTTTTCAATGGGAGCTGATATAACTGATGATGAGATGCTTGCAGCATTTAAAAACCATTGCCGTTTGAAAAGACTCTATAATCTCAGAGGGGTGGGTTTCCACATCCTAACAGGTAGTATTTTGATTTAGTATACGTAATTAGAAATACGTTTGCTATCAACCTAAAGATTGTGGTATATTTTCAATAATTTACATGCAAACGCTTTGAACAGTTCTAATCTAACCACTGGGACCGCTACAGTACTGGATATTTTAACTAATGGGAACCAAATTCAAATATGGCCATACAATCTCATAATTTACGAAAACAAGTTCGCTACTCCTCAACAAATTATCGGCGATTACGTAATTAAAGCGTTGCCTAGATGATAACAATGAAAGTAAGTAAATACGCTCCACAAACAAAAAACACTCAGTTAACGGACCTGCCGGAACTGCACAAAAAGCTGACGCCACCTGCAAATTACTAAATTCAATCTTTTAGGATAAACTTTTCTGGCCTTTATGGTGCTTTTCCCATGGAAACTAAGGCTTAACTCGAGTCCCAAGCAAGTCCTACGATGACTGGGTTCCGCTATTTCTTCGTTGGCATGCAGATACAATAAGCTGATGCCTTGCAGAACAGCTCATGTAACTCGAACGTTCTAGAAGCGATTCTAATTCAGCTGTTGTCCCACACCTAAGGCTCCAGCTGTTTCCCACAAAGGTTGCTGTCTACTTCTAGCTCACATGGATCCAATTACACTGCTCGAACCTGGTACACAGCTACCAATCGATGCGCAAATTATTTTTTTTATAAACCTTTGCAGATGTGCTCCGAATTGATGCAACCTACTGCAGCCTACCCAAAAAATATAAAATGCATTTCAAACGCACTGAATTGGGCAAAAGGTATGAATTTACGTAATAATTATTTATTGGGTACTCCAAAATTAACACCAATTTACAGCGTGGCTTCCTTTCCCCCAATTGTTTGTTTTTCTTCGATTTTGCATTGTTATGGGTTATTTCTAAGATTGCTTTGATTATATTTTGTTGTTCACAGCAAGGCTAACACTATTTTTAATACCGTTTTACAAATTATTATCAAGGCCAATGCTATTTGATGCAATTTGCAAAAGTTGAACCAGCACATTTCTGGAACATTTTCTAAAATAATATTTGATATGCTTGAAATATTATTAATTGCTATTATACTCATAAAAGTTTATAGTGTGCTCATAGTAATATGTAAAAATAACCTAACATGTGACATAATTTGATGTAATTTTCCACAAATTATTAAAGTTTACAGTGACTATTCACCATGGAAGTAACAAAAAAGGGAGGTTTTGGTTTTATTTCGTTTTTATTGTCAATGTTAGCCATCATAAGTTAAATTACTAGACAAATCCTTTTTTAAATTTAATCATGTAATTTAAGAAAAGGCAGTATACAATACTCGTTAAAAATTGTCTTGACGTTCCTGAGTTTTATGTAATACACTATTACTGATGCTGGATAAAAGTTGTCTATTCCAACTCAGAGTGTTTTCTGTCTCTACAAGAAAAATTGTGGAGTAATAATAATGTCACCGAAAGTGGCGCAGCAAGGTAGCCAAAGGCCCTGGTGCAAAATACTATAGGCATCCGAATTAATAGTTGTGTCAATAAAATTTAAGTTAATTAATGCCACAGATCAAAACCAAGGATACGTATGAGTGATTCATGAGTGACTTATATTCATGTACTGATCTAGATTTCAAGTGTGAGTGCCTTTGTTTGCAGTAGGTCCTAATAATAATACATCACCGGTTCCTAGCATGTAAGACCAAGTAATTATGGCTTAGAAAACTATCTCCTAGTAAAGTGTAGAGGGTATGTTAGACCAAGTAATTATGGCTTGGAAAGCACACCCTTGCACAGGGGAGCTTTTTTTCATCGCTTCTTCTTAGCTTTCAATTCCGTAGGGTATTTCTCGATGAATTGTGCTGTTGGCAACATTCTTTACTTTGCTTGACCATTTTCTGGAGAATTTTCCTTTCCACTTTGTTATGCACGAGTTTCAAAGCCTTCGTTGTTGTGTCAAGTAACGGTGCAACGGATTTCAGTATGCCCTGTTCTACACTTAGGGACACACAGCTCCTTAATTTTATTGAGAATTGAAACGTTTGTCGTTCGCGCTGTCTATAGAACACGTAGGATTCTTCTCCAGACCCGTATTTCAAAGGTGTTAATATTGTTAGTACCTTCAGTTTTTGAAGTCCACAACTCTGCCCCATATAGTATAATAGGAAGTATGCGCGTTCTTATAGGCATCCTTTTGGTGTCTCGTGTAGCTTTTCTAGCCATTTTGTACTTTCTTCTAATTTTCAAGGAGCTGCCTTCTTGATTGATGATAAGGGCCCGCTAGCTATATATTCTGAAAAGCGTAACTAGCGTTAAGACATTTTTTTGCATACATTTTGGTCGTATAAACATTTTCTTATTTGAAGCTTTACAATTGTATAAACGCAGCATACGCGATGATATTTGGGTATATACAATACCAAACAGCTTCACTAAGCATTTTTAAGCCGTTCGTTTTTGTTTTTCGCATTTTTAATTGCCTATCTCGAGTGGCAGATGTCCCTGGTTTTGCATTTTCGAGATATGAGACGTATTATTGAGACCTGAATAACGTTACCTTTTCGTACGTGGCCTCAGATTGGCATGCCTTATGTAATAGTTGTTCCCTAGAGAATTAATAATTTACTGTGAGTGGTTACTTCATTTTTGGTAGTAGCGTTTTACATTTATCTAATTGCGTCCGGCATTTTCAACTTTTCGTTAGACCGGAGTGTTAAAACTCCATCGACTACGCCTACTTTGGGAAGGAGTGCATTCCTTCCTGCTTCTGGAAATATAATTTGATTCTAGACCACATTGCCTAGGTGATCCGCTGGTGATCTCTGACTACACGTTTAGCTTTCGTCAGCATAACTGTAACAGCCCGTTTGGAGGCTAAGTAGCTTAAGACCTAATAAACACTGGGTTAATGATGTTTGTGTTGCAATCTGTAGGTGCGTCAATGTATAGAAAGTAAAGCTGTTCTTAAACTGTAATTTATATTTTGCTGGTCTGACCTTTAATTACTTATTTAATTGTGTTAGTTACTAATATAAAATATTAATTGAAAGCGCACTTTCCGCATAGGTACCGCCTTTAAGATCTGCTTTACTGGTTATTATAGGCAGCGTTTTCCAGGTATATTCGATACTCTATCTATGCCATTTATCTGCCTGATTTCGTTACTACTACCGTAGTTACATCAGATATTGTACTATTGCTTGTAGCGATTAGTTGAGTTTATAAGTTCTCGACCTATTTGAGTATAATTGTGGTAAGAAAATATTTGTTGCCGCTTATTCTATTTGTCAAAAACATGATTTAAGGAAACGCACACGGTCTTCACTGGGTCTAGCTGGCATTGTTAGAAATAATATATCTAACAATACTCTGATTTATGACTTCGCATCGGATCATTTGCAGGATGTCCGCTCTATTATTATCTGCCCGATCGGTGACCATGATTGTTGTTTTACTTGTGTTGACTGCTAGGCCGTTAAGGCAGTGTCGTCGGTTCGTACCAGTTAGAATACATCCTTTTCGAAGTTTTTTCTTTAGCTAACAGGGGTTTGAGGGTCTTCAATTTGTACTACGGAAGTACCTACTGTGACGTTATCTTGCAGCAAATCAATTAAAAAACGCAATCAATACATTTAAAATTGGCGCGTAGCTAATCTCTCGTTACATTTGCCGCTATTCAACCCTCGCCTGGATGACAAAATTCCAAGAAAGGTAAAACACTCGATTATGTACATATACGGCCTCAACCTTCGAGGTCAAGCAAAACATTCAATACAAATATCCTAGTCGCTCACGTAGGCCCCACGTTTTCATCACGGCAATACGATTCTCCAACAAGTGAACCTAGAAGATAACGAGGAGTATAAATACAAACGGTTTCTCCACTAAAAGGCACCCATTTTCGTGATTTTCCTAAGAATACAATCCTATCGTTTGGTTATCCAACCCCGAGCTACCTGGGCAGTCATCTTTTAATAAATGTTTTGATGTTCAGGATTTGCTCCTGTGTCCCCTTACCTTTAACGAAGTCAGCTTGTTGTGGTGCGATTTGCCATGGAAGATAAGCTTTTATTCTTGGTTGAGTAGTAATTCTTAAGACTAATAATGACTTTATTAGTTGTACTCCCTTATATACAATTTTTAATACATACTTGGCTAAATTACTTATAAAGAAGTATTGACTAAAACCTGGTAACCTAGTAACGCTTGATGACTTAGTTAAAGTAAATAAATAGCAAATTGTTCTACAAATTATTAGAAAACAGTCGAGTTTATTTAAACCCTGCAGATTGAATCTGTTGAACAGTGTTGTGTAATACTAGTCAGTATCACAGTGATCGTGTTAACCAAAAATGCTAACTTACTATTGCGGCACATTCTTGAGTTAATAAAATAAAATAAAATAAAATAATAGTAATAGAGATATGTTTAAGGTTGTTAAATAAAATCAGGTAAAGATTTAAAAAAGTTAAATGGTTTCCAAATAACTGTGGTAGATTTGATCAATGATATACCCAATTTGGGCAACCCTTGCTTTAATTTTTCTTGTCGCTAGTTACAGTTACGTAAACTTTTACTTTGTTTTATTAATGATTTTAAAGTTCTAACCGTCACACGCCACATATCACAAGAACGGTGTAGGCTACTGATCCCAAATGTACACATTTGATAGCTTCATTTGCACAGAAGCTTTATTTGATTAAAGAATAAAACACTGTACTTCACTCTAAAGGAGTTATGTATATGTTAATTTTTCGACGAAATCACACCTTCGAATTGGGTTCAACACAGATTAAAATATAAAACCCAAATTGGAACGAGAATCATATAATTATGATAGTAAACAAGCACCATTACATCATAACAAGTCAGATGTAGAATAACGTTTTTTAATTACTGAAATTAAGAAACAACTGCGAACACCTTAAAGGTATAGAGACCAACCACAAATATAGTAAATATTACAGACACGCAGAGAACTGCTTAGAACTAGCATATATATTGTAAGGAAGCCTAGCGTCTAGTACGTCGCTTACTCAAATTAAATCGGGAGCAATAGCTGTAAAACGCTGCTGCATAAAGGACTCAAAAATTATTACACTGTCGTAGTATTGCTGTTCAGATACTTATGTATGAGTAATTTGGATTAAATTACATTTACGGAGCGATTAAATTTTTACATATTTTCAAATTTAAACCAGGGTTAATTATTCAGGTGCCTGTATACTCCCCACACTCAAGCTAGACTATTTTATTTGCTGCAAATTAGTATGCAAATTAGGTTTCTACAGGTATTGAGCTTATAAATGTTTTGGAAAATTGTGTAAAAGTAACCTTTAGCCATTCAGCAATTCCAATTCTATACGAATGTTATCTTTAACTTGCATTAAATATGCTCCTCAGTACCGGAATTATTCTTAAAACTTCTAGAAAATTTCAAAGAGTAAAGCCCAATATTTGAGAGAACAACTTGAACAATAGTTGGTGGAATTTTCTTACATGAGTTATGTGAGTGCTTACTTAAGTTATTATATTACATACCGATGTTACCAATACATTTATTTACATTGCATGCCATTCCCCGCAGTACACAAATGAAAAGTAGTCACTGAGTGCAAAAAATAGCGCAAAAACTGGTCTCGAGCCTGGCCACAATAATGATTGTGGGCACTGCTGAAGCAGATTCCCTCTATTAAAAACTGTTCTGAACGTAGAGCAAAGGGATGATTCCACTGAATTATCAGAGTATGACCTCGAAATTCGTCGCTGAAGCAACTGCTACAAAAAATTCTAAGGGAAAGTATGTGTATAATAAATAAATCCACAAAGGAAATTAATGCTTACTAGAGCTCTGCCTTCTCATTAAGCTTAAAAACTATAAATTATTCATGCTACGCGACAATAAGATTACTTCAAATGCCTTCATCGATACCGACAGCAAAGCTTTCTACACAGTGAGGATAAGAAAAACTAATCTCGTAGAATAATAAATTTAAGGTTACGTAAAACTAGAATATTTAGAATGTAATAGAAACAATTACAGAACAAACACAAACTGATATCCCTTCAAAAAGTTACTATGTGAAAATTCCTTAAATTGTGTTGTATCTATGGTTCATTAGTTCGGTTAATGACTTTTTAATGCTATTCTAGTAACTTGTCAGCTAAATGCTTTAATTCCATTAAGTCCTCAAAGAGTTTACTCTATAATAACTGACTTTCACAACAAATTAACTTTGTTTCACTATTTAGACGTATTGATTTTACTAGGAAGTTTTTCGTTGCTAATGGAAGGAAGTCTTCGTTAATCTCAATTTTCAAATCCGTCAATGTTTAGAAGATGTAGAAGTATAAACCTTTCTCTAAGCTTTGAATACTTGCAATTTTTAAAATTTATGATGTATGAATGATTCAGTTACTAAAAATGTATTTCCCAACACAACCCCATGGATGTTCTAGCCGTAGAGCGGTTATTATAGACTAAATCAATATACCGAGTCACAAATTTAGATTATCTTTTTCTTCTCCGCTAATTTTCGCCTCTTCTTTCTTCTTTTCTTATCTGACTATATTCGAATGTTTATTTTTTTCTGAATACATAGTCCTATGTTCTCACGAGTAATATTGTACAATGGTGCAATGGGTTAAGTGGGCATTATATCATATTATTTTCATAAATATTTTGTACTCCTCTACCAAGATACCTAAATAAATTCCTTATCATAACCATTATTATTATTATTACCATTATTGCTGTTATTCTCTCTCGCTTTCATGAAGTTGATGCTTATCCATATAGACTGCTGACAAGATGTGCAATGCGTCGAGATTAGATTTGATGATGGTTGAGAAATTTGCGAAATATAGCACAAGCGCTCAAAATTGCGCCTTTTGTATATCCTTTACCAGGTGTTAATGACGATGATGATGGTTATTATTATTATTATTATTATCTACAGATCTTTAGATGAAAAAATTCAGTTGGATGCCCTCTACACCGATTTCAGCAGGACTTTGGGCATAAATGATAATCAGCTTTTTGTTTAGCGACTTGCTGCGGTCGAAAAAGCAATGGAGGTGCCTTTGGTTACCGGTCAAAATATGTGAGTTAGATCACCACTGACTCCAACGGCTATAAATATATTGTGTCGATTATACTACGTTTCCCAATCCGGCTTCAGCAATCATGTAAACCTTCTCAAAGAGGAGAGTCTGACGCCTTTGCAGTGGGGATGTATTAAAAAGGCTGACGCCCATAAACTGCTGAGGCAACATAATTCGTAGGTTACCGTGATACAGTATCAAACTTATTCATGTTCAGTCGGGGGTGCCGTAGGGATCACGTTTTGGTCCTTTGCCGTTTAACATATATTTAGCTTTTTCCGGTTTGCATGACATCATTGCATGCTCACGACTTTACATAAAGGCATATCTATTATATTATCAGAAAGCTGACACGATTGTGTTACTGCATTATACTTTACTGTATTTATTCTGCTGTATCCCTAATAAGTAGATAAATAAATAAATAATCCCTGCAATTGAATGGGCAAACCAGTATAGCAGAATGCTGCGGCCCGTTAGCGTGAATTAGATAGGATATCATGGCGTTGCTACGAGCATTTTATTATGAGAGAAAAATTTACACGTTGCCGCGGGCTGCGTTTTGTAGTGCTGGAATATGCACCTTCTGCTCTCTATGCTGCTCTCAGTCGTGTGAAGGATTTAAAAAATCGCTGCACAGAATTGCATTCGTGCCAAGCTCTATCGCAAAGCTGCTTAGTTGTACCGTCGATAATTGCTTTCAACCCTTTGAATGGCTAACTTAATACCCAATATCTGATTAGTCTTTATGAAGTTTTGCTAATGATGGTAATCGATAGAGCAGATTCCATTTAGTTAGTTACAGAAATTAAATTTTCAGTCCACGTCGGTATGTCCTGCAGTGCTCTAGCAAAGACGATTTTCACATATAGTGCGATATTTGCACAAATTTATAGAAACATTTATAGAGATGTACATTCAAACAAGTAACATTGCAATAAAAACCCATCTTATATAAAGATTTCCTTACGATGCTAAACTTGTCCCATGGTTACTCACAAGGACTCACAACTGTTTACCCACCAATAAAATTATACAGGCCACTTTTGAGACCATTTTAATGCCTTAGTAAGGAATATTTTGCTAGTAGGTTTGCAGCCATTTAAGCGCCGCTTCTTTTAAACCATTTAGTGTAAAGATTTTGGAGCCTTAGAGTTTTCCAAGAGTTAACCGTGCACAATTTACGGCGAGTCCTGTGTAGAAAGCCTTGCTGTCTGTATCGATGAGAGCATTTGAAGTAACTTCATTGTCGCCTAGCATAATGCTACGTCCTGCGTAACCGAATATTTTATAGTTTTCAGACTTAATAAGGAGGCAGAGCTCTGGTAAGCGTTAATTTCCTTTGTAGATTTATCCTCTCATTATACTTCTCGTTAGACTTTTTCATGTCATCGGAGAATTTTGAGGTCCTACTTTGATTCTTCAGTGGGATCAACTCTTTGCTACATGTTCAGAACAGTTTTCGATAGAGGAAGGCTGTTTTAACGGTACTCCAAATCATTATTGGAGACCAGTGCTTGAGCTATTTTTTGCACTCGACAAGTAGTTTGCATCTGTGCATTACGGAGAATGGTATGCAATGTAAATAAATGTATTTGTAACATCGGTGAGTAATATGATAACGTCATTTCATGTTGCACAACAATTCCAGCAAGTTAGTCAATGATATACTTCTTTATCTATTGTAACCACCATGAATTTACTCTTTGGAATTTTTTAGAACTTTGAGGACTAATTCAGTCAAAATATAAATTGCCGAATGGCTAAGAGTAACCTTTTATACGATTTTATAAAACAGTTAAGATCACAATACTTGAAGCAATCTAACTTGCATACAAGTTTGCTGTTGCAGCAAATAAAATAGTCTAGTTTGAGTGTGGGGAATATACAGGTACCTGGATAATTAACCCTAATTTGTGTAGAAATAGTTTGAACTCCGTAAATGTTATTTAATCCAAATTAATTCAAAAAATTACGTTTTTCCTATTTAATCGAGTAAGGAGCTGTCAGTGCTAAGTAAAATATTGTTGAACTGAAACCTAGAAAACGTAAAGATGACACCTAAATAACTGTTGAGATTCATATCTGGAACAGGAAGTAAGTTGTGGTAAGGCTTAACTTTCATGATTAATTTTAATAATTCTCCGAAGGGAATTAAGTGAGCCTTTGGGCGAAAACAGCGGCGTGAAGACATCCCTAATTTTTAATCTTGGAGTTCATAAATTCTCAATATTTAAGCGTCGCCGGTTTAATCTGGTTTTAACGACTCGTTTTACAACATAACTTTGAAAACACTAAAGTTTATTATGGGCTCGGGGGAACAACCGAATCGCGCAAGAAGTGGCCTGTGAAACTGTCATGTCATCGACAGTAAACTCATTGAGCAGATTCTAAAGTACCACTTTAGTGCGAAAAACCAATATCGAGTCGTCTTTCTCTGGAATTTAAAACCTTCCTTCGCCTTTATTGTAGTTATATCATGCGTTGTTGATAAACTCTTATTTCTTTGAACTCCACTCTACTATTTCGAAAGAGGAGTTTGCAATTGCGAAACAAACATCAGCTTTAGAGGCATTAGGTATATAGGAACATAAAAAAAAGTAAAAGTCAAAATGTTATTGTAACTGGACTGGCTATTTACAGAATGATAAATTTCTCATTTGTAATGAACAACTGAACTTTATTCCCCAACGGAGAGTATATTTGCTACGCAATTATACATCGGGATCAATACCGAAATGCTGAGAAGGTTTGCTAATCCATATTTCTTAATATGGCAGTGAAACTGCCAACTGCCAAATTATAAAATCATATTTATACTTACTCATATCAACAATTTTCCTAAGACAAAAATGCAGTAGCTACACATTGTCTAGTTACCAACATGATTATAAAAATTTCTAACAAAGCTGGTGATGGGTTCTGTAAGCTTCACTCGATTAAGAGATTCTCCAATATTTTTCTTTAACTTTTTATATCCAACGACCCTTTTGACAACAAAAGAATTCAACACAGCAAGGTTAAAACTAGAAGGAATGGTGGCAGAATATTTCTTCTGAGAATTGCAAATAATTCTCGTATCAATATATGAACAGTGAAAAATGTTAATACGCTGTTCTACGTTGAACGCCATGCACTTCATTTCATTGATCGGCGAAGAGCTATCCAAGAGAAATATGAGTATAAGAGAGAAATGCTAATTTATTTAAACGTTTCCATCTAGATAGGGATACACTCAAAGTGCTGAAAATAGATGTTTTAGGACTTTAAAGATCGGAAAGACGTCGATTTAGCAAAACAAAATGACAACAGTCATGTTAATTCAGAAACTTGTCTGTAATAAATGACCTTTCAAATATTTTTTTAATTGATGCAATGGTAGGCTTAGTGTTCCTTTTTGCTCTCTTCTTGGAATTTAACCACAGAACTGTACATGACACGATAAATTTACGATGCAAATATTTTACCAATTCCATATCTACTTCTGGATCTGTACTTACGACATCTTAAAAATATACATTAATTTAATATAGACTGCCTGCATCTTCTTAAGTCAGTTTAAAAATTGACTCCGCCATTGCATTCCGTGCACGTGAATACAAAAAGAGGTTGGGAGATTGTCCCCGCGTAGCATTGCTTCAAGCAGGCAGTTTGAATTTCGTTACCAAGTTCGAAGAAGGTGCATGCATTTATTGCTCCGTATACCGTATCAGTCATTGTGAAAACCTTACCTCTAAATTTTACAATTATTCAAAGTTGTTACATTTAACCACTCAGAAGGAATAGCCTCCAAGTCTGAAATTCCGTTTCCGGTCTCGTTCGTGTGCAATGGAATTTCATATGTACCAATGGTTGTATACTTGAAGCACTTATCGCGTTACAGCTTTCTAAAGCGAAGCTGTGGTACTGCTCAGCCATAAAAAGCCTTTATTTTATCAACGCCGATCTCTTCGCAGTCATATCTGGAAGATAAATACATTTATTTACCCGCTGAAAATTTTCCTGGTGGCAATCCGCAGCAAACACATCAAGTGGTGTCGAACGTAAATCACACGGATTTGTCTCTGAATCTCTAAGGTACAATTTTGTTTTACCCATAGCGGGTGAGCTTTTGCTTCCAGCAAACAACCCTCTTTTTCGACTGAGCTAACTGGACGGACCATTTTTATGCGTTTTTCGAAATCGTAAATTTTTTTGAAGGAGGGTTCTTATAATAATTTCGTTTTATAAAGGCTTTAACTGTAAAGTAGTATGTTTGCTAAATGTACCATTATAAGTTGATTTTCAATGTACCCTTGTCGCCTTGATTTAAGGACGTCACGTAAAATTCATTGGTATCATATTTTTCTATGGGTTGGTATCATTAGGATCGTACTAGATAATCATAAAGGTAATGAGCACCAGTTGCAAGGTTTTCAACAGCAAATGCGGTTGTATATGACTGAAGGACTAGCCAACGATTATAGATGTGATCTACTATTTTCTATTACATAAGGTTTGTTGTTGACGTCAATATGCGTTGCACTAATTCTAGTAGTAAAATGAATATGTAGAACCATTTTTTAACCAGCAATAAATCTAGGAAAAATCATGCACTTTGAAACGGGAATTGATCTCGGTCTATCTGAGCTTGTTGACAGTAATTGATGATCTTTCCGTCATCTATAAACCGCGCAATTCTTGTTTTGAGTCGCTGGGTTTGAGTGTTTTGAGAGTGCAAGGATTCATTCGCGGTGAAGAATGTGAGTTGGGCAGTTCGTTTATTGGCGCTGCAGAATTTTGTAAAAGCCCAACAAAGTGCATCCAGTACCGGGCGCTGAAATAACGCCCCGGCTTCTAGAGATTGTTTCAGAGCTAGGTCTCAGCATAGTTAGGCGAGCCATGGAAGTAGCCAGTTCAAATATATGTTGGAACGAAAATCAAGAGCTAGAGCCTCGTCCTCTACCACCGTGGAGAGGCCTGCCCCAGGTGTAAAGCTACAAATTACGAAACCGGTTGATGGTTTTTGACCTTTTGAAATCAAGAAGAATAGTGCATTGCGTTTTATTGGGTCAGAAATTCTCTGAATACTGACTTATATTAGACAGCGGTTTATTGCCGAAACGTTTTGTCGGACTTTTTGCACTGTCTACGATGTTTTACATACGTTCGCTTTGGGATTTTCTACTGCCGTTCTGAGGTAAAGATTAGTTCACCTGAGTAGTCCTTAAAAGGAGGTAGTGTTTCGAAGGACTACTAATTGCCTAAAGATGACAGTTAATCCCAAAGCGTAGTGTGGAAAACACTGTAAACCGTGGAAAAAGTAAGCTCATATAATATAAGTAAATTTAGGGTACATATTATTGATTGGCGTTTACCCTCGAAGAGTTCTTACTGAATTCGTAGACTAATATTCACTGGTGTCAAGAATAGGCATTAGGTAGGTAAGGACTAGGCCAAATTTAAACAAAAGCTATTGATTTATTTACTTTACTCCACAGATATAAAGAAAGTGGAAAACTAGAAGAATAATGGAAGCTCATAGCTGCTGTACATAAATTTAGGTTTTATGCAAATACACAGTAGGTGAGCCTGGAAAAAATTGTAAAAATGCTATAATTAAAAAAGGATAATAGAATTGGCTAGAAATACAAATAGACTGGGTGTTCTCATTTATACCGTCTTTGAAAAGATGTGATCAAAATCCATTCGATCCAATCCAAAATAGCACAGGACGAATTTTTCTAAAGATAGTATCATATCTGTTATGCTATTTAAATACAATTTTGGAGAGCCTCTCATTGATGGAGAGCGCGTTATCAGGTGGCGGAGCACGAAATGCCTACAAGCAATTTATGGGAGGTAGGACAAAATCAAATACCACATGTGGACCAACAGGCAAGAGGTGGTTGTTATATCAATGGTTTTAAAATAAGAGGAAAATAATTCTGTTATAGTTTTGGAAAACAGTATATCTAGAAGACAAAAACCATGTATTAAATATACCGAATCTTCTAAGTTGGGAATTTGAGCACTGGCCGAACTCGTCAGCTACCTAAAAAATGTAATTATTAGGTACTAAAACTGCCAAAACAAATGAACTGGGCGGATTTAAGCAAAGACGAAATACGTTACGAAAGGGGGCGTGCATTATAGGAATACGGTTGATTTAAGAAGGTGCCAATAAATACCAGTACAATTCCAGTAGATAACTACTGATTTCTGACTAATTTTAATACTGATGAAGATCTTACAGTATAAGTGGACTTCTGTTACGTCATATTCCACTATATTTATGACTTTTGCTTTTGATCTTACTAAGGAATACTCATTTTACTTGCTGATATGTGATTTTCGTTTTTTTTAAAAGGTTTATAGTTGTAAAGATTGATGTTTATTGCTGTATTTGTCGTCTACTTCTATGATATTATAAATCCAGATAATTTATTTATTCGAAGATCACTTTAACTTTTTTACGTCCTTAACACTTAATTCAAGAAAAATACTCTGGCTTTAATGCTCCCCAAACAAATGTTTTCCAACCTAGGCACAAAATAACTGCTTTTTACTATCATCATCATCTAGCTATGCCGCCTTTTTTCAGATTTCCTTAGAAGCGTGTGCAACCATACCAAAAGTATTTATGTACGTCCTTTGTTGTAAAAAATTGCTGTGTAATAATACGTGAAGTAAGAAAAACCCAACTACAAGAAGTTCCCAATGTAGTAGTCTATCGGGACAAAGGTTCGGTCTTGGCCTTCCTCGTTTCCACATTAAAACTTACTGGATCGCGCAGACAGAGCGTCTGCGAATCTGAGTCGCCAAATCGAAATGTCAAAGTACGCGTATGCTACAAAGCATAGAGCAAAATTCCCTGGCAAGCACAACCTCCCCTTTTTAACCAGATAGAACTGGAAACGGGGCGCTGAACGCTATAAATCTTCTTTCCTCAGCTATTTGTCGCGAGGGGAAATGATAAACTTCTGACGTGAATATCAAGGACGCGAGCATGCTGCACCTTCCAGTTTCTACGTGATTTGCAGTAGGCTAAATTGCAAAAGTTGATTGAAACTGCGTCGTACAGAAAGTTCTTAAAATTCAATACGTTTAGTGCGGCATTACAGAGACAGAATGAAATGTACTTGGAGAAGTAATTCGTAGAAGTCTTTTGAAAAGTCAACAATAAAAAGCTTAAAAGGGACTTTTGAAATGGGATGATGCGAACTTTTAAAGAGGATGCTTGCAACTTTTATGATTGAAAGTTTTCCATGCGTAAAAAAATTAAATTGGGCACCATTAAAGTTTATCTTAAAAAAGTTGATATTGCAAAAGAAGTATTGTAGAGTAAAAACATGGCTATAAAAAATATGAAAAATAGCAGGAAAGTAGAGAAACATACAGAGAAAACTGAAAATTAACATATGTACACCAAACTAGTAGAAATGCAATCAGCTACTAGCAAACTGCATAGATCATCCAGCCGAAACATGACAGGATTCCTGTTACTTCCACCTGGATACTCGACAAGACCCACCAGTAGCAACTGCAATGTCTCTCTTCAAAATCCAATAAGCAATCGTCAATCCAGCAACACTAGATTTGACAAGGTACAAACAACAAGACGTCACTCCAAAAAGATGTTCAATGAAGTACAATACTAGTAAATAAAAAACCTCCTATCCAATTCGCAAGATGTTTACTCTATCAGGAAACTTGATGTGGACCACTTCCATGAAATT
Organism: Agriotes lineatus; assembly: GCA_940337035.1. NCBI lineage: Eukaryota > Metazoa > Arthropoda > Insecta > Coleoptera > Elateridae > Agriotes > Agriotes lineatus. The sequence continues at coordinate 60,309,580 of OW679203.1, forward strand.
CCCCGCCAATTATTCATATCACAAGATGTACCCAATTAATAATAAATGAAGTACAGTATCCAATTTCAATAAATACTTTTGTAGCTAATCTCTGTATGACTTATAGTATTCCTACCATATCCATTTTTTGTAATAAATTCAAAATATCTTCTTGTTCTTAAAATTAATTTTTTGTCCTTCTAGATAATTTTATTTTATGTAAACCCTTCTATAGACCATATGATCATATGATAACGTATTACAGATGTATTTATATTCACCGAAATTTAATTAAAAATGCATGCTTTGTTCTCATCTGCAAAGCAATGCAGTTTAGCTTATCGACTTGCTTAGAATTTCTTGTTGTTCTGACACACTTAAAGCTTTCTCTCGAATTTACTGCAAATCGTTTGATTAGCTTTTGTCCATTCTAGAATTTTCCCCGGGTGTTTGGGGTGACGAAACCTATTTTCATATGGTTTGTGCTGTATTATCACCTTCTCAAAATTTATTGTTGTTTAGGAAGGCTCGGTGCTTTCCCGAGCTTGTGCAAATTGCTTGGTCAGAAATGACATCTGCCCGTTGTAAATTTCCGCACAGCTTCTGGTTTGTTTGCTTAATCTAGACGAGGAAGAAGGGAAGTCACGCGCTTGCGTCGAAGGCAGTTCCATTCTGAAATCGCGGCTTAAGTAATTTTCAATTACCGCCCGTCTCTGAACCAAACAGTACGTGTGTCAATTTCGCTTACCCGCGGCCTTGCTTTATGCCACCGCGGGGTGGCTTTGTGAAGAAAGTATATTTTCGCCTCAACTTCCTTTTTCCAAATAATGTGTGTGCTTTCGTTAATTTTTGGTGCTTTCTGCGGAACTGTGGAATGTGCCGGTTCAAATAACAGTAACTTTTTCCCGCCTGTTGTGTTTTGAGCTGCACGCGTTGTGTCTGGGGGTTGTTGCTAAGTGTCATAGAGTACTGCATATCATTCTAAACCTGGATATTCTCGTTTATCATAAAGTGGCAGCTTTAAATACGTCTTTAGATGGATTATTGTCGTAGGGATTCCATTAAAAAAGCTTACTTGTGCGTCGAAGTTCCTGCCGCTTCGAAATCTGCCTTGCCGTTCTAGACTTCGTTCTTGTACCCTCTTCGGGGATGTTACACTCAGATCGCTTCAACCCGCAACTTTGTGGTGCCTCTGTGTAGTTCCTTCAGGCATTTTGGGGATATCTTCAATCAAAGTCGCAGAGGACTCTCTACGAGAGGCCTTTCCCGTCCGGTTTCATCGAAACCCGCGGTTGTTGGAGCCTTAAGTCAACAAAAACGTACTGTAATTTGTTATTTTAAGAAGTGCTATTTGTTCCATAAAGTGGTGTGTGCGTTTTAGACATTCTTCAGACAATGCATGCTATTTTGGCGGCCTAGAATATTAAATATGTACCGCTCGCTTCGAGTTGTACAAATGTTGTGATAACTTGACTCCAAGCACAGCAAAACCCAAACGGAAATTCTATACCTGCAGATTCTTGGATTAGGGTACCAAACGATTTTAATGGATATCTCGTCCCAGTTTTAAGATATTTAATCATTATAAACATTGACTAACCCTTGCTTCAATGCATATTACATATCTAAATTCATGTGTGTAAATTTTGAGTTAATAGATCACTTTCATTTAACTCAGCTCTTGTATTTTATTTGTGTATGTTTATTTGAAGTAACAGAAACCTGTATCTTGTTGCGTTGTGTATACTCTATTGTACAGGGCCAAAACAACTCAGGCTGATCGGTTAAAGGTTAGTGCAAGTTCTTCAGCTGTGAAACGACTTTTCGGGGTAGCAACGCAACGCAACGGCTATTGGATTTCGGCTTTTGGCCAATGGTCTGTAAAAATAATATTTACATGTTCAAAAGTCGTAGCGTCCGTCGAATCTTCTTTTAACCAATTATCGTCAACCACCCCTATCGTGGTACCTTGCCCTGAACAAACTATGACAAACTATGCAATGGTTAAAGACTCCATGTCTTTAAGTACCAAGGTATCTAATTGACCGTATTGGACGTCTATCTAAAGACACCAAACCAATAGTTAGTGTAGATGGGGTGGTCTTAAAAAATTGCAATATTATGAAAGACGTTAGACAAGGTTGTATTCTATTCCATTGTTATTCAATGACTATATGGAACATGCTATGAGAGTAATTCTAGAAGAAACACAACCATGAATTCGTTTCTCCCTAATGTATCTTATGTTTCCTAGGACACATCGCGCGTCGAACTGACAATTAAGAGCAGAACATGAATATATGTAAAGTAAACGAGAAACGAAGTCGAGAAAGATCACTTGATTAGTAATAACTAAAAAAGTACAAAGCGAATAAAATCACATAGAAAGCTCTTACTAGAGAAAATGTAATCAACATCCATTAAAGATCACAATACGCCAATAATGTCGATATAATAGAGAAACAGAGATGGAGAAGACCAATGAATGCAAATAGAAGTGAAGGGAGCTAGAACCAGGTAGAGAAGCCGAGGAAAAAAGAGGAGGGTTGATGGAAACTGAGTGTTAGAAAAAATGCAGATACAAAAGAGCAACACTTTTAAAGAATGTAATGGATAGAAGACACATACTTCAGCACTGCGAGAATTTAAGGCCCATGGCTAGTTTAATCACTTCTTTCCAATGATCTTTACTTATTGCTTTGTTTTCCCAATCTGTAATGCCCAGTTCTTTTATATCTTCTTCTACATACTGTTTCCAGTTTCGTTTAGGTCTTCCCTTGCGGATTTTCCCATATGGGTTATCTATCAGAACAGATTTTGGTGTTCGATTGTTCTCCATTCGCACTACATGGTCTATCCATTTGATTCTACTCTGTTTTATCCTTGTAATCAAGCTGTCGTCATTGTAGAGTTCTTCCAATTTTTTGTTTGCTTTCCTTGTCCATACCTCATTTTGCTTTGTACCACTGTACGTTCTTACTGCTAAGACTCCATTCTTCTCTAGCATACTTGACCACTGGTCTTATTAAAAATTGGTAAATACGTATTTTTATTTTGAACGATAGATTTTTACTCTTCAATAGTTTCCTCAAAGCTCCAGCTCTACTCGTACCTAGCATAAAGCTGTTTTTAAAATCCTTTCCTGTATTTACATATTTATATATATTTCAGTCCCTAGATAAGTAAATTTTTCCACTTCTTCAAAATCATATATTTCTTCGTCTAATTTTACCACTAAATTTTCTGTTTTTCCTGATCCCATTACCATATATTTTGATTTAGCAGCGTTTACTTTGGTTGCCATTTTACTTCCTTCCTCGATTAGTTTGTGAATGTGAGATTTTAGCTCCTCTTTTGTTCTTGCTAGGATTGCAATGTCATCTGCAAAGACTAAGCATTGATGTACATTCTGGAAAATCGTTCCTGTCCTATTGAATTTCCAGTGTCTAATGATGACTTCTAGCACCAAATTGAAAATCGTAGCAGACAGAGGATTTCCTTGTTTTAAGCCAAGGTTTGTGTTGAATTCTGTAGATTAATGGATAGAAGAGCATGGACTAAATAGACCAAACTCTAAGCCGATAATAAATAGGTATAACAAACGTGTTTTCATTGATCTACCGAAATTATTTTCCAATTTGTATAGAAAAATCCGTCTAGAAAAAAAGTAGATATTGCTACATTTAATCTTCAAAATGCAACATGCAAATCAGAGACTTGGATTTTTAAAGAGCAACTTGAATTTGGTCATTTAAAAACTACCAAAAATTAGCTTTATTTTATTTTGGAACCATAGTTTTGTTTATAGGCCGTCGATAGCAGACGTAATATGGCTTTTATAGACCTAGGGCCTATAAATTTGCTAAGCAGTATTACAAACAACAACAATGTAGTACAGCAACACCAACAATCTGCATAAAAGCCATAGCACACCAAAAGTTTACAGCGCCAGCATAACGATGACGCATAGTCTGTAGCCAGACTACTAAATTTTAAAGTTTGTCAATTTTGAGAACCAGTGCAAAATCAAGATTATATGCCTCGGGAAATTAGAATCTCTCCGCTTAGCGTCGCGCTTTAAACATTCTTGCATGCTTTAATTTATTAATTATGCCCTTAAGACATAAATAGCCATTTTGGCAGGGCGTTCCTACGTTCATAATATCTTCTGCAGTTGATACAATACAGAAAAGTGGAAATAGAGAGTGCTATTATTCTCATCAAAATAGGATAGTTGGAGGCTAATTACGTAGATCAGGGCTGTCCAACACGCGGCCCGCCAGGAAATTTTGCGGCCCGCGGAGCGGATCGATATTGTACTTTCAAAAAACATGAATCTGGAATATAAATGATAAAACATTGGAAGTAACATAACATAGGTACAAAAATATATCATTAGTAAAAGCATTTTCACTTTAACTTGCAACATCGTGTTTGAAAACAGTCTCGCCCACCTCCGGCACAACGTTTGTCTTCTTCAGTGTTACTATCTTAGCGGTTTTACCGCTAACTAGCTTTTTTCAAGTTTGCTTCGGGGGGTAAATTTGACCAACTAATGGGAAATCTAGATTTTTATCAAGAACAACGGTATTTAGCGGTGTATCTAAAACCACGCTACACACAATGTACCAACCTCTTCTAAAAATTCCAAGGTCATGAACCACATATCAACACAGTAATTTGATATTTTGTTTCCAACTTATCGGTTATTGCGGATGCGATCGCTACTGGGTGTAAATTTACGCTGATAAGTTTTTTCGGAAATGCATGGAAAAGGTCATGCACATCATTATGGTGGTAAGTTAATGTCAATGCAGAGAGAAATGCTTATTGGACATTTCATTTTTTGTAAGGATTGATATTTGTAATAGTATTTCATTTCCTGTTAGATTTGAAAACCTTGGTCGAGTTACTCTCTTTCACCGAGCCGGCCCTGCCTTAAAACCGACCCTGTAATTTAAAGTCGCAAGTTCGAATTCATTCGAAATAGGCTCTGAGATGCAAGCGATTGCTGGAAATTACCTTCGTAAGCAGTCCAGCGCTACGCCTGACAGCCTTATCTATTTCGCAACCTCGGGTGCCTTCAGCTTAAAATTCCTGGAATGCATATGCGCCCAACGCGTTCTAAATAATTCTCCTCTTTGTTCCATGTAACGAAGAAATAGGGTTTTCCAAGGCTATTCTTGATATGCAATAACTTATGCTCTGCCCGTCGGGGAATTTCGGTAGTAATTTGACACCCTGGGATTCGCTGCCTTAACAAAAGCCTTTTCTCGAATGTTCGAGGCCCCGCTTGCTTAATTGAGCTTACGCGGTGGAATTTCTGTTGTTTCACAATGCTGTAAGAAATGATGCAATCCTGAAAGGGGAGATCCCCGTTAACCGGTAGTAAGAGAGAGTCGATTGCATGACGACGATGGGGGTGCGGAGGTCGCGTTCTTCACGCTCGAATTAAAATTCGGGAGTGTTGCTAAAACCTTCGAAGTTAACAGGTCATCTTAGCAACGAGCCCTCCCGCGGGACGTTGTGTGTTCGGCGGACGTATTTTATCGGGCGGCGTCTTAATGTTTAACTCAACCCAAGAGTCGGGAATGGAGTTATTTTGCACATGGTTGCACTTTTAGTACAAGACGCCCTATGAAGCCCACGTAGTTTTCCCATAGTGAGTGGGGAAACGTCTGCTTTTTGCAAATTTTGCTACGTTCAGCCGTTCTCGAGTTTTCTTTTGTTCCCGGGGGGGAACGACCGTATTCATTGTGAATTTCCTCTGCCCTCTTTTGGACCGCTGTCTACCGTTCCACAACCCTTGGGTCTACCTTGTTCTACACTGCAGGAAGCAATCACCACTCCCGGCGTCCTCTGTAGCATCACCGAGGCTTGGATTTCCCGTAGTCTATCATGCCTGGGCTAAGGTAAAATTGTACATTGTTAACTATTTCTGTTACGCTTATCCAGTGCCGGGTGTGTTATTATCATTTGTTGTTGCGCAGTGTGCCGAGTTATGAACATTGCGTACGTCTTTGTATTTTAATTATGTCAGTTGATCATTGAAGGTGGAAGCTTTACTCCTGCCAATATTTCAGATGTTTATTCTTTGTAACTCTGTTTAGACTAAGTTAGTTCTTGCGTGGGATCCCCTTTTGACCTCAACTAGGGTGTCACCTTTTTGATAGCCGACTTTTGGCTTGATGTATTAAAATTTAAATCATTAAATTTCATTATTGGCTAAATTAATTATTGGTTTGATTTAAATGTGTGAACCTATTGAGTCTTCGACTAAAGACGGCTTTAGCCGAGTGTAATTTCATGTAAAGACCAGAGCATGCGATAGAACGCGTAAGCCCTTTAGATCAGGGGTGTCTTGTATTTTGTTATTAGCTTCCAGAGCGGTGGCCATCGAAGGTAAGTGACTTCGATTTTTGTGGCCACCCTACGTTTGCATCCGGCGTCGGTGGAGCTGACGAGTGACGCTGGAGTGGTGTAAAGCAACCTGGAGGACTTCTACATAGGCTACGTGTATTGTTCTTGGTTCTAGACACGTTTGCCACCCCTAACCAGAACCAAGTGGCGCTCAGGCATTTCTTTTTCTTTTAAGCAAGCTTTAGGGTAAGTACCCCGCCGGTTTTTCTTTGTACTCTCGAACCACGCCTTCCCGACTGAGCCAAGTGCGAGGAATCGGAGCCACGAAATATGCTCCAACACATTAAGATCTGTTCTTTTTAGTAAAGCCGGCGAACCCTGTAGTTTGTACCCGATTTTTGACAGTGCTCTTGATCAATGTCGATCTGAGCATTTAATACCGTAACATATTGTCAGTCAGACCGACACGAATAGTCCTGTAGCGATCAGACAGCTGCTTTTGATGGTTTTTAAGGTAGTGTTCAGTTCTTGTGTGCGGTACATGGCCACGGAATATTTTCAGTCAAATATGTCTTCACAAAAGAGAAAAATAACGGACGAACATCAGTTTATAATGACCGATGGGTACTGATACCCATACTATTTCGTCACAAACAATAATAATAAATTTCAGTGCCTTGTGTGTATGCAAGTACTATCAGTTTCTACAGAGTATAATTTAAAACGCCATTACACTTCGTTGCATGAGAAACAGTTTCATCAGTATACTGGCGAGTAGGGTGACCACCTTTCAATTTATATAAACCCTGAGAACCTTCGCGAGTAAAAAAAGGTTTTCTTCAATGAGAGATACAGAATGTTCATACAAAAAAAGCAAGCAGATAAAAACAATGTTTTTGTTCCTTACTGTTAATGATAATGGGTAGCAAATATAATACAGTGTGTAACTCAAATACTTGCACATATGGTACGTCACAAATTGGACAAAATGTCCATATTAGCATAGTTTCAATTCTCAACCTTTACGGTGATACTAATGGGGGGGGGGATTAGCAAATATTTTCTACCAGGAGAAGGCTTATTTATGAAATGGTTTTGAATCTTTACGTACGGCTTTAAGAGATTAAAATTCAATATTTTTTATTCAAAATTCTTAACGGACAAAAATTTGGTTAAATTGTATTAAAAAAACTTTTTTATTTGAAAACTGTTTAATTCGTTTTAATTTTTTTAACCATTAGTTTTTTCAAAACAAATACAATTTTAACACCATAAAGCCATATGCATTTTAAAAAAAATCTTAAGTAGAAAATATCACCCTATCTGAATAATTAATGTCATAGGTGCAATTACAAGAGCCAGGTTCCTTTTATTTATTTTTTTACTTAACTGTCGAAAGAATTGGGCTTTTTTGCTGTTTTCCATATCGTTTTTTGTAATTGAAAAAAAAATTAATAGAGGCATTAATCATAATAATTTTCATATACAATACCGCGAGCGGTCGACGAATTGCCGAAAATTTTTGTCAAAGTGTATGAGTGTTTATTGCTTCGATATAAATTGGTCGAGCGCGACAGCACGAGAGCAATTTTGAAGCAATAAACACGAATAAACACTTTGACAAAAATTCATGCAATTCGTCCGCTGCAAGCGGCATTTGAAGGACTATTCAACGAACAAAATTGACATTTTTTAGTAATTAATCAATTTTATCACGTCCTCTTTGAAAATAAAAATCTGTTGACGTAAAATAAATTGTGTGTCAAATTTGACATTTCTAATATCATATTTGATTAATTTTACAGGAAGTTAAATAAATGTCACAGGAAGAGAAAAAAATTGTCATTAAAACTCCGCTAGCGGAATTGTTGCACAATTTTACGCTGATTGGTGGCAAATGACATAAATACTAAATTATGATTGGTAAATAGTTAACTTGAAGGGGATGAGTTGAATAGTCAGTAAAATCACAAACATTCAATTTCAACCCCCCTAATATCTCCCTAAAGATTGAAAATTTAATATACGTTTAAATGAACTTTTTTGTCAATTTGTGACGTAAAATCCGCCCTTAAAATAATGCCAAGCATTTCAGTTGCACCATATACATACAGGATCCCGAAATAATGCGGGGGTGGAAGAGATTTCGAAAAGTACGAGAGTTACATAACATTTGTTTGGATACAAGTTGTAGGTACTAACACACATCAATGAAATATCTTTATTGTACAGTGTGGCGAACAAAACCTACTCTTATTTTTTTCAATAGAATGTCCTATAGTTAGGTATAATATAAAGTTGTACGGGGATTCTCACCCAGGGGCAGGCGTACGTCTAGGGGTAAACCGAGTGTGGTTCCAAGGGGTACACCTGGTTGTAGCTTATCCACAATTCCACAAAAGAAATGCAACATCGGTATTTCTTGTGATATGACATATGATGAAAAAATTTTCTTCTGTGTCTCCAGTATTATTTTGGGCTTTTCCAAATATATTGCTATCCATAAACCGTAATTATCGAAGCTTCAGTGGGTATTAAGTCACAGTTTACTTAAATTTTGAAAAAATCGCTGATAACTTGACAAGTGTCTCATTAAATTTAGTGCTATTATACAAATATTTTCTAATTTGTTTTACAAAAAAATATATACATACTATTAACTTCCTAAATTGTTAGTTTGAGGCATATGTATATTTATCTATTTTTATATCCTTTATCTAATAGACTTGTCTGTCTGGGACGCTGTTTCGGCAGCCAAACCGTAAGAGATAGAGAAAAAAGTTATTAAAGTTATATGTTTGTAATGGTCATGTCAGGTCAGGAACCGAATTTCAGTCTCTAACACTAATTATTATCTTAATTATCCTAATCCTAACTTTTTAGGTTAGATTCTAGGCAAATTTTATCAAGGCGAATGCGACTGGTAGTTTGCTACCAACAATATACGTACTTGTGGTGAATACGCGTTCTATTTGCAAAACGATCTTTTTTGTTTTTTTAAATGAGACATTTGTCTCACTGGGTTGCTAGTATTTATATATTCTTCTATTGTGCTATTTTTGTTTAAATACGAATATTGTTAATATGTTTGTGATTTAAATGACGAAAAATATAAATAGTATAGGCATTCTTTGTATTTTTTGTCATTTTTGTAAAATTAATAAAGATTTTTTATTTTGCAATAGTAAAGCTTATGCTAGTATTATGCATACAATAGTCTTCAGGGGTACTTGAAAAACAGCTAACATGCTAAGCGATGCATCAAGAAAAAGGGTTGAGAACCGCTGTTCTAAAGTTAGCGGTTTTGGAAATAATAACTATTTTATTAAAAAAAAGACTCAAAGTTACCTAAAAATTATGTTTTTTGTGAATTATTTTGCAAGTGATAGTGCTCAAAATTTTCAAATTTAATAATTTCGGATTTTTACCTCTGTATCTTTAAAACCCCTTCTAATGAGTTTTCATCGGATAGCCTCTTGTTTTTTTAAAGGATAATAAATAATCACATTTAAAATGGTAATTTAAACACTTGACTACTACAAATACAACAAACAAAGTTTGAAAAGAAAAATTTAACCATAGAAAGATATAAGATTCATGAAAGAACGAGAAATACAAAACTAAATTACCTCTAGTATCAAATGAAATTAGATTAAAAACAAAACAAAAAGCCAACAATTTTGAACCTAATTACTATATATTTTCAAATATTTACCCTTGTAGCTGAATCCGATTGAACCTGAAAGAATCTAAATTAGCAGTTTTGCTTTTTAACTATTAAAGGGTTGCATTCGAAATAAAATCCTATTATTTCAGAAAATGCAAATAGCAAGAGATAAGTTTACGGCTATTATATGAAACGTATTTTATTTTCATTGGTATTACTGATTGTTCAGTTAATTTTATATATTATTACACATTGAGTGCAACCCGGAGAAATTATTGGAAAACCCGGAGCCCGGAGATACGGTGTAGAAACCCTGAAACTCCGGGTGAAACCCTGAGAGGTGGTCACCCTACAGTGGCGAGTCTAGAAATGCTATCATTACAGAATATAAGAAGAAACACAACAAACACATTTCTTCAAAAAGTGTAACACTGATCAAAATTGCAGTATTGCGGCTTCTTACGAAGTAGCACTGGAGATTGCCAAAGCAAAAAAACCATTTAGTGATGGAGTGCTTATAAAGAATTGTGCAATCAAAATGGCAAAACGATTTAATGAAGCAAAAATTGCCCAGAAATTCGAAACAGTGGCAGTATCTCATCAAACAATTGCGAGACGTGTGGAACACATTGATCAATATGTTTCTAAAAAGTTATACGACACAATTCAAAAATGTAAGTATTTTTCACTATGTCTGAACGAAAGCACTGATCAATCCCACATCAGCCAACTTGTGGTTTTTGTTCGAACTATTCAAGAGGACTTCACTGTAGCAGAGGAGATGCTTAGTCTTATTCCTTTGCATGGTACAACCAAGGGTACTGACATTTTTGAAGCTATACAAAAAGTGGTATCAGACTATGGAGGATTTGATAAATGTTCCTGCATTGTCACTGATAGAGCTATGACTATGAGAGGAAGTGTATCTAGATTTGCTGGACTCTTAAAACAAAATAATATTAACTGTCCTGTTATACACTGCATTGTTCACCAAGAGGCCCTATGTGGAAAATCTTTACGTCAAATAGATGCCATGAAAGTTGCTGTTAAAATAACAAATATTATAAGAGGGGGTAATCGAGCTTTGACTCACAGAAAGTTTCGTGATTTTTTGGCTGAAATAGATGCTGCATACGGGGACTTGTTACTCCACCCAGATATTCGTTGGAAACTGTTTGCAACGTTTTTTCGTCCTACGTAAAGAAATTCCCCTTTTCCTGACAAATAAAGTGAAGTCCAACACTACGGAACTGGAAAATCAAATGAGAGATGCAAAATTCTTGTCAGACCTTGCATTTTTAACAGACATGACATCTCATCTGAACGAATTAAACTTGAAGCTACAAGGAAAGCAACAGAATATTGCCAACTTATATGGTCACATAAACGGATTTAAAAATAAAATTAAGCTTTTCAAGTCTACATTAGAGAAACAAGATTTCACATTCTTTCCAAACTGTAAAGAGCATTTTGAAGAAATGAAGGATTTTGATGAAATTTCATTTTCAACCCATGTGAGTTACATTGAAACAATCATAGAAGAATTCGAAAACCGATTTGGGGACTTTAAGAAAATTGAATGAGGTATTTCAGTTTTTAGTCAGCCGCTCACCATTTCTATTGAGAATGTAAGAGCTGACCTTCAACTGGAACTTTGTGATTTGCAATCAGATCCGTTTTACCAGGGAAGAACCGAAACTGCATTAGACTTTTTCAAGTTACTACCAGAGGAACGTTATCCCAAATTGAGAAACGTTGGCCTTAGAATGGGTTCCATGCTTGGAAGCACTTATCTCTGCGAAATCAGCTTTTCAAACATGAAATTTATAAAGTCCAAATATAGATCTTCGCTGACCGATAAATCACTTTCTCAGTTGCTTCGTTTGTCAACAACAAATATTGAAGTTAATATTGAAACACTGGTTAGTGAAGATCAGCATCCGCAAACTTCCCATTAAATTCAGAAATATATATGTTTTATGTTTCAATAATTTTTGTAATGTAACCTCATTCTTGAATAAATAAAAATTGGTATCCAAATATACACGTTTTATATGTATTAGAAATTACTCACAAAGTAGCATACGACACATTTTACGATGCGGCCCTCATAAACTTAAATTTTTTTACAGTGGCCCCTGGGTAACTTGAAGTTGGACAGCCCTGACGTAGATGCACTTTTAGGAGGTTACACGCCCGAGAGATAAATTTTTGGAATGCTCTTCAAAACTCAAAAACTACATATCGGATCAAGTTCAAACTTGACATGATACTGACTCATTTTCTTATCTAACTCAACCCAATTTTAGATGTAGGTGCATATGGCATAAATTAATGCAAACCATGTCTATGCAAAGTATGTTGCAACAACGGACAGAAGAGGGTCAGGGCTCCTGCATATTTTTAACTTTACAGAAATGTTAAACCAGTAAGACCTTGAAAAGATCGCAAAGTAGATGCAGAGGGGTGGGCAATAAAACTAACGATTGTTGAATATTACCAACCAATGGTGATTATGATATGGAATATACGGCAAGAAAAGTACCATTACAGCATGCACAAAAAATTGCTTAAAAAAATTCCGACGAGTACGCCAATGATCTCGCCCTGTAAATGAGAATGGTGAACGCATTCCCACGCCAAAGGCGTTCTCTTCGGGGGTAGAGAACGTCATGTGTATTTCCATGATTATCATTAACATTAAGTTAGACAGAATCATTTTCTCTCGTCAGAATAGACCTTTAGGGACCTATGGAGCTAGCTGTGCCCTTTTGCATTATTCTCAGGTATTAATTAACGTTTTTATCGGTAACGTTTCATTTTCAAGACCTTCAATTTCGAAGCACTGCTCTGTTAGCCACGTTTCTTTCGTTTCTTTACTTTTATGTAATATAAATTTGTGTATTCGCTTGTATTTTGATTATTTTTTTACTTTTGTCGTTCTTACATTAAGTTCAAGATTTAGTCGGTCATCCACGATGTTTTTTCTCCCTCCTGTAACTCGTCATCAGATTATGCTTACATCATTCTTACCGCTTTTGTAGGTCTGCTCTACACTTGAGTGTCTATATTTTCTGGTTTGCGAATTTTTAATTCTGTGATATTCGGTTCCTTCATTTTGTGTATCTGTTTCTTGCTCATTATAAAACATTGTTGTTTTTCTAAGACGTACTCTCGTTATAAATATGAGTGGGTTGCGATCAAGGTTAATATCAGCCCCCGAATAAGCTTTGTTGATTTGACGGCATTACTAAAACGTGTGTTTTTGTCAACCTGATTTCTAATGATATTTTGGTTTTCCGCAAGGGATTGCCATATAATCGTCTAGAAAGCAAATTTTGTTATGTTTGTTAAAAAAAATAATTATGTAATCTGAATCCATACTTTCTTACCACTTAGAGGTATTCTACGTATACAATTTTGGCTAGTAAAATATTAAACATGTTAATAATTAAACTTCAATTAGATCTTTGTAGTATCAGAAATTTACTCTGGCTCCATTAAGATTTTCCTTGAGACTTTTTGCAGATAAAAGATAGGTACAAGAGGCAAGCTGTAATTTATAAAATAACAATTATATCTTCTTAATGGCTGCTTGATATAATAACTACCTAAATTAATTATATACAGCAATTGGAAAGTTTAAGTTAATTTGGAGTGAAACACAGATCTCACCTTTGTCATTTCCCTTTTCCATTAGGGACGCTATGTTAACACTAATAACAACGAGATGATTCAATGCGAACAGCACGCGGTTAGCTCATACAATACCCACATTGGAACCTAGGAATGTTGAAGCGGAATTGGTCCTGTTATGACTAAGTTGTATTGTCCATAACAAGTTCGCATTACGGTTTCCATTATGTGCTCGTATTCAGGTGCAGCGCTTCTCAGCGTCGTAATTTCTGTACGAGAGAACTCTCTCATTTCCTTGATTTATTAGGTATGTAAGAATTCAATGAAATATAATAGCTGTTTAAACCTGCATACGCGTTATGCCAGATTAGTACTGTTGCGTCATTTACCCGATAGAGTTATTAAAGGTGCAAGGTGCAACGAACAAAACTTTAATTGAAAAATGAGCATTGGAAAGAAACAAACAAAGCACTAGAATTTAATGTATTATACGAAAAGTGTGCTTAAGATAAAATAATTCAGCTATTTATTTTCTTTAATACAAATAAGCCTCGCTAATAGTGGCTGTAGCACATTCAGCAAATTATAGGTTAATACAAAATTATTTGAAGTGCAGTTAGTGAGTTTGCTACGGTCCTAAAATGTTATTTCTGATTTCCACATATTTTTACAGTCTTTTTAGCAACTTTTCACGTCGTTGTTTACCAGATTAGGTTGTTTATATAGTTTTTAAAATCGCAATCAAAATTCCCTTTGTGGACATTTTGAAGTAAGCTATTCTTTCAGTGCGCGTTTCGGTAATTGTTGAGCTTTTATCTTAGTTCTAATGCGGTGCGACGTAAACAGATTTATCCCAAAAAGCATCAGTAATCAGGTGCATATCTGCTGTAATTTCTTGGTGGATTTCTGTATCTATCGGTTTAAATCGGAGTTTGTTACAGTATGAAACTGTTTTAACGACACTCACGAGTGAGGGAGTGCCAAATGCTTACTCAAAACCGGGAGACATTGCCACTTACCCTGGAAATCTCACCAAACAGGCTAAAAGGCCACAGCTTGATACGCTCAGGGAGATGGGCGTGGTCCTAGAGATGATACACCACAGGGCAAGCGTAACGGTATACATAAAGGGTGTTGCAAAAGAAATGGGCGCCACAAGCTTTAATCGGGGGAAACCCACGCTTGACCGAACCTTGAAGGCCAAACGGGGTGTGATATGATTGCTCGGCCTCACAAACCTCGAAACTGCAGCGGCAAGCGTCTCCAACTTACCCTAAACACTCAGCCTTTGACGTACATTTATCTTTACACAGTAACCTGAAAGTGGGCATGCACAGACTCGTCGGAAATCAAAAGGCCTCGTTAAAAATACCATTCTGTTGGTCTCACGCAATCCTCTAGAGCAGGAATTTATATGGAAGGTCGGGGGGTGCAAGAAAGCTATGCTTTAGGAAGATTTACCACGGTATTCCAAGCAGAAGTTTATGCCATCCTATCGGTGGCAACAAGGAACGAGGTTAGGATATCCCCAGAGCAACAAATTTATATTTGCTCCGACAGCCAAGCCGCACTAAAAGCAATCTTCTCAGCCAGGACAAGATCAGCTCTTGTCCAGGAATGTGGAGATGCTTTAGCCAAATTGGCAAGGGAAAAGGACTTCGAGCTCATCTGGGTCCCGGGACACACGGGTGTCCAGGGCAACGAGAAGGCGGACGAACTAGCCAAACTCGGAGCCGGGGAAACTTGTTTTGGACCGGAACCTTTTTTGGGTATAACAAGGCAGCAGGTCTCAGCAGCCCTAACCGGGTGGGCCTACAAGACCAGCGAGGAAAAGTGGAAAGGATGCAGGGGCTGTCGTCAGGCAAAGTACCACATAGCGGGATGTGATTCAAAGAAATCGGTCTGGCTAATGGGAAGGAGCCGAAGAACCACAAATCTTTTGATAGGGATCTTGACAGGCCACTGTAAACTAAAGAGACACCTAACACTGATAGGAGTAGAGGAAGATCCCATCTGCCCAAGATGTGGGAGGGACGAGGAAACGTCCTTTCACTACCTGGGAGAATGCGAAGCGTACCAGCGACTGAGGTATAGAACCTTTGGAGCACCTAAGCTTCGAATGGAAGAGTTGAACTCCCTATCCTGGGCCGAAATTCTCATCTTCATTAGAAAATCAGGAAGATTTAAGCAGGGAGAAGAGCCCATCGAAGAGGACGATAATGAAGGCGGTTGAGGAGATGGCATGGGGTTGGCAAAGAGGGCCTATGGTGGCCTACTTGCTAGACTTCGGTCTTCCCACTACTACTACTACTACTGGTCTCACACATGTAAATTAGTGATACACAAAAGGTAGACACAGTCATATATGGACTAAATTATATAGCCCAGCTTGGAGACGCTTTAACACTAATTATAACTAAACAAACACGTGAAATTAATTCGCCGCGGCCTCAACAACGCTTGTAATGTGTCTATAAAGAACGCACCAATAATGCGTAAACAACTGAATAAATTTAGTTTTCCAAGAGGCCTTGGTGGGCCGTTATGAATCAACTAATTATCGTCTAAATTAGGCCTGTTGCAAGAATTTTATTATGAACAGCATCGACCAAGCCGCCCTGCAGTAGCAAGTAAATACAGATATATTAGACCGGAACAGTTACATGAATTGGATTATTAGCAGCATCGGCCAACCGGCACTGCAGTAGCAAGTAAATACAGATAAATTAGGCCTGAACAGTTACATGAATTTGATTATTAATAGCATCGGCCAAGCGGCACTGCAGTAGCAAGCAAATACAGGTAAATTAGGCCTGAACAGTTATACGAATTTGATTATTAGTAGCATCGACCAAGCGGCACTGCAGTAGCAAGTAACTACAGATAAATTGAGCCTGAACAGTTACATGAATTAGATTATTAATGCTAATTACACACGCTACCTGATTGGGTTCGCCGAGCTAATGCGTCACGGCGGCTAGCGGCTCATCAACTGCAACGAACGTACTGCGAAGGCGTGGGAGTCGAGCGGACCTGAGGATAATCTACCAACGTGGCAAGATCTAAATTACGTCCCCTTTAGGACAAACAAAACGACGAGACCAAAGACTTGTACAGCTCTCCGATATGAATCCCCAGCTATGGGAAAAGGGTCTCTTCACGGCCCCACGATATTATGCAGAACTGGCGGTCATACCAACACACAAGGCACCACAAGCTCACCCCACAAAAAAACCACACCACCTCTCGCTTCGACAATCCGTCCAAAACTCCCCAACGACGCGATCTTTCGTGCCCGACGCCAGATGGGTGCCCGCATTTGCAGCCAATAGAAGCGCAGTCTGCCTCGCGTGAGAACGACGGGGCGAGCAGCGGACGAGAGAGAACGACTGAAGTTTTAATTATTTAAGGAGGATATCTCGCTTCCTCCAATTGGCTATGTTTTGAAATCGATGTAAACGGGACGAAACAAAGTGTAGCTGCAACTACGACGACGTAGAGATTAGAGCGGTTTTAATGAACCTCTTTGAGAACCAAAAGGTGCGTGCATGTCGCTTTTAGAATTGTTAGATTTAAATAGCTGAAGTGTTATACGAGAAAATATGACTGAAGAGGAACCTATATACAGGAAAACTCGTCAACTTTGTACCAAAACTGCCTCAAATGGTCACGTAACTATTGAAGTTAAAAATGACCTGACAAATTTTATAGTATTTAGGAAGTAAAACCACCCGCTGGGCTCCCCAAATATTAGGTACGTAACGATACCATTTTGAATTTATTGTAATTTCGTAATTAATTAACAACCGTCACTTGTTGGCTAGTTTCACTTACTTACTAATTTACAGCTAATGCACAACATTGTTTGTATTTTCCAGATTTATTGGTGGTTTCTGTTAGTCAAGAGTAATAGATAATATATGCGCGCTGTCTGGTTGTTGAGCGAAGCGTTTGCTTTTAATACGATGAATAGAACCTTTTATGATTACGTGCATTCTATGAGACCTCGCCTAGTGTAATGGGATCTGCAAATAATTTTATTGGATAGCTCGTGTGCTAGGTGATGCATTTTCAAATAACAAATTCAGATGCTTCCCATGATCGATTTGGGCCTGTAACTTAGATGATTCGATATTCGATGAGTGCGTTATAATCAAATTGAGTTTGTTATGAACTAGTTATGTTTACTAAGCTTATCTTATTAACATATATACTTTCTGATTTTTACTAGACTTTCATACGAGGACCGTTTAATATAGTTGTAAGGCCTGGTGTTTAAATAAACAATTGTTTATATTCGACCCTAACAGTTGTTCTTTCCGTAAGTGTTCATTATCCCTTTTGTTTTACGGATTGTGTCAGGGTAAGTCTTAGAACCTAGCGTTTATAAGTAACGAAAGAACTGTTGCTCTCGCAGGGTGTGCCTTATAGCTAGTCATTTGTGAATGGAATTTCGGTGCGGTAATCGGGCACGTGCTTTTGTTGGCTGGCTATAAAATAGGTTTCTGTAAAGTAACAGTTTAAGAACTTTAAAGGATAATATGTCAAGCTCAAACAATTCTAGACTATTGCATGCTTAAACAATTCGTACTAGAGGTGAATGTAAGCAAATATATTACTTAGTTTAAAATAGAATGTTGTGGAATTTTTACATAAACGCGCGTAATATCGTTATAGTAAGCGGTAGTAAATGTATGAAGCAAAATAATGCTGCCCTTTAAGATGATTATTTTAAAGCGAAGTATCAAGTTTGTGTAATAAAATTTAAACGTTTTGCTACGAGGAAGTTATCTTAAATAACATATTTTATCTTCTATCTTATTAATGGTTTATATTAACAACATTAAGTATTCCGGATTCAAAGGACATAATATAAATGAAATACTCGTTGTTCGAAATGAATTTTATACATAATATTTTTACTGTCTGTTTCACAAATATAATAATTACCTACAAGTATGAAACATTGCAGCTACATAAAACATTGGCAATGGTTACATAATCTAATTTACAATAATACAAGTTTTAATTCAAGAAATGTTTCTTAGTTGTTTTTTCAGTATTAAGGAACAATCTGTTTGATCGTGTAGCGCCCTCTGCTATCGGTTGCGAACGCAAATACTACTTAGTGGTTTATTTATGACAAATTTACCGGATTCACCACATACCATTTGGTAGATACTCGCCACAGTTTAGTTTAGAATACCTTAGAGTGAGGTGCGGTATTTTCTTGGCTCGGGTGTTGTAAGGACAATTTTTGAATTTAGCGCTTTTCTGCATTTTTTCGCATTTGTATTAAAAATATTAGTGTTTTCCCCCATCATTTAAGTCCAAATTGATAATTTATTTATGTTTCCAAACCTAATTTCATTTATTACGTATAGTGGCATTTTGCGCCTCAATTTAAAATCGTCGATTTAAAATTCACATGTACTTACTGAGCCGCATGAATAACGCAATTTGGTTTAATGTATTTTAATTGTTCTTTGGCGCCGGAGAGTCGCCGCTTCTTTTGCCTGTGCTCTACCGTTTTTCGCGAAAAATTCTAATATTAGCGTTGCACTGAGTTGGACAACATAATTCAATGCGTACGTTTTTTGTTAGTTAGGGAGAAAGCAAATTGAGTCGCACAAGCGAGCATTCATTTGGCTTCCGGATTCATCCC
Organism: Agriotes lineatus; assembly: GCA_940337035.1. Taxonomy (NCBI): domain Eukaryota; kingdom Metazoa; phylum Arthropoda; class Insecta; order Coleoptera; family Elateridae; genus Agriotes; species Agriotes lineatus. The sequence continues at coordinate 60,328,887 of OW679203.1, forward strand.
ACAAAATGTGTGGAGTAATTTTAGCTAAGGAATACGGTATCGTGGAGCTGGCATCTCCAATTAACGCATTAAGCGAATTACAAATAGAAACCTCGTCTGCCCTAATTTGTTGTTAATGAAGTTACGTATGTCGTAGCGCAACCCTGGCCTACCGTTATGTTCTTCGTTTTACCCTTTGGGGATATATCAGCGTCTAGACTCGCTTCACATATCGCACCATATGCAGTTTCCTGTAGTCTTTCAAGCATTTTAAAGGCAGTCGCTTGGAACCCGACTTGCAGCTCAGTTGGACATCCTCATCATCGTACCAGCTAAATCTCTCAAACGCTAAAACGGTATTGTGTCACTATGTAGTAATTTTAACTAGCGCACCATATGCAGTGAAATGATTTTTGAAGTGTCGCTATGTTACGCAGCGTTGTTGTTAATTTAAAATTAAGACTTTGAATAGTAATTACCGCTTTTAAGTCGATTTGAGTATTTACTATCTTTATTTCGTTTGCCGGATTTTAGCCCTACTTAAGGTAATAAAGAAGCCTCCTTCTCCACCGAGTAAACCAGCAACCTTTGTTACAGCCCATTGTAACGTAATTAGGACAATTGATCCGAGAATTTACCGATTTTGTGTAGTTTTATGTCGTAACGCCGATTTCGGCCCGTAACAAGGTGGCTCTCTATTTTACTCTTTGTAGGCTTACCCTTAGAGGCAACGCGGCCCACGCAATTTTACTATTTTTGTTAGTTTTATTATATGGTAGATGATAGTGTATGAACTCTGCGAAAGCTAACGATTGAAATCCACATTGATGTTAAACTCGGAACCACATCACCACTTGTAGAACAAAACTGACACCAGGTAGGCTATAGATGTTTGCCCTTATGGCAACGAAGGCTAAAGGCTATGTATGTGGTTTTGATAATATCATTATATTTTCTGCATTCAGAACACATGAAAATTCAAATTTAAAAAAGATTTCTTCAGTACACCTGAATTACAATTAATTCAAATGCACTTATTTCTACACACTGCTTCAATAGCATAAGTAATATAAGTTAATAATGGTTTTGTTAGAATGAGTTACAACTGATTTAATTTAAATCTTAATTGTAGATTTCTGTAAAGTTCGATAGCTAACTTACATCTAAACCAAAAACTAAAAATTGATGACGATTAACCAATGTCTATGTTATTCCGTGCAATTGCAATTCTTGTCCCAGTTGGATTAAATTCCAGAAGTTTTCCCAAAAGTTTATTTGCAAACATGACGTCTGTGACCTAGATAAGGGAAAGCTAATATAAAACTTCTCTTTAACAGGACAGCTACAGACAAAGGTAAAAACGGCCTAACCCTGGTGATTACGCAACTACTTTCTCTGTAGTTTACCGTTGAACGCCAATGTCAGTTTTGAGGGAAACCAAATTGCTGATATATTGCATGAAATGAAAGGTGTCCAGGTCGTTTCTGTGTTGTACTTTTAACCTTATTAATATTAAAGCAAAGGCATGTTTTGCTGCCAGTTTTAATTAAGTTGATGTGTACTACGGCTGCAAAAATATAAACAGGTTTGACCGTTTCTATCATTGATAATTATCAATTATACAATTATAATTGTTCACGCCCACGTCCGTATTTAATTCTTAAGAATAATTATGTATGCCACGTCTGTCTGCACTGCTATTAGATTAAGTATCAGAAATTAGTACTTTGTTGGAAAAACCTCACCTCACTATATTTCGCTTATTCGCTGGGATCACAGCTGCAAAGATGCTCCGATCAATGTTAATACTATGATTGTTATCTTAATGGAGTTATTTACAATTTATTGTATTATTTTTATTTGTAAAGCGCAGTGCAGTTTCAAGTGTTTTGCAGCTAAGCAATCATTTCAGATCACTTGACCAGGAAATTTTCCTACTGAAATTTCCTCTACATCACCAGTTTCAACACTTCCTAGCGCATTGAAGGAACAGGAATTTACCCACGTCTCCCACGTATCTTCCAGGGTTCAGATCATTTGACTTTGGCGAGTAAACGTCTGACGTTACTGCAGTTTGAGGCCCGCCCCCATCTCGTTGAACTACTTAACACGGAATAGGTTTGTTGGTAACCATTGTTTATAGATTATTACTTTTCTAGCGACCCTTATGGACATTGTTACTCACATATACCATCTCAAATTAGGTCGTAGTGAAATGCCACAAGCACCTTTTTGTTTAGACCTTTGCATGACTAGCACTTAGGCTTAAGATCTTCCTAGTAGCCACTTGTTATTGTTCGTACAACTTTGGATAAGTGGACTTGATGGCTTAATGTTTAAGCATTTTTGTTACTGATCCAAGAGTTGCGAGGTTGATCACGGTCCAGGTTATATTTAAAATAAAATTGCAAATAAGAGCTTCTGGAGAATTCCATATTTCGAAATAGATGTATAAAAGTGGGCCCATGTAAAGGATCCCGTGCTATAGTTAGAATTGCTTAGCCTCGGCAAAATACGAGTATCGAGAGATCCAAAAAAAACTGTTCCTCAGCAGGCTGTGGAATGAAAAGGCACGTCTTTGCTTGTGTCAGCTGGAATCCACTACATAAAATCGTTGGTCTCTTTGTATCTTTGGTCACTAGCTCCTCCGACGATACTGGACCGATTAAGCTGTATGATGGCTTCAAATGTTGTTAATTGTTACACTTAGATCGTAGGCTAGTTTTTATTTTCAAAAAAGGTTTTAATTAGATTGTTTAATTAGAAAACTAATCGTAGCTCAGGTGATTCGTTATATAGCACTACAGCAGCGCTTCGTTCAACAAAGTTTTTTTTAAATTTATATTAATGAATCTCTGCTAAATTTGCGAACCAAAGCGTAACTCGGGTGATTCACTAGTTAAATAATAATGAAACGTCATTTTTAGGAGCAGAAATTTTTTAACAATCTGACAGATTCGTATAGAAAATGACAACTAATTATTATTTGACACAAGTAAAGACGTGACTTTTCATTCCACAGCCTGCCGAGGAACAGTTTTTTTGGATCTCTCGATATGGTTTTGACCAAATGATTATAGCGTCAAGCACGAGGAATTTTTATATGTTAAATTAGTAAATTCTCAATGATGCTTTTCAAAATCAAAACACTGCTTCAGGAAGTACGTTGTGGTGTAACAAACCGTTGTCAGCTAGTTCCTGAATACAATGGGATAGGTTGTCCGAAAGCGTTGTATTAGTAGTGAGGTCAATTTAATCAAATTTCTTATTTTGTTGTAATTATAGTGAGTGTGGCATTTATTTAATTGTAACCTTTATATTAATTTTATTAGTTGTAAATATGAACCTGTTTATGTATGCATACAGTTCTGTTGATAAAATTCAATCCAAATAAACTGAATAAAGGGAAAATAGTTCTAGAATTTTCTCGCAATGCTCTTGAACAGCACACGTCTTTTAACTGCTAGTAAATTGGAGAGCGAAAGCGGGGCACGGGAGCTAAAACTTAGCATCTATGAGGTTTACTATATCATAAACCAATAGTCTCACGTTATAGGCATATGCGTTGAAATTCTTGCACACTTCAATTCGTGTACGCGTCATCGTTTATCAAGAATTGATTGCGATCAAATCGTCGAATCTGACAGCTACTATAAAAATACTAGAATTTACTATGTCACAACTAACTCGGCATGCACGAGGTATACAACGAGTAAAGCTGCAACCGAATTATTTCTCAACAACCGGCTTAGAAACGTGACTGCAAACCGTAAGTAAAACACAGGAAAGGTCCGCCATATACACAAGCGATTTTTGATAGCTCTGGGTTCTTGCGAGCCTTAAAAGTAGCTAGTCCACGAAGCGAATCGTAAGGTCCTGCGACGGACACAATTTTGTAGGGCAGTGTAAATTCTCACGGTGTCCTTGATTATGTGGCGAAGCTGCCCAAAATTTGTTCGCTTACGAGCTCTTCCCCGTATGTGGAAATGTTCAATCGCACGAGGGAGAGGTGCTTCAATAAAAGTTTAGGGAGCAAGATAACTACTTGCGCAGCTTGACAAGATTTCCAAAACCGCAAAAATGTGTTATCCAGGTGTTTCCCGTTATAATGACAGAGCTCAGAAGGGTAATAGTTATTGCCTCAATGAACAATAAGCTAATGAACGCATTTCGAGGGGTAACCGTCTTAACATTTCTCACATAAATTACCACTCTTGCTTCGCTACGCTCGGTCGAGTGGTAAAAATATGCTCGAATGTTAAGACTGGGTTACTCCTCTAAATAGGTTAAATACTAAGCGGTGCATAAGAGCCCTGATACATCAAATCGTCAAGGAAAGTACGAAAGCAAAACCAGGGGTAAGTTTTTCTTTCCAAATGTTTGCTGGTCCTGGCAAAACCAGAAGAATTTCAGCTACTAAATGCACAAAACATTAATGCTGAGGAAAACTCTACAAGATAATCGAGGATTGGAATCCACACAACGTACCAGAAGCAACCTATCAAAAGTGATGACTACAGGAAACCGTTTCTATCTTTACCGGCAATTTTTCCACAAACCGTCTAAATGTTCCTAGCCTCAAGGATTTCCGAAATTCCCACAGAAATGCACCTACGAATAGTTGGAAACTCAAGACAATTCCTAAATAAATGACTTTATTTTAACTAAAGCATGATTTACAAGTAATATGTGGTTGGTAGATAAGCGAATAGCCCCTCGAGCAAACGCTTGACTCACAGGCGACAGGGCTGACCCGGGTTCGATTCCCGGCAGAATTTAAACGAATTTTAAGAATCGTACGCTCTTCGGATAACACGCTAACCTGTGGTAGTCATTAACCCCTAACAAAGACCCTCTTCCTCAATTGAGACGGGCAAGGCTAGCCACCTACCCAACTTACGGGTTAAGAGGGATCACAGAACCATCACCTAATGAAAGAGGAAGAAGAAGAAGAATAAGTGGTTGGTGTCTAAGAGTTCCTGGTACTCCGGATGCTTAGACCTTGACCATACAACAACTTTGGTTAAGCTTTGCTCTTTGACTTTAACAATTGTTAGCGCCTGTATTATGATCCTGTGTCTGAATGTTGCCTATTAGCTGAATAGTGGTAAAATCAGGTTTGTATTTAATTACTTTGGTACCTATAAATATCTCTAAAAGATAAAGTTGTACCTAATTTTGAGTTTATCCTGAGTTAGGTAGGCTACTTAATTTTCCATGACTAACGAGGTAGCCTTACTCGCTTTTAAGATTATATCTGTTGTATTTGACGATCATTTGAAAAATTTTCTCTCACTTCAGATGTGTCTCGAAAGGATGGTTCTTTTGGAGATAGTCGCCTTAAGTGGCATATGAACCCGTTTTGGCCTAAACGGTGATAAACAAGTTACTGCTTTAGTGTAATTAATTTTTTACACTACATAAGTACCCAACCAACGTTAGTCGGCATAGGATTGCATTTGGCCGTCCGCATATTTAAAAATATACTTCGTCTAGTGGAGGGTTAAGCTGCCAACAAGTTGACGGGTAATATATTATCATTTACTCAAATAGACGAAAAGCCTTTTAAGCGATTTCTGCGTCGAGGCGCTAGCGCTAGTTCCTCTTCATTTTATTTGAGTTACTTATTAATTCAATAGATTAGCTAAGGAAAATCACAGCTAGAAAATAGATGGAGCCATGCCAAGTTAGCACATCTTAGCCATTAAGAACATCTATAAGTGCTTTTTGTCTGAGTACATAATTTCCAACTATACATTCATGGTAGCATACGAGAAGGCAAATTCTGTAGCAAAATAGCTTGAACTACAAAAACTCGTTCAACAGTATTGCAGCAGAATTTCACTTCCGTAGTAAAACCATATGCCCATAACTAACAAGGCGTGGAGTAATTAAGTCTAGCAACAAATTGCTTTCAGTCGAAGATTTAATTGAAATATGGCTGGTTGGTACGTTAATACTCCTGCCGGCAGTAATACACTTTTTGCTAACCTTTACGTTTAATGAATCTTTTTGTGGAAATTAAACCTACCTACGCTGATCAATCAGAGGTGTAGACGCTGAGGCAGCGCGATATTTGCATTTGCTGCCTGCTAGTTCGCCAAACTCAAACACAACTGTAATCGGGCTTTCAAACGGCGGATGGTTTGATTAGAGTTTTAGATGTGTTATTTAAAAATATACTGAGGATAGTATAACAGTAATTTGTGGCACAAGTGTGTTATATTACAAATCACGAGAGAAAAGTTGAGCCATTCGTGCAATACAAAATTTTATCGAACAACTCGATTGCCAGACTTCAAGAAAGATAACACATTTGAAGAGGAATAAAACGATTGTAGAACTCCTTCACTTAGTACCTCACGTTGGGTTCTGCAACAGATTGACAAATATTGTTATTGAACCGTTAATGTAACTAGTATCCAATTTCGGGGTGTCCACTTAGTCGGATTGATTTGACTGCCTTTACGGCGTGTTCATTACTACTTTGTAAGACCCATTTGAGGGAGGAGTGGCTGCGATACCTGTATTGGCCGCGATGCGCTTTATGATTGGTGAACGACCTGCTTGAGGTTCGTCTTTCCGACGATTGACGATTGACGTAACGAATTTATTAAGCACACATTCGAAGTGTCCTGACGTATCGCATCGTTGAGATAATTTGAGGCACTTCTTCTGAGATTTTTATTGGATCTGTGCATTGATTTGTGCATGGTTTAAATATTTACTGCTCAAGTTTACTTGCAAATTGAAGTGAAAATAAAAACTAAGTTCGTTCTCAACGGATAATTATTGAGGCTTGGTTTTCCATTGTTGTGTATAACCGCATTACGCGCTTTTTCAAATCTGTTGTGTTGCAGATTGCACCGTGTTATGCAACTTACGTTCTTATTATTGTCTTGCCAGAGTGAAGTGATCTGTCAAAATATTTCTCCTTTAAAGTCGAAGAGTTTGACACACCAACAAGAAATTGCTGCTAACTACTGATATTCTGTATGCTACAAAATAAACGATCAACTGCAACAATACGAGAAGGAATGATAGAGTAATACAACCATTTAAATATTCCTGATTGATTTACTGGTTGGAAAAATAGTCTTGAGCTCATACTGAAATCGCAGTTTTCAAAACAAAATTATAGTTGATAATGCAGTCGTAAGTCAGTTGTCTAAAAATGGTCGTCTTACTTCGGACGCTCGCCAAGGAGAGGCCCAAAGTATTATTCTTTGTTATGTAGTAAAGGGGTAGAAGCGATTGTAATTTATGGAAGACTGCAGGCACAATATGGTTATATCTATATTTCACAACCTCATGTTGAATGGTCAGGCTATACATCTACGATCTCAGAATTTATTGCGGCAACTAATCAGATATTTAGAAAAACCATGGCATCACTGTGCAGAAATAACGTTGATCTGGGAAATGAGCATTCTGTGCTTGATGAGTTACTGGAACTGTTGAAACTAAATGTGAGACACTTGATTATCGAATCGCTACCGATAATGAAAGTTGGGTGCATCAGTATCAACGGGAGACTAAACGAGTGGGTAAGGAGCCTAGGTATTCGCATTTTCCAAAATCAAGAAGATCCTGTATCTAAACCTCCCCTAGAGAAGTAAGCGGAACACCTTTCTATGCCCACAAATATACAATTCTGAAATACTACACACCTAATCGAACCAGAGTAGCTAGTACTAACTATTTCGATATCATTCGTAAACCCAAGATGTCCATTAGTAAATGACGTAAACTTTTAGTCCAAAGATTGCGTCTCCAATACGAGAATTCAGTCCCATTTGCTACGTGCGACAGTTAAAACAATCTAGATCTATTACTATACTGCCGTTTTCACTTAGCACTGTCCGATTAACCCATATTTTGTGATTTAATGCAATACGGTGGCCAATGTTACTATTGGAGGCAAACACGTTCCAAATATGTTTATTCCCTGGATACTCCGAAACTGTAGCCAAGGCGGTGCATATCTAATTAACTATCGGTTTTATTTAATTTATCCTTGCCCAAACAAGAATGTAACGTTTGCTCCAGTATTATATTTTTATTATAACGGGTGTTCATAAACAGTCGTCATCCCAGTAGGTTTTGACTTCAGAAACGTATGTCTATTAAAATTGAGAAAAAATGCGCTATGACAGTACTCAATGGCGTTTCATTGTGTTGCACGAATTAATCAAAGACATAACATTTTGTTTTTCAAAGCAACTGGGATGACGACTGTTTATGAACACCCGTTACATAAAATTATTTAATTTTGATACATCGTCTAATCAAGCGCTGCATCAATTCGACGCGTGAACTGGCGCGGTGCGCAAAGTTGCTCTGAAGGACCGATTGCATCGTTTCCTCTCCAGTGGAAGCTAGGACAAGTACCCCAATAACGCGACAAAACATGTATAAGAGAAGATTGCACTACCAATTCCAGGCACTTGAGAATATCGAAACTTGATTTCACCGGTCCTGACCAGCAACACACCAACTCCAGTCCTGAACCTTCCGCTTCCTTTCCTGATCCTAAATCCGTTGTTACTTGGGTCATCCCATCTGGCAAGCTGAACTGTCTAACGGAGCAGACTTTCAACCCTTACTAGTCCAGGCTTCATGGGAAATAGCAAGCTAAACTGTAAGCCCTGAATCCAAAACTTTCCGTAAAGGTATAGCCGCTAGAATTCGATTTTACCTTCGTTGCTGAACTTTCTCGGGAAATCGAATCGGTGAGGCTAAAACCTTCGCTTGGCTGATGGACTGTCTTTGCACGGTTAACCGCTTAAAGCAAATCCCAACCGCGTAACCCAAAGCGCAAATACCGGCGCCTAGAAACACTTCACTGAGATGCTTTAACCCGCTCCTCAATATATATTAACATACCTGTAATAATTCACGTAAGAACCCGCAGATGCCTGGTGGAGCATCCGCTCAGAAGCCTCTGACACCACTACAGCGGCCAAAATTGCAGACCGCTCTCAGACTAATCACAAACGTAAAATTACACTTTTGCGTTATTCTGAGAACTCCGGACACCATAGGACACTGCTACAACTAACTGCTGTGAATTCACCTCCTAGAAAACACAGGTAATGCGTAACTTCTGTTCTTTGTACCTGTTTGATTAGAGCCAGAACCGTAAAAAGAACTCCGACAAAAGGTGCAGCGCAAAGGTTACGCTCCAGCCCGATCCCGAGAAGGTTAAAGTCCACGCCACTCGACCCGTGTGTGTTATTTGGTTTGCGGGCGGACCAGGAGCAACGGAATACATCCCCAGAGATAATTAATTTTATTAATGTACAAATCATTTATTTACGAATTTCATCTTATTTTGTAACTATAGTTAAAGACAATATATGTATGGTAATTACAAGGTGTTTTTCCTGATCTTATAAATATATATTTGAGTTTGAGCGAACCCTGCTTCCGATTTGAGTCAAACCAAAGTAGAAACTTTTGAAACGTCACAGGAATATAGAAATAATTGATTAAAAAACATGTAACAACACCTGAAACGGGAGCTTTATCTGGCTCGCCTGAACCTATTTGCATCCACATTTGATTTGTACGTTTATGTTCTTCATTCTTTGTTGTTATGTATCTATAATTACTTTTAAGCGCCCTAATGTGTTTATGCTAGCGAAGCAAGAAGCTTGCAAAAGATGCAGGGCAAGCAGGTTTTAAAAGGTACATCCCAGTGCCAGTTGAAAATGACGGTTCCTGCATTTCGTGGGAAACTGTCAGAGCAGCTTCTAACTTTGTGAAAAGCGCTAAAGTCTTGCAGGTACTGCAGTTGGACAATTTGGCGCCAGGCAGCCAGCAATCGAAGCGGCCGCGTCATTGTATGAAGCGTCAGCGCTGAGGCATCAGCACATTAGACCAGTAGCAGACAAGCATTGTAAAACTAGCTGTCGGGGCATAAGTTAACCATTATCAAATTGTAAAAGAGTAGTAGAACCAGCTTTTTTGAAATATATGCGGAGTAGAAACAGCGATTCAGTTCGTGGTTTAGTATTTAGGTCTAATATTAGTAAGCATTGTGTTTTACAGTAAATGTAGCTTTTTGCTATTGATTTGCATGCAAACAAATTGATTCGAGCTTAGGCAAGTTTTTGAAGCTAGCATTATCCGTTAAAACGGGTCCAGCTACACTTCTGGGATTATTATAACAAAACATTTTCTTAACCACAAACTGAGGTAAGTATATAGAATATGATTGTTGTGCTGATGTGCTAACTGACAATGAGGAAGCAACACAGTTTGACGCCTGAACCGAGGAGCTCCTAAAAGACTCATTACACGGTATAGCAATATTTGTATATAAAGTGAAAAGTAAAGATGGCGTAGAATAGCTCCAGTCTTGGATAAACTAAGATAATCCATCTAAAATGCACAAAAACATAGAAAAACTGCTGTATCTAATTTTTGTAAATAGCACTGCACGACAATTTTAGATATGAAAAGCAATAGCACTTCACTGGCCATGCATGAGCGGTGCAATACCCTCTATGATGACCATAGGAGGATAAAAGAAGTAGAGGCAGGCTAATTGCAATATGGCAGGATATTTAAAACGCTGCAGGGTTGAAGTGAATTGGAAACACTGCTTAATTCTGCGAGCAACAGAGGCAAAGATGAAGAAGAAGATAATGACAGTAACAAAAATGAATAATACTTTACCTCGTATCTGAAATAACTATAAATACAGTTTGCTTTCGATTGCTACAACAAAATGCACATTTTAGTGACGAGGAGAAATACTGGCTTCAATTGGAATAATGGTTCAAAGTTGAATCGCGAAAGCCAATGATGTTATGTGTAACGCCCCATTTTATTTATGTGTTTCTTTTGTATTCAGCTATTTGATAGAGCCGCATCTCCAATTTTATTTACCGCGCGCTCCTTTCGGCGATGCGAATCGTAGAAATTTTGGTTTTTTTCCGAAAGCACTTGACCTCCGATGAGAGCGTACCTGGCTCGAAAATTTTTGAGTTGCGGTCTTCTGATACCAGTTTTCGTGAAAGACGGCTGGTCCGCAAAAGTAATAGAATTAACAAAGGCACTGCGGTGTCCCTTCAAGCACAATCAGGCCGATTTCCAGCTGTGGTGGGATATTTTTTAGTTTTCTTTCTTGTGAGTTCTAATTTCATGGCATTGGGCCTGCTTTCATGTAGCTTACTTCCATGTCTACGGCTTTCATACCTAATGCTTCCATGCGCTTACTACAAGCAACGGCTTCCTGGTCTTAAGGTCAAATGGTTGGGTTTCTAGCGATCAGTCCCTCTGACCGAATCTATCGTGGCAGCCGGCTTCTGTAGCATGAGTGCCAGATGAGGTGACGGCTTAGCCTCCCTCCGGATACAGCAGCCATCCGTATACGCTTCATGACCTAAGCCAACATTTCCAGGCAGTGTCTGGCAAGACCTTACGTAGGATCGCAAAGTAGTGCCTCTAAAAACATTCCGTAAGTACATGCATTCATCTTCAACTTCCTGTTTAATTTATCGGTAAGAGACTATTGGTTAAGAAATAATAGTTCTACGAAAGCCTTCGATTACCAAACTGTACGCAATAACAATTTATCTTGTTTGTAACGCTTGATGCATTAGTATTTCATTATTTAATATAGCTGAAACTTTTTATGTACCTTATACTTATTTTCGCAAGCGTCATTGAGGCGCTTGACACTGGATATAACACAGTAAAAAAAACTAATCGGATGTTTGCATTTCCTCCAAATATTATTATGTTTCAAAGCTCATATTTTGGAATCAATGTTATCGATGGTTTCATTCTGTTTATTTTGTGTCAATTTATGCATTTATGCAATAGGCTGCGTCGTATAATTGTTGTTGATTATTAGAAGCCTATTTAATGTTGGTGCTTTATATTTTATTTAAGTATTCATGTTACGACCTTACTTGAACTGTTCCGTATGTTCTTTTTAAGATTTAGGTCGAAGTGCGAGGATTACAAAGTAGGTGGTGTTTTGCTAGCTAGATTTGTTTCTTGTTGTGTGTAACGACAGGCGCCTAAAATGTTGTTGCTTTATAAAGATTGCTTTTAAACCTAAATATCTCTACCTAGTTCTTACTCACAGCATATTTTTGCTGAGAGTTAGAGCTAGCTAGGGCTGTGCCATCCCATCGTTTAAAGGCGGCACATATGTCTAGGCACAAAGCCAGATCACTTCCCAAACCTCCATTTATTAAAAAAGTTGTAACTATAAGTTCCCTAATACAAGGATATACACACAGAAATTACGTGTTTATGATTAAAACTGCCGCAATGTAAGTACGAGGGTAGCACCCATCATTTCTGCAAACTAATAGATGAAGTGCCACCATGAAAATCAAACTTGCCATGAAACAAATGTTTGTTGTGTTGTAGTTTAATAATTTAATTTGGATAGTTGTTTAAATGTATAGAGTTTAAAGGAGAATATTTAAAAAACCATAATAAAAATACGTTTTGGCTATAAAACTTTGTTTTATTAGATTGCAGAAATGTACAGTGCTACCCTCGTAGATGCATTAGACCGCTCACTTCACTATAATGAAATATAAAAATAATAGAATTATAAATGTATGGGAACTGAATGTCCATCTTCATTGCTAGTATTTTTACTGGCATTCCTATTCTGCCAAATTCACTCTTTTCTTAAATGTCAGTCTCCATTTGTTCACGCTTATCGAATGATATACGTGCCTACCTGTACATAAATTCTTTAACCTTCTTTTAGTTTTTCCATTTCCGAGAAGTATGAGAAAGGGTGAATTAGAGAAACTTAAAAATGACTTTTTCTAAGATGCGAAATATATGATTGCGAAAATTGTAGTAAATATAATATTCCAGAAAGAATTAATATAGTATGGACCCTTACAGATGTACTATTGCTACAAAAAACCACTAGGACAAAGTTTTTCTAACTGTGTGAATCTGAATTGTTATTTGGTGGCTAAGATGTGAAATTCAAAATTATTCAAAGATTTCAGTGGCAATTGTGCTTAGAGTAAGCTTAATTTCAACAGCTAGTATTATTCTTGCTCACAAATTGGTATAAAGTAAGATAGAATAAAGCTTAGGGCGCTTCATAACACATGTAGGAATACGGTCTGAAATTTGGCGGGCCAGGGCCGCCGAAATATCTCTTTTCGAAGCCTAAAACTAGTATAAGTATTCGGTAAATTGCACAGGATTTCTGTTTCAACAAAAATTTTCAATCAAAACACATTAAATTTTGATAAGGTATATTACAGGTTAGTATAATTTGCATGACAACCAAGACCATTTAATCACCTAAAAGGGCAAAGTGACATGGGCAATGAACTTAGAAGTTGTCCTAGTTTTTTCATAGCAACACTACAACACCGGAAAAAAGGGATTTAAAGCATTTGCTTAAATGGGGGCTTTTCGAAGGAAATGAGAAAGAAATGCTTTCATAGTCATAGTGAGAAGAAATGCAAGGAGCAATGTCACAACTAGAGTTAGCTGAAGAGTCATGGAATAACAAAGAATGGTGGAACAGGACAGTCGTAAAACCCCAATAAAGAAGATAAAGAACTGTATAACAGTATGTAGGAGCATTACATCCCATATTGGATGAGTAAAGTATGACGATGGAGTGACGTTACACTTATGCAAGTAGATACAATTAATTGTAATGGAAGGTCTTTTCTACAGAGAGATAACTTCTAGAAAACCGTGCCATTTGTGGTGTGAACATTGGCATGTTGACCAGATAGATAAATTTTTTGTTGATAATTGTGACAATTTATGGCGATCTTGTATTTTGTTAATGCAAATCTTGGATTTCCCTATTTATTTGTAAATACTATAGGTTAACTTGTTCCAAGCACCAATTACCTTTTGGATAATAAACACTGATTACATCTAGTTGCCATAAATAACAGCAATGTGCAAATGATTTCAAAATATCTGCCTTCTTCATTGAAGTAATTCTAAAAATACTTACGAATGCAGCGAACTCGTATTCTGCATCAAACCCGATTGCTCCCGCAGGCTTACCTGGAACAAAAAATAAAAAAGTTAGACTACAGCGAGGCATTATTAGATACTGACAGTTCGATAAGCGGTAAAAAACGCAGCCATAGCTAGGTTTCAGTTGGGTTGGAAACGACAAAGGGTAGCGTAATAATATTATGGAGTGGGATGACAAATGGAGGCGCTTCAATTTTTATCTTTTGTGCTGCACAGGTTCACCTAAATGTAATATTTGCTAATGCAATATCAAAATGTCCTGTTTAAAACCTCCACGTTCAAGCGGTTACCGTCGAGTGGTAATTAAATAAAGAAGAGTAAACATTATGTTTTTAGTTAAAAAGCTAGAATTTAAAACTGACATTGCGAGGCGGAGTAAAATAAAAAAAACAGATACGTAACATAAAATGGAAGGAGCAATTCAATGTTACGTATTAATTTTAATTTCCACTTTAACTCTATCTGAGAATAAAAAATATTTTATACTCGTATGTACCAACCATTTAAACTCAACTGAAGTAAGATTAGAATTCTAGCTAGACTGTAGCGTAGCACGATTTCACATGTTTAAGCAGATCAACAAAAAATCGTAGGAGATGATCAACACTTTCAAGCATGAAAAGCTTCAAACTAATTGAACTTTTGTATCCATAATGTTGTAGGTTCTTACAATAACATTTTGGACAACATACTCAAAAACCACACACAGGTCAATGTAACATTTAGACTTTTTTCTAGTCCAATATATAAATCTTTAGTTTCTAGTTTGTATGTCATTTATCTGCTCTGCATTTCATTATCGTTATTCTTTTTTGTTTTCTAATATATACTTTCCGTTATTGTGATGTACTTAATCTTGGCTATTATTGGTTTCTGCTATTGTTACTCTATTCTGCAATGTATTCCAAGAAATGCGTTTTAGGTCAGCTTAAACATTCTCCACCACCAATGCCTTTTTACACGCTTAGAGAACGGGTTTTCATGTAATGTAGCACCAACTTTGAAAACATCTCTTACCCTCTCATCTTGTGCAGCAAAACTTTATTTCGACCCCTAGTCGGATATTTGAAAAACTTCTATCGTTCCGTCATCATACGTTTCGCAACTAACCTACGAAACGGTAGTCTGAGCTAAAGTAGTCCTGAAAGACTATATTGCTTTAAACTGCAGCTGTATTTATAGACCTATTTTTCGAGACTACTATGATTTAGTATCAGCCATTCTTCGCTCAGCTGAGTGTCGAGTTTCCTGATTTTGCATTAACGTCCCCAACAGAACTGCTGCATTTTATTTAGACGAACAAAAGTTTTGAGCACGTGTTGTTGGGGGTTGCAAACTGCTGCTAGCTTGTCACCGGGCCATCAATACAAAATACATGCTTAGGTTTTTTATATCACGCGATTTTTCAATTTACAACATTCGCGGAACAACAACTGCAATCAGCAAGCAATGTATTTATGCGCGTTAACTTAATGTTCTGCAACTTATTTGTGAAACGCAATTACGCAAATTTTCTAAAAACAAAAGCGTTTTAGAATTACAAAACGTTGCAAGTCGTATCTGGGAGATGATCACATGTCCCTTAGCCGATGGGCATTGTTCCATTTGACAGCCCCACTCCATACCAACAGAAACATCAGGTGGCACCTAGCAAATTATCCAGGTTTATCTCTATAGCTTTATGGTATAATTTATGTTAACTATAACCAAGGAGCCTTTTTTTCCAACCTAAAATCCTTGCCGATGAGCTGACTGGAGCACTGTTTTGTTTGTTGCAGGGTTGTAAATCCCAATATCTGTGGTTTTGTATCATCTTCCTTGTCAGTGCCATTTTATATACGTCTGTAACTCTATAGATTACTTTAGGAATGTTTCTGTTTTTCCAGATTACGCGTCTTAAGCTTTGGAAGATTATTTGTTTAAATACGATAGTTCAAAAATATCTTCCTTAAGTGTTCCTTTAGAAAAATGCAATTCTATCAGCTGCGGCCTTTTTGTTTGGTGGTTTATGATAACAGAGGGATCTGTACTCTCAATATTTTAAAATATCGTTTTTAGTAAAACATTTAATTTTACCAAAGTTGGAATTGTATAATATTGAGTTATTTTTAAAAGTATTACAGGCATCACAGTTTACAAAAAAATATTCGCTCGGGGCGATTCGTTTTATTTTGTCTGGTATTTCCTCATAAAATGTAGGACGAAAATTAATAAGTCGCCCGCCTACTACTCCAGTATTCTACTGTAGTACTTTTTCAATAGATTCATATTTCAATTAAAATATATGTCACGTCTTGTGTCTTGTGTTATTATTAGCACCTGATGTAATTTTTTAAATTAAATGTTTCATTCCGTATTACAGTTTTTATTAATAAAATTTTGGAGTCTGGAAATAATTCAACCATATTTCTACCTTAAAGACAGTCTTGTAAACAAGGGATTTAGAGAATACAATTGGAGATATTGATGCCCAAAATTTGCTCTTAGAACTTCCAATCCCCTCTTTTCTAAGCTCTTGAACTACATATATTGGACACCATATTTGATAAAGCTTCATAATAATTTAAACTAATTTATGTTTCACTACTCCCTTTTGTCTGTTTAGTTTTGTTCTTTGATGAAGCAGTGCAAAATGGTGCACCCCCCAAAATAAACAAAGATAAATTTTCCAATGTTGTATCTATCAGATGGTACTCGCCGTTCTTCGTACACACTATTATCAATTATATATTTTATTCAACGTACGTTTTTACTTGCTGAAGAACAAAGAACATCTAGAAAAGCATACGTTTCCCAAGAAAATTATGCATGTTGAAAGGTTGGAAAGAAGAAATTAAGAAAAGAGTGAAAAATTAAATAGAGACCAAGAAATGTGGAGAAATATTACCCAAGAACTCGTACCAGAGAAGGTATTCAGTTGGTTCGGAAAAATAACTTATAAATCTAAATCAGAGTAGACCCGAATGCTAGTCAGACACGATACCACTATCCCATAAAGATCGGTAACAAGGTGATTCCGTAATTTGAACACGAATCAAGTGAGGTTATTATTTTCGAAAGAATTCAATAAAGGCGTTACATGTTATGTGCAAAAGTATAAGATCATCGAGTTGAACAGCGTATGACCTTTCTAATAGAAGCTTCTGCTGGAATTATCATCTTTTCTTCACATGCTACTAGTATTACTTAATTTCGATATTTTGAAACATTTGGTCTCATACATACTGTATAGGACTTCCACTTGCAACTGTGGAGATGTTGCTAAAATACTAATAAGTCAGAGTTGTTAATTTTTTGTTCTTGATTCTCAACTACTCGGAGAGGAGGAACATGGAAATAATAAAAGAACATGACGTTGACGTTAAATGAATGATAGATTATGATTGTATAGAAATTACTGAAAGATTTCTAAGTCATCAGTGGAGTAATATAAGATTAAGAGGCCATTGCAGCAAATACAGAGGCTGAGTATTTTCTTGCACGCTAAAGTACGTATGCGCAAATTCCCTTGTGTTCTATGTGCGCTGCTCCTGAGCGTGTTAGCATAAAGGCGTCGTTGAAAAGAGCTGCCGACGTGAGTTAACATTATTGTTAGGAGCGTCAGCGGATTGGCGATAGCGCGAACGAGTCTCAGAAACAGTTGGCGGTTGTTGTTAATACCTATAGATGCAAAATAAAAACAGATTTTTGCGCATACATTGACATTATTGTGGAAATAAATGCGGAGCCAAAAAGGTTTTCGCTTCGTGATTTAGTATTCGGTCTGTTAGTAATACACGATGTCTGTTACAAAAAACATATATTTATTGTTAACTTGCGTGTAAAAAAATTGACCTTGTCCAGACATTTAGGCTAACTTTAGCACGAATATAGGTCAGAGGCTTTCGTTAACCATGAAAAAAGGTAAGTAGAGTAAAAAAGATTGTATTACTATTGAGCTAGCTGGAAATAAGAAGGGAACGGAATTATTTTCTAAAAGTGTAGCTCTCAAAACAGCCACAAATGAATAAATTTCAAGGCTCTACTTGGTGGAATATTCAATTTGTTTTCTTTTGTAATATGTTATGTAATCTCAATGGTTAGCTATACGAACTTGGTCATCAGCAAACGAGAAGGTATATGCAAAATTTCTTTCAGTCTCAATTACCATTCCATCGCCCATCGCGTGTCTTTCTTCAAGGGTTATCTGTAGCACTCTCTGAATGTGAATCTTCACAAATATAAGCAAGTGAGAAACATCATCTACGTCACCTTCTTTTTCTATAGGGACTTTCTGTCAGTTCCTCTTTGAATATAGACTTGCTCTGCCATGATGACATTCAACTCTCATATAATCTTCTAATTTTTCTGGCAAACACTTGCTAAACAACTGATTCCCTGCTCCACACCTGAAATAATCTTCGAAATCAAGTAACTTGCTGTTTGGTTGCTCTTGTAGCACAAAGAGACTTGTCCCTTACTAAGACACACTTGTTAAAAATGTCTAAAATGATTTCTAGTACAATGGCGTCTACTTAACCTGACGTTGAAAAAATTAGTTTTACTAGAACAACTGTCCTCACCTTTTGGTACAGCCTTTGAAGGCTTAGTTGTACTACCCTTGATCCTCTCCGCATTCAACAATGTATCAGAGAGCAGCGGTTTGTCTGGTTTTTATTTCAATGTGGGTTTTATGTAATTCTAGCATCTTCGAAACCTACTTCATTATTTCGGCCATATCTACCTTCTTACCATATTCTCAGGCCTGTCTTTGGTTGGCAATTCTCGCTGATACCGTTTCTAATAATTTCTTACTTTTACAGGTGTATTTCTGGTCTACTTTACGTTCTTTTTCAAGTTCTTTATTGTCATTCAGACAGTAGTTACTCTATTAACGTCCATCTATATCTTTATTTCGTCACAGTGTCGGTCCTAGATATTAATCTTTTCACCGTTTGAGCTTTTTAAAGATAACGTTGTAAAAAATAACACGCAATTAATGTAATTTAAACCTTCTGCGTATATGTTTGATAATTCAAATATTCTAACAGTATGAAAGTATATTTGAGAGCTCGCCATCTAGCTACAGAGGAGACGGCGCGGCGGCGGGGTGCGGTTCTTCAGATAATGTAATTTCCGATTAACAAGATGTGAGTCTGTGCATTCGATTTAATAATCAAAGCTGCATATAATAGAATATTATAAATAATTATCGTACGTTGGCCTTATTAAGGAAATTTGGGCACCTCAGACTAACGCCATCATAGTAATAATTAATACACTACATTTACTCAAATGAATATCGAATTAATAAAAGGTTCCCTATTAGACACGGTTACAGTTTATTTTACCAAATTTGTCGTACGAAACATTATTAACCACCATTTATTAAGTTGCGCTATTTGTCTGAACGTGGTTACACTGGTGCCTATGGTTTTGATCTAAGACACCAAAAAGGTCTAGAAGAAGCGACAGTGTGAAGCGGAGGGCCCCAAATAGCTTAAAACAGCGGAAGCACAAAGATTTTCTGGTGTTGCGCAGTGCGCTGAACCCCTACAGCTCCGGGTAATGTTTAGAGTAATAAATTCTCACAGATAAAACTAGTGTTTCACCTTGAAGGTGACGCTACAAATCTTCAATTAAGGGTCAGCTCATTGAAATTACGTCAATACAATTTGAAATTTGAGAAATTACTCCTATCCTGTCTAGCAACAAGCGAAGCCAATACGACAAAGAAATTCTGTGTTTCTTGAGCCATCCTATGATGCGGTCTGAAATCCCAAAAGGTGTCCAATTCTCTAATCTGCATGCCAGCAAGCTTCCTCAATTAATAATTCAAATCTGAATCGACGACATACGCTTGGAGAACAATTAAATACACAGAAATTTTATCGCGACGGGCATTGTTTCTGGTGACAGCCCCACTTCATACCATCAAAAGCGCCATGTGGCATCTATCAAATTATCCGGGTTTATGTCTGTATATTCTAGGTACAATTTATTTTAACTATTGCGAACGAGCCTAACCGCTTCTAACCTAAATCCTTCCTTCCCGATGAGATGACTGGAGCACTTATTTATTTGTTGCAGGATCGTAAACTCCAATATCGGTAGTTTGTATCATCTTTCTTAATGTGAATATGTTAGTGACATTTTACGTCTCGTAAATGTGTGGTTTATTTATAATTGTTTCTGTTTTTCCAGATTACCCCTCTTAAGCATTGGACGATGGCGAATTTCTTTATTTGGTTAAATACGATAGCTCAAAGATACCTTCCTTGTTGTTGGTGTTCCTTTAGAAAAAAAATGAGATTTTATCAGCTGCGGATTTTTTTGTTTGGTAGTATTCAATGACACTGGTATCTGTACTCTCAATGTTTTGAAATAAAGTTTTTACAGAAACATTTAATTTTACCAAAGTTCGAATTCTATAATATTTAGTTATTATTAAAAGTATTAAAGGAATCACATTTTACAAAAATATATTTGCTCGGGACGATTAATTTAAAAATGCAAGAAAAAATTATTCGCTAACTGGTATTTTTTCATAAAATGTAGGACGCGAATCAATAAGCCGTCCGCATACTACTCCAATAATCTACTTTAGTACTTTTTCAATAATTTCACATTCTAATTAAAATATATGCCAGGTCTTGTGTTATTATTAACACCTGATATATTTATTTAAATTAAATGTTTTTTGATTTAGAGAAGCTGTTTAGCGCTGAAAACACGCACCTTCTTATACTAGGAACTTCTACTTTTCAGCAGTAATAGCCATAGCAACAAAAGCTAACAACGTGTTCCTATTGGTCGAAATCAAAGTACAAATTGCCATTTTGTAGTATCATCATGACCTTCACGACTTTTCCCAACCTCCTTGATTAAAAACAAGAATAAGAAAAAACGCTTCCAAAGCAGTAGAACAAAAAATTATGTATGTAACTCGTACGAAAGCATACTTTTCGGCTCGCCTTATTTATGAGCCTCGCTCGCTGCGCTCGCTTGGCCGTAAGCTGTCGCTCGTCCAAAATCGTTCTTAATTTCGTACTTGTAACATAAATAGCTATTGTCCCGTATTAGAGCTTTTATTAAAAAAAATTTGGAACGTTTGAAAAACCTTCAACCGTATTTCTACCTTACAGACCATTTGGTAACCAGGGTAATTAAAGAATACAATTGGAGGTATTGATGCCCATAAGTTTGCTCTTAGAACTCTTTTCTAAGCACTTGAACTGCGTATATTAAATGCTATATTTGATACATCTTGACAATTTAAATAGATGTATGTTTTTGCACTGCCCTTCGTCAGTTTAGTTTTGTTCTTTGATGAAGCAAGGCAAAATGGTTCATCCCCCAAGATAAGTAAAGATACATTTTCCAATGTTGTACCTATCAGAGTGTGTTTACCGTTCTTGGTACACACTATGATCGATTACAAATTTTCTTATCACACGTTCTCTACTAAAAAGTAAATTGGGCACCCCAGCTTAAAGTTATCAAAGCAATAATTAAATATTAGACTTACACACATACGTAAATATCAAATTAATTAAACGTGCAGTTCCTTATTAGACACAATTACACTTAATTTACCAAATTTGTGGTACGACATAGCATTAACTATCATTTATTACGTTGCACTACTTATCTGAACGTGGGTACGCTTGCGCCTGCGGTTATGTTCTATGACCCCAAAAAGTGCTAGAAGAAGCGGCATCAAAGTGTGAAGCATAGGGCCTCAAACAGCTTCAAACAGCGGAAGCACACACCAAGCTCTCCTGGTGTTGTGTAGAGCGCTACACCCTACAGGTTCGGGTGATGTTAGAAGTAGTAAACTCTCCTAGATAATGCTAACGTTTCACCCTGAAGATGACCGTTTAAATTCCCAAACAAGGGTCAGCTTATTGAAATTACGTTAATACAATTGGAAAAATTACACCTACCCTGTCCAGTAACAGGCAAAGCCTACACGACAAGAAAACTCTGCGTTTTCTAAGCCATCCCAAAGGGGGTCCAATACCCTAATCTGCATGTCAGCAAGCTTCCTCAATTAGTAATTTAAATGTAAATCCACGAGATACGTTTGGAGAACCATTAAATGCACAGAAATCCTATCGAGAAGGGACTATACCTTGTACGGTCAAACAAATCCAAAATAAAATTGTTGTTATCTCCAAGCTGTTTAGACCAAGGGTAAAACAGATGCCCTTCCAAACGCTAATTCTGCGTTTAAACAACGACTGTGTTTCAATGAAGGCGTTTTTACACGGCCATGTATGTACGCTTTCGACAAGTAATATCATATATCCAGGCGTATCGTGCTTGCGTGTATCACGTTTTCAATATTACCGATCGAGCGCAGTTTTTCAGCAATCAAAAGTGACGTCACACTGCCTTTCATAACGCAATGATGAGCAAGTACGTCAAGCAGCGTTCTTAGCCCAGCGGGTAAAGCGTCTGACTAGCAATTTTATTCCACATGGAGGTGTTTCCTTTTACTGGTTCCGCATTATTAGAAATATAAAAATATTTTCATCTATTTTGTACATAATTTTGAACACTCTTCGACGGTTATGCGATCTAGTAAAAATTGTTTTTCGTGCAGTGCAAAAATTATTTTAGTCGGAACAAGGCCACCTATGTGCTGGACAAAATAGCTAGTCATGAATAATATAAACTCATACGCATAAACAGGCGGATGGAAGTCCCAAAGCTCATTGTAAATTCTGCAATTAGCGGATGCATAAAAATAAACAACACATTTAATGCAGCACCCCAGAGCCAAGTTGCGAGCAATAAATAATTCAGTAATCAGCAGTGCAGCACTGCAATTGAAATCAATTGTCCACAATTTTGTGCAGCCCAAAATAAATTTTGAAGCCAGCATCCCCCGGGGCACGCTATTAACTAGGCGTAACATGTCACTTTTTCGTAATGTCCGGAAATTGGTTTTTTGTACATTAAACGCAGTACATATTTATCACATCAACTGTACAAGGGTTAAGTTCCTATCATACAGATTTAAAAAACTGGCGATTTGCTTAAAATTTATTTTTTTTATAAATATATAATTTAAACACTCACCCCCTGTTGAAATTTGAAGAAACAAGTAAATCCAAATAAAAAATTTGCATGAGATCAGACCTATCAACTAGACGTTCCCTTTTACCGAATTCACGATTGTGAATTTAACATTTCTCTGTAGTTATTAGTTTTGACTCATACCTTTCAAAGCGGCTTTCGGAGTTCCTTTATGCATATTTAAAATTCACCGCTGTTGCGTTTCAGTTTGTTTAATTTCTTAGCCTTTGAAGCCGTGAGAAGT
Organism: Agriotes lineatus; assembly: GCA_940337035.1. Taxonomy (NCBI): domain Eukaryota; kingdom Metazoa; phylum Arthropoda; class Insecta; order Coleoptera; family Elateridae; genus Agriotes; species Agriotes lineatus. The sequence goes on from OW679203.1 coordinate 60,352,177, forward strand.
TAAAATCTAGATTCATAAATATAAATAAAGCTCAATTATAATCAAGATAAACGATGTAACTTGTAAGCCTTAGAAGATACGGAGAAGACGTTTCAAATGCATTTCAGTAAATCTTTTATAAAAGATTGAAATGAAGTGGGATACGAGGAAGAACCCTTTTAAATTTTATTGCGCGGTGGCAGCCTACAGGAAATTAACTTTCTAATTATTGTCGATTTTTAATTACACAAAATGGTCTTTAAAGAAAGGCACTTTTATGGCCCGAAGTTTGTAAACTTTTGTGTTTTAATGAAAATAAGTTCATAGATGTATTCATGAAAGCTTAATTGAGTTAGACGTAAATAAACCTAATATACTGATATTAGATTTCTTTATAAATAAATGTCAATTATTTGTGTTTGATAAGGGCTTTCTACTCTTTGAAAGTCGTCACGTTGTGGGTTGCTTTGTAACGGATGAACACCGTTACATATTTATTCTTGTTCAAGTTTATCATGGTGACTGCATTATGTTCTGAAGCTTTTCAGATCTCGTAGTTGTGATTGATTAGAATGATCTTATCTCTAAATGTGTTTTTTTACCATATTTTAGAAATGTTTATACTAGTTGGTAATACTATTTTTCTATTAGTAAAGAAGGGATCATAAAACATACTTTCCAGATTGTTTTTCGTTGCAGCTGTGGCATTTAATGGATAATTTCTGTCTGTGTTATGCCAATGTATTCTAGAAGAGTCGATGATCTTGAGGGTATGAGTAAAAATTTACAGAAGCCGAATAGCTCAGTTGGTAGAGCGTTAGTCTTGCATTACGTAAATCCTTTGTTTGAATCCCAGGAGAGCTGAATTTTTCCGCAGGCTTTCCGTTCGGTATCGGGTTTGGTGGGACCATTCGCAGTTGGAAACCAGAGTAACTCTACTCTACTCAAAACCACAGACAGCAGATAGAGTAACAAGGTCAATACAACACCAAGATGCACACCTCACACAATGGTTGCTACGCAAGCTCAAAAGACGCGCTCCAACTATATAACCCAAATCCTACGCAAGCATACAAAGCACCAGCTTTTCCACCGGTAGACAAAAAGAGGTTACAGATAATGCAATACAATACAATACAATACAACATATGCACAACGGAGATGGCCCTGCTGGTGACGATATAATTCATATACAGTCTGTAGGGTTACTGCTACCTGTGTATGTAAAGTCAGTCAAAGAGTCCCAGTCCCAACGCTGGGCGTCCCCAGCTGGAAAATCCCTATAAGTATATAGATTAGAAATAGATTTCGGACAAGTCTAGGATTGACTAGTCAAATGCACGGCTGCAGCAGAAAACTGGCTTTGTCATTGTGATATACGAAGGGCAGCTATATCTGCTGATCAATAGTATAATAGAAGTAGGCAGGTTAGAAAAAGCCACCTAACTATCTTACTCGAGAAAACGACTATCTTCAGTTTGAATATGCAAAGCGACTCAAAAGGTGATCGGCGCTTTGTCTAGTTCGACAAGTGAGAAATGCCTATCATGTATGTGAATGTGGACAAGCAATTACCACATACGGAATTAGGTTTTGAAGAACAAATTCTAAACTTTATCGAAATGTAGTATTTGGCAGGAGAAAAGGTGAGAATTTTGGAAAAATAACTATTACTAGGAAATATATCCATATGTAGGGTTTCAAACGTTTCTTGGGATGAAAACGGGCATAAAATTCGGCTTGACTTAGTTCCACCTAAGATTATTGACAGTAGTTTGTAATCTTTCGATATACACCCAATTTGTGCATTTCTGCATTATAATATTGAATTTTAAGTAGGTTTAATTTGACGCCAGTAAGCCAACACATGCGTCAGCGTAAACCCTCACTTTCTTGAGTGCAGTGTTTTAGAGTGCTGCCGGAAGTGAGGTTTTATGAGCGAAACTAGACATTAATTGCCGCAGGCTAGTGATAAAAACATGGCACTTGTTGTGCAGTAATCTTGGGGAATAGTTTGCTTGAGCATATCTAAACGTTTGGCAAGCGGCCAGCAGAAATATTTCGCTAGGGCGCTAAAAGTAAGTCTTAGTTACATTTCAATCACAGATGCGTTAGAATGAGGAAATAGAAAACATCTACAGAGCCATACAGAAGAACTAAGTAAGATACCTTATAAACATGGTGTTATATTAATGGGAAATTTAACGACAAAATCGGGAATACCGGTAAGGACCGCCGAAATATAGTAGCAGCCAATTTAAAACTTACTGAAATATGGAGAGGTACAGACATGAGAAAACCAACTCAGATTAGTATCCACACTCACCTTTGCCATCGCATCCCATGCATCGGGCACATGGTAGTGAAAAAACTGGCAAACGTAAAATAGATTCTTTCGAAATGTGGATGGACCGCTGTGTTTAGAGTATTTCTTCTACGGAGCACCGGACAAAAGTCTGAATCGGAAGAACTGACTGTACTGAAATATTTGGTTAAATATTACACCTTTTTAGATGAGATTCTTCGGCCACCTGGGCAGGCAGAATAATTATTTATTTATTTATTGTATGACAAGGGAAATGTGATGTTTCCGGCATTCTTTATCGGGAAGCCCTGAGAAGGGCTTGTGTATGTTAAAGTGCCCCTGTGCATTTTAGCCAGGAGATCCTATTGGATGGTCTAGCTGCCTGTTGTGCTAGTTATTTAGTGCTATTCAGGATGCACGTGTAGCCTAGCTTCTGCTACGGACGCAAACTAGCTTTGCAGAGCAATACTATCGAAACACTCGTAATATAGGTAAAGGAATATTGAAGGGCGTAGAGCCAGGATATCGAGGAGCAGATAAGAAGACAGAAAAGATGCATATACCTATATTACCTTATGGGACAGATACAGCAACATAATAGTGTCACCATAAAAATGGCCATATGTTCTAAACGCTTGAGGGCGCGGAAAATGCACGAATTTTCATTTTGCTGAAAGAATAATTTTTCTGTACAGAACTTGTCAGCTTACTGTGTCACTTTGACGCTAGCGCGTAGAGAGGAGTAAGAACAATAGGGTCGGAAAGCTTTTTTTCTAGAGTCAGACTCATCCATCATGCCGTGTACAAGACAAAAAAACATAATATTCACATATTAACATGTAAATCTCTGATCTAATTTTCTAATACATGTATTTGTATTGTATTTGAGTAATATCTGGCGAAGTATAGTGTATTTGATGAATTCTGTACTAGATTTTCTCTAGTGCGTATTCTGCACACAAAGAGAAGCAGAGTAGTTTGTTCGATTCCACGTTATCTATAATTTATTAGCATTTTATATATCTTTCCTTGCTGCTTGCTTTCTTGGCGGTAGCATGATGACTTCTTTTCACATTGTTTCGTATTTTTTGTTCCAGAAGGAACAGTCTGATTTGATCGGATACAACTTGAGTCATCCCTTCTTGGCCATAGCTCTAATATGGTCTGCTGGATTGAGACAATTTTTTGTAGATTCACAAAAAGTTACCTTTATTTGAGTATTTGGCGAGTAGGTTCATGTCTAAATAGCTGTTGGGCTCGGAAAAGTGGTGTCTTATCACAGCTTTCAGTGAAAACTACTCCTAGTTGCTTGGTATAATGCCATTTATACCAGAGACGATAAGTACATAGAACTTCGACATATAACTATTTGAACGACCTTAAACACTTAAACACTAGATGTGGTGAAAAAGGTTCGTTTAAAAATCAGCTAGCCAACATTCAGTTCGGGCCATTTACCTTTTTGAATAATTAAGTTTTTCCATTTGGAACTGACGTTACCGACTTTTAGGTAAGTGTAGTTGAATATATTCTTGAGCCAATAAGATTTTCTATTTGTCGTGATGTCTTAAGTTGGTTTGAAGTCGTCGTGGTTGATTACCACTAAACATATGGTTTTTCCGTTCGACGCTTTGACGCTCTTGTGTTATGGCAACGTAAGTCTATCATTCATTCAGTTGCAATAAAGTGTGCCTATGGCAGGCTGAGCCGATTAAGTGGGGTGTTTCAGGCTACCTGTGGTTCTTTTAATGACTACATAGTAACAACACGGTCAAGATACATGGAAAAATCTGGTGTTCAAGGTGGGGGACCGCTGGCATTCGCTTACCGTACCAAACCTACAGAACATCCACCCTCTGTTCCTTCCGTTTCATTGATGGGTTCTGTATTTTCGTTTTGTAGTCGCAATTAAGAAAATTAGACAGTTGGTATTCTCTATAGATTTTTCGAATCTAAACTGATCATTTTTTTCTATATTGATACACCACGGTAGTTTTAGAGACTTGTTGCGGCTATGGTGAGGTTGAAAGTGGTATTTAAATTTCTTGTGAACAAGGTCTCTACATTGTCAGCGCTAATTAAACTAGCCCTGATACGTTTTGTCGATCATATCCACTACTACTTGGAATAAAATAATCCGTGCGTTTTCCCACTAATTTAAACATTATTTACAAGGTTGCGGCTAGCTACTTTTTGTAAATTAATCAGTTAAAGCTTAATAAATAAACGCACTGCAGAGTTTTTCATTGCTGATGCAAAATTTATTTTAAATAACCTCATTGATATTTTCCAGTAACTATTGCAGAAGATTCTGATTGAATCTACAGCACTAATGGAAAAAAATAAAACTTTCCACAACTTTGAAAAGCTAATGCTTTGATGTAGCCTACAAAGTACAAATAAAGTGAGTGGTCTGTACTCAATTTGAGATCAACACTGGTCGCCGAGTACGGCCTAGTTTTGGAAATGGTGGAATTGGCGTCTCGTGCAATTCAAGTCACAACGGCGTAACGAACGCGTTCAGTTCGAGTGTACCTTTTCCAAATACTTCCGAATTGCATCTCAATTTAATGTGTTTACTTTTGAATTTGTAACTACCCCCGTATGAAAGACGAAGGAAGTATTGTAATCGCGAAAAAATCACTTTCCGAAATTTCTTCAGATCGTCACGTTTCAGGGTCCCTAGACGACGAAAAACAAGTTTTTTCAATTCCGTCTGTCTGTCTGTCTGTCGGCGGTATAACTCAAAAACTATTTGTTGGAGAAAGACGATATTTTGCAAACGCATATTTGATATACACCTGGCATGAAACCGAGACAATTTCAAACAAATATAGACAGGGCGAACACTTAAAAATAATAAAATTTTGGTTATTTTTGCTTAAACTGAGGAATATATAAAATTAATAATTTGTACATGGCTTAGGCTTTATCCTTGATAAAAGGGAGACCCAACAGATACGGGATAAATGTTGTACGAGACAAAAAATAGCAGAAAATTAGTTTATTATGTAGAATTTTTTAGGCCGGGAGCTGAATAAATGCGCAAGCCTTTGCGCGAGGCTGTACGTCGCATTATAGTCACGAATCAGGGGACATAAATTTGATCATAAAATGTGCACTCAAAGATATAGTTATAAATGTACAATACCTTGCAGATCTAAATGTGGAAGGATTAATTCTTTTTGCGATTGCAAAAAAAACCAGAGAAAATATTTTCGGATATTTGTAATTACTGAAAATAGGAGAATTTTATGCATATATCGTATTTACAAGCTCAGTTTTGAATATTTCTCAATGATTCTTAAACTACTGAAATGCTTATTCTTTCTATATTCATATGATATCAAATTAATCTCGAAATTAGTTTTAGCAACTGCTACAGGAATAGTTTAAATAAAGAGTACTGGGAATGTGCTGTATAAACTTCAGCATCGACGTATTTTAAAAACTATTAAACATAATAATTGTATACATTCCGCGTATGAAATGTGTAAAAAAGAATGAAACAATTTTTAGTAAAAGAATTATCCGCATTGATTTATTGCTATAAAAAATATAATTGATTTTCCTCTACGTAATTTGGTTGAAACTCGAGTTACACTTCGCCTCGGTGTGAAAGTTAAATATGCCTGGTACCGGCGGGAAAAGGTTAAGCCAACTGCAACATAATGACCTAAGAGGTGCTTGAAAGATATTGCTCCACGTTTAGATCGCATTCGCAGGCACCTGCGGTTCAAATCCCGCCGCAAATGGTTTTTCTTTATTTGAAAATTGATGTAATTCGCATTCAAGTGTTTTCTTTTATTGTTTCTATATTATTTGTAACGTGAAGACATTTTTACACTTAGTTGTCTTTGAATTTTAAAATTATTTAGTGTCACAACGTCCACTTGCGAGGGTAGTTCTGTGTAAAACCTTTTACCGATTTTTTTATGTTGTGTAAATAAATATTCGCTCTCTCATTTATTAATGTTTTCATGATTGCGAGCCTTTGGATAGATAAATCAACAGCTTATACCGGGTGTCTCAAAACAAGGAGACACCGATTGGTCATAGATTTATTAGGTTATACTAAACTGATCACACCTAAATTCTTTACTGGAAAGTCTCTCCAGTAAGAAGTTATGGTGCCTGGAAGTTCAATTTTAATTTTTTATATTAATTTCCACAAATGTAAAGATATCTATTTAAACTATAGTGCACATACTTACCATTATGTACTGCACGAATAGAAAAAAAGACACTATCTATAATATTTATTTTGTTCTGGCTTTGTTATCTGTAGTATTTTTTTAAATTTAATTTGTTATCCGAAACGTAATTCAAATGCGTGAAAATACAGTACTTTTAGTGCATAAACGTGAAAGAAATCGTTTATTTTAAACATTTTGGGTTGTCAATAAATGTGCCTAGACCTAAAATTTAAAAAAAAATGCAAATAATCAAGCTAGAGCTAAAAAAGGTCTTGAAGATAGTAGTGTATGTGCACTATAGTTTAAATCGACATCTTTACATTTGTGGAAATTAACATAAACATTAACATAAGGTATATTAGGTTTAATCGGTTTACCAATTGGTACCCCATTCTTTTTGAGACACCCTGTTTATATTACTTCCTAATTATTTCTGAGAATTAAACCGAGGTCGAAGTTAGTTCAACGACCTAGTTGGTGACCAAAATAGTGTATGTGGATGTACAATTTGATACCCCAGAGGGTTACAGTATTATTCTTATTTTTGTGGTTCTCTAGTTGGTACAGCTTAGTATACTATGTGCCAGGGAATAGCAGGCATTCGGCGAAATGACTACTAACCCTTATCGCGATAAGCAAATGTCACTAAACCAAGAAGCGCACCTGGATTGCCTTACTGTGCTCATTTCCAATTAATGCCTTGTGAACTTGGCCTCTGGGCAGGAGAGGGGGTGCCCACCGTTGCTAAAATTTGCACTGACGTCACTTGTCTGGTTGGCATTCAGCTAATAGGCGCTTGATGCGGCAAAAATTCGTATTACAGGTACTACAGGTAGATCATCCGCGGTGCACACGTAGATCATTCCTGATCGAGGTATTCTACTAGATGATACATGGAAGCATCGCGAGGGCCATAAGACACTTTGTACCATCATCCCGAACGTGTACTGTTAAATGTTAATGCATGTTTTCTTTAGTTTAAATACCTAGCTTCAACATTTCGCTGTTTTACGCCTATGCGAGCGACTTGTTTTCCTGGGGTTGAATACGTGACCAAGAACTCTTAGATCGAATGGGTGGTTTTGAATTTTGGTAAGTCACCATCCTTAATTTGTGCATGGGAATCGAGTTTAATCCTGTAACCCAGAAAAAATTACCGCGAACCAAAACAACCAACCAACAAATGTAAATTAAGGCGGAATGAATCCCAGCGTCACAAAATTTCACACGGCACAAGAACAAGGATATCCCAAACGAAGATCTTCTGGTTAATAACGCACATTACCTAGGCAAGCTACTAGTGTCGAACGGGCAGAAATTAGTTCCTTCGTGCTCAGTAGGTTTTTTCGTTTGGTATTTTCGTTAGTAGGCTAAGGATTTAAGGCAGTGTATTGGACATTGTGGTCACTTTTTTTGTAGGTTAAACATTAGTCCACAATATCATGTTTAGTTGGTTGAGAGAACATCTATCCACATTTTATTTCGGTTGATTAGTTTCTGGTATTTTCTCCCTCAGCCCTCTGGAGTTTTTTATTTTCAGGGTGATATTTGAATTTGTTCTGAGGGTTGGTTTGAATTTTACTTTACATATTGTGAGATAACTTTGTAGGTTTTAAAGGCTCTTGTCCTGAAATTTGATATTTTGTTCTTGTGATTGTGGTTGGAAATTTGAATGAATGATTGCTGGGAGCAGCGAAGTCTATTATTGGTGCCCAAAATTGAAGCAGCTTCGTGGTCGTTGTCTCCAGTTTCCTTACTTTTCGCCTAAATTTGGATTGGCGGTTTTACAGCTTCTGTCCTTGAATTGCTCCCGAACTGCTTGTTTTTTATTTTACATTGTTTTTGCGAATTTTAATAAATAAATATTCTGGGTTACAACACTTCCACTTAACTTTTCTAAATTGTGAAAAACCGTGGATCCTTTATTTTTGATAACTTTGCAGTTTATAGTGGGTTATTTTCTGCTACAATTGTAAAAGATCGATTTTCAGAGTGCCTCTCATGAATTAGGAAACATTTTTTATGTGATTTGATGCAAGCTTTGACAGTGAATTTCATCTTTTAAAATCGTTGGCAATCGGGTTCAGCATTTCTGTGGCGATTTTGTGATTTGCTGCAATCTGATTGGTTAAACCAGGATCTGACGGTATTTAAGAAGCAAATAACTTTGGGCCGTCTTCAATTTTGATATAAAAGAGATAGATTTATTTTAGGCCTTAACATTTTCCCGTTACCCACACGTGAACCTTTCGGTTATATTCAAGTCATCGTCAAGTGAATTTTCAAGTTGTGCACCTTCAAGTAATTCTCCCTGTGACGACTAACAGTTGAGTAAAGCACCTCTATAATACAAGCATGCTTGTCAGCCATATTGAATCACATCACAAAAACGGCAAATTCAAAAAATTAGTTACTTTTCAGAAAATGAAGATACGTTAATGTCTATACGTTTAATAGTACTAATTCGAGGCTGAACAACCGGTCATGCTCGAAGATTTTGAAATCTGAAAAACAGAAAAGACCGTAAATAGTTAATTCAAAAATGAATATAACCCACAACGAGTGAACTGTTTGACGTTGTAGGGTTGTGTTTTGGTTGCATCATGGCCACTAACATGTAAATGCGAAAGTACTGTGATGCAAAGTGTTATGCAACTTGTGCGACATGCGTCTGCTTGTATTATAAAGGGCTCTACAGTTGAGTAGTGCTAATTCATACGGAGATACTAGTGGAGCTGTTCTTTATACCCGTTACCCATTGGAGTGCACTCTGCAGAAAAACCTTCAGTACATTAAGCCGTACTTTTTCCGGCGGTAGGCAGCCCCTTTGGTTGAATTTTATAAGAAAGGGTTCTATCTTCAGGGCCCTGGTACAGGTCATAGATGGTTCTATCGCTTCCAGTGCATATGTTATACGGCAGCACGTTGAATCCACACTCCTCACTGAAAACAGATACATGGTATTTCGTCTAAATTTTATAGCAATGAGGATATCTTACAGTGTTGCTTAAATTAATTGTAGTTTCTCTTCTGCAAACCATCACCTGTTTCGCAAACTTTAACTACTTTTTACCTTTATTTCACTGCAACAAAACATTTTTGTATTAATTTGGCAACAATAGATGTCCTTAGCAATGTTTAACTCATTAATAATAAACGAATTCCGATTTATGGTGTTATGTAACATTGAAACGGAAACTTGACCTGCCTCTCCTGAGTTTGTCAGGAATATCGTTCTATATGCAGCTGTCTGTTCTGTCTATTGTCGTGTATATTTATCATTAGATTTAGTTAGCTTTAAAATCAGGCAATGAGTTTGTATATTCCGCATCGGTAACTGGGCGACCCCACTCTTGGTGTGTGAAGTGCTTCGTTGGTGTGTCGGAAGTGAGAAGGGTTTGGCTAAAAGTGTCACCCTATGCCTCCAGCTCAACAGAAAGACAGAAAGACACTCGGCGTTTGAAGTGCCCATAGTGTCGCCCAGCGTGCTAGTTTTTGAGGGTGCGATCGAGCGCCAAGTGGAAATGGCAAAGTAATTAATAAAAACGTAGTAGTGTAGCATACACCGCATTGCAATTTGGCCCCCATCGAAGGGCTTCCTAACAGTTAGTGTTATAGTTTACGACTTATGCTGAGAGGCCTCTTTGCGTTCATTTAATTGAGTATATTTTGACATGTGTTTTCGCTGATCTACATTCTAGAAATTTCGGTTCCGGTTAAATAGCTTGCGCAGACAACTAATTAATAAATTTTTTATTTTGGCTTGATATATCCATATGATATTAGGTTGTTGCGGTTTTAATGGTGATTTCCGTTAAATGTCTACTTTTAGGTGTTCTTATAGATTTCGAATTGTTGAATGTCAATAAAGATTATGGGTATAAGCAACCTTTGATTGTTTTTACTTTATTTATTTTTGGACTTTGTGTGGTCAGGGGTTCACGATTACATCTGTAGGTTTTCTGGTTAGAACTACCTCCAATCAGCGAAGCTTCCAGATTCCCCTAGCCTAAGAGTCAGCTAGCATATTTGCTGCACACTCAGGCAATACCTAACTACTATGTATATCTTTTCGTATAAGTTTATTATCATTATTATTTATTGCTATGGTATATAGAGGCTATGTGCTACATTAAACATGTTTATTTATTTAGATGAATACAAAATGGAAAGTTAAATACAGTAATTATATTGAAATGATTAAATCTAGAAAATTGTATTAACGACTGCTTATTTAATTGAATGATATAATTGGAATTAAAGATTCAAAGCAAATTTTAAAAGAAAGGTATTGAATTTGAGTACTATTTGATGGTGGTAACAAGAGTTAGTAATAAATACAAAGTTTAATGTTGCATATGACAGAATAAAATTTTACTGTAACAATTTATAAAGTGGGTACCCTTCAAATTTATATAACATGTAGCAGGCAGGAATAATTGTAGTCTAGGATAGCAATAAAAATTGGTGTAATTATTGAAAATAGCAAGTTGAGAAACAGTCTGTAGAAATTAAGTTTGGTGAAAAATAGATCATAAATTTGCCCTTATCTATATAATTTAAATGCAATTAATATTAAAAGGGTTTACTAATAATATGCACAAGGCATAAGCAAGTGAATTACGAGAAGAAAATAATATTTAATTAAAATGAAAATACGAAATGGTGGATCTACATATGAACAAGGCATAGAAGCAAGAAGAATAGATTTGGATATAATTGAATTGGTGTTATATTACAAGTCATCAGGAGTTACATTAATTGGAGTATTATTGTTGTTTGGGGTTTTCGAGGACTACGCTTGAGGAACCAAGGATCAGTTGACAGGGACCGGCTTGCTTGCATCGAAGGGAGGAGCCGTTGGAGGTTGCAGATTGTGCTGGATGCTGGCAACGTGTATGGAGATACAAGGAGCTAAGGAAGGACACAGTTAATTTACTATCTAAATTGGAAGTATACTTACCAAGGAGGAATTGGAAGCAGGAAGGTTGCAGGAGTGACAGCTGTGTTGGGGTTCGAGAAGGAACGGATGTCTGCCAGCTTCTTGGGTTGTAACGAGTTGGAGGCGGTTTTTTGGTGACCAGTGTGTGTTAGCTGAGGTGTACAGGAGTTTGGATGGTAGGGGAGAAGCATACCAAGGTGAGTTGAAGCTGCTCTACAGTACAAGGAACTCAGGTGGGTGAATACAAAGATCTGTTGAAATTATCTAAAATAAAAGACAATTAGAAAGATTTATTACAATATCAGTGAATACTTATCATAACATTATTGGGTCATACAACATTGTAAAGAATTTTTATTTTGTCATATTAGTTTGAAAGTGTCAATGAACACGGTATTTAATTAATAGTTTGACAGAAAGCGACTTTTATAAAATTCAATACAAATAAAGAAAATAGCAACTACAAACTTACTAGATTTTGGCGAACCAACCCTGAGTAAGAGCACTCATACAATTGCAATAATATTTAACAATAATTTGTAATAAATTAAAAACTTTATATTGAATTAAATAAGCACATATAATATTATACAATAGAGACCTCAACATTATATATTTGTTTGTTGCCTATTTTAAGAAGTGAGAGGTCGATTAACGGTAAAGATGAGTAACCCAGCTGCAGATGAACTTATAACTGCTCTTCATATTTAATATAATATTAACAGCCGCATATATTTATGTCTTTTATTCATTATCTGGAGTCTGTCCGATGAATTTCTATCATATTAAGTGAAAGCTGACTTAGTATGATTAATTACTTTGCAAACGGTAAGCAGTTACAAGCCAGAAATTTTAAAAATTAGATCTGTATGAAGATGTTTATAGTGCTTAACTTTTAGTTTTCCCAATACATTGCTTTCTCTTTTTTTCTATAGCTTATGTTATTAACGAAAGTTCTATTTATTAGCTGAAAAGAACCTAAATCTTAAAGGTTTCAAAGGATTGCTGAAAGGATTTCGCCCCTGCCAAGAATATGCTAAATAAAAACGATTTTCTCCCGAAGGCTTTCCTCGAATGTCACCGTCATTTTATGCCAAGGATTTAACTTCAGGTACGGCACCCCTTGGGCTGCTTTAATCAAATTTATCCATAAAAGCATGATCATGTACATATATCAACGAATGACTGTGCTGGGAATTCGATTAGATAACTAGTGATACCATACAGCAACCACAGTAATCGGTTGGACAAAACTGTCTACCCTAGCACAGTACAATACTAGATATTTTCAGCATAACTCTCGTTCAGAAGTAAGTTATCGATGTATTGCGCAGCCCGACAAAAATGTAAAAAATTCGTGTAAACACGGAAGCGACGTCAGCACTAATAGACTTTCCCTAATTAAGTTTTTGAACCAAGCGCTCGCAACAATAACCTCCAGGAAGTGTTTAAGCATCGAGCCCTATCTGGCGAGTTCGAGAGCCCAACGGCGAAAATCCAATAAAGGAAACGAAGTTAGAATGATATCGGGTGTATCCGGCACCCCAGGGATGTTTCATCTTCAAGGACTCGCTTGGACACCTCAAGCCTTTGGATATTTCTGGAATTAGGGCCGATACCGCAGACCGTAATGCGTTTCGCTATCTCTGGATCGAATGTAGCTTTAGGACCTTCGATCGTCCTCGCCCACATTTCCTATTCCCCAGCAGTCGGAAATAATCTCGACGTTATTATTTGGGAAGTGAAAATTACGCGGCCACTCAGCACAAAGGAACGCAATTATTTTAGAGAGACTTTTCGTATAGAAAACGAGGACCCGTAACAGCGAAAAACCATTTGCGCGGTGCGTGCATGAAGCGGCCGCAAAGAAAACCGGCGAAGATGATGCTTCTTTCGGGAGCAGTAGAGCCTGCTTAATAATAAATCAATCCTTTATTTCTGTATCGTGCCTGGCGCACCTAGTTCCAGCTGTAGTTAATCTGGCGGTTTATGCCGGATCCGAGCTCAGCTGGAGAACCGAACCGCTATGAGCAAGGAGTTTGTATGCAGCTTATAAACGCAAAGAGCTTACGCTGCTTGGCTTCGTCGTTTTGCCTGAAGGACAGTCGCTGTATAAGATATATTCAATATCTGCACTCTTTATGCTCAATCGCGCCGCAAATGTTTTTCTTTTATCGGTTCCTGGCGTTATTAACCTCTGGATTCTATTTTAATGGGCCAGAACACTTCTTTAACCCTAGTAACCCCAAAACCGGGTCAAAAATGACCCAGGATTCAAATTTTCTTGTACCATTTTTTTTTCAGATGCTATTACGTCGTTTTGCTTCTAGATATGCTATTCCTATGCTGTCTGTCACCGTATGCCATAAATAAAAATTTACAAAACGGTACCTGAAATTTTTTATTACTTTCTTTGCGTAAAGGGTCAATTTTGACCCATTTCGGTACTTCGTGTGTTGTAGTCAATTAATGTTTTATGCCTGCTCGTACATGTCGCTGCATGCATGAATTTCATTGTAAAGTGCCGTCTGGCGAATTTTGCCTGTTAGTGCATGTGCACTCATGAATTTTATTGGTAAAAAATGTTTGAGGAATTTACAGGAATTATGCATGTTTGTCGTATGTGTATATAAAAGCAGGGTTCAAAATTTACTTTCAGTTTGCTGTTACCATTTGATCATAATAAATCCAAATAAAATTCCGCTAAGTGACGAGCAACTAGCTAAGCTTTTAGAATAAAGTGATTATAGTGACGAAGACGTTCCTGAAGTGTGCAGCGAAGTAGACGATAATGAAGAAGTTGAGAGAATCGGTGACAGTGAATTTGGAAGTGAAGTTTCCGGTTCTGAAGACTCGGATGATGAACTCGTTGCTGGAGCTAATAATGAGAAAATAGATGGGAGAATGTGGACATATGTGTCCGATACAAAAAGGAAATCTAAACAAGTGAATATACTTCTTGAAAAGGAAGGACTTCCACACTGCAGTATGAATGTACTGTCTGTTCTCGATGTATTTTCGCTTTTTATTTATTATGTATGCATGATAAATATTAAATATAAGAAACGTATTAGATATTTTATATATGTAAGGAGGGAAAACAATTATAAATAGCAAAATTATACAGTGGGTCAAAAATGACCCATTTTGGTATTTGGCGTTCTCTCAATTTTGTGGGGTTACTAGGGTTAAGTTGTGCATGTATTTACTGTTATTATGGCAGTTTACTTTTCTAAATGGTCGCTCTCAATTTGATGATATATTTTTATATAATAAAGTGACCTAGTAGCTGTTAGATGTTTCTTTAAAGCCAAAGTGTGTATGAGTAATAGAGAACATTACACCAATACGTCGTGCTCTTCAAATCATTGGAGATGATTGAGTGGTAAAGCCCAGTGCGACTCCCCGATCCGGTTTGGAAACCGCTGGGTCTTTACGCGCTCTGAACGCCGTCATAACGACGACACTGTTCTTCAGAAAACTCAGTTTCCAAAAATGGGTAAGTTATTTGCTACTTCTCGAAACTCTTCTGCGGTATAGGGCTGCGGAGGGTGTTTGTCAGTTTTCAGCTTCTCACCCAATCCTTCCAAATCTTCTGGTTCATTGCCATCGGTTTCATTTAACTAATCGTCCTCCCTTCAATTGGTTTTCTTATTCTTCTTTTAGGTCTTCCTTTTGCGTCTATCACTTTTTTTATGGTCTTTCTTGGTTACCTGATAAAATCAGTTAATATACCCAAAATCGTAGGCAATTCAAGGTTTTTATAATGTGAAGGGCACTAAGGTAATGTGTTTGAAATCTTCTCTAAATAGTAATCTGTTCCATTTCTTCTAATTGAGAATACTACGTACGGAATCACTAATTGATCACATTCTCGTAACTAACGCAAATATAATACTTAACTCGGGCACAAAAAATTTACATACTTACAGTGACCATGAGTTTATCCATTGTATACTCTCCGTCAACATCCCAAAAACTGAGCCTGCCAGCTACACTTTTAGAGATTTTTACAATATAGATGGTGAAGGCTTACAACAATGTCTAATGTTGGTTCAGTGGCAAAGAATTTTTATCATACCTGACATCAATAATAAGCTTCATTATCTACATCAAAATACTCATAGCATCTTTAATATTTTTGCTCCATCTAAAACTCGCACATTTCGTAAACGCACACCTCCGTGGTTTACTGATAATATAAAGTTGATGATGAAATTGCGAGATCGGTCTTTCACCCGCTTCAAAAAGTCCAAAAAGCCAGAACATTGGAATTATTACAAAACGCTGCGCAATCTGGTTACAGTTTCTATAAAGCAAGAGAAGCGAGCTTATTTAAATGACACACTGACTCGTGGTATTTACAGTTCTCTTTGGCATAACCTGAAAATATGTGAAATCTACACTAAAGGTAAAAAAACTACAATTCCTCCTCACTTAAGTGATGTTGACAGCATCAATGAATTTTTTGAAGATTCTGTGCAGAAAAGTATTGTTGATCCTAGTCACCAAGTATTTCAGCTTTATGATAATCTACATCCAAATATTAATACAAAATTTAATTTCACAGGTGTTTCAGAGTTAGTTGTAGCTGAAAGGTTAAAGGCAATAAAATCTAAAGCAGTTGGATTCGATGATATTGGCATACTGATGTTGGATCTTTGTTGCCCTTATTTGATTCCTTATATTACTCACATTATTAATTGTTGTCTGGTAGAAGGTGTATTTCCAAATGAATGGAAAACAGCTCTTATTCATCCTATTCCAAAAACCAACTCTCCTTCAGAATTAAAAGACTTAAGACCGATAAGTATTCTTTGTACGCTGTCGAAAGTTTTGGAAAAAATCATGGAGAAGCAGGTTAGACATTATCTACAACTCAATGACCTACTTCCCATGTATCAGTCTGGTTTTCGACCAAATTACAGTTGCACTACAGCCCTAGTAAAAATATGAGATGATATTTTGCGGGCAGTAGATAATGGTGACCTTGCTGTACTGGTTTTACTAGATTTTTCCAAGGCATTCGATACTATAAATCATGAGGTTCTGTTTGCAATATTACAACATTTTGGATTCGACGAGTTGGCTATATCTTTATTTAGAAATTATTTAAGTGATAGAAAACGGTGTGTGGTATTGGGGAACAGAACATCGAACTTTCTTAATATCAAACACGGAGTTCCTCAGGGATCAATTCTTGGGCCCTTACTCTACACAATTTATTCGTTTGGATTGTGTAAAGTATTGAAACACTGTAGGCACCATCAGTATGCTGATGATACTCAGATTTATTTGTCGTTTAAACCTTCCGAGATTAATTTAGCTTGTAAACTTATTAATGAGGACTTACATGCCCTTGTTACAAACTCTTGCCTACACTCTCTTAAAATTAACCCAAAAAAGTTTACAGTTATGCTTTTTGGAGGATATACTAAAAGGGAAATTTATTTACCTGATATTCAGATACTAATTAATAATAATCTACTGCCTTGCGCAGATGTAATTAGAAACTTGGGATTAAATGTTGATTATAAATTTAGGTTTCGGGAGCATATCAATTGCTGTACGCGTAGAGCTTATGCTAATTTAAAGTTGTTGTACAGTAATCGGCATGCACTTACTAGAAAAGTCAAGATAATGCTATGCGAGAGTCTGGTACTGTCACAATTTACCTATGGGAATGTTATTTACGGACCGTGTCTTGACCAAGTTACTGTGAAAAAAATCCAAAATGTTCAAAATTCTTGCTTGCGGTTTATTTATGGAATAAAAAGACGTGAGCACATTACGCATAAAATAAAAGAAACCAAATGGCTTAATATGACTAATCTGCGTATTCTGCATACTCTAACGTTTTATCATAAAATTATCAAATTTAGTTCACCACCTTATCTTTGCAACTTGATTCGATATCGCACTGATGTTCACAATCTTCAGTTAAGGCATAGTGGCTTAATAACTCCTCCAGTTTACCGCACTCAATTATTTAAGCGCTCGTTTTCATACAACGTTTTTAAGCTATATACTAACTCGATTCCTTCAGCGTTTAAACAACTGTCAATTTATTCCTTCAAGAACAATGTGTTTGAGTGGCTAACTAATAATACTGAGTTACCTCTCAGTGGTTACTAATTTCTATTGGTTATATCTACACTTATTAATTACTGTCTTTTGTGCAATTCGTTGGGTGTTTTCTTTGCTTTTTTAGTGGCGTTTGGCTGATTGTGTACCTATGACTAGCTTTAATTTTTTTTTCTACGGTGGTGAAGAATAACAGGGGTTCTTTATTTTTAAAGAACCAGCTGACCACCATCGTTTTTCTAGTTAATTTAAAATGTAAAGAAAAGATTATATATTACCTTTACATGTATGTTGTTAACTAGAAATAAACATTATTATTATTATTATTATTATTATTCGCTGTCTAATACCCCATTTCAGTTGTGCTTTACTTTTGCGATTTGCTCGCATCTCTAATATTATTGCCCCCCGCTCCTCATTTGGCCGAGCGCGGCGTGGAAGAATTTGGTTTTTTCGAAAAACGGAAGCGCTTTGGTAATAAGGTACCTGGAAATAGGGTTTATTGGTGAGCGCTTTCTTCACTTGCAAGCATTTGTCGAGGGCCGTTTTGCTCGAGGACAAATTCAAGTCTCCTGTGGGATTTGAATAGCTTAATCTAGTAGGATGTTTCCTAGCCGTAATTTTGTTTTTGTTAACAATCGAGGCGTATACTTTGCGGCGTCCTACATGCAACTTAAAAAGCAGATTTATTTGTGTCCATAAAAGGCGTTTTTCACTACAGTATTGCTTGCTTTTAATAGTAAGGCTTTCGAATGGAATAAACCGCACGTGTTAATGCAGTAAGTAGATTTATTAAAGCTCGATGGCATTTACAGATAGGGAAAGCTGAAATTGTGTATGTACTCTGTAAAAAACCTATTGCAGTGTGTCCTTAGGCATCCCATTTTTAGTAATTTTAGTTTAACAGTTTGTAGGCCGGTCGAACTAAGCTACGTTTTATTAAATTAGCTAGATGTTTCCATGGCATCCAGATGTCAATTTTTACCATTTTGTTGCTGGCGGGAGCGTTTTTAATTTTTTGTTTTTGCCACATTTGTGATGTTGAATTTTACTTGTGTAATTTTTATTTTGTTTAAATTCAAGTGTAATTAATATTTACGCAGTAGAGCGCCAAGTTTTATCTGAGTTGTTTTAATAATATTATTTCATAGATTACGATTGGTAATTGTTACATTGTTTGAATATTAAAAGCCTAGTTTCTGCTACTGGTTTATATTTTTGTTGACTATTTGTGCTACGACCCTTTATGGACGTGATTATTTCTTTTTGAAGATTTAGGTTAAAGTTTATAGCTAGATTTAGTTTTATGTTGTGTTTAACTACGGGCGCCCATTTTTTAAATAAAAATTTAACTTTTTTATAACTTTGTAACGCCATATGCTACCGAGAATTAAAGCTAGCTAAGGTTGCACTCACCCCTCGTTTAAGAGTGCAGTACAACGGACACTTGTCACGTAATGGGTTAACAACTTACGGATTAAACTGGATTTACACTATTTGCGAGGACAATACCAATTATGAGATCTGTAAATATTGATGCAAATAATATACAATCAGTCAGAGAGATTATTACAAGTAAGGAAACGAGGAAGGATGTAAAGTGAACGAGCTAAATGCGCAAGAAAACAGACAAGGTGCTGAAACAAGCTTGTTGATCAAAGTGATAACAACAGAGTGGCAAAGAAGGTAAAACTGGCAATCCTGTGGGCAAAGAAAGACCATGAAAACGACTAAGGTAATATGAGATCGCTATCGGACTGTCGGCTATTGGCTAAAATAATAAATACTACCCAAGGAACGAAGAAGGAGAGAAACATCACTGGGCGGAGTAAATTCCAATAAAAAATTTAAAGGTAGGGATATACACAGTCACGGCGACGGCTTAGTGAAGTTTACAGCAAGTTCTATGGCAGCAATACTAATTTTTCCTCCTCTTGTTCTCTTCCTCTTCTGTTTCTGCCGCTTCTTATTCTGTGGCTTTTGCGGTATCCATCGCTTTACTGATCCATTTCTACCTCTCAGACCTTTACATTTCTACTTTAATAGAGAGGTCCATCATTATGCATTCTTTCTACCTCTCCTTGCATCTACTTCTTTTTTCTTTTACTCCTTTGCTCGTATGGGAAACTTTATTTCTTGGACCTGTACTCTGATTTTTTGTTTTCTTTTGTTGCATATGTTTGATTTGCACAACTGAGTATTTTGGTACTATCAGTGCTTCATAGAATTCAATACGTGCATATATTCATGTTTTGATTTTCAAGTTTCAGGTAATCGTCTCGGATATACTCATAAACACTGCCAAAAGGTATTCCGAAATATGAGTATCGAGCAAGAACTAGAAAAAATACACCAACAGTAAAGGATACCCAAGAAATAGTGCAAAAAGGCGTTTGAGAGACCTTCTTAAGAGGAGACAGTTTCGTATTTGTGCGACATATGGCGATAAATATCTTATTGTGAATTGAAATGAGTGGTAAGGAAAATATGTTACAATGATTATTCTTGTACAACGTTTTTGTAGTGTTAATTGAATTGTAGAGAATTTTGCAGTACTTTTTAACAGACAAAAATGGAGATTTGAAAACGGTTTCCGCGATTGCTGTTACGAAATATCAGAATAATTTTACACGGTATGGTAGAATAGTAACTGAATTTTGTGTACTACCATGTTTACTAGAGCAATTTTATGAGTGCAAAATTCAAACATAAATAAGAAGAAGGTTTGAATGCCGTAAATGGTAGTCCAACTACAACAATAAGAGAAATGATCTTAATAGCTGAACATACAGAACGCAAGCATGGAGAATATTTTAGTAGAATAACTTATAAGCATATAAGCATCGCCCAGAAACTTCGTTTTAACTTAGTGTACAATTCTGTTGTTGACCACAATTGCATTGGTCATATTCGAATTGCATATGTTCTAAATATGCCCAATTGTCACACGTGATTATATGATAATCTCCATGGTATCACTAAAGTAAACTTTGTTGTCACATAGTGGCTTGGTTGGCTCCGATGATGTTCTCAAAATTTAATCACAGTAATAATGTTCTTATTGGCAAAATCAACATAAAAATACTTGATATAACATAACAGTGCCAAGATGGCGAAGTTCTGCTTTCCAACTTAACCATCATGGTCATGGTGTACAAAACCCAAAGTTTGAAGCGGTGCAAATGCACTACCCTAATATTACACAAATAAATAGAATGTATTGCTTACTTGGTACAGGTATAGTTTTTAAAGTAAGAAGATCTGTTTATTATATAAGTCACTAAAGTAGGTACCAATCAATCTCCGAAACTCTAAACCAGTGGTTCCCAAACTTATTTGGCCTACCGCCCCCTTTTCAGAAAAAAAATTACTCAGCGCCCCCTGGAAATCTCCATTCTTTAAGCGAACAAACAGAAAGATTTTGTAGTGGTAGCTTCTTGAGACCGATAATTATCTATACGAGTATTTCTAGGTAGGAAATTATTTTGAAAGAATAAATTAATTAGCAATTAAAAAGTACAAGGAAGGATTTATACATTAAAAGTACAACATAAATATTTGAGAATTGTTTAATGAATGATACATTAGATACAGTTACTGTTAAATTGCGAATAGTTTATTAAAAAGGTTCCAGCATATAAGTTGATTTAGTTGGGATAGTTGTTTGGTAACATCAGAGCTTAGATTTTAATTTGTAGGTATTAACTGACAATCGGAATAACTAAAGTGAAAGCCAAAGTCAAATGATTATCTGAAAAAGTCAATTATGAAATGTTATAATAAAATATACCTTATAGAAATTTTGTATAGATTATTATTGCTAGAGAAAATGGTATTTTTAAAATAAACAAATCTTTTCTGAATTTGTAACCTGTATTTTGAGTAAAAGCAAATTTGAATAATAAAAGCCCTTTATTATAATAGTATTTACTTTCTGGATGGTGTATTAAAGGACGTGATAAGGTAAAATTAAAGAAACGGAGAATAAACAGACTGAATAAATAAAGTAATAAATGGTATGAAGAAGAATAAGAACATTTAATGATGGTAAATAGTCTTCATGGAATAAATAAATCTGTAACTTACATTTTGTGTGTTTATTTGGAAAATAATGTTACACTATGTTACACAACAGATGAAATATGTACGAATGGTTTTCTAAATCTTCTTATCTTCTCTTTCTTCTTTAAGCTTTCACCGCCCCCTTATTTTATTCACCGCCCCCCAAATGCACCCGAGGCTACTATCGCCCCCCTGGATCGTTCCAGCGTCCCCCAGGGGGCGATATCGCCCAGTTTGGGAATCACTGCTCTAAACTGATTTGTTATTAATTTCCGACGATTATGTATCGTAAATATAAATTCTCACAATATTGCAAGAAAAGCACTTTGAAAAAACATATTTGTGAGAAAGGGGAGCAAGAATCTCCAACTGAGTCCACCTGTACATGCTCCAACTGTGTTCACCTGTAGATGCTTTTGATGGCCACTATGTTGCAATGATCTGGACCAATCTTGCACTTCCATACTTCAAAACCAAAAATCTTGCCTTTGATCTTTTTATATTTTGTGCAATACTTATTTACACCCTTTATTTTATATTTCAAGAATTAAGTAGAATTGTAAGTATTGAATTTATTATTTGTATCAATAAACATTTTTCTCCGCAAACGTCATAAAAGTGGCAACTTATGTGTCTTTATTGACAAGGTAAAAGTGTCACTTTATCTGATTAAGCAGGTAAAATAGCAACTTTTGCGTACTTTATGTGACTAATCACATAAAATCGTTGCTCTCTTTCTTTCTATGACGGCTTAAAATTTTGCTAATTTTTAGACTTAGATCGTAAACCGGTTTTTATTTTCAAAGAGAGTACGAAAAAGTTTTAATTTAATTAAATCCTTTAAGCAGCGGAGCGGAGCATTTGTCGACTTTATGTGGCTTAGCTGAATTATTTGCCTCATTAACGTTCGGCTAAATAAACTTCAGCTTCGCCACATAAAGTATCACTTTTACTCCTAATAACATAATCTACTATTATTGCGTTGTAATTTTTTAAATATCATTATTAATTTCTATAGATACATTCTATGCCAAATTTTATAATAGATTTTAAAATATTCAAATATTTATAATTCATTTTGATATTATATAATAATTAAATTCTTAAAAATTATTTTAGCTTTGTTTTTCGGTTAGTACAACTACTATACTGTAGTTTGCCTCATTGTGTATTTGGAATATTATTTATTAACTATAACATCATCTTATTTCAACTAAGTAACAATTCATATTTAATTTTCAAATGTCAATTCATAGTCGGAACCCCCTTTAAGAGTTATTGCCACTTGCCCAGCCTAAATCGACGCAATACTGTATTTTACAGTGACTTTAAATTAGACTTCTTATTAACGCTGCATTAAAATACAATAAAATAGTCAATTACCAAACATGCAAATCTTGTCATTTGAAATTATTCAAAACTCAGCAAAACCATCATTGAGTTACAATGCCATATCAATATATTGTAATGGTTTACTGGCCTTAGCAATTCTGATTGCCTAGTTAATACTAAGGTCAAAAATGAGCACAGAATTAACTATTTTATTTATTGCAAAAAGTCAGTATTTTACACTAAGAAACGCACTTGATATGAGCAGCAGCAATCATAATTTGAGTAAGAAAGGTTGGCATGAGATAAGATAGAAATCAGAAGGGGTACGTTCAGAGTTTCAGTCATAATTAATGTTTGGGATGGAAAATAAAGTTTCAATTATGTAGTTGACAGGGTTAAGTTGAACAACGTGAAACAACCAAATGAATTTTAAAATAATAAAAGATGTTTTGTGAAGTACAGAAATTGTATGGGCGTTGTTAGTATTAGAGGTTTTTATAAGCCACAAACGGCAAGGTAACGGAAAGGTGAAGCAAAGCAATACGACAGTGTAAAGATAACAAAGAGCAATAAAGCAACCTATTGGAAGACAGACAATGATACAGTGCTAAATAAACTCATGGGAAGAAGTGTAATCCATTTTCTCTCTCTTCTGGGACTATTTTCTTGCTGTTCTGCCTCTTTACGCATTTAAAACATTACTTCCATAATTGGGCTTAAATTCTTTTGAAGTTTGGCCTTGTTGTTTTTCGGCCTAATCTCCCTGCCGTTGCTATATTGACTGTTCTTCAGCTTTGGTAACAATTTCTTCTGCTTGCTGCTCTTTCTCATTTCCTTCTTCAGCTGTCTTGTTTCTTCTTGATCGCTTATCAGCCATTTTAATTTATTGTTGTTAAACTTTATGTGAATCAGAGCGCTTCTATCCTCAGAAAAATAAGTACAGGCATAAATAACCGTTTTTATCAATTTACTACTTCACAAATGTGATGTGACTAAATTAATGTCGGTTACTGACTTTGTCTGTTATTTAATTGTTTAAACAATTAGGCAGATTCCCATACTATGTCGGTGCCGAATTACTGTTTTTAATATAGGAATTCGGCCCACGTTGGCTGCGACAACTAACTGTAATGTAATAATATAAATAATAGAGGGCAAATCTGACACGCAGCCTAAATGTTACAAGCTTCTATCTGATCTTTCGTGTTAAACAATTGACAAACGTTCACAAGCGGTAACGAACTACATTTGTTTATAAGAAATAAGGTTTGGTTTACCTGTTTACTTATGGACAGTTTTGAAGGAATGTTCTTGCTTATTTACTAAAATGTCTTTTTCATTGAAATTGTTCACGTAGAACTTTGCTCTGCTTTTAGTTCACTTGGTTTTAATTGCACTTATTCACATGAGTTTATTTAGCACTGTATCACGGTTTGTTTTCCGATAGGTTGCTTTATTGCTCTTTGCAATCTTTACATCGTCGTACCTACTGCTCTGCTTCACCTTTCCGTTACTTTGCCGTTTGTGGCTTATAAACCTTTAATACTAATAACGCTCATACAATTTCTGTACTTCACAAAACATTATTTTAAAATTTATATGGTTATTTGACGTGAATCAACTCAACCCTATCAGCTACATAATTCAAACTGAATTTTCCATTCCAAACATTAATTATGAGTAAAACTCTGAATATACCCTTCTGATTTCAATCTTATCTCATGCCAACCTTTCTTACTCAAATTATGATTGCTACTGCTCATATCAAGTGCATTTCTTAGTGTAAAATATTGACTATCTTGCAATAAATAACATAGTTAATTGTGTGCTCATTTGTGAACTTAATTATTCTTGTGTTAACTAAGCAATCAGAATTACTGTGACCAGTAAACCATTACAATATATATTGTTACAGACAAATGTAATCATGCGATTTCGAAAAAAAATGCTATACAATACACGTCAAACAAGTTTTTTTACCTGACTTTTATGTATTACAGAGTGTTTCTAAAATAAGGGGACATACTCTGCAGCACAGTATTATACTATCAATAAACCCGTGTCTGCAAAGGCATTCCTTCTAGGATGTTAAGCTTTAAAATTTTTAATGTGGGTCACGTTTAAAGTAGTAAGAAATCTGAAATATTATGACTGAATTGTTTACATTGCTTGGAAATATAGAAAATTTTATGAACATTTTTTAGTGAAGTTGTTGATCAAGTGAGTGACCTAATGAAATTTGACGAAATTAAGTCAAATTCAGTTTCTGTAACGCAATGGTGAATTTTATTCTTCGTGAAAATACGGAAATAATTTTTATGTAGGATCGTGTATCGAGTCATAAGGAACATCAACTCTAGTCCAAGATCTACAAATTTTTGTCATTAATTTGATTTAGTTTGGATCGTAGAATACTACTACAAAGTGTGTCTCCTTATTTTAGAAACAACCTGTGTACTATTATTATTGTTGTGTAAAATATACACTCGATGTGAGCAGCAGTAACTAATAATTTGAGGGATAAAGGTTATCATGAGATAATCAGGTTTCATAAAGGTTAAGTTTAGAGCTTCAGATATGATTGATGTTCGGAAAAACCAATGCAATTTAATTTGTAACTGACGGATTTGAGCTTAGTGACGTTTAACATAATGTGAATAAAATGATACAGAATGATTTGTTAAGTACAGAAATTGTATGAGCGTTATGTATTAAAGTTTATAATCCAGCAAACTGCAAGTTAACTGAAAGGTAAACGAAGAACAGTGCTAGCAAAGCAATAATTTCAATAGAGCAATGGGAAAATGTAATGTAACCGATCGAAAGACAATTAGTGAGATGCTAAAGAAACTAAAGTGTATCAGTGCATTATAAACCAAAGTAAAAATTAAAAGCAGAGTAAAGTGTTGTGACATTTTCTCAAGACAAGGACACTTTAGTGATAATGCAAACACATGACATCAAAGCTGCACTCCACAAGTGCAAACATGTAATCAAACCTAATTTCCTTTAAACAATTGTAAATCTAGTTACTTAGTTACGAGACAGTTAATTGTCATAATGAATAAGACAAGCTTATATTTTTCATGTTGGGGGCAAATTGAGCTCCACAGTTATGGTATTAAATTGTGAATAAAAAGTCATTTGTGAAGCCAGTTTTGTGTAAAGGTATTCACCAAGTTGCGGCGCATCTGTGGGTGTACTTTTCCTAAGTGTAGGAGCTCTTAAGATAGTGCAATTAGTCCAGCAAGTTTTCACCTGGCGACGCGAGCCTACGTCGGTGACGATTTGGAGACAGTTCTAGACATCGGAAGGCAGATATTTTTTGCTACGTGGAGAGGAGGCCTACAGCTATTCCTGGGTAGAATAATTAGAACCCGGAAGCCATTTCCAAGCGAGTACTTGCCGTGGCGTCCTTCCAGTGTGATAACCAACAGCGGAGCAACTCTGCAAAGAAGGTAGGATTCCATAAAAACTAGGAGCAGCAACCTCGTAGAAACTGGGGTTCGTCAAGTATAGACCTTTAACGAGAAGTTCAACGTGTTTCTAGAGTTCCAGATCCATCGAGCGTCGAATAATTTAGCTGGCGTCCCTAAAAAGTGCGAATCGAGACGGCAGTTACAGGTTTTGCCGTAAATTGAACAAAAGCGAGTCACGTGTGGGTTTGTGTTATATTAGAAACAAAACGGGGTTCGCCGTTGCTACGTCACGGAATTTATCGTATTTACCTAATAAATTATTGACATTTTGGTGTCTAAAATTAAATTTTACGCTATTTTCGCACTTCATCTGGTTTACTGCACTAAAACTGTCAGTTGAGAGCAGTGCATTTTCCCTAATATCAGAAAGTAATTGTAATACCACAAATTATTTGTCATGCAAGGTTTTCTACTTAATTGTATAGACCGACCCCCTGAGTTAAGAATTGTTTCTTGTTCACCAGAGCTAAGCCCTAAGTTATTGCAACTAAATAAAATAAGGAAAAAGCAATTAACCATTTCTTTTTGGTAATTATTGTTACATTCTTTTAATTTTCCCTGAGTTTGACTGGAAATTCTCAACTCAAACTTGCATTTCATAAAGTGTAGTATCCCTTGCCCTAATTACAAATTTTATATTTTATTTAAAACCCTATTTTAGGCAAGGCTACTATTGCAATACATCCCTAATATAATATGCAATAAATGTTCAGCAATAAGTATTGATTACTCATACTGTAAAAACATGTTAAGCCAGCACAAAATTCCTCGAACAAAGGACAGAACATGTAGGTGGTCCTGGTTTCCGAGAATTTAAATTATTTAGTATAAATGATTCATTTTTAATAATGAAAGTGAAAGCAGCATTTGCAGAAAAGATATCATCACCAAATTACAAAGTTATTTGTGTAATTGCTAGATAACATTAATAATTTTGTTTCAGATGCCATAAAATAGCTTTTACTGTCTATCCGTAGGGATACAGTTGTAAAACAATTCTGACAAGACCATTTAGTCTAATTATCAGAATAAATTTGATTGAACAGTTTGATATCATGTTTGAAATAAGCCGAAACACAGATGGCAATAAGTTATAAAAATTGCCTACAAAATGCCACCGCTCAATTTCACGTAGAAAATTTATTGGCAACGATTCGAAAGAATAGTGTAATAAAGATAAGTAAACTAGGTATCAAAGTTGGGTGCAATTGAATGCAAGAAAACCAAATTGTAAAGAAGAGCAATGTACTGTAAAGAAAAAGAAGAATATCAAGAAGAATATAGCAAAAACATATATTTTGCAATTTTAAACCCAATAGAATTCAGCATTAAACGACTTTTCTGACTCAGGAACAAACTGGAATTTCGGAACGTTTAAATCATACATTGGTTGAACGAGCTAAGATCATGTTGGTGGATGATGATGGCATATTCATTGCTGAAGTAAGATTACTGGAAAGTCCATAAAATGGCATTAAAATTGTTATATCTGTTATGTAACGATGCACACTCTGTTTGGCTCGAATTATGGATGTACCCACGTTGTGTATGTTTTCTAGGTATTTCGGCGCGGCTCGGGACAGTTACAGATTATTACTCTAGATGGCGGTACATAGGGTAACCTTGTTCATTGCGAATAGAAGCTGAAAGCCTTTACTTCTCACATCGAAAGAAAACAACACTATGGATGTCTTTCTCATTATGGCCTGCTCGTCGAGCAGCAAGAAAGTCTGGGCGCTCGTCTGGTGCCTCCCATGGCAGAAACAATAGTAAGCAATGGGGTTAGTGCGGTTTATAATCTGGCTAACAGTGAAGTCGCTGCGGTGCCGGATTATGAACTGCTTAAAGAAGTACAGCGAGAATAACAGTCTTACTAAAAGGTATTATTGCGGTATCGGACTGTGTTACAAAATAAAAGAGAGGCAAAGAGTCGGTGCACATGCAGTATTACTAACAGGTATTACTGTGGTGTCGGGCTGTATTACACCTAGCGAAGTAAAATAGGGACAAAGAGTCGGTGCGAACACAACCTACTAACAGTTATTACTGCAGTGTCGGACTGTGTTACACCTAGTGAAGTAAAAAACAAGCAAAAATTCAGTGCACCCACAACCTTACTAGCAGGTACTCCTGCGGTGTCGGATTGTGCTTTACCTAGTAAATTATGGGTTAAACAAGTTATGATATATTACAGCAGTTCTCCGTATTTCTCGTAGAACCACCACTTGCACGAAACTTGGCATTCTTCTCATCTGGAGTCCTATTCGGATGCGTTTTATACAAATTACAAAACCCCCTCCATTCCGAGTAGCGGAGTGGGCAACCAATGACAAAATATTTAAATTTCGTTGCCAGAGCGGCCCTGCGCTAATTAGTGGCTGCCCTTTTCAATCCCATAACTGTTCAATCTTTTCCAACCAAGCTTTGAATTGAGATTATCCATGGTGTTTCCATAATTGCCCTCAATACGTTCTTTTCGTGGAATAACAGCCGCATAGATTGTCAATATTATAATTAAATTTCGGCTTAGACCGCGTCGTCTTGTAAATAAACAACCAGCATTTGTTGGCTCAATGTTCCTAGCACCTTCTGAATTCAAGCAAGGATTTGTGTAGCTGTTATGTTGTTTGGTGGCTCGTGAACTCTTACAAGCCACCCATGATTTTGCCATGTGCCAAAATATCATGTTACCACTCCAAGTGCCTCTACATTTCTAACAGCTGCAAAAAATGTCGGCTTAAACCTTATTCAAATCAAACAAAATCTTTCGTTAAGATCTATAATTGTTAGCCTATAACTACAAAAAATTCCATATAAAGTACGAGTTTTTTATTGTCTTTCCTGAAAATAACCTAAATAACATGTTCGTGCGTACCCGACCCTTACAGTTGAGAAATTGTGGCTACCTATATATGTATGGATCAGTATTAAAGTTCTGTTTCTCGAATTTTTCAGTCTAATGTAAATGAATTATTTATAAATAAATATATAACGAAGTTCGGAATATTCTGGAAAAATAAAAAGATTAACATGCATATCCGTAACTATCTTTTAAGAGTGAGGGGGGAGGGGGCTCGAGCCTCAATGTTGCATGCAAGTTTTGATAAAAATTAAGCTAGTGGAGGGAACAAGAAAGATCAAATGAAAAAACTCATGTAGTTCCGTCTATGAACACAAAATATTTTCATATTCTGCATATTTGCTAAAAATTACATTTTCATCTTCAAATGATATTGATGAATCGTCGACGTTCTTTCTATCGATTCTTTCAAACGTATATTTTTTAAAGTTGAAGGAGTTTTGTTATTTCTGGAAATACGGCCGATACAAATCTCGTTGATACGTTTGAAGCCTGTGATACGAAGAAATTTAAACAAATGGCAATTTTTAGTAAATATACAGTATATAGAAAATGTGTTCATAGATGAGGGCTTAGAAGAGCCAAGATTACGAATTTTAAATTAGCCCTCCCCCCAACTCCCCCGAATGTGGTCAGCTCTTTATTTAACCTTTAGTTAAAACTTGCAGGCTGCTTTGAAGCTCCCCTCCCCCTTCTCCAATCTTGAAAGCTAGTTACGCCTATGCCTGCCTTCAGCTAGGAAATTCTTATTGCTGCAAGCTGTCAAGTATTATTTCTTTCAGTACCTTCTCGGAGGCCCCTTTTAGATTCATACATTTCTATATAATTACTTTTTCTAACAACTTGTGTTTCTGTTCTTCTTCAACCTGTTATTCAATTTCATCAGGCTTCATCAAGCCAGGTCTTTGAGCTGAGCACACTCCCTGTGGCCTAGAGGAAGTATTCGTAATGAAAGAACCCATTCTGGTCCTGGTAGATACACCCTCCCTTTTCCCACTGAGCTACTGGATCACCTTTTCTGATTGATGCGAGTCGTAAATCGCGTATTTCTTCATAACAAAGACTGTTGTGTTAGAATCTGCAAATTAGTAGAGCGTTTTAGAATAACTACATTTTTATGTATCCACAACTTAAGTTTTCCAGGAGAAAATATACCGTTATAAAGATACATTATATTTTAAAAATTTTAGGAAAAGTATGCTATTAAGCTGTTCATTGACGTTTACTTAACAAACGTCAGAAGTCCTACTTTACACATTAAAAGTGTACGTTAACCCTTGATTCTGACTAGACAGGCGCTAGGTATAATTTTTTTCTATTGTCCCCGAATAAGGAAGGCATGTTAAGGATTAAGATATTAACATTTCAGTTGCCTTAAAATTTAAACAAATAAAATTACATCTCCGCTATAATATAAAACTGTTTTTCCTAGCTGTAATAGATACGGATATAATCTACAAAATATTTGAATTATATACAGTGTGCATGCCACGAATACTGAAAAACAGTAGCCTGAAGCAAATGCAAACCGTCCTGCTGGGATAAATTTCGCAACAAAAGCCTTTGAGCGCACCGCATAAATATTTCAAGTGTAAGCAGAGGGGAACTGCAACAAGCAAATCGTTAAAATTTATCATTGCGAAAAACCACGCTATGCGCGCTACCTTCTTTGCCACCTCTACATTATTTATATCTTAGTACAGGCGAAACACTAAAGCATCACACGTGAAGCGACGACCTTTTTGAAGTGGTGCTCCAACGGAATTTTAAAGCCGACTGTGATACAACTCACGTAAAAACAAAAATAAAGGGGCTTTAGCTATATCCCCAAATCCCACGTAATTCGACAGCTACGCTAATTACTTTAACACGTTCAGGTCGCTGCTCGGCTTTGGAGAAGCCGATACCCTTCTGCAGTTCTCCAAGAAAGTGGAAATTAAGAAACTTATGTTTATTATAGCGCTTTTCTTGTCGTGTTTTCTTTTGTTCAATGTGGTTTGTGTGAACTACAACGACCAAGTAGTCAAATAACAGTAAAAGTCCTAACAAGCTCAACGGCATGAGCGGAATCCAGGCGAATAACGCCATAAAGGGCATGGCAATTTATACCTCAGTAGATCTTTATTTCGACGACAATGAAAATTGATCTTTTGCTCTATCTGTGACAGAAGAAGTTAGTGTCTTATTTGATTCTTACTTTCAAGCTTTAGTGTTTACAGTAATCAGAGTTAGATTATAAATAAGCCAAGCGTGTTAGAATAATTCGAAAATTCAGAAGCTAAATCAGTAGGGATACATATTTTCCGTTCCGCTCAATACGACGTGCCTTCAATACATGGGGGCAGCTTTTCGATCCTGTACTCGTTTCCTAGTAGGGAGACTGCTCGTAAATCGAGAGGTTTTACGCTCAGCCCACGTTTGCTGACGCGAGCCTTAGCTAGTAATTTTGTTTTGAACCATTTTGGCAGAATTAAAGCATACAGTGCTATAATATCAAGCGCTAGAAATTAAAGACACATTGTTTGTTACCGTAAAACCAAAACCCCCCAGTGCTTAAACTCTTGAAATTCCGATTTTCTTAGTTGAATTACCTTCGAACTCCAAACATAGATTTCTATCGGACCGAAATGGCTCATTGGCGCAATATTTTTGTTTGCTGTAGTTTCTTCTGGTTTGGTCAAACTTTTTGAGCCTCAGGGAGTGAGCTAAATCTGCTGTCAAATTTCGTGAATCATTCAGTTAACCTCTTTTCCTTCGAACTAGGGTCCCGAAGATTGTCGTTTCGAACTGGTGGAAGCCGCCATGTCTTCAAAATTTTATATCATTAAGTCACTGCAGTAAGCTTTAATTTGCTAATTACTGTGTGTATAAATCATATAAATATATTACAATAACTACTTGAGGCGAATTTTCCTTTAATAAAAGAAAAATGATTTGAAACGGAATGCTCATAAATTCACGTATTCAGATAGTGCTGCCTGTGCCCGATCATAGGCTTATTAAAAATGCAAATATGTTACTACAAATTGAACGATTTTGGTGCCCTTATTTTATTTTAATTATCGGCAATTATATCAGGCTGCTCCGGTGAACATCAAAACCCTTTCGCGGGTTGGGTCGTTAAATTACAAAAGCTGTGTAGAGCAAACTCATTCCAATTCCAACTATATCTGCAGCAGCTAACCTCAAAATGTGACATGTAAGCATTGTTTAAACTCGCAAAGCAACCGTCCTAACGGCTTTTGTTCTCTCGTGACGTATAACTAACGCCAACTTTCATTTGTTTTTAGTTGCAAACAAATGTACGATTTTCCTGTAATTTCTGCAATTTCTACTGACGCCACGTTAATCTTCGGGTTCTGGGATGTTCTGGACAATCATAAACTGTGGCAATGTGTAGTGGAAACCCCAATCCTGCAGGCCCCAGCCATATAAACAAGCCCTTAGCGATACAATTTGGAGATACCTGGTTTTTATCGAAGCTTTGATGCAGCTTACACCTCTCAGGGGACGCCAACTCGTTTTCTCCGGTGCAAAACGCCTGGTATCTCAGATTCTTGCCTGATGTACTGTGTGAAGGGCTCCTCTAAGTGTTGAAGGTACCAATTCGCTCCTGAAGGTGGTATCGAACTCCCAAATGCAACCGAACCTGGAGCGCCACTTGCCTGGTTCTGTCGAAGACAATTATACACCAAATGCAGCACTTTAATACTGGAAAACTGGTTTTTAATTGTGCCCTACACTTCACTGGTTAAATAAAACCAACACTTTTACTAAACTCGATGTGTTTTATTAACATATTTAACTCTTTTATGGGAGCTGAAGTGACACAATGCTAACAGCTTGGGCAACTATTAATAGCTTGTCTCATAGCAACATCTCACCACAATTATTTAAAATGAAATAGGGTTTGATACTTAAAATTAACTTATAGAATAAGGTTTTGATGACATTAATAATTCCTACAGTCTAAATAAATGTTTTTCTTAGTTTAGAAGCGCACTTCACTTTACTCTGCTCTTTTCACTGTGTTTTTAACCGCACTGTTATTTTCTGTAACAATGTTCCTTCGTTTACTTTCATTGCTATTCGCAGGTTGCTCTTTTGCAATATTTCTTGTCGGTTGCTTCTTGCAACGTTTCTAATCCTCTTACTGCATTGCTATACCCTTCAGTTACTTTTCAATTCTGGTCCTAGCTTTCTGACTACTATAATGCTCATACTTTGTTCTTATGAAAACTATTTCGTACAATAACAAACGTACTACTGCAAACGTTACTGCTGCAATTGTCAGATACAATCCAACTGCATCCGCACTTCGTAACCCTTTTGAACTAGTTTTTCATGTTACCTTTGCCTCAAATTGTGAAACTCGGCTGCACCCATCAGTGCATTTACCTTAATAAAAGTAACCTAAGCTTGCAATAATTTAAATAATTAATTCTGTGCCTCGGTTTGATTTTTAATGCATTATAGTTCAATTGGCTAACAGAATTGTTGAGAACACAAAACCGAATTGTTGAGAACACAAAACCATTTCAATATATAGATTATCCATAACTTTAGATACAATATTTATGATGCTCACTTGCAACTGTTATTAATAGTATACACAGGGTGCATTTAAAAGGTAGGTCACGGCTTCGTATGTGTGTAGAACGTATAAAAATAGAACAAAAAACCTCAATAAATATGCCCTTAATCATCGGTTGCCGAGATACAGGGGAAAAGTTAATGAAAATTTCAGGATAAGTATTAATTAGGAATATCCACTTTTGACTATGACTATTATTCCAATATGACATTCCAGTGGCGTAGAACCGAAAAACCAAAAATATTTGATAAGCTCCTGTCTTAGTTTTACATATCCTACACGCACTCGAAACCTTGACCTACTCTTTAGATACACCCTGTATATGTTTTCCTTCGAAAGTGTTCGCCTAAACACCATTTGAACACGTCGGCTGGATTGCGGCCAGTTTTCCAAAATTACGTGCACTTAGGCTGTATCCGCCATGACGCAGTTCCATGGGGACTTCTCCGTAATAGTAGATAACCACCTGAGATCTGTTAATTGTGTTATCGTGTAGTCAACAAATCATATTAATTTACATTATTGGTTCTTTATAATAAAGAAAATACGCAGTCCAGTTGACATGTACGTAAAAGGAGAAAGACATTATAAAAATAGTCAAAAAATGAAAACGGAAAAATAATTTTATGTAAAAAGTATCATGGCTACGAAATATGAGGTAACAGACCAAAAGAATATTGATAGACCTCTTCTGTACTAACGGTAATAAAATTAAATAGGCGTAATGGTCACCAACGTCCACGGAAGACACAGCCCAGATAGAAGAAGAAGTTTATATGTGGTAGAAGCACCACTCAGATGGAGATAATGTAAGATCGTTCAGCAAATGTTAGTAATTATAATAAAAAGTAAAACATTAGAATTAGGCTTCAAGTAATGAGGTCAAAATGGTTTTATAGTAGAATATCTACAGGGCGCTGCCTCTTACCGTCTAGAAGATCCTCGTGTTGCACATTGTTGTCTTGGACACACTGTAGTTGTATGTTATGCTATATTATAGTTCGTCATGAAAGCTATAGACTTCCGTTTAAAGAACGAATGCTGATGACTTACTAGTTTCAAGACAGAAGACCTAATAGTGACATACATGTATTTAAGGCTGTTTCTAATAAATAGACTACCATAAATTGATGATACTTTCGACTTTTAACTTTTATGCTCTCAGCAATATCAACGTAGATAGCAATTACCAAAGCAAGGTGACTGTCATATATCGTATAGAGTATACGGTATATTACACTTCCAAACTAATTTATGTCTCATTATCCCTACTATTAAGCATTCTAGTCTGGAAAACTGTATAACTTAACTTCATGTGGCAAACAATAATATATAAAGAACAGTATCCTGCGCTAACAGCGAGGAAGCGTTCTCTGTACCAAAAAAAAAAAATCGTGGCAGTACGTGTTTTTCGCATGTTGGTCTTCTTCAGCCGTAGTAAATTTTGCTGACACCATTCCATGGCTTCGCTATTATAAAAAAGGTAAAATACTACAGAAACATATTTTTATTTCCTTAAAGTAAAGTTCATAATTGCTTTCTCCCAGCCTTCGCAAAAGCATAAATATTGACAGACATTCCTCCTCTTGAACTTGAGAGAAAAGTGTCTGCTCATCATACGTTGACTCTATTCATAAGATCAGCAAGGCTGTCTTTAAACCACATCTTGTCATAAACTCTTTCGCGTTTAAGAGCCTTTTCGCTGAAGATTACTTCACCAGATCGATTTTTTAATTAATAACTGTTTCGAATAAAGATTGTTAGGTCAACTTAAAGTGTCCGCCGCCACTGACCTGTTAAGCTCACGGAGAAGGAGTTGAGCCTATAGGAGAACTTCTTTACGCTGGCAGAAGTTAGTGCCAGTCAAATATTCAGTCATCTGGCTTTCTCCAAACAGAGTGGTTGCATTTGAATGTTAACGTTGCGTGTAACGCAGCAGCTTTTTTGGTAACATTAACGGTCCTTGGAGGCAATTTCGACATTGTCGCATTCAACAATTTCAAGCCATAGCCTACAACTCTGCAATTTAGTTTGATGTTTTGCATTGGAATTATTCTGTAAAGCGACCCCCTGAGCCGCGGCGCAACCTCCCCTTCAGCCGCCAAATACCGACGCCTTGAACTGAAACTGTAACTATATTCTTTATTCGAAAGGTAGAGCCTTTTGTTTTCTGAAATCGAAGCGTTTACTGTCCGCCAATTTTTGCACAGCCGAGGACCGATTTTTCTTACACTGCAAAATTTCCAGTTTAATGGTTTATTAGTTCAGCGTTGCATGTTGTGCCGACCGTAGCAATCGGAAGTTGCCCAGCAACACGCCAACCAGAACTGGACGATGCAGTCAAAGACGAGCTGCATCCAAAAGTGTACAGCAGGTTCCAGGTAAAGTGTTTTCAGGTCAGCTTGATAATGCTGCGTTTAAATGCGAGCGCTTTGCAAGCGAGAATATATGTGCTTCATTAACAAATAATGTGTATAGCTTTGAATAAGTATTGGCTTCAAGCAATTTTGACATTGCGTTTAGATACAGAATAAAAGTTCTATAAGTCAAAAATGTGCAAAGAATAAGTGCGTTATGTTGACCTTTTTAGGCCGCGAGCCGCATAAATGTGCAAATCCCAAACCTTACAATAAACGGGAAAGGTATATTTAGGCTATTGCACATAAATATATACATCCTGCGTATGATATGTTTAAAAAGAAATAAAGAAGTGTTTAGTAAAAGAATTATCTGAATTGGTTTATTGATGCAGAAAATATAATTAATTTTCCATTGCCTAATTTGATTGAAACGCACCACGTTCCGGCACGAAACTTGAGACATGCCCGGCGTGAAGGTTAAGCCAGCTGAAACGCAACTATATGAATAGGGCTCCGTAGGGTTGTAAGAAATTGGTCAACGATTTGTTCGCATTCGCAAGCGCCGCGGTTCAAATCCCTCCGGTAACGAATTTTTTTATTTGAAAGTTTATTTAATTTATTAGAAACGTGAAGATATTTTTACTTCTAACTTAATTTCATTTTAAAAATTATTTAGTGTCACAATGTCGACGAGGGAAGTTCTGGGTTCTGGGTAAAGCCTTTTACAGATTCTTTGTGTATTCAAGTCAATAGGTTGCTGTAAACGAATTGGCTTTTCCTACGCCTTAATTAAAGTCATTTTTAGTTCGAGATAAAACTACAAGAAAGAACCAGACCCTTGTTTTGGTATATATTGCAAAGGCTCCACGTTGCGGAGCCTATAATAAACGATAAACTGCCTGTTTGTTTGGGTATTTTATTATTTTGATATAAAATTAATAAGTTAAATTAGGGCAAATCACCACACATTTTTCAGGTTGATTTTTATACTGTGCTCACTTTGCCTGTCACTAATTTAAGGCTATTTAAAATAAAATGTATTAGCTAATGTTCAAAATAAAATGGTTGAATGCCTCTTTCTTACTATTTTATTGAACTGCAATATTATTTAAGCTAGCTCTCGGCAAACACAAAACTGCTTATCTCAGGTTGGGTTCAGAATTTCAATATATTCACAATTTAATAGTTTATTTTAGATTATTCGTCCTTGAGTAGCTCATATACGCGGTTCTGGTAGATAAAATTTACAATCTGTCAGATAACACAAAAACTTCGCCAGTGCAACAGCGATTATTTGAATGTTTAAAAAAATCGTGAAGTTAACAAGAAATCGTCAGGTAATATGATTCAATTATCGCTTGGCAACAAAACCTCCACTTTATTGTTACAGGAATGACGTTGATAGGACGCCATCCGTTCACTTGTTTTTGCTGCTTGGAAATCCGCCAATTTCACAAAATTTTATG
Source organism: Agriotes lineatus (assembly GCA_940337035.1). Taxonomy (NCBI): domain Eukaryota; kingdom Metazoa; phylum Arthropoda; class Insecta; order Coleoptera; family Elateridae; genus Agriotes; species Agriotes lineatus. Next base: position 60,389,836 of record OW679203.1, read on the forward strand.
ACGCCATGCATTTTGTGGATTATTACAGCGTAGCCGGACCCTTGGATATGAGATAGGCCTCTTCAGCAACGTTCAATCTTGTATTTTAGTAAATTTTCCGAACTCTGACACTCCATTTATAGTTAATTCCTACCTCGTAAAATTTTTAACTTTGGTACGGAGATGATCGGAAGGTGACGCCGCTGGAATTTCTCTACTGGAAACGATCCTCTGCCTGCAACTGTCATTTAGAATGCTCCTGCATACCCCGCTGATTTGATGAAGTGCAGATCTCTTACTTCCGATGCTTAATTGTGCCGGAATCAAAGTTCTAAAACTTTAGTTGTCGGCTTACAATCGCAGATGGGATTGGAACGATTTTAATTTTATCGTAGAGAAAAACAACCACAAACACTTTCACTGGTGCACGATGATATGTACAATAAAATGCAACACTTTTTATAACTGGTTATTTTGTAAAATATAAATTTTAAGAGAGCACAATTTCGCTCAAACTGTCTTAATTTATTATTTCAAATGTTCTCTTTTATTTTACAAAACGCATCGCGTTACCGCGATAATTTTTGCTAATTAGAAATTAGTTTTGATAGCAAAATACACAAATGGAGAAAAGTTTGATTACATAAATCTTAAATTAACATTTTCTTAAATATAAAAAATTGTCCTTTGCTTATAACTATCATTGTTCCTTCTGTTACGCACACAAATGTTTTAAAATTACTGCTCTGCTTTTTCGCTTTGTTTTATTAATGCACTGGAAATTGAGTTCAAATTTACACACGTTGCTTGCTTTTCTTCATTTCCGTTGCCTAATTTCGAGATTGCTCTTTGCAATTTTCTATTATCCTTTATTCCCATCTTATTTACCTTTCAGATTGCTTGCCATTCACTGACCTGTACTTTTATTAATAATTACACTCCTTTAGTCTGCACATAAAAAACCATTTGTTTGGCCTCTCGTTAAATATGCACAAACCTATTTTATTTAATTATCTTACTTTATTCAAACTCTCTGAAATATGCTTTGCTTATGCGTGCCTTTATCAGTTTATTTATTACTTCTCGCATCTCATTACCAATGCATTTAATACTTTTATTATTGTTTTAAATTGTAATCTCATAAAATATTTTAACTCTGTGCTTTATTGACTTGGTCAAATACCTTGCACTGAAAACTGAGCCAAGTTGTAGGCTTAAAACCATCTCAATATTGATCTTCCATAAGTCACTAACTGGGAGATTAAGAGAGATTTATGTTTATTAAGCTAGCTAACGTAGCATCTAGGATACTAAACAAACGCCACATTACAGTTTGGTACCCAACTTAGGGACTAACAGAAATACCATTACAAGTTTAGACTATCATAAGTGAACCTTCTCTTGCATTATAACCCCTTTTTCCAACTGAGCTAACCTATTTAATTTGTTGCGTATCGATTCTTCTCTAAAACTGTATATGTAATAAATGACATAGAGCGTTATTTAGGTAATTTATTGTAAAGAAATATCGGAAATATTATATTTTATGAGATTGTACATCAAAGTTACATTGTGAGTTAAAAATATAAATAAGGTAATTAATTGTTTCTTATTACAACGAACGCAGTCAGTATTTAATTGTTTTATGTTCCTTTCTCAGCGTACCCATAGTATTTTCTTTAAATTACGACTAACAAGTGAAACATTAGCGCCGTTTGTCATATGCTTCGATTATATGTATGACAGTTTTCCTGTGGCTAAATCTACCATGTTCGGTTACTTGGCATAAACCTGCCACCAATGGCTATTAAGTCTAATTTTTTATGTATCGTATATTGCAGGAGTGCAGTAAGTACTATTGTATTTTAATTTTGCTTTTAGTCTATACCATTTCATAGACCTTCCAACTAAGCTGCTGTAGGATGCTATTTGATAATAAAATGTTAACATACTGTTAGCGCCATTTCCTGTTAACTATATAATCCTTAAATACCTTCAAATATCGCAACGCTGCGAGAGTGTATTTGATGGCCCCCCAGCTATACTCAGTGAAGACGGGGTGCAGTTCTTTAAATAATGTAATTACCAAATATAATGGGCGTGAACAAAATTTGAGTTACAAAAAATATACTCAAATAGATAAAGAACTTACAAAATCAGTTTAATCGTCGCAAAGTAGAACACAAAATCTGAAATACAGTAGGTAGCAGTAACGATGTCACACAATCAATAGTATAAACAGCGCATTAGATTTATTAAGCACCGCTGCATAAAGTAACCCGTGCAATCATTCTTTAGGGCATTACTTACTCGAAAGATGCACCCCCAATTAACGCTAACATAGAGTGATAAACACAATTCAATACGCAATTTTAGATTAAACCAGTGAATGTAAATTTACATACTAAGAAAGGCTGCAGTGTTTTTTACAGTGCTTGCGGTACAAATACCACATATTATTAGATCGTACCCTACTTCACTGAGATAATCATCTTTCTGGAGGAGATGAATCAACTAGCTTGCAATCGGGCTAAAATAGCTGCTGCTGCAGTTAGAAAATACTGGCAAACGTCACAGCAAAGCGCACCGGCGATGTGGCCTAAAGTCAACTAATTGCATTGATTTACCAGAATCGAAAGTAGTAAGTCACTCACCCTGTAAATGCAGGCCTCGAACGGCTAGCAATTTTGTAATAAATGTACCGTCTTCAAGACGCTGACGTATTTGTCCCACATACGTGTCCAAGGCTCAGTATCCGCTTTAAGCGAGGTTCCCACAAAAAGCCACTTCAAAATACCCGAAGCGAAGGGCGAAACTTCCAGCGAAATCGCAAGAATGCTACCGGTATGACGCCACTTTTTGCAAGAGAAAAGCCACTGAAAACAGCACGAATGGCTTGAAACAACTGCTGGAGCACATAACAGCGAGTGGAGAATAAAGGTGCGCTTGCACGATGACTGCATTTAAATAAAGAAGTGTTTACACGGCCAAGAATTATGCACAAACTAAATTCTAATGCTAATTACGCTTTTAAGTAAACTTTGGAATGGCTTACCATAATCTAGCAAAATAGCTTGGCCAACCTTTAACAAAAATTATTAGTTTTAGTCACAGTGCACTGTTCCTGTCATTTTGATACATGCCATGTTAACCTACATATTGTTTGCAGATTTCATCGTTCGATAGATCGACCTTAGCATTGCAATTCCCTTGTACTATGCTTATTTCCCCTTTCGGCATGGGCGTAAAGGTTTCTTCTTCTTTACAAGTTGCCATCGGTGCATAAACCTCAACAATGTTTATTTTATCCGGTTTGGTATTTAAACTGAGTGTCATGATTTACTTACTAGTTTGAAGCTGGTTACCTGTTTATTCCATTCATCTGATAAAAGTATTTCTACACTTGCTTTAACTCTGTGTCGTGACCAGAGAAGTATATTGTACTGTTAGTTGTAGTATTAAAGAATTGTTGTCGCTTCCAGTGGGATTTACGGACTCCAAGCAATGTTAAGACTGTAGATTCATTATTTATTATTTGAGTTTGCTTGTGTTACGGCCTAAATCGAGTTTTACGATACCTCGCCGGCACATACAAATATTACTTAAAAACTAAACGGCCAGCGCGGACGATATTTAACATAATCGGGACAATGACTCACCTAGGGCTGCTGCCCAGCCCGCAACGAGCTATGCCGACTAGACATCACTGGAGCGAGGGAGGGTCATATACGAGATTACCTAAGGCAACGGAAAAAGGGGCGGTGAACATTGATAAAATTAGACAGGGCACCACCAGGTTTCATCGATCTAAATTAAAATGCAACGATCGACCCAGAGTAAAACCGGTAAATCAAAAACGCCTACCTTCTAACTTATCACCTTGGCGAAATCCAAAGCTCAACGGGAATGGAAAACAGATTTGCACCTCTTCATGACCCTGCAGCGGCAAGCGTCGCCAACTTACCTGTAACGCCTAAACACTCAGGCTTTGCCGTACATTTATCTTTACACAATAACTTGAAAGTCGGCATGCACAGACTTGTCAGAAATCATAAGGCCTCGTGCAAAATAGCGTTCTATTAGTCTCACACATGTAAATCAGTAATACACAGTCGTGTATGGACTAAACTATATAGCCCAGCTAGGAGATGCTTAAACTCTTATTATAACTAAACAAACACATGAGATTAGTTTAAAGCGGCCTCAGCGACGCTTGTAATGTTTTTACAAATAACGCACCAATTATGCGCGAACAACTGAATAAATTTAGTTTTACAAGAGGCCTTGGTAGGCAGTTATAAATCAGCAAATTATCATATAAATTAGACCTAAACAGTTGAATAAATTTAATTATTAATGGCCTCGACCAAGCTACACTGCGTTAGCAAGTAAATATATATAAATTAGGCCTAAGCAGTTGAACGAATTTGATTATTAATGCTAATTACACACGCTACGTGAATGGGTCTGCCCAGCGATGGCGTCACGACGGCTATCGGACTCACCAAATGCAACGAACGTACTGCGGGAGCGTGGGAGTCGAGCAGCACCTGAGAGTAATCCAACAACGTGTCAAGGTCTGAATTACGTCCCCTTCGGGACAATCAAAACGGACGAGACCAAAGGCTTGTACAGCTCTGCAACATGAATCCCGGCTACGGGTAAAAGGCCTCTTCACGGCCCCACAAAATAATGCAAAAGTGCCGGTAATACGCACACACAGGGCGCCCAAGCTCGCTCCCCAAGAAAACCACACCACGTCTCGCTTTAGCGGTTCGTCGAGAAGTCCCACAATTAACAAACAGCGGAACAAAGCGGTATCAGTGTAAACACAAGCCGCCGTGCCTTCGGGCACGGCGGCTACCAAGCACCAACGCTCAAATAAACGCTCCTGACCACAGCCGGTGACTGACTAAAATCCCTAAACAGACGCCACGCCGAGTTTCGCGCAAAACGAGCATTATCGCGCCAAAAGTTGTAGCCAATCCAATCGCAGTTTACCCCGCATGACAACGGCGAGGCAAGCCGCCGATAAGAGAGAGAGCGACAAAAGCTTAAATTATTCAATAAAGATACCTCGCTTGCTTCCATTGACTATGTTTTGAAATTGAGCGGGACGAAACAAAATGCAGTTGCAACAAAAACGACTAGAGCCCAGAGCGATGCGGAGTTGCGTGCGTATCAACTTTAGGATTTTAGATGCAAATAGGTGAAGTACTATACGAGAAAATATGACGGAAAAGGAGCCTATTTACAAGCAAACTCGTCATTTTTGTACCAAAACTACTCCAACAGGTGGCATATCGGTAAAATATAAAAATGGCCTGACACCTGGTTGTTATAAGCCACATACATTCCATGTACCGACTCTTGTATTTGTTCGGAACGATTTTCTGTGTCTAGCAATGTGGTGATAATTACCACGAGTGAGAAAATTGTATTACATTCGCATACACTTTGCACTAAGCTAGTATTTGTAATACATATGTTGTGTAAATAGTCTTGGGATTAATCAAACGAACTGTATTTCGTCTTGCCTTTGCAACCGCAGTGATGAGACCAACTAGATTTACTCGGTTTGTGCCCTCGCTTAAAATTCCGAAGTTGAACCGTCCATCTATGACTACGCAACTAGCGCTAAGCCTAAAACTGCTGCGTTTTGGTCGGTGTTTGAGGAGAAAGAAACAACTTCCTTGTGAGGGACAGCCATCATCTGGAGAATTGTCGCTATAGTAGATTTTGGTCCATCTCTGGTATCTTGCGAGCATTCCCCTAGCCGACACCTGGGGAGACGCCTAATAGGGGATCTACAACTCCATACGATTTATTCAATACCAGATAGTGTCACAATGACAAACAACAGAACGAAATTGGGAAAGGCTGAGGCAGAAAATTTTTGCAGAATGCAATCATCATCATCATCAGTCCTGCAGATCCTCGAGAGACCATAGGGCGTCCTAAGACGTTTCAAGACTGTCTGTTAATTTTCATAAGGTAGTCAGTCTTACACTAACCAGAAGGCAATAGAGTGAACTAAAATTTCATACCTGTTGAGGATATTTTTACATCGTTTCAGTTTAGGAGTTTCACTTGGCAATGGCACCATTTTAGGATCTTGGGTGATCGTCTTTAGAGCTACCGTTATTCTAAGTAAACTGGTAGGTGTTTGTTTATAATTGCAGCAATTTTTTATAACGTCGACACAGAAACCAAAGGCGACAGGTGTGCTTCGTCCGATCTTCAAATTTCGATCCGGATCATTAATTCCACTGCCAAATTAGTTGCAGGCCGTTGAAACATTTTCCGAGTTTCCCGATCCCAGGCCAAGAATGCAATAAGCTGCCGTTGTGTGGGCGCCGATAGTTCCCGTTTCATAACAAAGCGTCAACTCAGTGCAGCTAAAGCGATCACTGGAAGCCAAGCATCGGATTTAAAATAGCTGAAACTAAACGCAACTAGGTCGATGCAGACGTAACGCCGGGTTCAGGGAACTCAAACAGGTTGAGGAAACTGCTCCAGTTCGAGCCCCACAATTTGCGTTCTCCAAGTAATTATCCTGCGAGCGCCCGACGTGTCCCCACTGCAAAACGTGGCGTTTTCAGCTTTTTGCAGGAAAGAAACGTTTGAACTTTCACGAGAAATGCGAGAGAAGCTGCGCTTCGGCTCGCGTGGCCCTAATTTATGTGCCTTACATTCCGTCGTTTTTGTTTCCTCGCTTATCCCGCCTCTGAATAGAATACACTTGGAAGAACTTGAAAAATGATGCGAGATCTTGTTACAAAACTTTTTTCAACAATATTTCCCGCTAAAGCCCATGGGATTGCAAAGCCACTCCGGGATAAAGCGAGGATTCTGTGGAGGGTTTTCGCAAAACTTTCTAAAGCTTCGCCTACTCATTAAATTAACTATGCAACGATGACTAGTTTCAATTTAGTTCAAATGAGATGCTTTACAGAAGCAGCTGGATACGTGATATGGTTTTAATTGGCAGGCTCTTCTAAACGTTGAGGATACTTCAAATCTTACTAAGCTTAAGAGAAAACAGAGCGCTCGAATATTTCGGTACGGGTAGTTCCAGCTTTGCGTATTCCCTGCGTTTATTTTATCAAAGTATCTTGGAGTTATTTTAAACGTCCCAATAGATTGTACTGTACTCATGCGTTTTCAAATTCCGGAACGCTGTTAGTTGCCACGCTGGTGCTGTTAAGAGTGGTTACATTTTTTGTATTTGAGTTCTCACTTTATGAAAAAGGGTTCGAAAACTGCTGTTCCAATACTATCTTCGTATGTGAAGGCATACTCTCCCAGTATCGTTCTCCTGATTGATGACTTTTTACGGCTTTGAGTATACAAACCCCAAATTTTTATTACAATGTTTCTTCATTCCTTAAGAAGGATACCGCTGTAATAGTTTTGGCCATCTTCGTCTATTCATTTCTGGGCACGACCATACCATATTAAACTTTCGCATTTTATCTTGCTGTATATTGTTGTATATGCGTCCATTTTTTGTCAAATTACTAAATTAAAAATATGTAAAAGGCTTTACTCAGAACTGGCCTCGCAAGTGAACGTTGTGTCAATAAACAATTTTAAAAATCAATAGAAACTTGGAGTGAAAATATCGTAACGTTCTTAATATTACTACAAGAATAAAAGGAAACACTTGCTAATGCGATTTACATCAATTTTCAAATAAAAAGAAAATTTCCGGTGGTGGGATTCGCACCACCGCTCCCGGACATGCGACTTCAGTTCCAAGCGTGTCTCCCACTAAGCTATGCAAGATCTCTCGGATGTGTGCGATGCGTCAAGTGTAAATCCTAAGCTATGTGCATATTATACTTATATTTACTTCTAAATTACAGCAACAATAACAAAAAATTTTTTTAGGTTGCTCACACTGTATATTTTGGGTTCAAATATGCCCTCTGTTAGCTTCTTTAATTGCTCACTTAAGTTTCCCTAACTATATTCAAACATTGTAACGTTACAAGACTATATTTAAGAGCTTTCCAGGTAATTGCAGAGAAGATAACGTGCGGTTCTTTAAATGATGTAATCTCCGAATAACATGAGCGCCAACAAGTTTTTAATTACAACAAATATACCCAGATAAATGAAGAACCTATAAACCTATAAACACAACATCTGAAATATGAAAGGTAGGGGCAACGAACTTAAACGCGTTTCGTACTCAAAAGGTGCGCCCCAATTTACGATTATCATAGCAGTAATTAGTACGCTACATGTACACAAATAAATATAGAACCAATGAAAGGTGCCGTTTCTTAGTAGACACAGTTGCAGTTTGTTTTATCTAGTTTGTGGTACAAAAATCATTAAACACTGTTTATAAGCTTACACTACTTATCTGAGGGTGTTTACGCTTGTGTCTGAGGTGATAATCTAAGGCCCCAAACGGGCTCGAAGAAGCGGTTTTAAGATGTAAACTGAACATCCCTTAAACAGCTTACAGCAGCGGTTGCAGGCAGCCACCGCCAGCCAACGTCATTCACGAACACCTCCGGGAAGATGCTCCATATGAAAACCATGCCTTGCTGATGCTGTTTTTATTGCCAAAATTCTTAAATCCTCAGGTGACGGTTGTAGTGGCAACCTCTAGCAAGCAACGAGGGTCGTTGGTAATCTTTTCCCATGAAATTAAAGTATTTACGTAATGCTGAAACTCCAAACAGGAGTCAGCTTTTTAAATTAACGTTATTGCAATTTGAACACGAAGAAATTACACTTGTCCTGTATAATTACAGGCAAAGCCAATATTACAACGAAGTTCTGTGTTGATGATCCGTCCTAAGACCTGGATGAAAATCGCAAAAATGTGTCCAATTCTCATACCTACAGTCCAGCAAAGCTTCCTCACATAATAATTCACGAATTCCTAAGTAACGAGATAAACTTGAAACAAAAAAATCACAGAATTAAGCCGCAGAGGGACGCTACCTTTTTTAGCCAAACAATCGACAACATATACTTTGTTATCTGAAAGCTGTTTTGGCAGTCGGTAAAACAAATTCCATCTCAAAAACTGCGTTTATACAGCGATCGTGCTTCAATGAAGGAGCTTTTACACGACTATGTTTTATACACCAAATAATTCTCAAGTAAATTTTAGCACGTAACACCTTTTTCTTCAAAAACCGCAGCTATATGCCAAACATTACTTTCATTTACGTAACGGTGCTGCTTGAGTTAAAGTAAAAATGGGAAGAATTTTATATTTGAAGGAGCTCACCCTGAACATATCTTACCGAGATTTTATCGGTTTTATTCCAGATGGCATATAAGCTGCATGGAAATATCGGCTTCCTCCACCAAATAGTTTTTGCTTTATATCGACAACAGACAGACAGGCCGAATTGAGAAAACATATTTTTCGTCAACAGACCTTAAAACGTAAAGATCTAAGAAAATTGAGAAAGGTGATTCTTTAGCGATTACAATACCTCCGTCGTCTTTTAGTCGAGGAAAGTAGAAATATAATGTAAACGTGATATAATCTGTTACTGTGCGTCAGAAGTACATTTGAGTTCATTTACTGATTTTCCATGTACCTGATCTATACATAAGAGTTCCATCTATCACTATTTTAGAAATGGTCTGCCTAGCTGACTTCGTTATATTGTTTGTTAGGATAGTTTAAAAATTGAACGCCACATTAGATTTGGCGCACAAAAAAGAAAACAATAAGAAGTTGGTACTGCTTTGGTTTGGTTGATCCCAGATGCTAAGATAAACGTGGTTCAAGTTTAGTTCAGTTTAAGTGATTAATCAACAAACGTTACTCTCGTCATCTACCAGTCGCCACCTTGCCGCTGTAGAAAATTTACGACAATTGTCGGATCTAGCTTCCACAAAATGCAGGTTATTAAGTTTTCTATTTCGAATTCTAGTTTTGAAGTACTGAAAACGTTTCGATGCTTAACATGGTGGAGAGCGATTCAATGCGTTAGGCCAACACACGGGGACTGCAAACTTTTTAGGTTTTGGCATTTAACCGCTGATCGGACTGTACACAGCTAAGTCGGACTTATGTTTATTATTTTATATTGCATATGTTATTTACCGTTATTTTTAAGTATATTATGATGTGTTAGAATACGTTTGATTTGTTGTACGCCTAAATTACCGCCCAATTTCGTGTTTGTTGTAAAATAAGTTTTAGGGCATATCCCAAGGTCTTAATGCACCTTGCACCATCGTATCTATATTGTCCTTGTGGAATTCTGCTGCAGTGCGTCGGCTTGCCCGCTGAAACGTAATATTATAAATGCTATATGTTATGTTTTCCAGTTCGTGAAATATCGTGCATTATCTTCATTTGTAAAGTGCAGTGCAGTTTCGTGTGTTTTACAGCAAAGCCAGTATTTTGAGGATAAAAAATATGGTGAGGTTCCGTCAAGTCCGAAATGAAGTAGTACAAATACAAGAGCTGAAGATCGTACACCTTTTCCACTGCCAGAAAATCTCCTGTGGTAGGACCTGTCAGTCCATCACAAGCATTCAAAACGCTACAGTAGCGCACTGAACAATAGCAAAAGCATTTTTTCCAGTTCACACAGAAAAGTTACAACATTATGAGTGTCGCCTTCTTATTATCTTGGTGAAGTAGTCCATGCGATTTTGGAATTTCAGTGGTTTTGTTCAGTTGGTTCGGCTGGTTTGAGTTCAACAATAAAATTGCCCTTACCTAATACTTTTTGTATATGACCTTAAACTAGAACTAACTAAAATAAATATTATGCAGATTCTAATACGATCTGTAGAAATCCTATTTCCGCTTCCGACAGTGCTTCCGCTCTACAATAAAACGCTTATTAATTTAAAGCACCGGATGAAATTTAATAGTTTTGAGGTGCTGGTGCAGTAACTAAAGACTTCTCTCTTTACTTCAACTATTCAAAGCATGCTATTTCTGTGGCAATTTCCTTAAAATAATAGAGTTCAGTTTTGAAAATTCTCAGTATTATTGTTGTAATGTAGTGCTTTGTACTTACATAAATATGTTAATTTATAATAATATACTTTATTATAAGAGCTAAAAGGAAACATCTTTGATACTGGACAAATATTGGGAGTTATAAAAAAACACTTCCTTTCGTTGTCATTGTCAATAAGTTCTGAAGATTTTCGAATCTTGTTGGCATGGTAACAAAACGTGCATTGTTCCTATGTAATGTAAATACAGACAAATATCAATCTACAACAGAGCATATACGTACTGCCACAGTCTTAGAAGTTGAGTTCTGTAGAAATGTAAAGCATTTCGGAGAACATCTACGTTGAAAAGTGAAAAATTTACATTGTAGAGGTAAATGTCAATATATTCCTTTTAAGTCGACGCGTTTATATTCTCTTTAAAAACTTACTTGCTGAACATTAAATTAAGGCAAAACTGCTTCAAACTGTTTTTTTGCTGTAAAGAAATGTGAATAACACTACTCGCAAAAATAGTTTTTTTGTTCTTTTTTGCAAAAACAAAGAGTCATTTAGCAGAATGAGCCAATCATTTTAGCCACCATATCTTTATTTACGAAGACATTAGATTAAAAGATTGGTATTAAGTAAGAAATGCAAACAGTTTATTTCCAAATCGAACTTAGAATACTTATGAAATATGTACAAACTTTATTAGGTAGAGTTTCAATTTTCTATTGCCAATATCAAGTAAAGGGTAGCATTAAAGAATATGTCCCATAACAACGTCGAAACTTTTATTATTTAAAGCAACTAAAGTTACCGGAGTGGTTCTTGACCATAAAGAGGCACTTAATTGTTTTGCTAATTAGTACAGGCAACGACGAGTCGATCAATTAGGGCACCAGATTCAGTAACTTCCCAAATCGAACTTCGCAGAACTTCATGAAGCAACCGAGCTACGACCGAACAGGCTAAAAGCAAGAATGAACGAAATAATAGTTTGTTTATTTACAATGATCTCTAAATGACATCCAAAAGTAATATAAGCTTAACATACTTGCGAAACAAATAACATCAGCACTATGTCAAATTTACAGATACTCCAACGTGCACAGTTAAACTAAACGGAGTACGCATGAATCAGTTAAAATTTACACTGCGTCCTCAAATGCAAAACGTAAAAAATATTTACACAAAGGAAAATTAGTATGTCAAAGTAAGTGTACAAACAGCACACGAAACACTGTTTAAGAAATTGATATGATATCGTATTCGAAGTTCTAAGTCAAGTATTGCGATTAACGTTTCGACAGAACTATCGATTAATTCTTTCTACATATAACATTTTAATAGGAAATTAACGAATGCAATGGTTTCGCATAAAAGTTCATAACTTTACGTTTAAGCTCAAACGTTAACCTTCGCTATAATCGCCGAATAATTCAAATAAATAGAAGCTATAAAATTTGCTCTGTGTGCTGCTGCTATTATAATTGGTAGTATTACATAGAATTGAAAGATTTGTGCAGTGCGAAATAAGATAATCATCAACAGCAGGCCACGAACGGCAAATTCCAAGGCGTAGAGTAGAATCAAAGGGTTATTGGGCATCGTGAATCGACGAAAACAGGCATAAAGAAAAGGACAACTTCGGAGCGAAAAATATATCGGAATACTTTGGTGGTTTTGGAAATCTAGTGCAAGATTGGGACTGACTCTGTGGTGATGGCTCTATCAAAAGCAACATTTGCCTCAGAAAAACACTCAAATGAAATTCCTGTTCAAGAAGATAACTTCCACCCCCATTTGGTGTCGAAAGCATATAAAATTCTTAGCCCAACGCCTACTATACTATATAAGCATCTCGGAGCGCGTGCGAGCGCTTGAGATGTCCATGTCGGTAGCAAAGGCGGCGATAAATCCCCGCCGACGAATTTCGAATTGTAACAAATGGCGACCAAAGTTAAAATTTGGTATTATGTTTCTAGGTTTTCTAATAAAAAAAAGTTTTTTGCCTACTTTTACCTTCTCCAACTTCTTGACTTGGTATCCGATATCGGACGTTGGTGTAAAGGTCAAAGCAATATTTTTATTCGTTCTTAGTGGTGCGCACGGCTTATAAATCTTATTTTCGTGGAAAGTGAGTTTCCTAAGATGGGTTCTTCTTAGAAAATGTATATTAACGAGTACAGTAAGTTGATTGTATGGGTTACATTAGACTACATGGTAAACGTTGGTTCTGGAGACATTAGATGTGACACCAATCGCGTCTTTTAATGGACTTAATTCTGCCAAATTAATGAATTACTTATTGGTAGTGCTGTCTTGTACCAACCAGAAGAAAGGTATAATTTTACAAAAGGAAAAAATACAAAACGTGGAATATGGTGTATTTTCAGGAAACTAAACAGTTATTACGGATGTTGAGATAATTGAAGAAAGAGAATTAGAAATAGATCAGAAGCTGTAGATACACAATAACGTAAAGAGAAAGTACATCAAGAAACCGAAAAATGAGAAAAACAGACTAAAAATGTCAGGATAACCTGGAGCTAAAACCAAATGGAGTAGAAGAGTTATTACAAACCTGGAAGAAATGTGAAGCGTTTTTAAAGAAACTGCAAAAGACACAGCAGAGGAGATATGTGGTGATGAAGAAACTAATGAAAACTATAAAAAACAAGATGGTAAAATTAACAAGCAAGAGAAGCTGTAAATAAGAAAAAAGTTAGCTCGCAAAATGTTAACAGAACCAAAAATGAGCAAAATAAGTAAAAAAACAAAACAAAAAAGTAGCACAATTTGGAGAAGAAATTGAAAAAAATCGTTCCTTAAACACCAGAAGATCTAAAGGAGGATTAGAGGTAAAGGAAGTATAATCAATAGATTTATCAAAAATCGAAATGAACAGTCAAAAACGTCAGAAGAGACGTTAAAATCCGGGGAAAAATGTTACAGCGAGACATTTAGTAATATAAATAGGGAATGGAATGCTGAGCCAAAAAGTATAGCACTTGAAGAAAAACTAGAATAAAAATTAAATAATTACTATAATATGCTATAAAGGTGTTACGACATTAAAAACCAGTAAAGCTATTCGAGAAGATAATATCGAGACAGAAGCAATAAAGGGGGGGGGGGTAAGGTCGTAACATGGCGAAAATTTGTTGAATAGCATAGAACGAAGAACCAATTTCCAAAAAATTTACAGAAAAATGCTATAGTTCCAATTTATAAGAAAAACATTGAAAAGTCCAATTGCGATAATTACAAGTCTATTTGCTTAGTTATAATCTGATTCAAAATTTCAAACAGTAATAGAGAATAAATATTAAGCGCTGAAGTGGAAGGAAAAATGAAAGACGAGCGAACAGTTTGGCGATCCTGTTAACAAGTGATAATATCAGGATATTAAATAATTTAACAGATAGTGCGATGACAACAGATAAACAGCTGAACATAATGTTTATATATCTCAGCGCAGTCTTTTCCAACATAGACAACTAAATAAGTACTATGAAACTGCTTAAAAGAAATGCAAGCAGCAGGAAAATTACTAAAAGTTATCAAAAGTGTATATCAAAATGTCTATGGCACAGTACAAGCAAATGAAAAAGGTCAAGATTTTTTCGAATTGCTTAAGTCCACTATTATTCGTCATAGTGATGGACTGGTTACTAAAAAATACTAATACGAAAACACCTAAAACTATGGTTAAATTGAAAGACTTAAATCCAGTAAAAGTATACAATCTCTTATATGCAGATTAAAGTTCTGATGGCTAAGATACATAGCAAAGCCCATGTTTAAGTCTGTTAAAACATTAGTTAACATTTTGTTTTAAAACTATAGTTATTTCAAAATGTTGTGATAAGTCGTTCGGCCAGCCAACCATAAATAATGTGCGGCCATAACGGTTCGGTATTTTTAGTCAGTTCGACACCTCTAGGTTGTGGTTGCACAACACTATTCAAGGATCTCGAGTACCTGATTAAGGTGCTTCTGACGACGAAGAAGCAGTACTACATTGGTCATGAAGCCGTTCTTAGATAAACAAGCACTATTACCAAGCTACGAGTAGTATTCGATGCATTCAGTAAAACTTCAAATAGCACAACTTTAATTAACAGGTGCACGTGTGGACCCACAACTTCAACAAGGACTCTGGGATATATTCCCATTATAAAAAATAGAAAAATAAAAAGTGATGACAGTCACAGATAGCCGTCTAAATCATACTAAAGGATTTCGGCTCAGCCTGAAAATACCTCAGAGTCAAATAATTATCCCTAGTACCCAGAACCTACAAACTTGAGTTCATGACTCATTCCAATCAGAGACCCAGAGTCCATGCACCATCCCAAGATCTAACAATCAGTAGTGGATATGTTGTGGAGCCGATTTTCGTTAGCAAAATAAAATATCAACCTCGTTTGCAAGTGGTCCAACAAAGGTTAAAAATCACTACTGTGTATTTTTACACCATTCGTTTACACATATCTTGCTTGTGAGTTTTCTTTTAAATTATGTCACATAAAATTTCTAAATAGGCCAATTTATTTTCGTTCCTGTCTAATTAATCAGGTTATTTCAAAATTCTGGCTTATGAGCTTCGCAGAAGGGGCTGTGAAAACCGAAGTAAATAAATTTCAAATCCCCGTTACCTTGCAAGGGGCATTGAAAGAGCGCTGGCTTTATGCTTGAAACATATTAAGTAATGGACAACTATTCAGCATGTTGAACAACTGTTTCGCTTAGTTGAAGATCGAAACACCGCAATCGCTGAAGTCACAGATGACAACGTTGAGAAGGCTCGAACTGAACAAGAAGGAAGGCGTCTTTATCGGATATTTGCAGCTTATTTAGAAGACAGGTTTGTTTAGACGACAATAAAGAAGGAATAAACTAATGTCGCGTCAATTTAATTGAAAACCTTCTAAATTCTTATATTACAGCTTTCTTTGTGAGTATATTTAATGGAAAGTGAGTGAAACACACACTGAGCAATCTTCCTAGACTGCAGTTTACCAAAACTAATCTACTGATATAAGAAAAATTACTTGCTTACACTTTGCCAACTTTCAAACTTCTAAATTTAAATTGGGTGTCCTTGGCGAACCTCAGTTTAGCCAGCCCCATTAAGGAGCAGTTTCGCATAAGATTTATGATCAAAGATAATCGACCTTTCCGCCATCTGCGCCAAAACATGCAAAATGTGGGTAAATAGGGCACAACCTCGCCTGTCTAAGCACAAGCCCAACCTCTACACCGAATTCCTCGATATCCGCCTCGCCAAGCGCACCATTCAGCAATAAAAACGGACCCACCCTAAATTACTCGGAAATCAATACCCCGAAGATGGCCTAGGTTAGGATACTTCGAAGTTCAAGGGCGTCCAGGTGGCTGAAAGCTGAAAGCCCGCGACAACTGGCGCCGCATTGCGGTAGGCAAGCGGACCGCCAAAGCTCGATCGAGCGCAGTTTGCAGAAACCCATAAATTTGGAGATCAAACTGTGAAAAATGGATTTGAGCTAAAAAACGGCGTTATACGTAATCGGGGCACTTTTTTAGGGGTGAATCTTTATAGTAAGTAGAAAAAAGCTGCTAAGAAGGCAGCTGCGCTCGGCTTTTCGTTTCGAGGTGCGCTTTGTAGATGGCTCTGCGACAGAGTATCGATTTTGAGATTAAATTATTCTTATCGCGCAGAAAGCTATATAAATTTTTGATCATTTACGATTTTCTAAAAAACTAGCTTTTATCAGAGCTGTACTGCATTTTTCACGAACTTTGGAACTACTGCCACACTTGCATCAAAACCGTGGAATATAATAACGTATAAGTAGTATTACTACGAACCGCGATGTACCGGGTGGCTATAAATATCTGATATCACATTACCTTTGGAATCAACACCACTTTATTAAAGTGATGAATCCAACTAAACTAAATGTCATTAATGTCATCACAACTAAAATTCCTATCTGTCAAAAATTATTACAGATTGCAATAAGTATTGAAGTTAAAACAGGATTTTTATAATCGAGTCGAAGGCTAAACTGCAGAATCTGGGGCACATTCCCCTCCTCTTATTTGCATTTTATTACATTTCATACCAATACTTATTATAATTGAAATGTGTATAATGCTAACCAACATTTATAAGTAGCTAATTCCATGGCTACCGTAATCTCAGATGTTCATGGCCACCCGGTATAAAGATATGAAAGAAAATAACGGAAAGCCTGTGCTGCTCGGGATTAAAACTCATTGCAAATATCGATAAGCGTAAATGAAATAACGATAAGAGATCCGAAACTTACATACAGATACATAGAATATAAGAGGATTGGGGCATAAATTACAAGAACTACAAAGCAACTAGAAAACACGAAAGTACACTCTACTATTAGGGTTGCCCTTTCGTATACACCAAAACCGGACATATTTCGTTTTCGTATTCAGAAAATAATAATAATCTACACATACTAATCGAACTCCGTATCCCGAATCCGGGGAAAGTTGAGCATTGTACAGCCAGATGCCAGCGCATAAAGCAACAGAATCTACACCGCAAGGTAAAATGAGGTTACAGATTATACATATACATATACATACTAATCGAAGAAAATTTATTTAACTATGTAATAATGAAGCATAATCATCTTCGTTTCTCTTGATGTTTTAATTTATAGAATTACTACAAACTAAATGCCAATTCTTAATAATTACCTAAAACTCCGAAGTCAAAACAGTAAAACCTAATGACTATGTTGTTACATAAGCACACTGCATTGCCGATGCAGTAAGCAGGTCAGCTGTACTAAAACCGCCTACATAAAGGCCTCAGCTCTATCACGTCACGAGGTCGTGACGTCAGCTATAGAATGAGTACAGATCGTAACTACATATGTTTGTTGCAATGTTCACTAAATTATAATTGTTCAGTTTTTTGATACAGAAGTCACTGCGTGCCTTCATTAGTGTTTAGTGGTGTGCGTGTGAGTAATTTACCATCAGTACTGCACAAATAAACATATAAATAACTGTTACAGCTGGTTGTGAAATAAATGCATTATAAGCAAGGTATGCGAGCTACTTTTCCGTAATTTTTCTTCAAGGAAATATTATACGGGCTATAACGGAGATGATTTTGAAATGTCCTACAGAGGAGGCTTCGAGTCGTAATAATTTTGTTTAAATAAAACATGTTTTAAGCAGGAGGCTTATTTAGTTAATTTGTTTGAATGCCGTTATCATAACGAATAAAGAATAGCCATTTAGCCATTTAATACTAAATAATCTCTGGGCTGACGTTACGCGGCGCCGGAGAGTTGCGGCCTTATTTTTTAGGCGGCATTGGCAGTAGACACATACTGTTTAAACGTAGAAAATACAAAGTGGCATAACACTAGACTAGACAGTGGTCTCAAATACCGGACTGTCCGGGCGAAAACCGGACGGGTGGTAGCCCTATCTACTAAACGAGATTTGTCCTGCAAGTATCTAAATATCTCCCCAACTAGTTCTGCAATTTTAGTAAAACTTGACGAGATCCTAATCCGCAAATTTATCAAGCTGCGTCGCCCTGGAGCTATTCGGTCGACTGCAATATGCAGTGACGTGACATATTAAAACTGGGTTCTTCAGAAGTCTTTAGAATCATCAAATGTGAAGCAATGGGTTGGACCACAATTTTTCCAAAACGTTAGACGTTTTTGGGCAGGCGATGAATCATGGGTCTACTGTTATGACCTTGAGGCAAAAGTGCAGTTTTCGCAAGGGAAACACCGAAAAAAGCAGGCCAAAGAAAGCGCATGCAATGCATCACCATACGAAATTTGGGTTAATATTTGAGAACAAAATGTAACGCCTCATTTAGAACTTGTAACTGCTGTAACCTACTTTAATTTAAACGCACTTCCCTCTCAATATTATTAGCTCGAACTGCAATATGTGTGTCGCACCCCAAAATGGAAATTTACGCTGAGATATTGAACTTGAGGTAAGATATAAATGCAGAAATTGTATGACATTCATTTCCATACAGTTTTAAAATCCGTTGTGTTCATTTCGATGTGAGTTAGCGTAAACTACAATTGCTCACATACGTTATACCAACTCTAGCCACCTTAAACATACCCTTAACAAGTTTCCAACCCTTCAGCCACTACCAAACACATTAACCTGCCTTTGTCAAGGAGTAAAGCACGTTCTCTGAATTACTTCCTAAAAGTATAATATTGAAACACAAAATAGGAGCTATGTGAAAACAAGTTTCACTGATTTTTTACGATAAACGTGTTGTCCACTATGCGTATTCTCCATAACGAATACTACCAGAAAATTTTATGGAAACTGACAGTTGTAGTGGGGTGCAAGAGACCTCATCTCTGAAAGAGCATATCCTCCAACACCTTATTGCTTAAGTAGGCTAGCTCCCGTACAGCCCTGACACGGCTTCTTGCGATTTCTGGCTGTGCGAAGAATTAAACGAGATTTAAGGATGTCTAGCTGCTCAAAGAGAACGTAACGTAGCAGCGAAAGTCTATTCCAAAAAGTGAGAATGAGACTGGCTTCAACAACTGGAAGGGGCACTGGAATGAATCTGTTGTTTTAGAGTAGCTATTTCTTTTTTAACTAACAGGACAGATCTGCCTGCAGAGGATTTCATGTTGTTATTTCAGCTCAAGTTGTAATATTTCGCCTTTATTAAAGTTGCTTGCTTTAATTTATTTTATGCCTCGGATTTACTCTAGTCGAAGAATGGTACCTTTCAGTTCAAACATGGGATAGATCAATTATAACACCATTGTTGACAACAATAGCTGCCGCAAATACTTCGGATTAAAAGTGCGGTTCTGCACGTTACCTGTGTGTAGCGGCTTGCTTACACACGGCCGGGAAGACGGTGGACGGGCCCGGCTTCTGGCGGAGAAATTTGCCTGTGGCCGAGGCTCGAATTTCGGTGCAGCGGTGACCTCGGAGTTCCCTCGTTGAAACGGCGGAGCACTGGAACTGGGATGCCTTCAGGTATGGGCTTCCGGGATGCAGGAAGCTGCTTTAGCAGGTGAGCACCTTATCTCGAGATCTCCCGGTATCGGTTACTGGTAGACGACTGCAAGGGTAGAAAATCTCGGAGCGCTTCAACGCCAACAAAATTTAAGTTTGTTGAAACGCGGCTTTCGGAAATATAATTGAAATTTACGCACATAAGTTAGCTTACAAGTACCGCGATTTTGGCTTGTAATTAATGGCGATCTGGTCATGCAGGATGCAGGAAAAACTAATTTACAGAGGCCGCGGTCTCAGCTTGCAATTAATAACGGACGGGTTCAGGAAAGTGCGCTAGGTTGCTGGAACGTCCTCACGCGCTGACAGTTATACGCTGCCGGCTCCTCAAGGGCGCTAATAAAACGAATTTACATTACTTAGACAGTCAACTCTGCCAGAGTAAAGCAAAGTCGTTCAAAGTGAGGCAGGAGAGGGTTTCGGTCGGGATCTCGGATGATAATCTCCTCGGGAGCTGCCACATGCTTCTTTTATACACGGGCTCCCTACTCCTTCGGTGAGGCAAACACTCTTGCGTATCATTTCAGCGGTCTGCGCATCGGCTGCCGACTTCGGTTATCGCCTTTTGACGCGGCGTCGAGATGCAATGGCTTGATAAGGCGACGAATTAAATTCTGAATACTTTTTAAGTATTTTTCGAATTTAAATTCATGAGCGAAACGTTACAAAGTTGGTCTTAATAGGCAGACGCTTTAACGACATGAAATAAATCTAATTGAATATTGCAGCTGAACTGAGCACACGTCATTACGGCAAAACTTTTCGAGACTTATACCTTAGATGCCAACGGTGCTCCTAAAAGTCGGGAAAGATTACTTCGGAGGACGCCAGGAGTACTTAAGAATAAGTACGTAACATGCTCTGTATTTGATCGGTCTTGTTTCGTATTTATTCAACCTGCCTACCTGCAGAAAACAGGTCAAAAAAGGGACAAAACGTAGTAAAAAAAGGAAGAAGGCGGAAGGGTACATACATTTGAAATTAAGTCCAAAATCATGAGAAAAATGATCATTACATGGAAACATAGTAGACGATAGAATCTCGCATTGTCCAACATATACGAAACAGCAATCGTTAGATAAGAATAAAGCACTCTATTAAGAATATATAATAACATCGATAACAGCTTGTACAACCTTTAAAATATTACATGGGTGGGAGTCACCACTTTAGCTTGTTTATTCACCTACGATTAAATAAATAGAATACGAAGTAAATTAACAAAACTAATGGAATATATTAAAGGCATACACGTATAGGTAAATTGGTAGAAACTTCCATACTACCGCTAATTTTTGTTGATGAATTAAGAAAGGGCCAAATCCAAAGGGTTTTCTTTCATACAGTGCTGTCCTTGTCTGTTCCATAGTAATTTGGTACGCTGTAAGCTTCTTGGTTTCCAGATTTGTCAGACAACGAACAGCTACAAATGTCAACATTCATCGAGAGATGGATCTATCTTGCAAGCCTCCGGATGTTGAAATTTTTCGAGGCATCACAAATTCCGGGAATCGTTTGCAAAGCATTATCTTCTGTTGGCAATTAGTAGTTTGAAAGCATTTTTAATTTTAGATAATATGGAATGGCATCATGCCGAAAAAAATATTAAACTAGTATGCTTGTTGTTGCTACTAAAAAAAAATATGTGGGCTATGTACGTTATGGACACGATCTAGCCATACAGAGTACCAGGTATTTTCGCGTTGACTACTAACGTGATATGAAAGTCCTACTGGAATTCTGGCTGTACTTCCAACAGCACGAATGGTTTTTTACATGCTACATTTTACAAAAAAGTGTCATTCTGTAAAAGGCTTTTATCGGGATTTGTTTTAGTTTTAAAAACTTCGCCTAGAACGGGGATCGATCTCAAGACGATTGGCTCGTTAGTTCAACCTATAAAAACCTTCGACGTTACCCTTGTTATGTAATAAATTGATTAATTTACATATGATTACAATTTTGGGCAATTATTATTAAGCTGGTAGCTTTGAATTAAAATGTAAGTACTACGCACGCTGCCATTAAAATTTCAAATTGCTATAAATAACAATTCATGACATGATTACTTACTCTATAATGGTTTTGCCATCTAGCAAATTCTTATAATCTGATTTGTATATACTCGTAATTGAACGGACATTCAAATAGTTCTTTTGTAAGTTCCAAGTAAATACGATGGTATTTGTCTGTAATGATTTTCTTGATGTGGCTACAAAACATGTATACAAGAAACCATTTCTATTACAGTTCGTTGACTGTAAGTTGTAAAATTTTAACCTACCATTTAGATTAAAGATATAAAGGCGACATTCGGCTAACCTTATGGGTTGTAACGCAAAAGTTACAGAAACTTTTACGCCGCACTACATAAATTACAGTCGAGCATGCAACTGCGCCTTTAACTTTGTCATTAGGGTGCGTTTTAAAGATACGTTATGATAGTGTTATTTTTTGGGGTGGATTTATTTTAAGCACGTATTAAGCATTCGTTGAACTGATTCGCCGTAAAAGTTATTTTGTATAAAAGGACATTATTTGCTCGTTAATATTTTATTAGTACTCAGACATACCCTCATTGTTATCTAATGTATTAGTCGCTGCTTATGAATAATTGGTGACTTAATAATAGATTTGACAGGGTTAGGTCGAGCAGCGTGCGGTCATTTTCTACTGTAAAAACTACGAAGATAGTAAAGTACGAGTAGCTATTGCGATTAATTTACAGAATTCATATTTTAAATATATGTTTGCGCAGCTAAGTTGTATGCAAGGCATGAATTTTATATTTACAGGTACCTGCACAGTTAGTATTTTTGTGTGGCTACTCCTCTACATGTTCGAAAGTGTTAAGTAAATTTGTGATATTAAAGCTGTTATGCACGAGTTTAGATCACAGCGGGGCGTAAATGCAATAAAGACAGCCTTGGACTTTTCCGTGAAACGCCATCCCGCTAATTTAGCATTTTTATTGTGTGCCAACTGGTGTTTGAATATAGCAGGGAAGAGGGAGTCATCAATCCTTCCGCTCCCTTATGTATCGAATATCAAGTGACGCAATTGCGGGTTAATGACAGGATGACATCGTGGACATTTTTCTTTATCATGAATGCCACGATGTAAAATGTAACTATCGATCCTTTTGTTCTGTCAGTTTCTGTCACCCTGGAGTCGCAGACAAAGACATGAATTTTGTTATAAATTTGAACAAGAGCAATCAGCGCAAGCGTACAAAGGGGTTGAATCCGCATTTCAACTTAGAATCTTCTGGAAATTGATTGATATACTCCTTGCGGGACCCCACCAATCAAAAGTTGTCAAGCCAGTAGCGTGCTATTGGGCACCAAGAGCCAAGTAATCATCTGCTCTTCCATACTTTTCTTTGCGAGTCAAAATTAGACATAGCACAGTTTTCGAGTCCAATTATCAGAGACGCGTAAAACAATTGTGACTTGTCCCACGACTCGCGCAGCATATTAACTTATATTGTGCCATTTATTATTGCCCTTACTTTGTGTTTTTGAGGAAGCTGGCTGGTGTACGTTGGGGCTGAAAGAAATATTTTCCTAAATTAGTTACGCGAACAATTCGCGCCGGGGTGATAACCACAGTTTTACGTGGCAATTGTGGCCATGACTTCCATACCGAAAAACAGAGTCGTCGAGTCACACTTAGTGCGGATTTAGTAAGGAATTCCAGTGCGCCAAATTTGATTAAGGAAGTGCGTTTGTTGAAAACTGCCGATCCGTATAGCATGGATTCCGTTCTTCTCTTGAGGATTCTGACAGCGTTTCCCTGGTTGATGTAGCCCTTGTGCGTGCGGTTTTTCAATTCCAAATCTACTAGATTCTCGCCCAAGCCTCCCAGCAGAGAGTAGAGATTGCCGACAGCGACACGAAGTGTGACAGCCATGTTGCCTACGTACATCGAGTGAGAAGCCGCAAAAGTTCTAGAAACAATTAAGTTCTCAGCCGGGTTTACTGTGTAAAATTTTGTGGTTAATTCACTAAATAGTGGCGCTTTTAAGAACACCGTCTAATGCCGACAACGAGTCATAAAATGTAATCTTTAAAGCAATACGTAATCTAAGCTTAAATATTTGACGAGAGTAATTAATTTTTTAGCAGTATGTGAACCCCATATTACGTGATATAAATGTAGAGATAATATTTTCTTAACGTTTAGTGAAGTTTATTATATCTGCACATATTCAAATTCAATATAACTAGATTAAACTAGCCCTTGTTTTTCTTTGATGGCGTTTGCATGTGACCGCTAATGTTTTTATGTTATTTATTTGTTGTGTAAAGAATGTCAGTTACTGCAAGAGATTAGTTATAAGGTAAGTTGGTAGAGGCAGAAATCTGGGCTGTCGCACACAAACGCTGTCATCAAGCTCAAGGGATTGCCCTTATTTCGGACTTCAAGAGGTAATTTTTACAGAAATATTGGAGTTGTGGCGTCCAGATTCATTAACAGCTCATCAATTTAATTAAGGAGTATGGAATTGAACCACACCCTTTCCGATAAGCTAAGCTGGCAAAATTGTGTTATAGTATAGTATAGTGTTTCACCAATTTGATGTCTAGCAATTATCATATAAAAGCTGTCGCCTACTTTTGTATCACAATTACCGTTTACCGTGTAACAAAATCTGGATGTTGTGTCTTAATTTCCGTTTTATATGTAACACAACTTCCACGATTAGTTCATGTTTATTTTGGATATATGTTGGCTGAGATCCACTTTAAGGGCGTCTTTCCAGTTGGAGCATATGGTGGGTACCGGTGAAATTAGCCCGGGAAGGACCAAAGCTAGTAACTATCTCTGGGTCAGAGTGAGAGGCTGTAAATGAGATAGAAGTGAGAGCAGATTCTTACCGCCAAGTCGGTATAACGGCGGATAAATTTCTATGAAAAAAAGAAGGCATCCTCTGTTCTGATTAGATTGATTACTGAACGCTTCCTTACCCATCTTGCTAGCCTGGGGTTCTAAGGGTTTCCACAGTTCTTAATTATGACTACATTTATAATTAGCTTTCTGGCAGCCGAGAAGTGGATGGACATGAACAACAATCTGAAGGCGACCATGGATGGAAAAGTAGAGGGTTCTAAGAATCTCCGAGGTCTAAACAACGATCATCATAAGAAAACTACAAAATTATGGATAGGAATTAAGAAGATCGGAGTATTTGTAGCACATTCTCGACAGAACAACTGAAGAGCAACTGGAAATTATAAATCGAAATAAAATAAAACGAGTAAAATAGGAACGGATCGTTCTCAAATTAGGAAACATAATATTACGCAAAAGAGAGGAAAACTAGACTATTAGTGGAGTACGCTTTATACCATGAAAAGTTCATAAAAATCGTATTTAAAATATTAGATCTGCATCAGGTCGAGCAGTAACCACAACTTATTCAAGTATATATTCCGAAAACGTTTTATGGTGAATTTTATGGCCAGGTTAGAATCGCATTAGACAACCTAATAGCACAGCAAGCATCATATACACTGATTATAAAACATTCAATAGTTTTAAAATCACAGCCACAACTATAACTTAATTAAAATACTAAGCCGGGGCTGGCAGCTCAGTAGTAAGCATCCTGGCTAGGATACATCCTGATCGTAGTCGCGAGTTCCATTCCCGGTCCCGATGAGGTTTCTAAAATTAAGAAAATGGGAATGAAAACCTTTAGAGAATGCCATCATTTGGAAATTATGTAAAGCCGTGGGTACCATGTTACTACGATGTGTAACATGTAAAAGATCCCTTGCTAGGTTTAGAACCCCTTAGCCTCTGAAAAATTCTAAGTAGGACTTGTACCATATGACCAAAGCAATCGGTGTCTAACGTACCTGGTATTCTACATTCCTAGACCTTGTCCATAACAAACAAACAAACAAAATACTAAACACGGAAACTCTAAAAGCTCTCTCAAATAGGATCAAAACAGCAACGATAAACAAAGGTGTAAAAAAATGAATTCAGTTACACAAGTTTTAACAAAAAGAAGGCAGTTGGCAGCTGAAGATCAAAAGTATACATCAGAGTAAAAAAGTGTGTATAAAAGGATTGAAATAAAGAAGAAAGAAAAGAGCTTCACAAGAGGAGAATGTTAATAGAGTAATTAAGTAAAAAAAAGTGGCATAACAGCATTAAAACCAAAAGTAATTTAGATGAAAAGCAAATTTAAGCATTTAGACACAATTGGAAGATAAAAAATGATGGAATGGAATTTAAAAAATAATTGAACAATTTTATATGGGACTCTACTAATTTAAATCTTTGAAAAACGGAAATAATGAGAAAATCTCTGAAATCTATGCAAAATAGCAAAGTACCGGGGACAACAAAGTTGTGTTTCGCAGAAGTAGATTAGATTAGATTATCTAATTGAAACATCAATAATAGAGAACTGGAATGACTCAACCGTAACGTTGTTATACAACAAAACAGATCGGCCACGACTACAGAATTATAGATCAATAAGTTTACAATTAGTGCTATATAAATGCATGACGAAATTACCTAGAAATTGACTATCCCCCAAACCAGATGAATATGGCATATTCAGGTCTACTAGTGCTATATTGGATTAACGCTAGCCAAACCCAGGCCCTTGTCAACTGGTTGAAAGTAATTGTTTAACCTGTTTGTATCTAACCATTAGCTCTAGAACTACAGATACAGTTAACTAGCACTGCGATCGGCTACTGTACTTTCCTCTAAAACAGGAAACAATATAACACTTTGTATTACAACGTGCGTCTCACAAAATATTTAAGGGCGAGTTTGAAATTTCTGGGAAAGCAATAGCATGCACATGGTTTAGGCAGTCGATTTTACGTTAATCCCATATCGTACTATCAATCCTCAATATACCGTGTATTCAAAAAGAGATTACATAAGGGTTGGCCATGGAAACTAAAAGTCATGTCAACAGCAAGCTTTAGAATTTATGAACTGTCATTGTTTTGGTTGTTATCATAAGTTTATATTATAATCTGGTATGGAAATTCTAAAGTTTGCTGTCTCTAAAGCTTGCTGTTGACATTAGTTTTGCTAGGCATGGCCAACTCTTATGTAATTTTTTTTAACTCATGGTACTGTATCATTCGGAGGTTCAAGCAGAATTCCGAAAGGAGTATAAAAGAAGAGATCATATACTAAACTTTAAATTAAATAATCAAATGCATATAATATTCCTCTCTATTCCAATTTTCGTTATTTTGAAAAAAACATTCGACTCGGTAGAATGTCACCAAATTTGACTCGTATTCAACATTCCTAAATTATCACGAAACCACATGGGCACATTTGAGGCTCCGACTAATTAGACAGTGGAGACGGTGTGCAGTTCTTTACAAGAGGTTAAAAAACTCATGCGAATATTGTAAGCGCCAGCGAGTCTTTATACAACAAATGCACCGAGAGAAACGAGAACTCATAAACTCATAAAACGGCAGTCTATAGCAAGATAATTCTAGACTAGAGGGTCACAGTAGCAAAATAAGGCAATTAAACAGTAACAATGTATAGTATTAAAATATAATCACACTGTATTATAGGCAGATCAAGGGAGCAGTTACGTGTAATCCTCCACAATATTACAGGTGAACTCAATAAATAATAACGGTAAAATCATAGTACTTACCTAATTCGCACATTAAACAATTAAGTGAAAAATTACAAATAGACTTACGTCTAACACACGAGCATAGTGCACACATACGTCAAAGGTTGACTTTAGATTCCGAAAGCTAAATATCAACTGGTTGACAAATTAAACTACTACAAAGTCTGGGGTGTGAACGCCTTGGAGCTGTGCAAAATGCACAAAATCGAGAGGTTATAGAGTTCCAACATCAATCGCACAAAGCAACAGTAAAGTTCGAGAAACTGTGGAGGAATTCAATCAAATCGGCCAGCAAATACACAACCCAACAATGTTTAAGAGAGACATGAGGGGCGGCTGTCAAACTTTTAGCGGGGTTGCAGATGCAAACTTTGACGAAAAGATGATTCTGGATCCGATACTAACGGCTGCAGACCATAGCGCAAATTAGTACAGACTCATAAAATCCGTCACATAAACAGTGCAAAAATTCATCCCAACTCTGGGCCAGAGACAGCTGTGTTTTTCAGAAAATTTTGCTGCTTAGTCCGCTGACAAGGCGTGGAAGACCAGCTTCCAAAACGTCGCTAACAAATCAAAATTTGCCAAAAGGCGCAAGTTAAAACTGCATCTAAAACCTCAACATCAGGCCATTAAGCCCTAAATAGACCAAAGTCACAAAGCTCAACGGTCTTTGCAGATTCACAGCACAGAAAGCAAAGAAGGCCGCGCCACGCACAAATTTATAGATACCAAACTGATGCCAGATGAATACAGCTCAACTCGACAAAGCAAAACTAAATCGAATAGACGAGATAAAGCCGATTTTACACCATAAGTAGGTATAGGAGAGCTGGATGCGATTTTATACCGTAACAGAGAATATGGGCAGTGCATGTTACACGAAAATACAAAACCAGAGCTCTACAACGCAGAGTTGTATAAGCAACCATTTATACCTCAAACTTCTAGCTTAGTATTAGAAGACTTTTTAAAAACTTTAATAGGATAGATTGAAAACTTCGCGACCTAACACAAGAGTTTGTTTCCTTATTTTTGCTCACATTAATATTTAACATAATTCCCTTTCAAGTCTTTACACTTTAGGTCAAGGTCTTTACACTTGACCTATTAATACTGTAATGCTATGATCCTAATCTGATAAAATGTTTCGTCCTGGTGTGCAAAATAACCCGCTTCGGCTGCTAAAACATCTTCAGTGCACGAATATCGTTGCCCTCAAGTCTGATGGAGGTAGACCCAGTGAGTCGGGAGGTGAGGTAGCAATTCAAAGCGCCAGCGATGAATTTCAGCTATTGTAACTGCAGGTCACATTTTTTTAGAATTCCAGGTCGGTTTCTTATTATTTACTTACGAAGTTTGTGTAACAAGTTAGAATAGTGTTTTGCTGTTATGGTTTCACTCTTAAAAAACAAAAATTGTCATCAATATTCAGCACCAACATTGTCTTTTTTTTTGGGGGTGGTAAACTATTGTTAGCAAATATTCACATTTTAGTTGGTTTTTAAAAGGCGTATTGTTTACTTCTGCACGACAATCCTTACTTGAAGTACAGGAATGGAATATATCAAGCCCAAGCTATTTTACAAATTTCCTTGGTAGGGTCTAATTTTGAAGCTATCAGAGCGTTTTTATTGACATCGCTTGAACAGTTTCTGCGTTCCTAGGTTGGATATTAGACAGCCCATCTGTGAATGTTAGAGTTTCTAACGTTTGAAAATTAAATAATAGGAGTTTTGCACTTTATTATAAGGCAACCAATGTACATGACAAATCTATAAGTCGTAGGGTTTCTGTCTGGTTCACATTTACATTGTTTTTTTAGGGAGGTGGTAAACTGTTTTTAGCAAATAGTCACATTTTAGTGTTTTTTTAAAGCAGATTGTTTAATTCTCCATGACAATTCTCAGTTGAAGTACAGGAATGGAATATATCAAGCCTAAGCTAGTTTTACAAATTTCCTGAGTAGGGTCTAGTTTTGAATCGATCAAAGCATTTTTATGGACATCGCTTGAATAGTTTCTTCGTGCCTAGGGTGGATATTAGACAGCCCATCTGTGAATGTTAGAGTAGGACTTCTGCACTTTCTCATTCGGCACCCAATGTTGACGACAAGTATATCATTAACCTGTCTGCGTGACAATCAATAAGTCGTAGGGTTTCTTTATGATTCCCATTTACATATATTTTGGGATTTTAACAAGCTTGACAACTTATTTCGTTTCCATAGTCAAACAAGGGAGATGCCAAATTTAAAATAACGAAAGTAACCATTCTAATACAAACGCTATATATCAAATTTTTCTAACGGCTGAGACCTCATATTGTTGCTTTTATTCACACAAAGTCGTTAGTGATTCTCCTGTGAGGCATTGACGATCATTCCTGAGTGAAAATTAAATGTTTACTAAGCCCAAATGGCATAATGAGGGTGATCATAGTGCACAGATTGTAATTAAAATTCTATAACATATGTTTCTCTACCGCTTTTTATAGCAATGGAATACTTTCATATCATAGAAGATGTATTTATTTGTAAGCAATTTGGTGTAATTACAATACGTTGGTATTCTGTTCGATTTGTTTGTACTGGTAATCCCGTCAATTAGTCGTTGTTGAACTTCCTTCACGAGAAGTGCTATTGCTAGTTCCAGACCTGTTACAGAAGTTCAGGCGAATTGGAAAAAGTTAGTGTATCAAGGTTATGTACTAGTGATAGAGTAAATTTTGATAATTGACGTTGAGAGATATTTCGGCACTTGAACGTAAATCGTTGAAATTTAGAACTTACAAGAAATATAACTGTGTGAACATATTTGTTATAAATTTTAATGATAATAAACCTTTGAGTATTATAATATACAAAAACTATATATGGGAATTCCCACGTTGTCAGTTTCTATATGTAACTAGTCTTGATTTTATTTTTCTGATGTCGTGGTTAGCTGCTTCCTCCAGTAAGTCCTAAGATTGTTTGCAACAGTTTTCCTTTGGGTTTGAGCGGAAAATTTAATCAACTAGCGTTATACATCACAGCCCTAATGAACTAGAGTTTCATATAGGATGCATATATATACAGGGTGTCCCTGAAAAGGAGGTCAATCTATTAACCACATATTCCTTGAGCAAAAATATGAAGATTCACAACTTACCTATATACAAAGTTGGTTAGTTTAGCCGCTAGAGGGCTTTAAAAGCTATTAACTTTTTAAAAAAATTTCAAATAAGTCGAAAAATCTTTGATAGATTTTATTCATTTTTTGCCCATGCTTTTGTACCAGTAAACCACAGCTTTTTGAAGAATAAACCCTAATTGTGAAAATTACAAGGTGTTTAAAAACTTCGTCACGATAAATTATCCATCCATATTTTTTTAACCCCCTGTATAATCACTCCCCAATTTTTTTATTGAAGTCGTACTTTAATTTAGAAGTTATTTTATCTCTTACAAAATTTTAGTTGGGTAAACGGTTTAGCCACAAAAAATATTTTCTAAATTTCTACAAGCCTGAAAACTATTTTATTTTCTGGTAAACTACCCTTTTTGTGCATAATATGGCAAAATGTTATTAAGAAAAGTTGTTCATAATGAGAAATTATGGCCCACTACAAAATTTCAGAAAGATCTGTCGACTTAGATTAAACCGTTATTTTTTAGATTAAACAAATTGCATTTATTAAAAATGACGGTTTAATCTAAGTCGACAGATCTTTCTGAAATTTTGTAGTGGGCCATAATTTCTCATTCTGAACAACTTTTATTAATAACATTTTGCCGTATCATTAACAAAAAGGGTAGTTTACCTGAAAATAAAATAGTTTTCAGGCTTGTAGAAATTTAGAAAATATTTTTTATCTACTCCAGTGGGATAAGTAACGCATTACGTCACTCATTTGACACTATTTCAGTTAGGTAATGAAGCTCATTACACCACTCAGTTATGTAATGGTTTCATTACGCAACTGAGTTGTGTAATGACTTCATTACGTAACTGAAATAGTGTCAAATGAATGACATAATGACATCTGCCTACTAAAATATTTTTGAAAATGACAGATCTGACATTTCTCTTAATGCACTTTTCTCAATTTTAGGCAGT
This sequence comes from Agriotes lineatus, assembly GCA_940337035.1. NCBI lineage: Eukaryota > Metazoa > Arthropoda > Insecta > Coleoptera > Elateridae > Agriotes > Agriotes lineatus. The sequence continues at coordinate 60,421,570 of OW679203.1, forward strand.
CGTAGATAAAATTTTGTACAATACATGTGTGATAATGCATCATTAATATACTTGTGTGCTTACACACACGTATATTAATGATGCTGTTATCCCACTAGTTAAGGTTACCAACCTGCTGACTATCGTAAGATAAGGCACGTCCGCGCGATATCAGCACTGCAAGATTATAAATACATCTGTTTTAGCTAGGTATCTTGTCTTTTGTACGCTCGCTGCTTACAATAAAGTCCATGTGCGATTTCTGTAATAGTTTTACTTTTTTAAAAACGAATTTTCGTTGGCCCGGACCAAATTTGGCGCAGTCGGTAGTATATCCGAAATCGCTGCATCGAGCATCGATTTTCGTTTTAACGATTGATCGGATAAAAGTTCGGTGTTGAACAATATTCGAGTGTATATCGGAAGTGTTGTTCAGCTCCAGCAAAGTCAGTGCAACGAAGACGGAATTCGCACAGAAAACAACCTGGTGGAGGACAGCATCGCCAACGCCAGTCTTAGTTAAGAAAACCTGGTGGAGGACCACATCGCCGAAATCAGCTGTAGGATTAAGGAAACAACCTGGTGACGGACAGCATCGCCAACGCCAGCCTAGTTAAGAAAATCTGGTGGAGGACCACATTGCCGAAATCAGCTGTAGGATTAAGAAAACAACCTGGTGAAGGACAGCATCGCCAACGCCAGCCGTAGAATTAAGAAACCAGCTTTACAAGCTTTGCAGAATGAAAACTACACTAATGTAAGTGCTCGTTCCTATTTTTTCCAATTTCCTATTTAACACACTCAGTTAGATTGATAATAAACTTAGAAGAAAATATTTAAAGTGAGTAACTGTTTAAAATTTATGTCAGACGTAGAAATAGACGATTTGACGAATTTACTAAGCAATTTTAATTTAGTAGAACCAGAAAGCACAATGAATACAAATAACATTGCTAATACTGGTGCAGTAGGTGTAGATTACCAATTACTTCGATTACATTTAGATTCAATAGTTAATTATGATGGAAACCCTCACACATTGAGTATATTTATAGACAATTGCGAAAACCTGATTTCTGCTTTTGCCAAGGAAACCAATGTCGCACTTAACAATTTCTTATTAAGAGCCATCCTGGGAAAACTTACAGGACGCGCTTTAATGTTGATAGGATCGCGAACAGAATTAGAATCCTGGAATGAAATAAAAAATGCCCTTACTCTTAGTTTTGGTGATCAGCGAAATATTGATTGCTTGATTCAAGATTTACTAGCATTAAGGCCCCATAAAAATGAGTCACCCTATAATTTTGGAATGCGATGTCAAGACGCGCGAAGTTTATTAATTTCAAAATTAAATAGTTTAAACATGGCCGCTACAGAAAAACCTATTCACCTTGCAAGTTATAACGATTTGGCTTTAAAAACATTTATTAGAGGACTAACAGGACAATTACAAACTAACGTTAGGTTAAGAAACCCAGACAGTCTTGAAAAAGCGATGAGTTTAGTAATAGAAGAGGAAAATTTTCTATACGCCACACAAAAATCTAATTCTTTGAACACTCAAAATTTATATAGACCATCTCAAAAACTTACACCGGTTAAACCTCACGGATATCAAAATTACATGCGACCATTGCCTCCAAATAATTTTACAAATTATTCCTGGCCAAGATTTCAATCAAATATACAACCCATTCAAAGTTTACCGCAACGTCCAGTATTTTCACAAAACAATTTACCTCAAAGATCGACAACATTTGGTACTCAGCCCAATTGGCGCCCAAATAATAATTTTCCCACACAACGTCAACCTTATTTTCAGCAACGTCAAAATCAATTCAATTTTAGTCGTAATCCTGTACAATCTTCTATTCGTTCAAAAAATCAAAGTAATAATTTTAAACCAGAACCGATGGACACATCTTCTGGAAATTCAAGTTTAAGACCAAAGCCAACATTTACATCAACGGAACTTTATCAACAAGCTATTAACGAAAATCAAAATGTCGAATACACTTCAGACAGTCAAAATTATGTCGACGAATCACAATACTTTGAAAACCCCGGAACCTTTAATGATGAGTATACTGGTGATTATTCCGAATATTATGTAGATGAACCAAATCAATATGAAAATCAATTTTCAGACGATAACAATACCTTTCAGGAAACTGATAACCCAAATTTTCAGTTAGACGCCCTACAAACCAACCCAACCTGATACAATTAAATTTAGTTAAAGCAAATTTACCGTATGTTTATATTCCCAGTCTTAACGCAAATTTTCTGATAGACACTGGTAGTACAAGGAGTTTAATTAACCCAGAACTAGCATACAAATTTTATTCAAATTATATCTATGAAGAACCATTTAACATTCAAACTGCTCATGATATTAGTTATCACGATGAAGTAATGGAAATTCCAGTTTTCCATATTTTTAATGTAGACGAAACTCATAAATTTTATCTTTTTAAATTCAGTTCAAAATATGACGGACTTATAGGCATTGATTTACTTGAACAATTAAAAGCAAATATTAATGTTAGGACTAGAGAATTGACAACCCCTAGTGCAAAAATTCCAATCGTATATGAAACCGAAATTAAGACAGCTAAAAACGAAGCGAGTAAACTAGCAGAATTTTCAATCAATATACCCCCACGAGTTAATCAAAGAGTCAAAATTCCTGTCAAGCAAAAAGTCGGTATAGGTATTTTACGTCACACAAAATTCGGAAATGGAATAGAAATGCCGCAAGCTTTAGTAACGGTATCAAATAATTTCGCTCACACCACTATCATTAATTCTAACGAAAATCCAGTAAATTTAAAAATTTTGGAACCTTTGGACATTGAACCCCAAAATTTACTAGAAGTTAATTTTGTAGAGAAAATGGACATCGATCGATCCCCAAATGAAAACTTTGATAATGCTTTAAAACGAAATCTAAAAAACTTGAGACTAGATCACTGCAACCGAGAAGAAAAAGACGCGATTAGGAAACTTTGTTTTGATTATAGAGATATATTTCATAGCGAAGAAATACCTTTAAGTTTTACTAACGAAGTTAAACACAAAATTAAGTTGAAAGACGACACTCCAATATTTACAAAATCTTATCGTTATCCAGAAATTCACAAAAACGAAGTAAAAACTCAAATTCAAAAAATGTTAGATCAAGGAATAATTGAGGACAGTGTTTCACCTTGGTCCAGTCCAATTTGGATTGTTCCAAAAAAGTTAGATGCGTCGGGTAGGAAAAAATGGAGACTTGTCATTGATTACAGAAAGTTAAACGAAAAGACCATAGACGACAGATACCCCCTTCCAAATATTACGGATATTCTAGATAAATTAGGCAGAGCTAATTATTTTACTACTCTTGATTTGGCCAGTGGTTATTACCAAATAGAAGTAGATTCGGATGATATTCAAAAAACAGCATTTACTACTGACGGTGGACATTACCAGTTTAAAAGAATGGCTATGGGTTTAAAAAACGCACCCTCCAGTTTTCAACGTGTCATGGACAATGTATTAAGAGGATTGCAAGATACATGTTGTCTTGTTTATTTAGATGACATTATTATTTTTAGTTCATCTCTTCAAGAACACTTAGAACGACTTAAATCGGTATTTGATAGACTAAGAAAAAGTAATCTCAAAGTTCAACTTGATAAATCTGAATTTTTACAAAAATCAGTTCAGTATTTAGGACATATCATAACCCCTGAAGGAGTAAAACCAAACCCTGACAAAATTGCAGCTATAAAAAATTTCCCTATTCCTAAAACACAGAAAGACATAAAAAGCTTTCTTGGACTTTTAGGATACTACAGACGCTTTATTAAGGACTTTGCCAAAATTACGAAACCAATGACGAAATGTTTAAAGAAAAACAGTAAAATTATTCACGACAAAGAATTCGTCGAATGCTTTAGGACTTGTACCAAAATTTTAATTAATGACCCTATTTTGCAATACCCAGATTTTTCTAAACCTTTCATTCTGACCACAGATGCAAGTAATTTTGCAATTGGAGCAGTTCTTTCTCAAGGACAAATTCCGAACGACAAACCAATAGCGTATGCTTCCCGAACGCTAAATGAATCCGAAACAAAATATTCAACCATCGAAAAAGAACTTCTTGCCATAGTATGGGCTTGTAAGCATTTTAGGCCATATTTGTACGGACGAAAGTTCACGATTTATACAGACCACAGACCATTGCAGTGGCTGTTTAGTTTGAAGGAACCAAATTCGAAATTAGTAAGATGGCGACTTAAATTAGAAGAGTACGATTATGAAATTTACTATAAAAAAGGTACACTTAATAAAATTGCAGATTGTCTTTCACGAATTAGTATTAACGCTTTAGAAAACGAATCCCTAGTTAATAATCCCGGCGAAGTAACTAAAGATATTTCAGACTTTCTCGAGGGCTATATGCAAAATTTAACACCTGATAAATTAAATAGAGATGTTTCCGAATTTCTACAAGAATATACTCAAGATATGATAGATGACGAACCCCAAACTTCGACTAATATACATGAAAACCCAAAAATCAAAATAATCTCGGATATACAAATACAACCCCCTGACGGAATCGACAATAATTCTGATACGTTTACACAGCATTCAAATTTTAATGAAACTACAAATGATGGAATCAAAATTTATGACGAAATAATTAATAATAAAACAAACCAAATTCTAGTATTCCCAAACGTATATCATAAATTAGAAATCAAACGCGAAACGTATGACAGTCAAAAAGTAATAACCATCAAAATTCCAGAAGTTAGTAATGAAAATTTAATTTTTCAATTTTTAAAGGAAAATACTGACCCAAAAAAGGTTTACTGTTTATATTTTCATAAAGACTCATTATATAAAGATTTTTGTAGAGTTTATTTGAAACAGTTCTCGGAACGCGGACCAAAATTAATTAGGTGTCTTAAACGAGTCAACACTGTTACAGATCAAGAAGAACAAATTTTATTAGTTAAGAACCATCATGAAGGAAAAGCGAACCACAGAGGTATTAATGAAACGTTAGAATACTTAAAACGAAATTATTATTGGAAAAACATGAAACTCGCCATTTCAAATTATATTAACTCTTGCGACATTTGTCAACGTGCAAAATATGCTAGAAAGAAACCCTATGTACCCTTAATGTTAACAGAAACAGCAACTAAACCATTTCAAATTGTTCATATGGATGTTTTTACATTTGATAACCGATATTACTTAACTTTAGTCGACTCATTCTCAAAATTTGCACAAGCTCTATTTATCCAAGGAAAAACAGCTATTCACATTAGTAATGCTTTAATAAAATATTTTGCATCTTTTGGAGTACCTCAAACCTTAGTTGTCGATAAAGGCACAGAGTTTAATAATGAAACTGTTAAGGAAATATTGAAATTACATAAAATTAACGTTCATTTTACAACCGTAGCCCATCATGAATCTAACTCCATTGTTGAAAGATTTCATTCTACGATTATCGAACACTTAAGGATCTTAAAAGAAATCCACGCGAATGAAAATGATAACCTAATGGACTATGCAATTATTGGCTATAATAATTCAATTCACAGCGCAACAAATTACACACCTTTCGAATTAACATTCGGACATACAAATTCTGGAAATCCAAATGAAATGTTTATACCCACTTCATTCTATACGGAATACGCCGAAAATCACAAACAAAGATTGGAACATGTATACCAAAAAGTTAGGGAAAAGTTACAAGCAGATAAGGAAAAGATAGTTTCCAAGTTAAATTCACAGGGAAACTCAAATAATGAATTTTCTTTAGGGAAAACTGTATATAAGCAAAACCCCGATTGTAGGAATAAAAAGAATCGCAAATTTTTAGGACCATACCAAATCACAAAAATGTTAGAAAGAAATAGAGTAGAAATTACTAATAAACTTAATAAAAATAAAAAAGAAGTAGTTCATATAAAGGAACTTAGAAAACCTTCTATCGTTACAGATTTGCCATCTGTATCGTCGCAGCGAAATTAGATCTTCCAAAATTCCACAACCTCAATAGTAATCCTGGACTTCTTCCATTAAAATTGGGAAACGCTCAGAACAAAGTTAATTATTGGTCTTTTATACAGGTATATGATATTTCTAAAATAATAGAGGAATTTAATGTACTTCAAAGGTCTTTTTCTCAAATTAAAAGCACAATTAAAAATGCAACTCAGAAACCTAGCTATGAAAGAGAATATTATAATTCATATAGTCTTGTAAATTTATTAGAAAGTAAAATTAAAAGTCAAATTTATCAGCTTAACCCACTTGCTATGCAAAAATCTAAACGCAGCCTTATCGATGGATTGGGATCAATAATAAAGTCAATAACAGGAAATTTAGATCATACCGATGCAGAAAGATACGATAAAGCCATAACTACACTTTCCGATAATCAAAAACAAATGAAAACGTTAATTAAGGAGCAAATTACTTTACTCCAAAAATCAATTTTAAAATTTAAAAATAGTACTGAAGGGCTTGCTCATAATCAAATGATGCTACAATCTCGAATCTTACAGTTAGAGCAGGTCATCAAAACTACACATTTGCCAGCGATCGATACGCACAGTTATTTTCTTTTACATTCTTTATTCTCGCAATTTGCAATTAGCTTCCAAATTATTTACGATATGTTAGAGAGAATTGAAGTAGCAATCAGTTTTTCAAAATTGAATACATTCCACAACTCTTTAGTTGAACCTGAAGATTTACTTTCGGAGCTGTCAGGTATTAACACGAAGATTGAAAAACATAAACTTCCTTTCGAACCAGTTGTGAAGAATATTTTGTTATATGAAAAAATTATAGAAATTAAAAGTTACAGTAAAGGGAATCAAATCGTCTTTATTTTAGAAATTCCAATTGTTAAAGCTGAAAGCTATGATTATTATCATCTATATTCCTTGCCAGTCCCATCTGCCAAAATATTTAAAACTATAATACCTATTTCGAAATTCCTCCTATATAACGAGCAAAGCTATGCATATTTCGACAACGAATGTCAAGAGGTAGGACCCGAAGAATTCATATGTCATGAACTTCGTACCACGGAAATCAAAACGGAAGCTCCGTGCGAGATCCAATTACTCAAATATTCAGAAAACACAACCAAATGTCTTCAGGTACCCGTCAACATATCCAGAGTGAAAATTCAACCATTAGAAAAGGCCAAGTGGATCATCATCACACCCAGAAGTATAGTGGCTAAACAAATTTGTAATAAATCTAAAATCAATGTGGTGCTAAAAGGCAGTTATGTGTTAGAACTAAATAGTGCATGTGATGTTCAGATAGAGGACACGCTTCTGAAAACCTAGGAGAACTTTAAGTTAGAATTTTATAATATTGAATTGCCAAATTTACGCTTTGTTGAAAATAATATAGCAACTGATACTTTAAATTTTAAACCTTTACAGTTAGAAACTATCAATTTAGATGGCATTAATAAAATTTATAACTCATTGGATGAGCAGAAAAATCAATTAAATAGTATTGACGATGTTTCGATTCATTATAACAAAATTAGCGTTTATACTATTGTATTGTATATTTTAATAGTAATGATGGCCGTATATATGCTGTACAAATATTTTTGTGTAAATAAGTTTAACAGGTCCCAAAGCGAAACAACATCGTTGTCAACGAAGCAACTTCAGGAGGTCCCGAATATCCGCTTTTCGTCGAACTCTGGTTTAGACCATAGTTCTTGCTAGAACAACGGAGGAGTTAAGGTTACCAACCTGCTGACTATCGTAAGATAAGGCACGTCCGCGCGATATCAGCACTGCAAGATTATAAATACATCTGTTTTAGCTAGGTATCTGGTCTTTTGTACGCTCGCTGCTTACAATAAAGTCCATGTGCGATTTCTGTAATAGTTTTACTTTTTAAAAAACGAATTTTCGTTGGCCCGGACCAAATTTTGCACCCATATTGACTAACGTTTCGCAAGACATTGCAGCTTGCATCATCAGAGTCAAAGTTGCTCAGAGCATAACCGTTACACAAACCCTTGCTTAAGTTAAAAAGGCGTTGGGCACATTACGCCAAAAAATTCTGGGTGTTTATCTACAAAGACGACGTGGTCTAAGCCGAAATTTTATTCTAATATTGACAACTCGAGTAACCACGAAAGTCTAATAAAACATTATATAACATAATCTCCATTAAAATTGGAAATGTCAGGTGAAACAAATCCGTTTTTAAGTTTATTATGCAATTGCTCCTCTTCTACAGGATACTGCACACTGATTTTGCAAAACGTATATCACCGGTTTCTCTATACAATTGTAAATAAATTTTTATGTATAAACAGTGTTGATTGTATTGATAACTTCCTCATTACGGAATATACAGGATTGATTAAATTAACAAAGTTAAACATAATTTTGTGTAGAATTCTTGCACTTGTCCTGATATTGTATTCACTAATATTGTAGCTAAAACTGATTTTTGTATATATTATGGATTTTGGTATAGTATTTGTTGCCTGAGCAATGCCAATAGTATTATTTCTAATTATTACTCTGCACTTAAAAGGGGAACTAAATTATTAATCTATCAAGCCATGCAAATAAATGAGTATTACACCAACCGTCATTATACCGATGGGGCCACAATTATATATAACAGCAATAAGATAACATGAACAAGAAGATAACACGTATTGCTTGAGTAAGAAAGAGATAAACATAGTAGCAAATATTCGAGAAGGCTCGACTCTTAATTTAATTATGACATTTGTCAACTAAACATGCCTACTAATATAATTTTTTTGTATGGCCATCTCTTTCTTACTCAAGCGTTCTATTTGCTTGTTCATGTTATCTTATTGCTGTTATATATAATTATGGCCCCATCAGTATTGTATTAAGCTACACTTTAATAATTATTGTACAAGATGTCATCCGCTTATGGCACATAGTTGCTTTGTTGTGTATTAGTTTGTCATTAAAGATGAGTTTAGTTAAATTAGAGCACCGCCGCATAATAAAATTGTTAAATTTGGAATGCCACAGGCCGAAAATGATACATGAAAGGATACTGGGTATTTTTTAGTTTACACCCCCACATTTAGGGGGTGTAATAGTATTTATTCACAACCATATATGTAATGTTAACATTACTGACCTCATTTGAGTGTGGGAAGTCGTACATTTCCGGTCGCTACTTCCCGCACTCGAGTGCGGGAAGTACATTCCCGACCGCTGTGTAGGTAGGGACACTGGAAATCTCGTTCATCCATTCATGCGCGTCACAACCTGTCGTATCATAATATAATAATTTTTCCAATTATTGTTTAGAATAAAGTGGATGCGAATAATAGTAATTTATTATACAAGACGATAAAGTTAAATTTTATCCACGAGTGAATCGTTTAACGTCGAGACGAAGTCGAGACGTTAATGATTCAAGAGTGGATAGAAATAACTTTATCGTCGTGTATAATACAATATTTTTTTCTATAGCAAGAACTTTAACAATTTCAAAAGAAAATAATGACAGTCAATCACATTTCAAAATGTCAGTAGCTAGATTGGGTTGCTACGATAATAGGAAGCTGTCATATTTAATTTAAACAAAAGTTAGAAAATTAAATTACTTTATCTATCCTTGATGTTAAAGTGCTACTTTATCTACCCTTGCTGTTAAAGTAAAACTTGACCTTTTGTTTTGAGTTGATAAAAGCACACTTTAACATGTGCTATAGAAAAAAATAGTATATTTACCACGGTGAAAAGTTTCATTCCTGTCATTAGATAAAGTTGACCTCGACGCTACGCGTCTCGGTTAACTATTTAATCTCTCGACAGGAACGAAACACTTTCCACCTCGGTATGTAATATACTATTAACATTACTATCTTGGTAAGATAGTTTTTACTGGCGAATAGAAGGATATGACTGGGAGCCCCAGGCGAGCCAGTCACCTTCTTGACCCAGTAAAACCTGTTGCCTTGCATGTATTGTTGAATATTTTATTTGTTCCTTACTTGTAAATAACTATAAATTTACCATTTATTCAAAATAGTAGAGAGGCCAAACTAAATTATCTCGTCAAATAACGATTTTCGTGGGACTGAGTAGCTTTATACCGACAAGTGGTACCTTCTTATTCGGTGGTGTTTCCTGAGTATGAAAAATCATGGTGTCGCTTTCTCAGCCTGTGGAGAGACGAGCTATGCCGTCACAAATATGGCCATTCTTGGTTCCAGGTTTTAGTACAGTAAAGCTAGGGTTTAACCCAAATATCCAAAAAAAAGTTCTACCCAGCAGGAAACTGTTTAGTACCCTCCTCTCAATAGGTGGTAAAAAGTTGCACAACATTGCGCGTCGGGTTTAGGAGGGAGGGGGGTGGAAATATGGTAAAATGGTAGGTTTCAACAGTTTTATAGTTTTTCGCAAATATCTCGTTAACTGTAAGGTTTAGCGCAAACTTTATCCTATACAAAATTAATCTATATTGAATTTACAATAAAAATGGTCTTATGCATTTTTGACTTCCCGACAAGGGTTACAGAGATATGGAAGGGGTAATGATGTCATTATTTTCCAGTTAGCTTGGGATTCATCGTATTCACTTAAAAATGAGTGTGTTTCGTTATAAAAAGTACTTAGTGACGCATCAATAAGATAGGAACATTTGCATGTGTGTATGTATGTATGTTGGTACAGAGCTGGCAACTCTGCTACCATATAGGTGGAAACACCAAATGCTGAAGAATCGTCGAAAGACGCCTTATGCTTCTACAGGAGCAAAAACGAATGATGATGATGTATGTATGTACGGCTATGTGTATGTATATGATAATATATCTACATTGCTCCCCTCCTTTGTCGCTTTTATCTTCATTTTGCCTATTTTTCTCTTTGAATAATTCATTATATCGTTTTTTTCGTTCCCATTTGTGTTCTTATAATTACACCTACTTAAATTACCTCTATCTTTTGTCATATCATCCTAAAAAGATAAAATCATGTAGATATCATTAAAACAGGGTTAACTACAAACTCTATCTAATAAGCTGTAATGCAAAAAATAATGGAAATTGTTTTCTTCACAATACATGCTTTTCAGTAAATTCAATGTTCTTCAATGAAAAGTGGTATGTACAACGTTCAAGGTAGTTACATAATAATAAATAACAGCAATCAGTAACCTAAAAACCTTCAAGCTCTTTTTCATGTTGAAGATTATCTTCATCGATGCCGTCGTCAATAATTAGTGCATCTGTGTTGGTGCACCCATGTCCGGAGCAATTCTTGCACATGTTTGAGCATTTCAAGCCACTCTGTCGACGCTTACAGTTCCTGACACACCCCGCATTACAAGTGTAAACAATGAGGGAGAGCAATTTTTCAGGATCAGGTGCCTTTGTGGTTGCAACTGGACGCACATAACCACCAATCCTTTTCCAACCCCATTTTAGTGAATCTTTATTGAGATTGAGCCATTGCTGCACTTGATGGTAAACTCTATAAGAGTGTTGTTGTGCAGCTGCTAAAGTAGGGAAAAGTACAGCCAACCTGAAATTTGTGTGTACAGGCTCCTTTGCGATGGTCTACAAATAACATTGATGGCGCAGATTATCCAAATTATCTGCATTTGTTGATGCAAATATCGAAAGGAAGAAATTGTTTCCAGCCAGTTACTGTATCTGGGTCTGCATTTGGGTGGTTAAAAATCAACTGCTTTAAGTAAAATTCCTTGTCACGTCGCACGCTTTCAGAAGGCGTTATTTTTCCCTTTCTATTAATTGAAGAGGCGGTATCACATCCGGCGAAAGTGTAAACTGCCAAGAGAACATCCTTCATTTTCCCGATACCACGCTGAATGTCTCCAATGCAGTAAACTTTTTCTTCTTGGTTATACCTTTATTCGGTGCAACCATCTTCAACTGTTTGATGGCTGGAGCATGAAAAACCAACAAGACCAATAAATCGGTGTCATTGCCAATTACGATACCCTCTGTTTCCTTCTTTGATTCGTCAATTGTAGTAAAAACGATCTTGGTGTCAGCATCACATTCTGCCTGAATCACTTTGCAGCCAGCTTGCTGTAAGTGTAGAGTGATGAGAGTAATCAGTTGTATCTTGTTCTAAATACTAGTTAGACATTTTGCTTGTCCTAGAGTGACATTAATTCCATCTTCCCTTTCACTTCAACATGTGTAGTAGTGGATGATCTGCGTAAATGTTGTTCGTCTTTTATGCTGGGTGCTTTACCATAACCACCTGGCCTCCCCACTTCTTTGAACACTTTATATAATACACTTGGAGAGAATATTACGAGTTCATAGGCGTGATTTTTGCTTTTTTTGACAAACAGAAAAAGTTACATTTTTACCCCCTCTATATTTCCGTAATCTTTTACTGCAGTGCAAAAATTCATACGACCATTTTTATTGTAAATTAAATGTACATTAATTTTGTATAAGATCAAGTTTGCGCTAAACCTTGCAGTTAACGAGATATTTGCGAAAAACTGTAAAACTGTTGTAACCTACCATTTTACCACCTTTCCAACCCCCTCCCGCCTAAATCCGACACGCAAGGTCATGCAACTTTTTTCCACTTACTAAGTGGAGGGTAGTAAACAGTTTGCCACTGGGTAGAATTTTCTTTTTTTGATGTTTGGGTTAAACCTAGTCTTACTGTATTAAAACCTGATACCAAGAATCGCCATCTTTGTGACGTCATAGCTCCTCACTCCACAGGCTGAGAAAGCGACAACAGGAGTTTTTCTACTAAGGAAACACCGCTGATTACAATGGTATCACTTGTCGGTATAAACCTACTCAGTCCCACGAAAATAATTATTAATTCACTTGGCCTCCCTACTAAAATGTCAAACTGACAAGCACGTAAATTCATCAATATGACACATACTAAGGAAGACAACTCTGGCTTTGCACGCTATCATTTATCTATGAGCACGCTTGTAGAACTGATGTTAACTTGTAAAGATTTTGCAGGTTAGTAACTTGTTAAAATAAACTTTCTTGATTAATACAGTGACTTGATAAATTGATGTTTACAAGTGAGGAGCAAATAAACTAAATTATAGTCTACGGGTACTTTTTTAGTTTACACCCCACATTTAAGCTAAATAGAATAGTCAAAAACCACTTGTATGTGGGGGTGTAAACTAAATTATAGTCTATGTTGAACTAAATTAGTTTACACCCAAACCTTTTATTGAAGATTAAATAATACAAATTATTCACATTGATAAACTTCTGCTATTTCCAAGGCGGATATAACAAGCCAAGCCGCCACCAGTAACTCCTACCGCCGTGAGCGCACACCAGGCACAACACGCCAACGTACTTAACTTAACCTAACCTAACCTCGCAATTAAAAGCATAATGTTTCAAAACAAAGTAAAGGAAAAAAGTGGGGTGTGTGGTGCGTCGCTATAGGTGTAGAAAACAATATGTTTGAAATTTAAAATGCCTGTATCCAGGAAAGTTGTGTATTAAAATTGGAAGATGAATCGCATTTTTCCCTTTTTTTTGGACCACCCCTTTCACCTCCCCAACATCCCTCAAATACAGTTTTTATTTATTTTTTCCAAAAATTGATTTCTACTATGGTTAAAGACCAAAAATAATTTTTTTTTCTTAAAAATTAGCCTTCGTTATGCCTGCTACTTCTTTTTGTCAACTCCATACATCTCCTCCACCAACCCTTATCACTCCAAGTGCTATATCTGTAAACAGGATTTGTTAAAAAAAAACAAAAAAAAATAATATTTTTATTTTTAAGTAAAACTACATATACAAATTAAGTTATGAGATTATTCAATATTAAAATCTTTCTTGCTTTCAAACTTTGGAATTTTTGCTCTGGAGTCCAAAGTGTTTCGAATAATTCCATCGCTTCTCTTTGGATCACAAACCGAAGTGGATGCTTGCGTGACCAATTTTATCGCTCTTTCAACCGCTTGGCTATGACAAGGCAAACCCCTACAATGGGATATTGCAGAAGCATTAGGATTTTCTACAACTTGCGCTAAATCCTTTTCAGATAATAACCTCTTGTAATAAAAGATTCGTTGTATTTAATAGTCTGCCAATGTAATAACCCAATATACTCACAATCAAAGTTAAACTTAGGAATAATAAAATTGCGAACGTTTATATCATGACTTATATTATTTCGTGCTTTTAATATTCTATGATAGGCAAGTTTTCTAATATACTTTCTTTCATCCCAAAACATAGCTAGCAAAACGTTTTCGAGATGTCCAAAGTAACCGTTTCTTTGAATGACACCATAAACTATATTTCTTAACTCCTTTGGCAAATATCGACTTAGTCTAATGTATCAAAAATATGCTTTGACCCATAAATGCAAGAAGAATTCTGCACCACATCGGTGCATAAACTTTTATTATAAATGTCGCTAATGTTACCAAACTATCCGACGGGTCTTTAGTAGCTACATAAAGCCTGAGGATTCGACTACCTGTGGTTAGCCATCTGGAGTGATTAAGTTTTCCAGGATCGCGTTTTGTCATGTTTTCCATCCAAATTCCACTTACAACGACTTGACAAATATCGTAAAGGTATTTCTGATCGCAACTTAAATCACTGGTCTGTATATCTGGAAGAGTTGATTCAATTCGTCTGAATTTGACAAAGGGAAGATTCTCACAATGCCCTAGCATCTGCCCGATAGGACCGTTAAATGCTCGAGGTCCAGTTGTTTCTCCATCTTGGACTAAATGCCTTAGCATGAAAGTGGCAGATTATCCATTGCAGTGGTCTCTCCAAAGTGTTTCCATTAAAGTTATTACCTCTGCCTTATGTCCTGTATTGCAATTCGTCCCATCACAGCCAACTGCTTTCAAAGATTTGATCGAAATGGAAGAAGCTTGAAGGAAATCTAGTATACTTCCCAATATATTTTGTGCTGATTCACTAGGGGTTGAAACGTGCCTAAGATATATAGATTCAGGTTCTTGCAATAAAACAATATATTCTTCTAGAGTTGTTCTTTTGCTATTTTCAGAAAAAGATTAAGTTTTATCTTTACGACCATCAAAATATAGACCGTGCAAAACTATAGGACAAGCTAATTTCTTCTGCAAATTTTGGCGTTCATTATAACGAGCCCTTCTAATCTTGTAATGATCTATTACATTTTGGTTGTCACCCATTTTAATAATTCTATAATATTTTAAAACATCTGATGCTATAGCACCCGTTCTATCGGATACACCCTTCCTATCCACAGTTTTAGCTAAAATTGGAACGTTAGTTGAATTTCTGATATCAGCTTGGGAGAATGACGCCAATACTACGGGCGCTGATGGGCCGGGTTCCTCTAAATCCATATCTATTATGTCATCATTACTTTTTGGAGGTCCTGTATTTATTACATCCGCTTTAGTTAATAACGTCTTTGTTGTAGCTCTTTTCTCTCTGTTTTTTGAAGTAATAGCTCTTCATGATGAACGCCCATAATTATCATGGTCCTGGTTGTTCTTTGATCCTGCAGAAATTCCCGTTCCTTTGCAGGTACCTGTAAGAGATGGGATTTTTGAAACTTCGTTGCTAAAACACTTTACCACCTTAATTTTTTTAAATATTCCGAGAATATACAATTTTTCACTAATAAAATATATTGTAACATTGACTAGAAATATTACATGGCATTTTTCTTTGTTTAATCTCTGTTTTAACTTCTTAACGTCTACTGTCAATTTAATGTAGTATACAAACATTAATATGTACTTTTCTAGTTTAATAACTTACCTTGCATTGTTTTGCACGTAAGCATGATGAAAAATCCTTACATTTCCAAGATGAAATATGAAATTGTCGTTTACTTTCTGGTTTAAAGGCTTCCAGCTTGAATTTATATGAGGCAATATTTTGTCTTTGTTTGTAAGGTTTAAGTAAGGTTTGACACTTGATATGGTATTGCTTTAAAAGTTCAACAATCCTTTGGTAACTTATTACTGGAATACTAGCGGTTTTCCATATACCTTCAATTCGTGTAGCTAAAATGTCTGATGTTTTAGATACCAGTAGATTTCTATTAACTATGCTTCTAAGCCAATCCTTGTCCATAAAAACTCCTTCATAACACATTCATAGGCTGTCAGCATAACACAACTCATCTCTTTGGGGGCACCAAAAAGGGGACAATTTACTGTTTCTTGTTTTTAATGACATAACGGTAACGAATAGTCTTTTACACTAATAATAACAAAACACAGTAAACAAAGCGACGGCGACGCGCGAAGCCACATACAGAACGATCAACGGCGGTTGAAATACTGATACGAGGTTGACAATAATCCACTTGTAACGCGCAAATTGCTACGCTATGGTGGGGAGAAATGGGCGCTAGGAAGGTTTCTACGGTTACCGTTAAGTGTTGCCAAGTTTAGTAAAATAAACAGTTAAATTTAATATGCACCTCGGACGAAAACTGCTTTTTATGGCCTTGCCTGATTGCCTGCCTCGGCTATCGCCTCGGCCAGCAATTTCAGGCATCGTCCATAAAAAGCCAGTTTTTCGGCCTAGCTACATAAATAACTATTGAATTTATTTGTTTTACACACTTAATACTAATAAAACTTTTACCTATAAAGATGCCTGACCGATAAATAGTATTTATATAGTGAGATAATACGTTTTTTCTTATAATACAAAATGATTTAAGTTCATCATCCACCTCCCTACCACCGTTTTATTATAAGAAAATGATAAAATGCCAGTAAACATTATTTTAGTTTACACCCCCACATTTAAGCGAAATACAAAAATCGTAAACCAGGTGTATGTGGGGGTGTACACTAAAAAAGTGCTGAGATACTGGATATGTATGGTGAGAACGGGACCAAGCCTGTATCAAATAAAATACCGTTCAAAACAGTTCCTTTGAGGTGGGTAATCAGTAGAAGACTATCCAACTTGAGGACTATAGCGAATCTTTAATTGTGCAGAAAGTGAGTGCCCATTATTCTTAAAAATCGACGTGAAAGGTACTAAAGATCGCCTTGGCTTTGAGTACCTATATATGGAAAAGTGTTGTACAAAGTTTGCACTGTAAGCTTAGAATGAGCAAGGTGTCAGTCTGATAGCTTCCAAAACTTGTAAACAGAAATATATACTGTTACAGTTTTATTTCCACTAACAATAACAGTAAAAAATAAACCAACATCTGCACTGAACAATTCTGCATACCAGTAATAAGGATTATCCCTTGCTAATACTGTAACAAAGGGAATATACGCTAGTGACAGCTCAAGTCGTAGCCGACGCTGGATTCCGATAGAATAAATTATTGCCTGTTAAGTGATAACCTAGAGAGGGCGCCACGCCATTGAACAGTTTTACAATTATTACACACAGATGAAATTTGTAACAGTGAATCTAGGTAAACAAGAGGCAACAGAGTTGGCACCGAAACGGTGCGAGCTAGGCAAAAAAAGGTAAAATTCCAAAGAGCATAACTGATTACGTAATAAAAAATATGTGGAGTAACAACGGTTCGCCCAATGTGAAGCAAAACCGCAGGACGAATAAATAATTTAAATCAGATATTAGTCCATTTACTAAAGGAAAAAAGTTCTAACTTCGTTGACTCAAAATCGATGTTGAAATTTTTTTAAAAATTATTTTGTAAAATGTCTATACAAAAGTTCCCCATAGTTGAGAAGGTGTGCTTTTTATTTTTTTAATTGTTATTAACATATAAGTGTTTTTAATATATTCTTAATTAAAACAATTTATAACTTCTTTATTTATCTAAACCATTGCTTGACATTTGATAATATAAAGTTTTTGGGTTCACAGATTACGAACCTGGCCTCAAAATTGGTCTAAAAACAAAAATGGCGTCAAAGGTCTAACTTTTTATTTTCTTTTTTTAATTTTTATTAGATGGTGTACTGGTTTTTGAGGTCGCTGATTACGAATTTAACATTAAAACTCAACTAAAATGATAAATGGCGGATCCAAGATGGCGAAAAAAGTAAGTAATTTTTTTTATTCGGACTTTAGTTCTTAGCTATTGTACTACAGGGTTTTTTGAGTCGCTGATTTTATGTTAAAATTTATCAAAAATGAAAAATAACTTCTTTAAAGCAGCAAAATAGCTTCATTTTTGAATTCCGCACATTAACTCATATCTAGGGATTTTGGACACAGTAATTATAAATATAGCATTAGAAGGTTAATTTTTATTGTGTATGATTATTATTATCATTATTTAATGAACATTATATACAAATAAAATTGTAAATTGTTAAATTATCTCAAATTTAAATAGATTAAATACATTTAAATATAACATACGAGTACATATAAATTCCAACGCCTAAAAATGTGTTTTCTACGACCTCTTTGTACAATTTCCAAAAGATATTTCTGAATTAAAAGATTTTTCTGTTTGTGACCGACGAAGAAATGTTATTACATAAAAACAAATGGCAACTTGTTCAACAGTATGGTGCAATTTTAGATATATTAATTTTATTGTACGTAATTATGAAAAAAAGCAAGTGTTTTTGTCGATTATCAGAAACATAGAATAAAATCTCCCGAAAGAGACCGACGTTTAAAATCGAAAACTGCACCAGATATTCGATTTGAAAGCGAGGTTTTTAAAGTTGTATCAAGAAAAAATTCTGGAAAATGCCTTTCATGTCGTTTTATTGATTTTTTAAAAGAAACTTTAACTGGATGTAACACTTCAGCATGTTTTAACAGAAGAAGAATCTTCTTCTTCTTCTTCTTGTTCAGGTGCTTATCCGATTTCGTATGTTTGCGATCAACACGGCTATCTTCACTTTATTGGTTGCAATCCTAGATAACTCATTGGATGATTTCCCATACCACGCCCTTAGGTTTAGCAATCAAGATATTCTTCCGCGTCCTGGTCCACGTTTGCCATATATCTTGCCTTGTAAAATAGATTGTAGTAGGGTGTACTTATTCTCATTCCTCATTATATGTTCGAGGTATGGAGTTTGCGTATCTTGGTGTTGTCCATCATCTCTACTTTTTTTTCATTCTCTCCAGAACTTTAATATTTATTACACGGTCTCTCCATAATATCCGCAATATTCTCCGGTATAACCACATTTCAAAGGCTTCGATTTTTTTTGTGATTGTTTCGTTAAGTGTCCAGGACTCGACCCCATAGAGCAAGATGGGAAAAATGTAGCATCTTAGCATGCGAGTTTTGGTGTCAAAGTGCAGATCATGGCTTTTGAATATAGTGTAATATATTGAAGATATATAAGGATGAACAAGACGAATAGGACCGGCACCTTATTAAAGATCCACATGGTTAAGTCCTAGTAAATGAAGCAATGGCTATGTTCAGGAAAGAATAAATTTGTAAAAATATTTGAAAATAGCATTGATTTACAGGACTGCAAGAATTTATATAAAAAAAATTGGTATAAAATGTATGCTTGCAATGTATGGTGCAAAGAAAGGTAACTGCTTAAACTCTTACAGGAATGTTTAAGTGATTGAAAGTTTCTTATTATTCATATACCGCAAGGTAAATGAGGTTACCGACAATACAATACATATATTTTTTAAATAAAAACATTTTGAATTTTGGGTTTGATTCTTTTATTAAAGCGTCTACTAAAAAAGTAGCGTTAATTTAGCATCATTGTGCCCTACGATGGATCCAGCAAAACAACATTTAAAACGTGTGTATTATTTTGCAAACACAGTTGTGGCTGGGAAACCAAGATATTTCAAGGGAAGATTGGAGTTGGAAATATAAGACAGGAAAGTGTTTTCCAATCCTAATGACACAAGAACTAAATCCACAAAACATCTTAAAAATTATTTTTTTGCAACTACAAAACTAGTTGCGGGCCGACTTGTGGGTATAGGAAAAGTAGCCTTTAGGCTCGGCGGCTTGCTGTGAATGTGGCGGAAATAGTTGCCTTAATTCACGACCGACAGTTTCAATGGAAAAAGTAGAGGAAGAAGAAACTAAAGCTAAATAATTTTGTTTTTTGTTTTTAAATGTATCTTGGGTTAATTTTAATAAATCAATTAAATTATAATATCTTCAATACTCATTTAATTCTTCTATCATTTGTTTCCACCATTTTTCAGATACCTTTTTCAATTTTTGATGAATTTTAACATAAAATTTGGGATGAGCGACCCAAAAAACCTCTTGGTATAGATATCAGAAATTAAAAAAAAGACCCCTTTCCGCTATTTTGGATCCGGCATTTTTTATTTTAGTTGAGTTTTAATATCAAATTCGTAATCAGCGACCCCAAAACCGCCCAGACATCTAATAAATTTAAAAAAAAAATTAAATAAAAAATTAGACCTTCCACACCATTTTGTTTTTAGACCCATTTTGAGGTCAGATTCGTAATCTGCGACCCAAAAAACCTAATGTTATTAAATTTCAGGCAATTGTTTAAATAAATCAAATAGTTATAATTTTTTAATTAAGAGTATATTAAAAAACACTTATTTGTTAATAACAAAAAAAAATAAAAAGCACACCTTCTCACCTATAGGGAACTTTTCTATAAACTTCTACCGAAATAATAGAAGAAAAATGTTCAAAATAAGTTTTGAGTCAACGAAGTTAGAACTTTGGCGAATTTTTAGCGTTTAGAAAATGGACTATGTGCATTGAAATCTAAATTATTGCAAGTATTTCACTTAAGTATTGTACAAGGTTATGGCGACGGTTTTAGGACCATGTTACAATTCAATCATCTATTTCGATGTCTATGGTATTTAGTTCATATTTCGCGCACTTGTGTCTTGCCTACTTTTGCCCTGCAGCCCAAAACGTAAAATTGCAATTGTTTCCACGGCATATTTTTCAGCTGGTCTGTATTAGCGGCATGAAGTGTTCATTGAATATGTGGCCATGCAGTTTGATTTTTGTGTAATGGTTGCCCGCGCCTTTTCGGCGAAGTTGCATTTTTGAACCATAAATTAGAGATGTTTCAATCCGAAGCCATTGTCGGCGGATTCTACGCTTGCTGATTTACTTCATTTGTAAATAGTCCAGAACACCTCGGGGTAAGTGAAGGAAGCCGTTTTCGGGCTGTATTTAAATTCACCCGTGTTCTATCGTCGACTATTTTTTCTATATAGCAGTCAGTGAGAAGCAGCAGGGCAGAGTTTGCAGAGGTGTTAGCTTTTATTGCATTTGAATGCGGACATCAAACCGGGCGAACCTTGACCCGTTCATATCTACCAGTCGCGCTCCATACCTGTCGCGTGAATTTCATAGAGCGGAGGAAGGGACTCGACTCCGAAACGTACCTACAGGTTAAAATTTCTCCTTTGATTAAACATTTACTGGCAACTAGTGCTCTGTCGCTTTGAGCTCCGTTCAGCCATTTTTGACGCTTGGAATTCTGTCGTGAATTTTGAAATTTACAATTTTCTCCGCCAGCTTTGTACCTGGAAGCACACTAAACGTTTCCTCCCAATCCACGGAGTAGTCACCCCTGTATAACCGCCTTGCCAACTAGTGCCTTGTTTTAATGTGTGCCATAATATTGTATCCCTGTATTATGAACTTGTAAGTATTAAAATTTATGCGCTTTGTTTTGAAGTGCCGCGTAACTATACTGTGATACTAGCTTTGTGGTTTTGATTTTGTTACGGCCACCTGTACTTGAGCTGAGATTCCCTTTCAGAATATTTTTTGCTACTTGAGTTTAGGAATTCTCTTTGAATGCCTGGTTACACTTGCGTTACTTGATAAAAATTCGTTGGCGACATTTTGGCTCTTAATTAATTCTAGTATTTAAAGAAATGCACACACCTTCTCCATTGAGCTAGTTCCCGGCCGGCAATTATTGTATCCAAGTAGTTATAAAGTTTTATTTTGTTTTGAAAGATTTAGCCGGCGAACCGTTGCGATGCTAACAACCAGCACGAAATTCTTTTAATTCATTACATAAAGAAAGGCAAACCAATAATCGTCAGTACCTATTCTATCACACTTGAGACACTACATCGTGCTATACAGGAAATTGCACAAATATGTTGACGAAACAGGTTCTCATTCTTCACAATAATGTGACAGTGCGCAAAGCGCAACCAATTCCAGCTTGAATAGAAAAATTAGAATTCTCTGAGCTGTATCATACAGCGTGTAGCCCCAATATGGCCCCTTGCGACTACCATTTATTCAGAAACACAAAGAAACATTTACGAGCTCGTCAGTTATCTTTTCACGAAGAACTTCAGCCAGTTGTTAGTAACGATTTTGCTGAATTGAAGAATACTTCTATTCTAAGGGAATTTTGCAACTCCAGGAAAAATGGAAAAAATGTGTAGAGTTAAGTAGTGACTACCTATATGTTGAAATCTAAGAAATACTTAGGGCTTAGCCTTTTCCTTATAGAGTAAGTACATTATTATTAATCTAGTCTCCCTCGTATATATTGGGCGGTTGCAATACGGTGAGTATATTTGAACAAGCTCAGTTTGGTGAGTTCTTTGATTGAAGTATCTGCTTAATTGTCTTTTCATATCTGAGATATCGTTATTCCCTGACTAAGTAGTG
Source organism: Agriotes lineatus (assembly GCA_940337035.1). Classification (NCBI taxonomy): domain Eukaryota; kingdom Metazoa; phylum Arthropoda; class Insecta; order Coleoptera; family Elateridae; genus Agriotes; species Agriotes lineatus. The sequence continues at coordinate 60,444,162 of OW679203.1, forward strand.
CAACAAATAACTTTATTTGTCCATTCGCGTCGGTTGCCAGCATCTCTCAGCACATTCTGTAACGATGTATCTGCTATAGTTTTTACTTGAATGGGTCATCTGTTTGCCGATCTTTCGCTTGGTCTACTACCTTCTACACTTCCTCCACCTTTTCAAACTGTGTATGAAGAGTACTCCAAAATCAGTTGACGACAGATCGTCGATAGTTTATCCAGGAGCCCTATCTTATTTAACAAAGATGTTACATATAAAACCCGAATATACTAATACAAACGAACTCCAACAAAGCACTTCCGTAAATATTAGTTTTAAGTATTCAAAACTAACCTGCCTTGATGTCAATTTGACGCATTTGTCCTTTAACAGGGTACGGACAGATCGTTGTCCCCTCTCACTCTAAAGCAACTTACTCAAAACTAGAATTACCTGTATATTGTCAATGAAAACTAATACCAACTGACAAAAGCTGGCTATGTTAGGTTAGGTTAGGTTTTAATTAACAAAATCCATGTAATCCTCAGTTTAATTAGTTAAAACTAGTATTGACGAAAGTGCTTTGCTGGACCAAGTTTTAACAAGTAATTTCGGATTTTGACTAAATTTGCGTATTAATTATAACATAGACAAGTTATTTTATATGTGTCTCCAAGATGTGCGCAATATTCATCGACAACACCACATCTCAAATGTACAGATCCTTTATCTATCAGAATTTTTAATTGTCCACCTCCAATATAAGAAAATTGAGAAGATAAGCGATCTAACTAGCGTAACTTTAATGTCTTATAATTTTTTCTTCATATCTTCCCCAATTCTATAATTGACTCTCTCGTCATTGAATTGCCTATTCCCATCGTTGCTTATAATTAACCTTAAATAAATGAGCTCTCTTATTTCCTCAAATTCAAGCCCCCCGAGTTACCTCTGTCGATAACCATGAGTTTGGTTTTACTCACATTTATTGTTTCTACTTTCTCTTACCATTCGTACCAACATTGTTTTAAGTTCGCTTTCGTTTTTTGCCATTAGAATTGTGTCGTCTGTGTATTTTAGATTGGCGAGTTTTACTCTTCCAATCTACACTCCTCCATCAAAATTTCCCAATGATTTTCTTAGTTATTTTCATCTCATGTCCTGGTGACAGTAAGTTTATCTTGGGTTCTATCATATCTATACAGTTTCTTACAGTATTATACCGACATTTGTATAATCTATTCAGTTCCCCAGATTTCCTCTATACTCCTTAAATTGGATCCCTCACTTGGTGGGTATGTCGATGTGCCTCTATTTATTTATAAATATTTTTTTTTATATTTTATTATTTATCGGTTTAGCTTATGTGTTTGTTTTTACTTTATTTGGTAATTATTCCCGCTTATGTTATTCTCTTTCCTTTTTAATTACTGCCCAGATTTGCTGTGTTAGCCAATGCTTGTTGGTTCAAATTCTGAATTTTACTCTCGAGCTCTGTTGATTAGTAACCATCGTATGGTGTCGATACAACTGGTCTATATTATATGTTTTCTTAGCGGATAGTTCTTTGTTGATTTCTATTTTAAACTTTTAATAATTTCTTTATTAAGTCTAACACTTTTGTGTTTTCGAATATCAGTTTTAACTTCGCAACACGTAACTGGTAATCAGATTCGCATTCTGCCCCAGGAAAGGTGAAATCTATCATTATAAGGTCAGCGTCATTTCTATCTGTCTGCTGGAGACTTCCAAGTATATAGTAGTTTTACGTAGTGTTCAAATAGTGTGTTCGTCACAACCAAGTAATTGTTCTATGATTTTAGTAATTTCGCTAGTCCAGTCCTCTCAGAATGTTGGTGATAAAGGGTGGCCGGCTGACTTAGTCGAAAGGGCATGGGTTATTCTAAAATTCGTTCTTAAGCCGGCCAAGAACTCAACATAATATGAAGGAAATGTAATACCTTTAGCGCCACCGCTTTTCTGTCGATAATAGTGGACGATTTCTTAAAAGCGGAAACAGAAGCCTATCCTCAGGTATGTTGTCGACTGCTGTAGAGACGTCTTTCCTAGAGCTGTTAGGGGTAAAACTTACCTTAAGTGGTTTCCTACAGCTAGAACCTTTTACACCCGAATACAGGGAAGATGACATACAACAACCGTCAGACCACAAGAAAACATTGAATAACATAATTCAGTCTATTGACGTCAAACATCAAAGTTTGTACAAGAATCACAGCTGATTTAATTACTGAATCCTAAGTTCTGCATGACGACATGGTGTTTTACAACCTTTTAAATATTCTCATCGGTAATCCTACTTAACTATTTACCGGATTATTAGTTCGTGAAACCATAATGACAGGCTTTGCCATTATATGAACGTTATACGAGGTCTTTAAAACGTGCATCACTTCAATTTGTCCCTCGGGAATGCGCTAGAACTTGTCGCTGCCGAATCAAGCGAGGGCTTGGGCAACGTGGTTGATCCCTTCCGCAGGAATTCCGGGAAGACTGCAAACGAGAGGCTAGATGATACGCTACTCCGGCACTCACCCTTTAAGTGACCCAAACTTACTTGCTTTGTGATTAACCCGCTGAGCGGTATGAGGAGATATTCTCCATAAATTTGAATCGATCGTGGTTACACACGTGAAAGCCAGACTCTTTTTAAAGATCCGTAAGCCGTGATTTTAGAAAGGACGCTCGATCGTGGCTAGAAAGAATCAGATATTCGCAACTATTGGCTGAAAATGGAGCAGGTGATTAATTCGGCAATGGGGTTGGTTGAAGACCTACGGGGATGAGAGATAGCATGACCACTTTTTGGTCAAGCTTGCGACAAGGTCTTCCGCTCAACACGTGTGTTTTTCATGACTCACATATCAACCCCGGAATTACGTTTACTGCCCTTTTGATGCTCCAACGGAACGTTTTGATTGACATCTGGAATTCTTGAAAAAGGAGACCGGCATATGAGCTCCGCGCAGCTGTGACCAAGAAACTTATTTGAAGGCGACTCGGATACGCACATGCGCGCTCATTTGCTTGATTAATTTATGAGAGCGATTTCAGTTATCAAAGAATAGACCGCTAAAGCGCGTAGCTGGTGGTTTGGGAACATGATGCTTGATGCTGCCGGAACTTTTGCTAGCGTGTCTTAACCTATTCCCTATTTCTCTGATATTTCTAAAACGTCATTTAGTTTCGATCAAACGTTTTTGTTGGATCAATAAAATGCAAACAAACCGGCTCATTGGACTTAACAGATTCTTTCACAACGCCACCTCACGAAGCGTAATTGCATCTATTGCACTTTCATGTTCTACATCACTTGCTGTTGCTTGCTTAGCTGTAGAACATGGGTACTAGTTGATTTAACAATGTTTTTAAATAGTTTTATAATGCTAGTAAGGTGTTCTCTACAGTTCCAGGGGTTCTTCTAGTCTTCTTTCGTAAATATGCGGATTGTAATGCTTGAATTTCATTACTTAGGTGTAGTACCTTTAATGTGCATTCGTTGAAATAACTTTCTTAGGTCTATACCTAAATTGACAGCACTATATTTAAGAAATTCATTTCGAATTTGATTTGATTCAGCAGTTTTTGGATTTTAAACTTTTTTAAGGCTCCAGTTGGTTCTGTCGTTAATAGAGTAATGGTCATACAGTTCTCTTCGTTTTCATTATCTGCATTTACAGTCTATTCTCCTAACAGCACTAAATCACATCACAGCATTGGTACTACATATACTACGCAAAGAAAGAGCGCTGCATTCGTACGTTCAACTCTGTTGTACTCTCATATCAGTGGCCGAGGTGAGTGTCAGGAAACCTTTCCCTACTCAAGAGACGAATTCATAGGCGTACTCCCCGAATGTATACTGGAGCGAAATTAACACATGGTTTTAGACCCTGCGGTAATACAGACCCTTCGAATCGTTTTCCATGTAAACTAATGCATAAATATAATAAACTGCTCCGTCTACGACTAGCTCAAAGTAAGCAGATAGAGCAAAATATGCTTTAGTAAAAAATTCAAGATGAAGACTTTATGAGCGCGAAGTGGAATTTTTATTTTAGGATTTCTTTTATAACTCAAAAATGGGTAATCGGTTGGAGAAATACTAACTTGTGGTCATACAGTTTTATTAATTATCTCATCTAACTGAAATTAGTTCCTTGTGTAAAAGGCAATAGCCGACTATCATATAAGAAAAATAAATTCAACGTTGTAGTGGCGTCACCTAAATCTTGCATTTTTGTTGGACGAAAAATGTATGTGATATTTGCTTTATTTTTTAAGATAAGTTTATTTTGTGTTTTAAAATTTTTGCTAAAAGGCAGACATAAAAACTTAAAAAAAAATTAAGTATACTCGAAATGTGGTCAAAGAAAGTACCGGAACATGAGTTATCAATCATAGCTGAAGAGTTTACCTACAAAAACATTCCAATTCTAGACACCCTGTGCATTATGTTTAGCTTTCCGTTCTTACAGGAAGGAGCGTGGCTTTACGTGACCGATGACATAATCGATTCGTCACTGTACCGGCGAGGAGTGCCATGCTGGTACCGAAACGAAGGGGTACAACTGCAAGCAATTAACGACGCAGAAATGATAGCCAATGCGTCCTATGCGATGCTAAAAAAATATTTCTCAAATCGCACCTGCTATGTTCCGCTTATGGAATTATATCATGACGTAGCCCTAAACACTGCAAAGGGACAGACCCTGGACACTCTGTCTGTTGCTCGAGGAAAAAAATCGCTGAGCTACTTTACAGTTAACAGACACAATGCATTAGCAAACAGCAGGTTCAATTATACGTTCTTCCGGATGCCTGTGATGTCAGGGATATACTTCTCAAACCAGTACAATCGCAGTATTCAAAAGTATGTCGATAGTATTTTGTATCATCTAGGTCACTTTGGCCAAGTACAGGTATGTTAAAAAACTAACTAAAATAGCTATTATTTCTGAAGAGTATTTAATTAAAAAGAGTTTCTTCTAGAACGACATCCTGGACTGCTACGGCGACTCGGCTGCAACTGGCAAAGAGGGTAACGATATCCAAGAAGGCAAATGCTCTTGGTTGGTAGTGCAAGCTTTGTTGAAAGCAACTGACTCTCAACGGCAAGTTTTAGAGAAGAATTATGGAAGGTATGATATTGAATGTGAGGCGGCAGTTCGAAGAGTGTATGAAGATTTAAACCTTCTTAATGTGTATGCATGCTATAAAGCAGAAATTAGTAACAAGATTGCCAAGGACATCAGCCAATTAAGAAATGAAAATCTGCAAACCTTGTTCTTTGTTTTGGCTGATATGTACATTCAAAGAAACGAAGAGTACTTTATTACGTAGATACAACACTAAGAGAGTCATACGTGTTTATGGGAAATGGTTTTACATTTACTACAATGCAAACTGAAGGAACTCTGCCTAATTATTTTTTTAATTATTTTTTAATGTGTATTTTTCAAACTGCTTCTTTTATCCTTAAGACTGTACAGTGTATAAGTGTATATATATTCAATTTTTGAAATAGTTTTAACAAAATTGGCGATTCAATAAACAGAACATTTGAAATATCTTTGAAATATTCTTGTTTCGGTAAACATATTCTTTTCCTTGAGGTAGCAATTCTAGGGACTTGATGACCAATAACTTTAATTTAAATAAATATCAGCATAAGTCACATATTATGCTATTGAATTACATATACTTTAATAATAATAATATTAAGTTTCGAAACAATACTACTAATTAACCTACCATATCATTATACCGATGGGGCCACAATTATCCAGAGAGTTTATTATAACGCGCAATGTGTAAGTGGGTTTATTTTAAAATGCAATATGAAACCGTTACTGAGTATGTAAAAACAATATATATTCTACGAAGGAAGGAATTCTGTTGATCAAATGGTATAAATACTTCAGTTTACAGCAAATAAGTGGGTTATTACATGGCCTGTTGTTCTTTGTGGTGCTTCTTTTTCAATAAAATTGCGGTTCATATATTGCATTTTAAAATAAACGCATTTACACATGGCGTGGCGTACCCTTAGAAACCAATACTAAGGATCAAGTCCTAATTGAAACAGGAATACCACATTGCGCATTAAAATAAATTCACTGTATATAACAGCAATGAGATAACATGCACAAGAAAATAACACACATTGCTTGAGTAAGAAAGAGATAAACATAGTAGCAAATATACGAGTAGGCTTGACGCTCACTTTAATTATGACACATGTCAAATAATTGTGCCTACTAGAATAATTCTGTTGTATGGCCATCCCTTTCTTACTCAAGCATTCTATTTTGTTGTCCATGTTATCTGATTGTTTATACTGATGGGGCCATAATTATATATAACAGCAATGAGATAACATGAACAACAAAATAAAATGCTTGAGTGAGAAAGAGATGACCATACGAAAAAAATATTTTAGTAGACATGCTTAGTTGACATCTGTCATAATTAAAATAGGCATCAGGCCTACTCGAATATTTGCTACTATGTTTATCTCTTTCTTACTCAAGAAATACGCGTTATCTTTTTGTTCATGTTATCTTATTGCTGTTATATATAATTGTGGCCCCATCGGTATAACATTATGGCCTCATCAGTATTACTTACCTCCACATTGGTTCTGCCCTGTGTGATAGAACACTAGCAGATAGTGTAAGAAAATAATTAAATAATAATATGTTTATTTTATTTTCTGTGCATATAAAAATAAGAGGAGCGGTATTTAGTTCAATATTTAATATTATGTCTGCAATTATCAAAAGTGAATTGAATGGCTTCTGAAGTTTGAAGCTTTTAAAAATTTTATAGATATTTTTTAGTGGCTGAAGTAATAGATGCCTGTAGCTATAGCTATCAAAAAAGTTTTTCCAAAAATATTTGTAAGGTTGAGAACCTGTGCTGTTGTGCTACTAACTTCACAGTTAGTTTTCAAAACTCTAAAATAAAATGCTTGAACATTTCGAAACTCCGCTTAAAATTCCTATAAAGTTAGTGAATCTGATTGAAACTGTAATGTTTCGCCTAACTCGAACGCGATTTTAATTAATTTAATATAATTTCACGTATTCTCCCATGGCTTGAAGCACGTTAGGAATCGGAGTGCTGCATCTTTGGCCGCGAGAACAGTGATAAGCGACGCCACTGCGGAGAGACGCAAGTGTACCACTGCGCATTCGAAGCAAGAATCTCCTACTTCACGAAACTGGTTTGAGTCGCTGATTACGCTAGCTCGGGCTATATAAAGAGAAATCGAAGCCGTCGTAACACAGAATTTTCTTGAACCTTTCTCCTAACCTAAATCTGCCCAGGGTTATCCGCACCGAGATCTGTCATCAGCAGGGCTACTATCAGGATCATCGAAGGCACTCCTGTCCGTTAAGCTATACCTAGATCCATCTTCAGGAGGGCTACGATAAAGCTCATCGAAGACTCTCCTGTAAATAATTTCCGCAGATCCCGTACTCTCAGGGGACGCTTTAGATCTCTGTAGTGAATTTCCCTGAGCCGAAACACCGGAACAGACGACATTAAACTTCTAATTACGACCTTAACGGCATAGTACAAGTGCGGCTTAAAGCTTACGCCAGCCTGTATTTACCTGCAGCAGAAGGCCGCATCGCAACGAGCCGACATTCGCAATTTCGCACGTTTCAATTCTTGGGCCATTCCGCCGCGAGCGCCGCCTGCCAGGCCAGGCTTTCAATTCAATCACAATCGCTTACCTGGACCTCCAAGAATTCCTGAAGGTGATGGCAAATGTATACCAGATAGCTCCGCCGCGACCGCTTAAAGATCCTGCACACGTGCGAAGCCTGCGAGCGTAAGGAACACCAAGTATAAACTTTATTAATTGTAATCCTGTCTGCATTTCCCCCTCTTGAAAGATAATAATTCAAATTTCGTTTATGCACTGCCGCCTTGTTCGCGGTCTCGACTAAAACTGTCATATTTATGTTAGTAGGTCAAATGATCTTGCGAGACACGAGACCTACTTTGTACTGAGGCTGTCCAGGAAGTCGCTAACACCACCTGAAGACCGCCGACCGCGACGCCGACTGAAGAGTACCCGATTTAGTTTGATTAATTATACGCCTAGAAATGTATTCTGTGTACTTTCACTGGGTTAGAAAACTTGAGTATATACCGTTGGCATTCTGAGTTGCCTGGAGTCAGTACCAGCCTGACAAATTGTAGAACTCTCATCTAAGCTTTTAAAATAAATTTAAAATATCCAGAACGTGCTACAAAACATTCAGCTGTGCCATAAGACTACTTAAAAAATAGACGCAACTTTTAGCAATAGTATACGTTCCGACTTTGCTACACGGAGAACTTCTGCACATAAAAAGAATAATCATCGGTATTGCTTAACTAGGTCACAACACGCAGTTCCAGGAACTTTGTCGTGGTGCAGCAAATTTTGCCAGCTAGTTCTTGAGCAAGATTGGGGTAGATTGTCCGGAAGCACCACTGGTTGGAGACGGTTCAAACCAGAAAACCTACAGGTGTCGGTGTAAATCCCTAAACCATGTAGTTGATTCATAAGACAACAGAAATTGATGTACCCTAATGGTTTATTTACATTATTTATATCCCAGCATAATGTCAAGGGTGCTTAAGCGAATCGCCTTTGTAACAAGGGAGTAAATGAAAACGAAATCAAGCTTGGCTTTGAAATAGTTGTTGTATGAATAATATATTGGTGGCACTGTAAGTCTATGTCAAATTTGATTATCAGGTTAGGTTTTGCGTCAGTTTTGACACAGATTGACGCAAAACATAACCTGCTAACCTCGAATGACTAGATTGATTTCAGCAATTCTTTAAGGCTGAGCGATAATATTTATAACTAGCAACCAGTGAGACAAATGTCTCATTTAATAACTTTTTTCTCTATCTCTTACGGTTTGGCTGCTGAAACAGCGTCCCGGACGGACGGAAATCACGTGATTTCTCGAAAACCGGTCACGTGACTGAAATTCGGTTTTTGACCTGACATGACCATTCCAAACATATAACTTTCATAACTTTTTTCTCTATCTCTTACGGTTTGGCTGCTGAAACAGCGACCCGGACGGACCAGCGTCCCGGACGGACGGAAATCACGTGATTTCTCTAAAACCGGAAGTGTCACGTGACTGAAATTCGGTTCCTGACCTGACATGACCATTCCAAATATATAACTTTCATAACTTTTTTCTCTATCTCTTACGGTTTGGCTGCTGAAACAGCGACCCGGACGGACCAGCGTCCCGGACGGACGGAAATCACGTGATTTCTCTAAAACCGGAAGTGTCACGTGACTGAAATTTGGTTCCTGACCTAACATGACCATTCCAAACATATAACTTTAATAACTTTTTTCTCTATCTCTTACAGTTTGGCTGCTGAAACAGCGTCCCGGACAGACAAAACAGCGTCCCGGACAGACAAGTCTATTAGATAAAGGATCATTCCGGAATCATATATCTGCCTGAAATAACTTCCAAAATCAATCGATAGCACCAGAAGGACAACCTTACACGATCAGTGCCATAAGATGGCCGCCGGAAATCATACTGACAATTTTCAAAGTTCAGTTGTATTCCCCAGAGCAACTCAAGGTTTTTTAAATTACGTACAGAAAATTAAAATGTGGATAGGAAATCAAACATACAAGAAATTGCTGGCGACTCGAAATCAGTTTTGGACTTCAACTTAATTTTCAATTTAGGCAAAAATAATACGTAACCACTTCTATGAAAGAATTTAACTAGCCTTTTCGACAGTTTCTTTGAAGTTATTAAAATATCATAAAAACTGAATTTTGACCACAAATAATTCTTTCGCAGATTGTTGCATACACACACCGTGGACAAAGTATTTCCCGCAAGTAAGAGACACTTCTCGAAGTACACGTAACAATAGCTTAGAGTAAAATATAACAATAAAATAAAGTGCACATTATTATTGGCAAACTTATTAATATTATCTGTTAACACCTTATTTTCAGTGATTCATGGCTGCAATGATTGTTATCATGTAAAAACCTAATATAAACTGAAAATGGCAAAATCTTGTAATGAATAATGAAACAGTGTTGTCAAGTGGTCTAGTTGTTTTAATAGGACTTTTTGAAAGTTGGAGTTACTTTCTTGTTACACTTGTCATTTGGTAATTAATATCAAAATGCAAAAAAAATCATTGAAAAAAGAAGCTGCATGAACGAACATTGCATAGGATTCAGAAGAATAGTCTCAACCTGCCGGTCGCAGCAATAATACGGCAAGTGGCCTTAATTTTTGAGATCCCGTGTGGTGTAGCTTGAACAAGCGTCCACGTTCGATCAGCAGAGTTAAGCAACGCTGTCTCTGGTCAGAACTTGGATGAGAGTTCCACGGCTGCATTTCTCGTCGCCTCGTGGTACGGCTATCACGGAAAAAAGTTGGTCCCGGCGGTCATACAACATCATGACAGTCGTTAGTGGGGTTGGAAGTCCTCATAACTGCACAGCGACGCCTATAATTGGCCTAACGGCTGTTGGCTGAGTGCGAATTAAATAACTAAATAAATAATGATTTTCATATTTAGACAAACTCCAAATATTAATATTTATCTATACTTACAGATCTATGAACGTATAGTGTGGGCTATTTCAAAATTATCAGTGAGAGAATACTTAGAAAAATCATCTGGCAGATGTACTAAAGACAAGAAACAACAATATTATTGGTTCTGTGAATATCTGAAATCAAAATTTGGCAATGCAATTCAAAAAATGAGTACTTTACTTTTAATAATCTAAGGAACATTTGGCATATAGGGGTGGGCGTAGAAAATTATACAAACATTTTTAATTAATGGTTTACAAATACAAACACGTAGATGAACGCAATATTTTATGTGAACGATTAGATGTGGTTGTTGCCAAAATTAAATTTGTGAAGACATTTATGCAACTTCAAAATTCAGGCGATGTAACGTTCATGTACTTAGACGAGACATGAATATATCAGAATAGCAGTAGTGTACATCGTTGGCTACACAGAACTGATTTGAAAAGTAACCCAGTCAGAACTAAAAATGAAGGAAAGATATTTACCGTTTTAGATTCAGGGTCCGGTTTTCGTTTTTCAGAAGGGTGTGACTTGTTATTGGATGTAACGACCAACGACTGCGACTACCATGAAACTGCGAATGACGAAGTTTTCGAAAAGTGGGTTCCTGCTCTAGCCAAATCATCGGGAACATATGTAGTGGTTATGGATAATGCATCATATCATTCGATACAGGTAGACAAACCGCCCACATTTTCTTCTAAATTAGATTAAATGCGGAAATGTTTGATTAATCATGACGTCAAAATTAAGGGCAAAGTTGCAAAAATTAAACTTTGAAATTTAATTAAACCTTTTCGAGATGACCTCAAAACGGTATTTAACTGACGACATATTGAAAAAGCATGGCCATGAAGTACTTAGACTGCTACTTACTATTGCCAATGTAACCTAATTGAAATGGTATGGGGACACTGTAAGTCTTACTACAACGATCACATAAATTCTCGACCTTCATCTAAGGATAAAGTAAAGAACTTATGGCCTGAAGCTCTTTCGACGTGTACCCTTGACATGTGGAAAAATTACTGTAAACTTTGTGCAAAACTAATTTCGGCTTCCACCTTTTATTATTTTATTGGGAGAATCCGACTCAGAGTCAGAGGGTAATGACAATAGAAATTCAGATTCTTCCAATAATTTAGTGGAGGCGTATTATGATATACACATTTGGTGTAAAAATTGTAATTTTAAAGGACTAATCAAAGCTTTACAATCACAATTATTGCATTAAAATTTTTCTAATTCCACCTAAGCCCAGACAGATTTTAAATATTTCTATAATACTAATAAGTTACCTGCACGTAAGATCAGTAAATAAGTGTAGTTGGAAAAGAAACTAATTGAAACAGTTGCACATATTTGTGATTTAAGTTGCCATGAATAATATAAAAAAATTTAAAGCGAAAGACCAATAATAAAGGAAACTTTATAAATTTCTGTTTTATTTTAGCAAGAATATTACTGACCTAATTGATATTAACATGTAATAGTTTGTTAAGTGTTATTTCATTTCAATTTTTCTAAGTACATTTAATGACGGTCATAATTCATAAATGTTAAAAGCCACAAAACTAAGAAGACAGAAGTTGCCAAAATTATGCTTGGATATGCTTTGTAAAATCGACAACGCTGCTTTTGTAAATAGTTTTACAAATATTTAATCTAAAATTCCTTCTAATCTTTTTTTTAAATTTATTAGCAACCAGAACATACATACATGTACAGCTGATTGCAAATAAAAGTGGGACAAGTTTTGAGACTACTTTTTGCGTTTTTAATAACGTGTAAAACTTTCTCTAACTTATATTTCCGTAGGTGAATACATAAAATATTATTAAAGATAGAAGCATAAGAAAAGGAATATAATTGCGAGTATTTAATATGTTATTGTACTTCATATTACAATTTTACATATTAGCTGTCCCAGTTTTATTTGCAATCAGCTGTACATTACGTCCTATGAGCTAATTTGTTGGCTGTACACTTACATGAAGAGAATAACATGCAATCATGTTATCTCAATTATTTATATAATATATATACGATAGCCTATTATAATTCATTATTAATCTATAGGTATTATACTACTGTATCACGAGGCCATTTTCTTTTTAACCTTTAACCTTTTAACCTAAGCCGGGGCCAGATGGGATCTTCCCAGCATTGCTTCAGAAAGGCCTGGATATCCTTCTTCCACATATAGTAAGGGTATATAGGGCCAGCGTAGCAATGGGATGGGTCCCAGAACAGTGGAAGGCAGCCAGAGTGGTCTTTATTCCCAAGACGGGAAGGGAGGACTACACAACTGCCAAATCATTTAGGCCCATTAGTCTTACATCCTTTCTTTTAAAGACCTTGGAAAGGATCATTGATAGGCATCTAACGGAAAGGGTAATAAGAACACACCCATTCCACAGGAATCAGCACGCATACAGACGTGGAAGATCGACCGAAACTGCACTCCACGCTGTCGTGCACAAGGTCGAAAGGGCACTACACTATAAGGAAGTGGCCCTTGCAGTACTTTTTGACATTGAAGGCGCATTTGACAAGGCAAGAACGGCTACAATATGTCAAGCCTTACAGGCCAGGGAAACCCCTCCCGTTCTGGTCAGTTGGGTGAGAACAGCACTGGAGCAAAGAACCGTGACGGCAAACCTAGGGGACTGTTCAGTGAGGGCCAGGGTGACGGGAGGTTGCCCGCAAGGCAGTTGCCTCTCACCTCACCTGTGGTGTCTTATAATGGACGGTCTACTGGGATGCCTAACGGAAGAGGGCTTCTATGCACAAGCATACGCAGACGATGGACTGGTACTTGTTACTGGCAGGTTCCTAAACGTCGTTTGCGATAGAATGCAGGTAGCTTGCAGGATTATTGAAAGATGGTGTGAAGAGAAAGGTCTGTCGGTAAACCCACTAAAGACTGAGATCATTCTCTTCACAAAAAGACGAAAACTTCAGGGTCTGAGGATACCCATTATGTACGGAAGACCACTTGCATTAGTGCAAGAGGTCAAGTACCTGGGGGTAATCCTCGACAGCAAATTAAGTTGGAGGTCGCATGTCGACAGGACGGTGAAGAAGTCGACAACGACCTTATGGCAGTTGCGCAGAGTTATAGGCAGGAACTGGGGGATAAACCCCAAGATTCTGCACTGGCTCTACACATTGGTAGTAAGGCCAAGAGTTCAGTACGGCTCAGTGGTCTGGTGGCCTAGTGTAGAGCGCCCCAGTATTTCCGTAAGATTGGCAAAGGTCCAACGACTAGCCTGTCTCGGAATTACAGGGGCAATGAGGACAACCCCAACAGCCGCACTGGAGGTAATACTGGGACTCCCGGGCCTCGACACTTGGATAAAGAGAGAGGCCATGGCTACCCACCTCAGAATGCGGGATACGGGGCTATGGAATGACCAGGGAGTTCGCACGGGCCATGCTAGGATCGCCGACATGGCTGCTAGAGAAATACCTCTATCAGCCTACAGGGTAACCGAAGCAGAGGACCGGCTAAGGTTAGAAAAAGGTTTCTCTCTCACTATCCCAACAAGGGAACAGTGGGAGCAAAAAAGGGTTAAGCTCCAGTCGAATGCCTTGATATGCTACACGGATGGTTCTCGAGTGGCGGAAAGGCAATCCTCTGGAGCAGGCATTTATATGGAAGGCCGGGGGGTGCAAGAAAGCTATGCTTTAGGAAGATTCACCACGGTATTCCAAGCAGAAGTTTATGCCATCCTATCGGTGGCAACAAGGAACGAGGTCAGGATATCCCCAGAGCAAAAAATTTATATTTGCTCCGATAGCCAAGCCGCACTAAAAGCAATCTTCTCGGCCAGGACAAGATCAGCTCTTGTCCAGGAATGTGGAGATGCTTTAGCCGAATTGGCAAGGGAAAAGGACGTCGAGCTCATCTGGGTCCCGGGACACACGGGGGTCCAAGGCAACGAGAAGGCGGACGAACTAGCCAAACTCGGAGCCGGGGAAACTTGTTTTGGACCGGAACCTTTTTTGGGTATAACAAGGCAGCAGGTCTCAGCAGCCCTAACCGGGTGGGCCTACAAGACCAGCGAGGAAAAGTGGAAAGGATGCAGGGGCTGTCGTCAGGCAAAGTACCACATAGCGGGATTTGATTCAAAGAAATCGGTCTGGCTAATGGGAAGGAGCCGAAGAACCACAAATCTTTTGATAGGGATCTTGACAGGCCACTGTAAACTAAAGAGACACCTAACTCTGATAGGAGTAGAGGAAGATCCCATTTGCCCAAGATGTGGGAGGGACGAGGAAACGTCCTTTCACTACTTGGGAGAATGTGAAGCGTACCAGCGACTGAGGTATAGAACCTTTGGAGCACCTACGCTTCGAATGGAAGAGTTGAACTCCCTATCCTGGGCCGAAATTCTGATCTTCATTAGAAAATCAGGAAGGTTTAAGCAGGGAGAAGAGCCCATCGAAGAGGACGATAATGAAGGCGGTTGAGGGGATGGCATGGGGTTGGCAAAAAGGGCCTATGGTGGCCTACTTGCTAGACTTCGGTCTCCCCACAACTACTACTACTACTACTACGTCCTATGAGCTAATTTGTTGGCTGTACACTTACATGAAGAGAATAACATGCAATCATGTTATCTCAATTATTTATATAATATATATACGATAGCCTATTATAATTCATTATTAATCTATAGGTATTATACTACTGTATCACGAGGCCATTTTCTTTTTAACCTTCTTGGGTAGGTTTGATTGACTAGAGGTGGGACTTACGCATTAGGGTGAATTTCTAGTTTCCGCTGATGGTAAGTCGCAAACTTGGTAATTACACTTTTGACATACGGGACGTTAAGATCATTATGTAGATTGTAGAGTATGATTACTCACATAACATGGTGCGTCAATGATCATGAGTAGCGTTTTTGATTGATATCGCTGAAGTATATCTACATTAGAAGAACTGGAGCAACCCCATAATTCAATCCCATAAGTCCATATAGGCACAAGAATGGTTTTGTATAGCAAAATCTTGTTTTCAATTGAAAGGCGTGAGTACTTGCCCAGCAGCCAATACATTTTTCTTGTCTTGATGTCTAATTCTTTTCGCTTTTCTTAATGTGAGCTTTCCAGGTAAGCCTACTATCTAAGTGCATTCCTAGGTAACGAACTTCCATCGACTGAGGTATTGTAATGTTGTTAATTATGACTGATGGGCACTTTTGACGTCGTAGGATAAATGTTACATGAGCAGATTTATTTTTATCTATTTTTATCGGCCATTTATCCATCCAGTTACAAATGTCATTTACATGCTTTTGTAAGTGATGTGATGCAGTTGCTGGGTCTTTGTTGCAAGCGAAGATGGCAGTGTCATTTGCAAAAGTTCCCATTTGAGTTGCAGGCGATAGAGGCAAGTCTGCAGTACCTATGTATGAGATAAAGTAAAGGACCAAGGACACTTCCTTGTGGTACTACAGAATTCATCTCATGATAAGTGGAAACTTCGTTGTAGAATTGATTAGTAGGTAATACTGTTGTGGAAAAGCAGTTTTGAATTTTAAGGAGCAATCCTGGATGCCACACTCTGTCAAATGCTTGACTAACGTCCAAAATTAGAGCAGATCAGTACTTTTTATCTTCTACAGCCTTATTAATTGTATCGGTTATGCGATGACACTGTTGAATAGTCGAATGGTTCTTTCTAAAACCAAACTGGTGATTTGGAATTAGTTCATTAAGAGAGATGTCTCTTTCTATTTTGTTCAGCAGCAATCTTTCCAGAAGTTTAGATATAACAGAAAGAAGACTAATCGGCCGATATGATGCTGGTTCAGTTGGTTCTTTTCTAGGTTTCGGTAGCATTGTAACCTGAGCAAATTTTAATTGTGTTGGCCAGTAGGTAAGTCGCAAGATCGAGTTGAAAGGGATGGTCAGTAGGGTTATGCCTGTACGTGGCTGTTCTTTTAATATTCTTGCAGTAATGATGTCGTAACCGGGTGCTTTACAATCGTTAAGGCACATTATTTCATTCCTTATCTCATTAGAAGAGAAGGCTGATATTGGCAAAGACAACTATAAAGGTGCATTTAGAAATACATCATCTGAATGGGGTTTAAATACTGTAGCTAGATGCTGTGCAAATTTTTCAGCTTCCTCTATATTTGATCTAGCCCACTTACCTGTTCGTGAACGCAGTGGAGGGATATGTGTTTGACGACATTTAAGTCTCTTTGTAGCTTTCCAGAGAGACTGGTCATATCGAGAGAGATTTCCAAGGTACTGATAGAACTGCTCGTTTCGAGCTTCTTTTAGATTATTCTTAAGATTTCTTGTGAGAAGATTCTATTGTCTTCTGTCATCGATGTTGCGAGTTCGTTGGCAACTTGCTCGTGCTCTACTTTTTTCTGCAACTAGTTTTTTCATTTGTAAAGAGCTATTGACAGAGTAAACTGAACAAGGCTTCGCTGTAGGTGTAGCATACCATCCTGCTGCTTGAATTGTTGTGATAAAATGATTAGTAGCGGTTTCCAATTCTTCAGGCGTTTGTAACATTATGTGTATTTCCAACTTCTGTTCTATGTACGATCTGAATAACTGCCAATCCGTTTTGTGATTATACAGTGTTGGCTGTATTTCTTTGAAAATTACGGATGCTCTAAGTGTTAATATTATGGCTGAGTGATCAGATGATAGATCATAACTTGATTCTACGTTAACATAATTATTGCAGATGCCGTTTGAGACAAATAAATCTAGCAGATCAGGAATTTTGTCTGGATCTGTTGGCCAGTAAGTTGGAGAACCTGTACTAAAATGAGTATAGTCCTTTTCACTAACGGCTTTATAAAGTTATCTTCCTCTTGTTGATATTAATGTGAACCTCCAATGCGTATGCTTGGCGTTATAGTCACCTCCAGCAAGAAAACGTGGACCGAGGGAGGTAAAATAGTTTAACATATTTTCTTTCGTAAGTCTATGACGTGGGGGACAATATACTGCAGATATGGTAAGTGGGCTTGGAAATTTTTTTACTTGAATTGTTGAAGCTTGAAGATATTCCTGATCATATTGGGGTAACTCATGATGTGCGATGGTTTTGTTGATAATTATTGCGGTTCCGCCATGTGCAGTTGCATCCGGGTGTAGTGTGTAGTACACTTGATAATATGGAATTTTGAAATGCGTTCTTGCCGTAAAATGAGCTTCGGATACTAGCAGTATGTCGATTTTGTTCATACGAAGAAAACTTGATACTTTCTCTTTGTGCTGCTGGAGGCCATTAGCATTCCATAAAGCTATTCTAAGAAAAGCAGCCATTATGAAGCTATCACTGTATTAAGCATGTTAAGGATGACACTGTTTTGTTGCAACAATTGATTGAAAAGACCTTTAAATTCTTCGAGGTACTTAGTTAGTGTTACTTCAGTTGGAGAATCTTCTGGTTGATAATGGGTTGATTTTACTATGGCAGCGTAAGTGGGATTCTGGTATATGGGAACGGTAGGGTTTTGTTTGTTAGCTGGACTGTATTTCTTTTAAATATTTTGATAAACTATACAGCCTTTGTAGTTCGCCGGATCAGCTGCACGGCAAAGGGCACAAGTAAGAGGAGTGTTTTTTTCATTTGTATATATTGCAGAACTATGACCTCCGCCGCATTTCATGCAAGCAAATGGACGATAACAATAGGCTTTTGTATGGTTAGACGACTGGCATCTAATACACTGCACAAGTTCTCTCTTTTTCCGTGGTGGTTCCACCTGAATACACATATTTAAAAGATATTTAAGACTTAAATGGATTTATTATTTTTCGCTGGCTCTAAATCAACGAAAAATAAAGGAAGCGGTCTTTTAGATTCCCCTTTGGTTTTTATGTTGTCTACGTTTCTTGTTTTGAATCCTAACTTAGCTAACTCCTTTTTTATTTTTTCCACTAGAATAGTAGGATGAAGATGCCTTATCACAACACGATATGCCCTTTCCTGTTTTAGCTAATAGGTATGATGAGTAACTTTCCCCCTAAGTTTACTATAATTTTCTATGGACTTTACGTTAATTTTGACTTCATCATGATTCATAGCTTTTGAGAGGTAGTCGTCCGGTTTGATTATAGCGTTTAAGTCACATATCATATCTGGATAGTTGATTACGCTTGAATGAAGATAGGAGGGAGTTTAGGTGTTTCATTTACGGTGGATTCAGTGCTGAGCATTCGAACATCTTCAGATGACAAAGCGGCAAATCTGTTTGTTTGACTGTCAGGGTTCACTACTTGTGTTTCAGTTGTATTTTGCTCTATTGTACAAGGTTGTATTTGTGTTGTACGCTTTCTTTTGTGTCGATTAACTTTCCGCCAGGCGTTTTCTGTAGATACGTCTTCGTCAGTATCAGTTAAAGTATCGTCATTTACAGTTCGAATTTGTGAGTTTTAGTTAATTGTGTGGCGCGCAGGAGGTTGAAAGTTATTATTTGTTGTAAATATTGGCAAATTTGTTGGTAAAATTTGTTGTGGAATGTGCGATATGGCTGGTGTTGATAATTGTTGTTGGTAAAAAACTCCGTTTTGTAAATGGTTAGATGATGTCGACGGATTGAAAGTGAGGGTGGGCACCATCCGCCGTGGCCGAAGCCAGATGGCTGCATGGTGTTATAGTTCAAATGAAATGCAGTTCAATATAATGTTATTGTATGCAGCAGGCAGCAAATAATAAAAATAAAGTATTGTTTTACTTATAAAGAACACTGAGGTCACTGGTACCACGGCACTATCACAGCCAGAACATGCATGCGTTCAGTTTGGATGCCTGCATGCGACTTTAATATTCTTTCTAACCTAAAAGGAATAATTTTACATGTCATTTGAAGTTCTATTCAAACAGCTGAAATGGAATAGTTTTTATGGCCAACCCTACTAAAATAAGATATGAACAGAATATAACTCGCAACATAATAATGAACAAGGAATTTATAGTAATTGAAGTATTTAAAGGGGTAACCCAGTCTTAACATTCAGGCATATTTTTACCGCAAGAGCGAGCGCAGCAAAGCGAGAGTGGTAATTTATGCGAGAAATGTTAAGACGGTTACACTTCGAAATACGTTCATTAGTTTATTGTTCATTGAGGCAATAATTTCGAATCAATAATAATTACTAAAAACTGCTAAATTGAAATCCGACTATCATGAATATGTGTGATGTGAATGCATGTTAAATGAGTGGATGTATGTTAAATGTATCTTATCATTCGAGGACGCGAGTGCATGCATCTTAAATGAGTGGATGCTTGTTAAATGTATCTTAACATTCGAGGACGCGATCATGTTAAACACTGTTTAACATTTCAATGAACAATAAATAAATGTATGTATCATAAGCAGTAACAAAGCAATACGTAGAATGCGAGATAAGATGAGTTACAAACAGGTAATAAACACCGATGGAAAGCAACAACGGCTACTGTCGACATCAGCAATACATTTATTGAAACAACTTTAATACACTGAAAGACATGTTGGACGTAAATATTTAGGGGAAAGCAACTACCTAAATAGTGTACGAACAAGTAGTATACAAGACAATTCACAAGAAAACGGATCTCACTAGAAAAAGCGCATAGAATCAACTTAGAGTAGTGTAAAACACTCTAGAATCTAGATGAAACAGCATCGATTATATCCAAAAACGACATAGAAGCCGGAAAAATACCACCATTTTGAAAGGGCTTACCGAAAATTTTAGAAATGTCAGTTGCGAATTCAAAAGTCAATAAGAACCAATTGGGTTATATAAAATACATGGCAATGTTCAAACTTGCGAAACGCACAACAACAGCGAGCCCAAAAGGGAAGTAACGCTCGGATAGTAATATATACGTAAAGATATTGATGGGAAAGAATTCTAAATTCCAGGATTACGAAAACAACCAAAAGTTAGATATTAAGATTACAAAAAAAATATCAACCTTGTTAAATCAAGTATAAAAGATGTCATGACAAATCAAAACATTTCTTAAGTGAAGCAACATACATTTCCCCTAAATAGTATTTTCAATAAGCAACTAGATCAAGGAAAGATGTACACTGGCTTGCAAAAAAAACGTGTATAGTACTGTAAAAAGCAAGTACCTACTTCTAGTTAGACATCATTATTTGTTACTGCTCTTTCAAAATTCCCCTTCTCTAACTTAGAAACGATAAGAATTTTCTCGTTTGCTGTCAATCTTGGTAATTAAGGTTTTCATGATGACAAATGAACAACCAAGACAGACAATACAACGAAGAATAGGTGCACGCGATTTTTTTTTTGCAAGTCAGTGTACGCATATATTTATCCACTGAAACTACATATTTTATATGAAATTTCTTTTATTAATCATTTGACAGGATAACAGGGGATTACATTTAGGTTCTCCACAAAAGAAACTAGTACCATAACTTGCTATAAACGATTATAAAGGAGAATAATGCTGATGTGCCAGATAACAGTTAGTGGTTTCAGCAATATGCATATTTTAAATTACTGAAATAATATCTTCTCAAACCGGTTAATCGATAAACAAGGTTGAATAGAGTCGAGATACTTGACAATTCTTTCATATAGCAGAAAACCTACTGATTATTAAATTTCTACTATTGAAGATATCCTCAGTAAATTTTATAAATCGTCTTGCTATAAAGCAAAAGATTAAATTCTTAATTCGTTCCGCTTTTTTCTCAAAAGGTTACTGCTGTAAATGCATAAAATTTTGCACCGTACTTAGTAATTGTATTATATAATATTGAACTAAACTGCACGTTTATATTTACCTTTCCCTGTCATTTTATTTCTATAATTCATGCAGATGTATTGATAAACCTCAGGTACTGGAGAAGCCCGGTCATGAATATTAGTGACATTTTACATAATGTTGTTTACAAATTAGTCTGGAGGCCCTGTTTTAACCCTCGCCCGGCGGAAATAATTTCAGTTACACGGAGTGCGGAAATGGGTCTTTAGTGACCCGGATCGAATAAACTTTTTTTAAATTAGTTTTAAAACACCAAAATGTCTGTTTTTCTAATACATACTTGCACGTGATAATATAATCATAAAACTTTTATTTTTATTGACCTGCAGACTAAAAAATTCTTCATATTCTGCGTCACTTTTATCGCTGCCGCTGTCCTCATCAGACAAAAAATGAAAGTCGTTTTCGTTATCATCACGCATTAGTTCGTCATACAATTGTTGTTCCGTAAGGGGAATTTTATTAGGATCCATTCTTTTTGTTTATGTTTTTACACAGTGTTATTATACTCCAGAAAACAAGAAAAAAACAATGGAGCGCGAAACCGCGAAAACCGGGTTTCAGGTGACCCGAGCGGATTATCTCAGGTACACCAAGACATTTTTCCACGAAATTTATTCTACAGCATCTCCATAACAGCTTCGAGGAATACGCGAACACCCAAAGCAGTATATTGGAAAACGGTAGAATTATTTAAGAAAAAAGAAAGTTCGGGTCACTGGAGACCCGGTTTCCGCAGTCTGAGGGTTAAGCAATAAAGTAAATATAACAAAATTATACTTGACCTCATAAAAGTGCAGCAGACAGACGCTATCGAACTGTCGTTAAGTGGATAAGAATTTTTAAATGTCTTTAGTTAGGTACTGTAATTATGAATGTTCTATGAACTTCTGTTCTTTTTATTTAGAGGTTGAATTCGATAACTGAACAATCTCAAGGCCAGAAAACACTATTTTTAATTTAAGCTAAAAATTAATTTTTCAATTTTTAAAATATTTATAAAACTACACATATCAAGACTTAATATTAACTCATTTTTTTATGTGGACACTAAAAATTTAGAGTTGAATAAAATTATTTTTTATGAATTGCCGAAAGGGGTAGTATGTTTGCATAATTTTTAAGTTTTTTTATTCAAGGCGTTTTTTTAGGGGAAATATTTTTCAATTTTAATTAATATCTATTTAAATGGCTTCTAGAAACTCTAATCTAGCCCTGTTAATGAATTACTATTACTGTTACACAAATTCTGTAAATGTTCTTTTACAGTTGTCTGTATGTTCTGGTGAATAATTATAAAACCCACTGTATATTCTGTCTTTGTTGAGTTTACATTATTTGTTGACATTTAGACGTGTTTTTAAAATCTTTAAAAATAGCTTTAGGGTTTTTTTAAATATTACCCCTAATGTGGAGAAGAGGGAAGGGGGGGGGGGGGAAGGGATAGTGGATTAAAATTATTGATTGTTTTCTTTAAGGGTACATTTTAGAATAATAGAAATTTCAGCGACAAAGAGTTGAAACGGGTATTCTGCTATAATCTATACGTATGAAGATAACGCATAGACTCAACAACGCAGAGCCGTAGTAATCCTTGGTATCAGGAACTTTTCATTTGGCAAGAAGGGTCCTTCAATTACATAGGGAAGTGCTAGAAACAGAGTTTTCGAAATTCTATGCAAAAAGGGAAGAAAAGAGGTAAAATGTATTTTTACGAATTCCTCAATTTCGCTAAGACCCGATAATATATCGATTTGGTTTTTACCTAGAAATGTTACCTATACAAGTTCCTAAAAACGTAATTCAGGATTTTGCACAGATCAACTTCTAAAGGTGCGAATTTCGATGCAGGGTGAATTGTAAAACATATCGTATCTCCTGTGCTTATTGAATCAGTCCATGGTGTTTGGGAATGTATGTTTTTTTTAAGATCTTAAAAAGTGGTTTCCAGTTTTTTTTAAATTTCAGTCACAGAGTAAAAGCCTAGTAAACGTAAAAAGCAGTTAAAAGAGAGGATAAAGTTATTAATGTTTTCGCGGCGAGTCCAGTTTAGAATAAAATAAGGGGATTTCCGAAATTCCACCCCCAAGTGGTGGAAACGGGTATCTTGCTATAATTTATGAATACAACATTTAATAAGTACATACGGTGTTCCCGTTGTTTAAGCTTAAGCATGGAGATTTCGGTTATCTTAAAAGATACGAAGTAGGTTGCATTGGGGCAAAGTTGTATATTTACTTGATCAGTAAAGCTCTTAAGTTTGCTGATGTAATATTTCGAGTTCGTCCCAAATTTGGCTTTTCTGCTATGG
Source organism: Agriotes lineatus (assembly GCA_940337035.1). Classification (NCBI taxonomy): domain Eukaryota; kingdom Metazoa; phylum Arthropoda; class Insecta; order Coleoptera; family Elateridae; genus Agriotes; species Agriotes lineatus. The sequence continues at coordinate 60,467,863 of OW679203.1, forward strand.
ATTCTGTTGTTTTATAATTTCGCGATATACTATACACTTTAATACGATAATTTCAATTGTTTGTAAATTTTGCCACATGAATGACTAAAATTCAACAAATTGACAATAGCTTTACCACGTACCATCTTTGCAAAAAGAATATAGACACCCGACTGTCTATATGCCATTAAACAACAAACAGCTTGTTTCACTTCAACCAAAACATGTTAAGGTGAAATGAATCAGTAATTTATTTTTAAGTTACCGTTTCCCGACTATTTTTTGTAATTGGTTATTGCTGGAGCTATTATAATATTGCTAAAAGTTTTTACAATTATGTTGTACGAATATTGACCAAAAAGATGTTTTTTTTCTGGGTACAAAATAAAGATACCTGAAAAATACTAACTGAGCGAAATGGGGATGGAAAAGATCTTCCCGAGGATTAGAGACTGTGAAAACTCTCTAAGATTCCGCACCTGCAAGCCTCTTAAACCTAGTGTCCTGTGGGTGTACGAACAATTATGGGCCAGCTTGTGGTTGCAGAAAAGCTGGCCTCAATTATTCCGCAATGTGCAAAAATTGCGGCGAACAAACCTGCTACAACTTGAGACGAATTTCAACTTGGGAGAATATTCACACGGCCATGCAACATATGTGCCCCGCCCCATCATAAATTCGTAACATCCAAAGGGACCGATAATGGTCTAACGCCTCTTACGCCTCAAGCCACACCGGACGCAGTGGTTTTTTTTTGGAAGAAAGCCGCTAATTTTAAAAGTGCAATGAAAAATATACTGTTGAGCTGAAAGGGGTCGAATTTGGAATCGTTGGAAAGGTGAGCGATTCAGCTACCCAGTGAATGCTGCAGATATTTTCAAGCACGTAACACAGCAAAGCGCGCAATCAAAATATCCGGCCATAAGTTAAGAAGTTCACAGCCGCCGGGGTCCTATAATTCACTTTGCCCGAGAAGGCACACATTTTTTTAACAGCTCCTCGCCCGCTGCGCAAACGCTAATGCCGGATGACATAAATTCTAACGCAAAGGTAAAATTTTACGTGAAAGTCGTTAGAATCACGGTCGACTTTCACGGCCAAAAGCAACCCTTAACTGCATCGAGGCTAAAACGGTAATATGTGAATATGCAGAAGTAGCTGTATTTAATTTGAGTAATTGCGTAGTGTCAATTAAACTATCAAGTGATGGGTATTTAAATTGCACAAAATTACAAGGAAGGCGATAAATTGCAGCCCAACGCCGAATCGAACAAATCGGCGGTGCGCGGTGTAGAAATTATGTTACCCCGAGTCCAAACAGTACCGGCGAATATCAAAGTGAACGAGTTTTGTTTAGTATCGAAATGCGTGTTTCTGTGTCAGGAAGCCAACCCTTGAAAAATCAAACCGCTAATTAAACGCACCAAGTAATTAGCATTACGCATTCACGATCGCCTAAATGAGCAGCTCCAAAAATGTGTCTTCGCTTTACTGGCCAATAAGCATCCAGGAAGGGGATTACAAAGAAACTGGGCCCCATAAATAGAGGAACGAGGGTCAGAAGAAATTAGTCTGCCTCGGCGAGTCGAAGAAGCAGCCATTCCAGGATCATCAGCCACCAGGAGTCTAACCAGCAGGGAACCACTCCAGCCTAAAGGGACGCCACTCTAGTCACCTGGATTCTTCAACAGCTTCAGGACTTAAGACGAGAACCAGTCAGCGCTCTTGCCTATCTTGGACATAGCCGAGGGACGACCAACGCCCGCTCCTGCCGCCCACCTTGTTCCCAAGACGCCAAGCCACTTCAGCCGCCGCCCCCGAGATGACGATCGGTACCCGCTCCTGCCGCCTACGCCGTCCCCAGGACGGCAATTTATTCGCCGCTCCCAAGGGAACGAGCTCCCGCTCCTGCAGCCCTACCGTTTTCAGGACGCTGCGCCATTTCAGCCGCCGTCCCCGGAGAACCACACAGCTTAGGCCCCGACTACGGACGCCCATCCGCCATCTTCTTTCTTTTTTTATATATATTGTAATGGTATTAGGCCCACGGTTCGGCCCGCTAGCAGTGTAACATGATGAACAATTCAGTAAGCACAGAGTTGTGGTGTTGTATGTGGTTTCAATGATAAGCTTAACATTCAAACAATGAATGCATTGGTAAAAAGATGTCAACAATGGTAAAGTGATTGAGTAAAAGGAAAGCAAGAGGCAAAGCTTGTTTGTCACAGGGGTCGAGGTTGACTTTCAAAAATTAAACAATAGGTTTGTGCAAAATAAATAGCCGAACCAAAAGAAAGTAATAGACACAAAAAGGTTTGCTATGTGCATGTAAAAGAAGCGTAGATTTCAATTAAGCTAGTCAGTGACACATGTGAGGAATCGTAAAAAGTAAAGAAAGCTGGAATAAAATAACAATACATTGCGAAAGAGAAATTTTGAAAAGCAGGCAGCAGGACATGGAAAGGAATTTGAAAAGCAAGCAACAGGACATGGAAGAAGCAAATAAGAAGTAGTGAACTCTATAAATAATCAGTGCATTAAACGTTAGTGAAAAGCAAAGCAATTAATAAAACGTGTATGTGTGTGGCGCAAAGAAACAATTTAGATTAAGAAAAAGACAATATTTTAGTTTGTAAAAAATTTTAAAATGTAAAATTTTGTACTCAAACTTATTTCTAATATGTACTAAAATTTATCAAAACTTATTTTCGTTAGCATTGTACTATAGCAACGAAATTTGTTTTTGTTTTAACTAACGGAAAACACAGAAAACAAAAGAATAATTATTAAGCTGGACATTGTGAACCCTGTGCTCCACTTTAATTAAAGTTTTTTTTATAATAAATAAGCATTTCAAAACCTGAAAAGTATATTATTATGTTGTACACGTCTCAAAGTTCATGTGGGAATGTTTCTGGAGGTTTCCGCAACATAAGAATAATTTTTTTTAGAGCATATCCGACCACTTCGGCAGCAGTTAATTTTATTATTATTAATCTATAAAAATCGATTTAACAAATGTTTTCATCTACGACACTTTTAATTTATGTCATAATAAACAGTAGGCCATGCCGCGCGGGCGAATGTTTGCAAAGCCAGTACTGTCAAGGCCAGCTACGAAATGTAATTATTAATACTCCACATCTGACTGTATTCATTATATAAAATTTTAATTATTTCAAAACACTTTACCTGTAACGAAAGAAGCAAGTAGAATAACTTTAGAACTTCACTTCCAGTTCGAAATTGTAGTTTTATAACCTCACTTCGCTTTTAGCACATGGGCTAAAAGTAAACAGTTGATTTATTTAACCACTCTAAACTATAAAACGTCACTTTTAGTGAAACAAGCTAGCGTTAAAAGGCCTACTTTTAGTAGTGGTCGTAGATTATGTTAATACATTTAATATTTTATTTCAATAAAATTTATTTCAATATTTCTTAGTCTATTGTTTGTGGTTTATGGAAAAAATTATCGTTTTTTAATATTTTGAAATTCAGTCTCATTTTCCAATATTACATAACATAATGCTTATTAAAGCCGAATTTGAAAATGGTTAAATTTTACCTGAATGGCTCGTACAACAAGTGAACACTATTTCATGTGTTAATCCCCACTTACTTAAAAGTTGCCCGGGGCATTATTCTATTGGCCATTGCCGATTTAAAATATTTCAAAACTGCGAATCACAACAAAGTATTCTTAAACAATAAAAGTCAAACGAATTATTCTTTAACTTTTGTTTAAGTGTTGCTTATTTATTTTACTGTCAAATTCATATGGTAGGTAGTATGTAGTAAAAATTTTGGTTGGTTTTAACCTCTGTATCTTTTTAAATAAGCAATTCTACTTCATACCACCAAAAAACAAAACATCTTTGAGCTGAGGTGATCAACAAATAGTTATTTGTTTCTGTATCTTGTATTTTGTATTTTGTATACAAAACTCGGCAGCACATTACGTCAAGTTACTGGGCAAGTTGAAATTATTATAAGAAAGCATTTCGCAAACCTTTGCGTTATGAGACCGGCACCGAAACATATTTCACACCCTTTGTGTGCTTACGCTACATTAATTGCAAACTGTCGTGTTTCTTGTCTATGTCACACATTCAATCATGTATAACGATTTGTATTTGTCAACTACTTCAATATACTTATAACAAGTGAATATGTTTATTTGTGACGAGACGTAGGCCAAAATTGTCTTTAAAGAGGTGGTTAGGCCTGACCTTCCCCCGTCACATCTTATTACAACCAAGAAGCTTCATCTCCTGTCAAAAACAACCTGGTTCTACAATACTGTAAAATTTATGTTCCGAGATGCGAATTGGACGAGTGCAAGAATAATTTCCGGAACTACGAATATCGAAGGCTTGCACAAATTCAATCAGCGTCGCGGAAACAGTTTCATTAGTACAAAAAATGCATGATTTCTGGACAAGTAGAACAGATCGCCTGCCGACTTATTATTTAGAATCAAACATTGTAGGCAACATTGTAGAACATTCGTGGAGCAAATAAACAATCACTGTAAGAGGAAAATAAACAACAACGACAGCGATTGCGGAATATTGACGAAGCGTTTGTTTTTTATTTAAAATTTACCAGGTAAAACCCTATCTTGCGTCCATTTTTGTACTAGTGCAAATATGAATCAAAAAGTGTACAGTTCCGAAGGTAATAGGTGAACATCCCGAAATGACTTACTTTTTATACAAAATTATTCGTCAATATGGCGTCTTATTCGTGTGGTTGTAGAAAAATAATATTTTTCCACGGTCACCTCTAAAATGACTATTAATTGCTCACTGTCAATGCGAAAAGTTAGCGATTCACACATTTTTTCCCTAGTAACCATTCTAACATCGCAACCACGTAAACAATGCCTTAATGAAATAATTATTATTGTAATTTGTCACTTTTCTGGAACTGTCAGAAATTATTGGCAATTACATCATGGCGCGTCCATAATCACGCAACAGTTTGATTGAGTTTGCAAGTTTTTGTGAAGTTGAATATTGAATTTGAAGATAAGATATTTATTTATTTTCCTAAAACGTCTGGTGTTCCACTAAAATTCCACTTATTTATACAGTACAAGTACATACTGTGTTACACAGTGTCAGTGATGTATTTCTGGTTGCCTGTTATAAAGAAATTTGAATTATTTAACAATTTTGTCATTTATTTAGGACCGTAGTGTAAAGAGCCATTTTGGTGTTCGGTTGCTTTTTTGTGCCTCGCTGCCGCTCGGCACTAAACTCACATCCTCACTCCAAAATGGCTCTCTTTAGACACTAAATACATAAATTACTATTATCGCATTTAATTTCGAAATGTACTACATTTCTTCATTCAAAATCGATAAGAAATGTGGTACTTTTATCATTAGCAACACTTTTATGCTTAGCAACGGCGATTCGTCTTACGTTTGGCAATACCGAAGCGTGTTGTCGGTGACACTGTAAGTCTATGTCAAATTAGAGGTTAGTAGGTTAGGTATTGCGTCAGTTTTGACACATATTGTCGCAAAACTTAACATGCTAACCTCGAGTTTGACACAGACTTACAGTGTTACCAACAATACACTTCAGTACTTCCAAACGCATAACATCAACTGGAGCTGCTTATTGTGCTTTAGTACATTAGAATGAGTTATGCTCATTTTGGTTATGTTTTGACAGTTAGTGTCACATGTATGTAAAAATTTAATATTTTACATTTCTTATGAAATGCGATAATAGTAATTTACGATGCAAGTAATGTTGTCAAGCTTTTTACATTACGAGAGAATAGTTTGAATGAACGAGCGACGTTGGGAGCGAGTTCTTTAAAATTCTAGAGTAATGTAGAAAGCAGATAGCGCTACGTATATGGTAACACGGTTTATTTTATCCAAAAATACTAATCTTTTTCAAAAAATAGAAACAATTATTATTAATGATACAACACCGAGACACATAATATCTGCTATGGCTGTGGTGGTATCACTCAATACTGCATTGTTGGTAGCACTGTCGGGTTATGTTAAATTCGAGATTAGCAGGTTAAGTTTTGCATCAGTCTGTGTCAAATAACAAACAAAACCTAAGCTACTAACATCGATTTTGACATAGACTGACATTGTCACTAACAATACACGTCAGTACTGCCAACATGTGATTAAATTAATAAAGTATCGGTATGTTATGTTTGTTTACAACACTAGTGCTGTTAAATGTATCTTAACGCAACTCATTGCTAAGGAGTTATTATCATTCTTTATCTAATAGACTTGTCTGTCCGTCCGGGACGCTGTTTCAGCAGCCAAACCGTAAGAGATAGAGAAAAAAGTTATTAAATTTATATGTTTGGAATGGCCATGTCAGGTCAGAAACCGAATTTCAGTCTCTAACACTAATTATTATCTTAATTATCCTAATCCTAACTTTTTAGGTTAGATTCTAGGCAAATTTTATCAAGGCGAATGCTACTGGTAGTTTGCTACCAACAATGACTTCATATACGTACGTGTGGTGAATACGCGTTCTATTTGCAAAACGGTCTTTTTTGTTTTTTAAATGAGACATTTGTCTCACTGGGTTGCTAGTAGTAACATAATAGGATAAAATAAAATAGTATACTCAACACGTTAGAAAAGTGGTTTTTCTGAACTCGTATGCCGTGTAAGTACTCGCTAACGCTCGTACTCAAATACGCCGAAAAACATCACTTTTCTCAACTTGTAGAGTAATATACTATTTTTATCTACGACAGTATGTAAAATTTACTTTTAGTTGGCAGTTTTAAGTTTGTAAAACGACTGTTTAATAACATGTTTAAATTAGTTTACGTCGTCAGTATCATGGTGTTCTAAAATTTGTAACCATCCACAATTACGAGCATTTGCTAGTAATCCTAACTTATATTTAAATATGTTTCTTATAATTACCCTGTTTTCTAGATTCTACCGTAGATAATAGTATATTAAAGTATGAGTGGATAACAAGGTCTTTAAAACACGCGTGAGTTTTCGAGCTCGACGGCGTAGCCGGAGTGCTCGAAATAGAGCAAGTGTTTTAAAGACCAGTTATCCACGAATACTTTACGCTATTTTTTATTATACCTCCAATACTGGAAATAATTTACGCACTAAAAACTTAGAAATAATTTTTGTCGTAATAAATCGAGAGGGCATAATAATATTGCTACTATAGTTACGAGAATTATTTACGTTTTTGTCGCGTCCATGTCCGTTGTTGCATTCAGTCGTTTCCTTGACAACCTTTAAAACTCGGCGAGCTTTAATCGCCTGCTTTCGCACGCTCAGGCGTGCTTTAAACGGCGATTCTGATGCAGGTATAATAAAATAGTATATTAAAGTATGAGTGGATAACAAAGTCTTTAAAACACGCGCGAGTTTTCGAGCACGACGGCGTAGCCGGAGTGCTCGAAATAGAGCAAGTGTTTTAAAGACCAGTTATCCACGAATACTTTACGCTATTTTTTATTATACCTCCAATACTGGAAATAAATTACGCACTAAACACTTAGAAATAATTTTTGTCGTGATAAATCGAGAGGGCATAATAATATTGCTACTATAGTTACGATAATTATTTACGTTTTTGTCGCGTCCATGTCCGTTGTTGCATTCAGTCGTTTCCTTGACAACCTTTGAAGCTCGGCGAGCTTTAATCGCCTGTATTCGCACGCTCAGGCGTGCTTTAAATGGCGATTCTGATGCAGGTATTATAAAAAATATTGTACGATGCACATGCGTCAAGCATCTTTAATCACACGCGGGGCTTAAAACGCTTGCTCACTTGCGTTTTAATTCTGCCCTTCGTGACTAAAGACTAACTTTACCCACTTGCAGTAAATTACTATAATTTTAAAAGTACTTCCAATTTATTTAAGTAATTTAAGACCTAGTTATATTGAAAATCGAGTAAGGATTCAAAAAGACTAGATAGGTAATTCTTATATATGGAATATGAAAATCAGGAAGGTATTTATATCAAATAATGTTTTAACAGTTCCACATCACCCACAATATGCTCCTAAACATATCCAGTAGGTATGCATCAGATCTTCAACAACCCAGCCCAGTCTATCCCTAAAAATATTTCTGAAGACAATAATACAGAGTGTCCCAAAAAGAATGGGACACCGATTTTAGTCATAGATTTCTTACGTAATAATAAATCGATTAAACCAATATACCTTAGTACCAAGTCCCTTCAGTAAGAAGTTATAGGGCCTTGAAGTAAATTTGTTTCGTTTTTATTTTATTTTAATTTCCACAAATGTAGAGATATCGGTTTGAATTTTGGTATACGTATTTACTATTATGTACTGCACTAATTGACAGAATTTCATAAACTCGACTTAACTGCAAGGAACATTTTACCTATCTTTCTAAACTTTTTTGCTCTAACTTTGTCATCTATAATATTTTTTAAAATTTTAAGTTATTGTCTGAAAGACAATTAAAATATACAAAAATAATGTACTCTTAGTTCATAAGCGTGAGAGCAACCGTTTACCTCAAAATTCCTGTCAAAGTTTTTTGGTTGTCATGAAGACGTGCATTTATCAAGTAGCCATGATCACAAAAACAATGGGTAATTGTTGTAATCTAGTAAACAACAACAGGTAATCAATTAAGGACGTTGGTGACATCAGTTTTTGCCTTTTGTGCTTACGAAAATGCTGCCACGTAACGAACTTTTCAGCATTGGAAAATTCGTTATGTAGCGACATTTTCTTAAACATAAAAGAACAAATTCTTATGTCACTAATGTCATTAATTGATTTATCATTGTTTTTTACTAGATGACCATTGTTTTGTGATCATGGCTACTTGATAAATGCACGTCTTCATGACAACCAAAAACCTTTGATGGGCATTTTAAAGTAAACGGCCGCTTTTAGGCTCAAGAACTAAGAGTACATTATTCCTGTGCTTTCTAATTCTCTTTCAGATTATAACCTAAAATTTCAAAAAAAGTTACAGAGAAGTTAGAGCTGAAAACAGTTTTGAAAGATAGGTAAAGTGCCTCTTACAGTCAAGTATAATTTATATAAAAATTTTTTTTAGTGCAGTACATATTAGTAAATGTATGTATGTATTATCGTTAACCTAGTTTTATCTTGCGGTGTAGAGCCTGATGATTTATCCAAAATTCAAACCGATATCTCTACATTTCTATAAATTAACAAAATAAGAAGAAAGAAAAAATTGAACTTCAAGGGCCTATAACTTCTTACTGAAGGGACTTTGTACTGTAGGGATACCTACATGTAACCTGGTTACAGATTGCTAAGTTGCAAATATATTAGTAAATAATGATTGTTTTTGATATTTGACACTCAAACCTTGTGTTTTATTTCTCCGAATATAATATTCAAATATTTAATGCAGTTAGTAAAATTATACCACTCCCTCTAACATCAACCAATGAAAAACGGCAAAATGCATAGTTACGCATGTACTAACTTTTGATAATGTACATAGCAACTGACAATCACATACCTTCTTGATTAATAGGTAATAATGACACGCCTTCACAAACATCACGTTACTTGCTGTCAGTACAATTGTCATAACAACCACATTAACGGTACTTTTAATATTTAAAATACACTATTCAAACGTTGTTTATTGACTCGTGATATAATCTAGCCGGATGCAACTCGTGTCTCTTGATTATCAAATCAATTCTGTTTCTACTCGATATATCGTTTTAGGCAAACACGCCAGTCCGAAGGACAAGCGTGATTGCCAAACAATATATCTCGTGTAAACGGAAATGATTATTTGATAATCAAGAACCCACTAGTTTTATTATACCGAAGGGGCCACAATTATATATAACAGCAATAAGATAACATGAACAAGAAGATAACACGCATTGCTTGAGTAAGAAAGAGATAAACATAGCAGCAAATATTCGAGAAGGCTTGACTCTTAATTTAATTATGACATTTGTCAACTAAACATGCCTACTAATATATTTTTTTGTATGGCCATCTCTTTCTTACTCAAGCGTTCTATTTGCTTGTTCATGTTATCTCATTGCTGTTATATACCGTGTGTCCACAGGAGGACGCACCATAGGGATAACCAAATAGAATAGAAAGGTCGGCTAATGCTGTGATCGCCGGCACGCAAAAACGTTGTTTTCTGGCTTCTGACTCGCCACTTTAATAAACAATACTGTTATAAATGGTACAAGAAAAACGACGGTGGTCACAGCACTGGTTGATATTTATATTCTATTAGCATTATCTTATCTCTATGGTGCGTACTCCTGTGGACACACGGTATAATTATGGCCCCATCAGTATATGATAATATAACCACTAAGGGCCGGTTTCATAATCAATTTAAAGGAGTCTTTAATTTTAAAACCTCTTTTACGTAGTGCTGTTTGTTTCATAAACACCATTTACACTAAATGCCCATTTAAACTGTCCTTTGATTTAAAGCAGGGATGGTGACACTTTAAATGCTTAAAGGCACTTTTAATTTTAAAACAAAAACGTCAAAGTGACATTTGTCACACAATTTAGCAGGCCGTGGTTTGAGTTTAGAAAGTGTTATGTGAAGCAATATTTTCTTAGTAATGGAGAGAAGTTATACATCATCTAGTTCAATCAGTAGTTCAGCTGATGACGAAAAAATTGTTGTGAGAAGACAAAAAACATATCGCAAGAGACAAAATTACTTCGAGAAATATGACGATACAGAATTTTTTGATAGATTTCGGTTAACAAAAACAACATTTTCATATCTGTTGAATGCAATAGAAAATGAAATACGGCTACCTACAAATTGGTTAGTAAAGATGGGTTATATTGTTTTGTGGATACCGCTTCAAGCAATGTTTAATTTTTAGAGGTGGTTGTATTCAACCTATTATGCAGTTGTTGCTGACCTTAAGATTTATGGCCACTGGAAGCATGCTACTTGTAGCAGGGGATTTTGTTGGGGTATCCAAAACATCTTCCAGTCGGATTGTTAAAAGGGTGTGTGAGGCAATTGCTAGATTAAGCAATAAATACATCAAGATGTGCGATGGAGAAGAAATGGAAGAAGTAGCCTTAGATTTTTATAGAATAGCAAGATTTCCACGGACTGTTGGTGCTATTGATTGTACTCTTGTGGAAATTCAATCACCAGGTGGTAAGGACGCTGAAGTATTTAGGTCACGAAAAGGTTTTTTTGCTTTGAACGTACAAACTATTTCAGACGCCAATTTGAGAATCAGAAATATCGTCGCACGTTGGCCTGGATCAGTTCATGACCAGACTACTTTCAACAACAGTTTGGTAAAGCCACAATTTGAGAAGGGTCGCTATGGTAGATACCTCTTGGTTGGAGACAGTGGGTACCGTATTGAGAAATATTTAATGGTTAAAGTGGAACAAGCAAATAATTCTGCAGAACATTTATATAATGAATCCATTATTCGCACAAGGAATGTCGCTGAGAGGCAGTATGGTGTGTGGAAACGACGTTTTCCTATTTTGTCCCAAGAGATTCGACTGCCATGACTGTTATTGTAGCTACAGCTGTATTACACAACATAGTCTTAAATATGCGAGAGGATATTCCTTCAGATTGGATAGTCAATGATGGGGGTTTAAATAACGAAAACGAAAACAACTATGAAATTAATGGAGATCCAATAGGTCGTCAATTTAGACAACTTATAATAACTGAGAAAGTTGTAAATATTTGTGTATTTAAAATTAAAATACTAAAGATTAACTAAATGTACATCATTTCTCTTCTTTTCTATTTCTAAATTTAAGAGTATCATTTTTTTTTCTATGTTCTTCCTCATCCCGTTCTTCCTTTCGCTTCAGACTTTCCAGCTCCTTCTCCATCAAGAGTGGCTCTATAATATTGCTCCTTAGCTTCCATCAGAGGGTTACACACTGTTGGACGCAATTTCCGATTTTTGGGCTTTTTCAGCTGACGAGGTGTGTAACTACTCCACTAAAATTCAATACTTTGTAATATTTACTTCATGTTGCAAATTCAAATACATACATTGTCTGAGCCTAAAACTTCGTCAGCTGTTGGCTTTGTTATTACTGTCGTGGAAGCTGAAGCTGTGGATGCACTATTCCTGCTTATTGATAAATTGTCAATAACCATCTGTAAATGTAAGCTATAAATGCAAATTCATGTTTCTACTAAAAACAAGCTTACAACATATCACTAACCATGTTATTTGTGGACTGAAATAAAAGAATTGTATTCATTACTTTAGTACAGACTTGTAAACTATCTTTATTTGTTCCTCACTTGTAAACATCAATTTATCAAGTCACTGTATTCACTTTGAAAATGTTTCATAACTGGCTAGCCAGTAATTTTTTACTGGCTAGCCAGTTATATTTTACAAGCCTGCTCATAGATAAATGATAGCGTGCAAAGCCAGAGTTGTCTTCCCTAGTATGTGTGATATTGATGAATTTAGTTGCTTGTCATTTTGACATTTCTAGTTATTTACAAATGAGGAACAAATAAAATATTCAACAATACACTCCAGGTAACCATTTTTACTGGCTCAAGGATATGACAGGCTCGCCAGTCACCCCAATCCTATCGCCAGTAAAAACTGTTTTACCTGGCTTGTAATGTAAAATACTATTACAAGTTAGAGACCACAGTTGTTGATTTTTTACAAGTTAGAGACGACCGTACCTTATTCACATAGGTACTGCTTAGAAACTTTAAACGCCGTTATCAGAGTAATGATTTCAAAGGTAACGAGAAATTTTTGAAAATATAATAATTGTGAGGAAAGAAGGGAAAAACTATTTCATTATGAGTTTTCGGTTTATTTACAAATGAAAAACAAATAAAATATTATACTTAACACGCCAGTTAACCATTTTTACTGGCTCAAGGATATGACAGGCTCGCCTAACGGCTCGCCATTCATCCTAATCCTATCGCCAGTAAAAAATGTTTTACTTGGCTTGTTATGTAAAATACTATTTTGCACTCATGATTTCAAAATTAATATTTCCCGGTCATTCCGATGCGCCGAAAATGACTTTTCCCGCACCGGGGTGTTTTTTACTTTCCCACAAAAACTATGGCAATTGTGTGTTCCAGGGGCGCTGTAAACGTCAACAAAAGCTAACAGGTGCTAGGATACGTATAAAAATTTAGTAATTTGTGCTGCCAACTCAGTAAAGTTGTAAAACACTAAATAGTATTTTTTTAACTTTTTTAAATATTTTGAGTTATTCGTTACACTACATGCAGCACTCCCTTCGGTCGTGCTGCAAAAAAGTGCTCATTCGAGAAAATTAACTTCCCGAACTTGTTAGGTAAATAACTAATATCAATTGACACAATTATTTTACAAGCATTACTGTATAACATGAAAGAAACCTTTTCGTTACAACTAATCTTATTAGTTGCCTTATTTTCAATTATCGTTTTATATTTCCTTATTTCCCCTATTAAAATCAATTGTTCTTCTTTTCCGAAATTGGAACCTCGAACTCTTTTTGTGACAGTAACGGCAGAATTCATAACTGATACTCCTAGAAGCAAAATTAACAACCCGATTTTAATTTTAACACATTTATATATCTTGTACCTCTACCTTTTAACAGTTATACTTACAATATTATTCGTATTTAAAAATACAGACAAAAACCACGCGCTGATGACGGCAGATGCAACGCCAAAATAAAAAATGACAGGCTTCTGACAGACTTGACACTTGAATTACGCGATGAACTTAGTGACGAAACATCATTCCAGTATTGCCAATATAAGTCAGCTACACTAAAGAAGCTTTTAGCTACGAAGACTTCGAGAAGTGTTTATGAAACCGACTTACTTTAAAACCAGGTTAGAGGGTGTTTTAAGTAAAAGGAAACTTTAGTTAAAGGATCATTTAGTGGTAGATTATGCAACCGGCCCTAACACTGATTAATGGTGACCCCGACGTGATCTGAACACGCAACCTTCTGATCTGGAGTCAGTAAGGTACATTAATCGATTTATTATAACGTAAGGAATCTATGACTAATCGGTGTCCCATACTTTTTGGGACACCCTCTATATATATTCGGATATTTCCCATTCATTATTTGGTTAATCATCATCATGTGTTATAGCCGCTGAAACATTTGATGAGCAACCACAGGACTGTCTATCATTATGCCAAATTCGAGGTCAGCAGGTTAGGTTTTGCGACAGTCTGTGTCAAATCTGACGCAAAACCTAACCTGCTAACCTCGAATTTTAACTTACCGTTCTAGAACGGAAGCATAACTTACTGATTTGGCAATAAACGCGGTAACTAAGTAAAATCGTTCTATCGTGCAAAAAAGTTTGTTTTCACTTCCTGAGGTAGATGTTTAATGAGGTCTACTGGAATTTCATCGGGAGTATTGCCCTTGTATTTAGTTATTGCATATTTCAATTCCTCTATAGTAAATGAGCAATTGTAAGGTAGAACAGCAAAGGTGTCAAATGCAATGCCAGTGTCTCCCGCAATATTTTCATTGCATGATCGTGCAAATTTTTGTTCTATGACATTAGCAGTGCCCCTCTTATTGGATATTATTTTATCGTCTATAGACAGAAATGGAATTGCAGTAGATTTTGCATGTCCCTTCATTGACCTAATTCTCCTCCAAACTTCTGCTGAGGGCGTATCTTTATTAATAGATGATACATAGTTTTGCCATGAGTTCCTTTTAGCGCCAGGATTGCTCTACGACATACAGCTCTTTTTTGTTTAAAGGAAATTAAGTTTTCCTGTGTGGGTTGACGTTTAAACACATGTAATGCCCTTTTTATTTTTCTTATTGCAATTTTTACCGTGTTCCACCTCCACGAAACAGAGACTTTTTTAATGCCAGAGCTGCGTTTTGAAATACATAGATCAGCAACAGATCAAACCAACCCGATAAGTGTAACAATCGTTTTGAAAAAAGGACGTTAATAATAATTTAAATCTGTTCCAGTCCGCTCTATGTAACAACCATTTTTCAGGTAAATATGAAATACTTTGTGGCAAGTTTACAAAATTTATTAGTATAGGAAAATGGTCACTATGGTGAAGGTCAGAATCGACAAACCATGTTATTGATAAAATGAAAGAAGTTGACCGTATCGAGGGGTCTATTGCTTAGAGCTTAGAAGGTACCAAATCTGGAAGAGAAATGGGTAGGCGACCCGGTATTTAATAAACAAATGCCATCGCTTTCTAGTAGCTGTTCAACACATCGACCTGCCTGATCGGTTTCTAGTGAACCCCATAGTTGATTATGCACATTAAAGTCTCCCAATAGTAACGGGTGTTCATTAATTATTCCGGTCAATTTGCCTTTGAAATATTTGTTGTCTTAATAATATGTTAGTGGCACTGTAAGTCATTATAACAAGAGCTCACAATGATGTCAAATTCGAGGTTAGCAGGTTAGGTTTTGCGTCAGTTTGTGTCAAAACTGACGGAAAATCTAACCTTCTAACCTCGAATTTGACACAATTGTGAGCTCTTGTCATAATGATTTACAGTTCCACCAACATATTATTCATACAACAAATATTTCAAAGGCAACTTGACCGGAATAATTAATGAACACCCGTTATATATGAAGGGGTGCGGGAGCTGTATAATGAACTCGGTGAGATCACGCGCAGTCCACTTAAATCCAGGTAGGTATATTCAACAGATAGTCATCTGAACAGGGCATCTTATCTCCACGGCCACGACTTGTAGGTTCGAAATAATGTTAAGTTGTGAAACAAAACAGTCGTTCTTGGTAAGAATAGCTAGACCACTATGAGCTATCATGCCATCGTCAGCATCCTTTCTGAATATTTTGTAATGTTTAAAGGTGACATTACGTCATTCAACAAATTTTGTTTCCTGAATACACAGACAGAAAGGGAGATATTGGTTAACGGGTAGTTGAAGTTTCGGTAATGTGTTATAAAAACGGTTACAGTTCCATTGCATAATATTTGGAGGAGAAACGTTATGTTGCGTCGGCAGCTGACTATTAGTCGATGTGTTGTCATTATGTGACTGTAAGTAGTGTGCAACGAGATCATTAGTAGTAAAGTTGTTTGTGGATCAACAAGCCCTTTGTTCCCTTTCTGAAAGTATTGAAAGGCATTTCCGATAGAGTTATTTATATAACTCTACAAATAAATAAAAACATTACAATTAAATTTATCCAAGTGTATGCCCCAACATCAACACATAATGACGAAGAAGTGGAGAAATTATACGAAAAAATAACAGCCAGTATATCAGAAAACAGAACTTCATATACAGTTATAGAAGGCGATTTTAACGCCAAAATAGGGCAACAAAGAGACCAAGAGCAGTATATCGGAAAGTTCGATCTTGGAACCAAAAACAATAGAGGCAACACTCTAGCAGAATTTGCAGTAGCAGAAAAATTATACATCATGAATTCTTTCTTCCAAAAAAATCCGAAAAGAAAGTGGAGCTAGATTAGCCCAAATGGTGAAACTAAAAATGAAATGGATTATATATTATCAGATAAAAAACACATAGTACAAGACGTTGATGTTGTAAACCCATTCTCAACAGGCAGCGATCACAGAATGGTAAGATGTGTAATACTTATTAATGCAACGCTAGAAAGGGCTAAGAAGTTCAGAAGGAAAAACATGGCTAAAGAAGCGCAACCACTGAGATTAAAACAAAACGAATATAAGGAACAACTTTCAAATAAGCTAAAAGAAAGTAAACACTGGGAAGACATACATCACGAAAACAAAAGACTGACAAACATAACTAAAGAAAGTGCAAATAACATCATATCCATCAAGAAAACAAAAGTAGATAAATTAACCACAAAAACAGAACAAGGAAGTTAATAGCACAAGGTAGAAGACAAACTATAGAATACATGGAAGTGAATAAAACAGTAAGAAAAATGGCTAAACAAAACATTAGCGAGAACAACACTAAATTAGTAGAGACTATCATTGATCAAAATAAAGGATTAAACGTATTCAGAAGAACTAATTCAACAAAAAAATTAATCACAAGATTAAGGGATAAGCAAGGTAACACTAAATAGGGTAGACAAGAGCTGATTGCCATTGCTGAAACATTTTATTCAGATTAATATCAGACAAAATCGGTCGTAGGATCAAACATAAATGCCCAAAATCAACATCAAGAAAAAATCATGAATGTAAACTCCGAAGACTCGTCGGATATAATCATAGAAGAACTAGAAAAGGCATTAACTCAAATAAAGAACAACAAAGCTGCTGGCGAAGATGATATCCTACCGGAAATGTTGAAAGAGGGCGGAAGAGAATTCAAACTACAACTAACAAATCTTTTCAATAAATGTCTCATAGAGGGCATAATTCCAAGAGATTGGGAAAACCCCATAGTCATCCTGATATACAATAAAGGGGACCCAGATGGCTTGGAGAACTATACACCAATAAGACTTATATCCCAAGTATGGGAATGAGAATTATAACCAACCGACTGGAATATACATTTGAACTGTATCAGTCAAGAGATCAAACAGGGTTTAGGAAACATTTTCGCACAGTGGAACACCTCCATACACTGAAGCAAATAATAGAGAAGACCACAGAATATAAAATACCTTTGTGGCTGGCTTTCATAGATTTCAGGAAAGCCTTTGATACGGTAGAGCACTGGACAATCATAAAGTCACGGAGGAACGTACGCATAGATCAGCAATATATAGAAATTATAAAACATATATATGACAAAGCGACCATCACAATCAAAATGCACGATATGTCAAAGTCGAAATAAAAAGAGCGTGAGTCAAGCAGATATTATTTCTCCGAAACTGTTTACTTTTGTTCTCCAAGATATATTCAAGGAGCTAAAATGGGAACATCGTGGTCTCAACATAGAAGGAGATCGATTGAACAACCTAAGGTTCGCCGATGACGTGGTTATTATTGCTCAGAACGAATCAGAGTTAAAATAAATGATAGAGGAAATACAACAAGCGGCCAAACAACAAGGACTAGAAATAAATATGTCGAAAACCAAATTTATGGGTAACCAGGACAATGCGAATAATAATATAAGAGTAAACACACATGACATTACAAAAGCGGAAACATATATATTGAGATGGATTGCTTTGAAATTTTCACTTTGAGTTTGCTATTTAATTTATATGGTTTTTAAAATTTCATGTAAGACTTAAACTGATTAAAATAAGCTTGCTGGTTTGTATTTTTAATTTACTTGACCCAAATAAATAGTATTATGCCTTTTTTATATTTTATTTATCTGCAATTTTATTCTCATAACGCTAGCTCGGTAGACAATCAACTCTATTCAAAGGGGCGAATTCCTAATAATTTGTGAATTTTTACCTAAATTGGTGCGCCACCAGCCACCCGAATTAGTTCCAACTACGCAGCCGCAAATGTATGCACTGCTGTCAAAATTACAAAAATGGTTCGTATTGTGCTGCAAGCGTTGTTGACTTTAAAAAATTAAAATTTGTGAACATTTGAAGAGGTATTTATTTAAATCGTAGTGCTTTGTCGGTTATTATTCTCATTTGTTTCAGGAATTAATCAAGCAATTGTTTAATCTCTACCTAACCTCACAACTGGACTCTGGTTAATAATTTGAAAAGCACTTTCGCTGGAGGCTTGAAGATGCTTGAATCTTGTTCAGTACGGTATTGTCTCGCATGCACACAAATTTATGGATGCTCACACTGATATTTAGCTTATTACAGTACCTTAAACTTTAAGGGTATCTTCTTCTGCAACGGTTTCCTCCTGTGTTTGTACTGCTTGTCGGTGTCCTGTAATCCTGCCTTATGCGTTGCAGTGGAAAACACTGGCTCTAGAGCCTCTTTTCGGCTGGAATCATTCTTCGTAATCTTGATGTGGGTGGCGAACTGGGAAATGCTTTTGGTATTTTTTTTTGTTACGGAAATTGCCACAAACATTCACAAATGAACTAGAGCACTTGCTTAACACAATGATGTAATTCTTGTAGATAAAAATTATTATTTATTATGTAAAAACTTCAATTAAATATGGAGCACAAATCTACATGTCAATCTTATAATTTATTCAATTGTTATCTGATGAAGTCCGCTATAATCAAATGCTAATCTAATACTATACAAACGGAAATCAGCCAAGTTCAAATCAATTACATTTTGAAATAAATTTACTTACAAATTATTGAATTTAAAAATTTCTTATATCTAAAATATTGTCTGCATTTTTAATTGTCAAAATGTTTCTTTGCGTCACTACACGTTTTATTATTTGCTTTGCTCTGTTCACTCGCGTATTTGCACTGATCCTTTTAAAGAGTTCACTTCCTTCATAAATGCTTTCGATGTCCATCTTTCTGCTTTTCACTTGTTTTTTTCCTATCTTGCTGTTTGCTTTTCTCTTGCTTGATCATATCTTGTCTGCTTCTCACAATTGCTATTTTATGTCTTTATGCCTGCCTTCTTAATTGCTCGTTGCAACATTATTATTTTTCTGGCTTCTTATACCTTTTTAGATTGTTCACAACTTGACCTACTTTGCTATATTGAAATCTACGCTTCATTGACCTGCACATAGCAAACCTTCTTGTAACTATTCATTTCTTTTGGTTTGGCTATTCATTATGCACAAACCTAATATTTAATTAATTTGAACTTCGACTTGAACCCTGTGAGAAACAAGCTTTGCCCTTTGTGTTCCTTACTCAATTCATTTATTAATACTGGCATCTCTTTTCCAATGCATTTGCTGAATGAAATTTAAGCTTAGTATTGCAGCTACATAAAACACCCCAACTCTGTGCTTATTGACTTGTTTTTTAAACTAAATGTACTGCAAGCAGAGTAGAGCCTCAGACATAAGACCATTACAATATATATACTTGGGACAGGCAGTGACAGCAAGTAAACAATACCAAGGTCTTGAAATACAACGTAGAATTAAACTATCATGGGCAGCATATGGCAGATTAAAATATGTCCTTAAGATGAATCTACCGATGCCCTGAAAAGAAAAATTTACCATTAATGTATCCTCCCCATAACCACATATTACTTGGAAACTTGGGTATTAAATAAAGGAGCAATTAGAAGATTGCAAATTCGCCAGAAAG
>OW679203.1:60488097-60514638 GCA_940337035.1 Agriotes lineatus
AATCAAATATATGTTGTCAAATTATTTAATCAAATGTTTAAATGTTCCAAACTTGATTTTAAAATTAGTTATAAATAGACTAATCCAAAATATCTAAACTTTAAATTATAATGTCCGAAAACATCGAGTACCCGCATCACAATGTAAATTTAGAAAACTCAATATTCTAACTTACGCTCTAAATATAAATTACAATTATTTTCACTAATTTGTCGTACAAAACTTGTTATTTATTTCTTAATAAGATATAAAATAAGCACTGACCTTCTGGAAGTATCTCTTGTACGTGACTGTATACTATAAAACAGCTCCTAACTGAATGGCAGTATGCAAACACCTCCTTTGGGTTATTCACGACCAAATAAGCTCGTTGCAGCTCTCTGACCCTTTAAGATCTGGATATACAGTTCTACAGCATACCACAAACACTCACTTTTTACTTTTTACTGGTTTCGAAGTAAAAATTTCACTTCAAATGGCTCAACAATCTTGATATCTATTCGAATAATAGTTGTGACCCTCAGTCAAATTTGATCGTAAATAATGCTGTATTGCTATTACGTATCAAATATCCAATTATTACTCTATACAGTTAAAAGGAATCTAACCTTTTAACATGATTATTTTACGTCGATTGTTATTTTTCAAGAATTTTTTCTACTTCATGTAAACAACCACACTGGTTGACCATTACTACCCACCAGTTATATACATACAACTGTTATCATATGATATCCATTAAATATCTTGATATTATTATTGAATTAATTAATCACCCACACAGCATTACATGTGTTAAGTATAGGATGATTTCTATCAGAGATTGGTCATTGGGACTGTGCTTATTTTGTATAATATACAGGTTTAGCTTAGTATCTGGCAAAGCTGCATATCTAACAATTAATTAATAATTTTTAAGAATGGAAAAAGGTTTTCAGGTTGCTTACTTAAATCAAAAATTGCCCATATAACAAGCAGAATATCAACCATGTGGCTCAAATTTGAATTACTGTGTACGTGACATGACTACAATATGCGGTTGATAAATAATAGGAAATAACAAGGATATAACAACATTATAACTCATGATAACAATAAAATAACATGCACTATGCCTATACATAATAGTTATAAATCTGTAATGTAAATGTTACATAACGACAATAATAAGGTTGCATAACAAACATATAACATCTATGTTACTTGTAACAGTTACCTAACAGTGATATACCTGTACTGTTACAATATATATAATAAAATTTTATAGTTGTTACATTGCAGTTACAATACCCTGAGAGGGAAATTGAAACTTACATGCAACAAACATGTAATAACGTGGTGATGTTACATGTAATATTTGAAAGAACAATGTTACATAGTGTATATGTAATTGTTATTTAATTGTGTTTGCTGGAAGAAAGCAAAAGAATGCTTTGCAGGTGACACAGTAGTTTTTCGAAAAAAAAGCTGCAGAACAACTTAAATGAGTGGGACAAAGTGCTTTAGAATATGAAGGTGGCAATAAACAAAGGCAACACCAAAGTTATGGTATTAGGGAAGAAATAAACGAACATAGAAACACAGATTGAGAGAGTAGAACTGGATCAAGTCAATACATAATTATAAATACCTAAGAGTTCAAATAGCTATCCAAGAAAGCAGTGAAACAGAAGTGAAAGTAAAGAATAGAAGCTGCAGCTAAATTGTACTGTAAGAGTAGAGCCTTTGGGGTGTTATATCTTACATAAATATGCTCATATATACTGGTTGAAATAAAACGCGTGTTTGCTTTATGAATCAATATAATGAACAATCGTAACATTACTCCCCCCAAAAGAAGAGGAAGGGAGGCCAGGTAGGAAAACTAATATAACCCCGTATGAGGGTCACAGGATTATATTTACGTACAAAACCTCCTGGATCTTTTCAACTATCTTTAAAAACTAATAACAATAAATGATAACAATAAATAAAGGTAACAATAAACAATAACACAACACTACACATGCACTGCCACTGGTCACACGAGTCTGGGTCGTTGATCGAGCGTCTCCTTCTACTTCCGAGATGAAAGCTGGAAAATTTGTAAGAGTAGAGCCTTTGGGGTGTTATATCTTTCATAAATATGCTCATATATACTGGTTGAAATAAAACGCGTGTTTGCTTTATGAACCAATATAATGAACTCCATAAACTCTGTTTGCGATGTCACCTTAACAACACGAAACAAGTGACAATCGTAACAGTACCATTCACTCATCAGAATCTTCCTGATTCAGAAAAAAAAACATAGCAAGAAACAAAAATGATTGTGTTCAGAACCATATTTAGACCAATATTGACCGTTGGATATGAATTTGGGTACTGACTATCAGATTAAAACCTACAGTACAAACAATGGAAATTAGATATCTGAGAAAAGTAAATCTATAACTAGAAACTGTAGTACAGCATCAGCTAAGATGGTTTGAACATTTTGACAAGAATTCACGAGAAAAAAGGATGGTGAAGCATATCTAGCAAACCCAAACCCAACAAAAAGAGGAAGAGGACGACTACCACTGATATGAGACAAGACTATCAGAATAAACACAATACCTTTACACCTACAGATAGATAGAGATCAGATTATGATACACTGCACAGTTATTCAGCAAAAAGATATCCATGATAATGTACTTTTTTTAACAAAAACTATTAGCTACACAAAAACACTGAAGGAGTTAAAAATGTATTTAAATAAATCCGGATTTTCTCTACATTTTTCTTTATAATGAAATAATCGTTCATCAAAAAGTTCTACTTTATAAAGGTTGCTAATGTGAACTTCTTCAGTCATAAGTAAAAATTTAAAAAAACATTTCATAAATAAATGTCTTCGTAGAAAATGTTGTTATGATGTTTTAAACTTGTATAACAGTCGTAGTGGAACTTCTTCTTTGTGACCACCTTCATGAAATTAAGGTCGGTTCACTCTGTCTCACACTAAGTGGGGGGATGCACTTTAGGGGTTATGTGACTGAAGTTTAAAAACCTGTTGTTGGGTGCTCTACGTGCTTACGTAAGGGTATTCATACTTTATAGTTGATTAGGGTTATTTTCAATTTCGGTTAATGCCAGATTTTCCGATTACTTCCCCATTGTATCTTAAGTAAAGAGTTGTGTTTCGATGACCTAAAGGTGACTAGGTGGATGTTGTCTATTCTCGAACCCCAATTCCTTTGGACGCTGCGCAGGCGAAGTTGAAGACATCTCATCGCCGTCTAGCAACTTTTTGCGATACCCAAACGGCGTGGACGCTGGCCACAGGGGTTAATTTTCTTGAAGTGCTAGGTTAAAGGCACAGAGAATGAGATGGTTTGAGCACATTCATGGAAAAGAAGTACAAGCAACAATAAAAAGAATTATGGATTGGAAACCAAATAAAAACCAAAAAAGAGGAAGACCATAGACAAGGTGGGAAGTTCAGATAAAAGAAGAAGGTGGAAATAAAAGATTGGAGATCAATAGCAAGAGACAGAAAATTTGTGTGTGTTCAATAAGACGGCTTAAATCATTTGTCTGATGTGTTTTCTTATATTTTTCTGTAAAGCAACTTGCAGGAAGAGTTCTAAAGAAAGTAGGATGTACAGGTACTTCAGGTAACCTGCACTTAAGGTAAGTCCCTTGTCTCATGGAACTGCTAAACTCCACTTCCTGATACAGCTTGTTGACTCACGTTCGTGGTTTGAGTGATTTGACAGTTGATTAACCCTTAATTGCAAATCATGTGGCGCCGCAGTGCCTACATTTTTAGACAGTACACATCCACATATTGCCGTCGAACCGACCCTCTATCCCGATGACATCTAGCCGAAGCAAGTTATTGTTGAAGGGTTGATTGATTTTGTGGATCAATGATTGGTTAGCTAGCTGAGCAATAGAATTGGTTGATCAATTATAATTGTAATTTTTGATTACCTCTGTGAACTCTAGTGGCCGTGCTCATGGCACTACATAGTAACTGGTTGGTATGGTTATGATTAGTTTTATTTATACAAATGTAAAAACACAACGCATTAAAATCATTCTCCAAACGATACGTTTTATTTCTAAATATTAATGTAAGGCATGGTATTCTATACTCATATCATTGCCCCTTACAGTTGGTGACCCCATGACGCTGAAACGGCACTTCCAGCCAGTCAACTGACCCCTACACTTCGCAACTACAGGTTCGTCTTACAATTTGGTTCCACTTCGGTTCAAGCCCTTCTCGTGGCCCAGGACACATCGTTCTGGGGCATTGCTTGTTCGCGGGCTCTACACAGTTCGACACGACTGCTTCGCCCTCCGAGCAAATGCTCCTACGAACTTTAACGTTTCCTGCACTCGAAGAAGGAACCCTGTCATTACAAAGCTTCTTCCCGTTCCTCGACACTGGACCTCAAGCTTCGCCTTTCGACCGTCCATTGTGATACTTTTTCGAACCATTGGCCTTCACCTCATATGTAAATGTCAAAATCCAAAATTTCGCTTGGGGGGGGGGCTATTGTAGTGGCCTGTGCTCATGGCACTACATAGTAACTGGTTGGTATGGTTATGATTAGTTTTATTTATACAAATGTAAAAACACAACCCATTAAAATCATTCTCCAAACGATACGTTTTATTTCTAAATATTAATGTAAGGCATGGTATTCTATACTCATATCATTGCCCCTTACAGTTGGTGACCCCATGACGCTGAAACGGCACTTCCAGCCAGTCAACTGACCCCTACACTTCGCAACTACAGGTTCGTCTTACAATTTGGTTCCACTTCGGTTCAAGCCCTTCTCGGTGGCCCAGGAACACATCGTTCTGGGCATTGCTTGTTCGCGGGCTCTACACAGTTCGACACGACTGCTTCGCCCTCCGAGCAAATGCTCCTACAAACTTTAACGTTTCCTGCACTCGAAGAAGGAACCCTGCCATTACAAAGCTTCTTCCCGTTCCTCGACACCTGGACCTCAAGCTTCGCCTTTCGACCGTCCCATTGTGATACTTTTTCGAACCATTGGCCTTCACCTCATATGTAAATGTCAAAATCCAAAATTTCGCTTGGGGGGGGGGGGCTATTGTAGTGGCCTGTGCTCATGGCACTACATAGTAACTGGTTGGTATGTTATGATTAGTTTTATTTATACAAATGTAAAAACACAACGCATTAAAATCATTCTCCAAACGATACGTTTTATTTCTAAATATTAATGTAAGGGCATGGTATTCTATACTCATATCATTGCCTCCTTACAGTTTCCTAAATTTAATGTAGATATAACGAAGCTCTTTTGCCGTTATAATTTGGTGACCCCGACTTGAAACAACATAACAACGATCTCAACAATTCGCCCCGATTTGGATCCAACACAAGCCAAAAGCAGCAAACGGCCTGAATCGTCACAACATGCTTCACAGCCGCTGCGCCGCCACAGGCTAATAAATAATTAAGATTTGAACTGTATATACATACATATTGTAATTAGCCTTAAGGATTGTGGACAAGATCTATAGAGTTTTTGTAGCTAAATATAATTTCTTCAAAATTATATACAGCTTTTCTCTGTAGCAAGCAAAAACTACTTTTTGCGGGAGGTGTAATGTAGCGTATGCACGTACATGCACGCATACGTAATATAGCGTATGCACATACATGCACGCGTACATGCAACCTTAGCAACTATTACTTAGTTACATAAATAGAAATAAGCAGTTTGGCTTTTGACTCCATCACATACAGTCATGTGTTTCATTTCCTAAATTTAATGTAGATATAACGAAGCTCTTCTTGTCGTTATAGAACGTATCCCTGGCCCCCTACGCTTGGCCTTGTGTTGTGATAGTATAAATGTTGTCACAAGCGCTAATGACTCCTGTGACAAAAGAACACCCAACTTCGTTTGATTTTGATTTAATTACCGTAACTGCCCGGTAACGAAATTGTCTGTTAGTTATAAATGTTATTTTCGAATCTAATTATTGTTCTGCCCTATAACAATGTCTGCCAATTTTCACGTGAATACCCTTTTCCACTTTACAGTAAAATGGCAAAAACCTAATTATAACTTCTCACTTTAGGAGGACATTACTCAAAGGGAGGAATTTAAAATAAAAGGTTTCTAAGTAAAATTTTGGTTTGAATGTCCCGCATAACCTTCTTAAGCTTGCCATCACATTTTTTAAACATCCCAAAATACGCAGATATTCAGTGCATGTGTGCTTATAACTTCACTTGACAGCAATGCAAAGAGCTATGCTTTGCACTCCAATAAAAGAAAGAGAAAACATTAATGATCAAGAGAAATTATACATTATAGACATTGGATATCGAATAACCAAACTGAAGTGGTAATGGGTAGGGCATATGCTGCGAAAAGAACAATCACAGGAACAAAAAGCTATAGAGTGGGGACCGAAGATGGGGTGAAGAAGTGCGGAAAGACTTTGGGCTGGCGACATTTGAAAGGTTACTCGAAAAGGATGGATGCACAAAACATTGGACAGAAAATTGGCGAAATTTGTGAGAGGCATATATCCAGCAGTGAATGCAAACTGGTAGAGGAGGAGCAGAAAAGATTTTTTTTTGCTACCATTGTAAGAATCCAAACTGTGTTTTTGCTTCTGTCCATTCTTTCTTATATATTCTGAAAATTTTCTTCATTTTGAATTCGTTTTCTCTAGAACTTACGGGTAGTTTCTTATTGTTACACTGTTGCCTAAAGGCCATGCAGTTCAAGTATTTCTACTTCCTTTTGCAATAAAGGAAGCGTTGGATTCACCCCAAAAATTCGAAATTTCAAGTTTTTAACATATCTTCACGTTTTAGAGTCCCGTGAACCCAAAACACATGCTTTTGTTCATTGGTCTGTCTGTAAGCCTGTGTGTGAACAGAATACCTAAAAACGAAAGAAGATATAATGTTTAAACTTCATATACAGCGTGTCCCCGGATGGGGTTGCGCACTCTTGTAAACTTTTTTATTTTGGAGTTTTCGGCAAAATGTTATTCTTCATAAAAGTTTTTCTTGGCCTAAAACTTATTTTTAGCCTACTTTCGTTTTTTTTTAAATCAAGTAGGCCTTTACAGTTGAGCAAAAACTATTTTCCTTTTAGGTAAAGTACCTTTTCTATTTACAGTATGCCAAAATGTTTTTAAGAAAAGTTATTCAGAATGAGAAGTTATGGCCGGCCATATGCAAATTTTCAGGATGATAGTCCTACTTTGATAAAATTCGAAAAGTTATGGAGTTATGTAAATGTTCGTCGCAAACTTAATAATAAAGATCTTTCTGCTATTGTCGACGCCATATTGATTATTATCAAAGTACGGTAGGTCAAGTACTGCTATTTGAACGATATTATAAAATTGCGTAAACTTCGCATGTAAAATTTAATGGAAAAATTTAACGAACTGTAGTAAACAATTGCAGTAACTGCATACTTCATATCTAGGATATTTTATTTTTTAATACAACATAACTAAAAACAAATTAAATTCTAAACATTGAAATTATTCCACGTAATATCCTCCTCTTAGTACACGTTCTTCTATTCGGGTTCTAAATTCTAGGTAGGTCGATGAAAGCATTTCTTCATTCACACTAGCAACAGCTTCTACGATTTTTTGTTTTAAGTTTTCCAAATCTTCTTCTAATTCGTTTGCTTAAACCTTTTCCGTTAGGTAGCCCCATAAGAAAAAGTCCAGTGGGTTGACGTCTGGAGATCTCGCCGGCCAATTTAGTGGACCAAAGCGACCAATCCACCGATTAGAAAAATGCTGGTGGCTTCCCGTCTCTTTTGTTCAAAGTTTGGGATATAGATGGCACTAAATACAGGGCAAGGTAGCATTAAGGTTGCAACTTGGTTTGCCTGTAATAGAATGTGGGAGAAAACAAAGCGCTCACGTGGACAGGGTCGCTAGCTCTGAAGTAGACCCGTCCTCCATTGGAATCACGGAGTAGTATATACCCGCTACCCGCATCTACCCGCACCCCGATAGAATTTCTGTTTTCTGTTTTCTCTTATGGCCGTTTAAGTACTCGCTAACGCTCGTACTCAAACCAGCCATACTTGTTCAGGAAAACATCACTTTTCTAAACTAATTGCGTAATATACTATTGTAATGAACATAGTATTAGAATACGTACTACCTGTTATTCTAAACAATGAAAATTATTTTCTACGTAGTAATAATGTTTACTTTGATGTTTAATTGGAAATTTGTAAATCACATGTATCCCTAGATATAGTTCTGTTTCAATAAATTCGTTTCCATCGCAAACTAATGTGTATTTCATTGTCGGTTCTATGGGGCCCGGATTATGTAAAAATAGGTATAGTACCGTTTAAGCATCCTACGGTTAAATACCGTATTAATGATGACTGGATGCTATAATTACTTGGTCAAGGGCTATTCATTAGTATCTAGGTCAGTGGTTTAAATGTATTCCTAGGGGACCTAGTTAATGCAGATATCTCAACATCAAGTGGCGCCTAACAAATTACGCGATCTTGTTCCCATCTCTTCAAGTTACTAATTATTTTGAATATCACGATCAAGCATTTTCTTCCAGCCTAACTGCCCTCCTTAACTTTGAAATTACTGGAGCAACTTGTGAGTAGTTGCAAGGTCCTACATCTGGTTTTCGGATCAAGAAATCATATTTTTAAACTAGATTCAATAGCTAGGTTTCTTGGTGTATATTGGAGAAACAACAAAACTACTTTTTTTTATAGCAAATTATTTTCGAGGAATAGTAGTTAAAATACCTAAATGAGATTTATTTCCTTATCACTTTCAATTTAAGCCCGATTATAACTAATGGCCAGCTGTCGACTTTCCAACTTTCTAAAAATTGCTTCCTGGAAGTTCAGGGAAACCTATTTCCACATCTACTGCCTTCCAGTCTCGGTCCTAGCCGCACATAAGTCATCGCCTTTCCCTGATTAGCTCGGTGGCGTATCAGAATTTAGTGGTTTCCAATTTTATTTCGCCTGGAGGCGATTTAAGCGCCCGTGATAAAATTTGGAGCATATCCAACACCATATACACTTCTTCAACATTTTCCGGGACGTTGAATTATTCTAGAACGTGTTCTAGAAATTGAGGTGCTGCAATTTGGCCAATCGGGGTGGAACACGGAACGTGCCCGACATTTTAGCCCTTTTTAATTCTCCGCCTTCACCCCAATCGCGCAGTTAAATATCTGGAAGCTAGGAATAATAACCTGAATTTTTCAGGATAATAAGGGCGCTCTGCCTTGCGCCAGACACAAATAAAATGCGGTTCGTTTATATTTGCGAGTTTGGGAATTCCTTCGCGTATTGCATTGCCTGCAGTGAACGTCAATGTTTCGAAGTTAAATTTATGCGATAGTTAAATTAATGGGCCTTCTGCTCGGTATTGATTTTGGATCCAAACCTTTCACGTGCGGTTTTTATTTAACTATTTGCCATACTGATATTGGTGTTCTTTTATGCGATATAATTTTCCCTATAGCGATGACCTTAAAACAATATTGATTTCCAAATAAGAATTATTGGGGAAGACTTTTTCTATAGATATCCATCTGAGTGAGCTGTTTAAATAGGTACAATTCAACCTTACCAAATATGAATTTTGCAAATGTTAACCAAGTACTGAGGTTAATTACTTAGGTTAGCTTAACCGAAGCGGCTACCCTTCAATATCATTTTGCCAAATCTTTGAAATGAAACGACACCACACGGATATACACACATACTGACACCAAGTATATAAACTGCTGTATATAATAGCAATGGAGCGCATAATCTTCAGTCAAAAACCAAATCGTCCAGAGATGATATGATAATAGACCAAGCAAATGGAAAGGAACATTGCTAATGTCTACTACTTTAAAAACATTATTGACACCTTTCATCTCAGATCTTATATAAAGAGATGAAAACTGTTCTATGAACCTGAGAAAGCGAACTACGTTGACAAAGACAGCCATGGTGAAAACTCAAAATACGAAAACATCACCAGTATATTTTCCATTTCACTTTATGGAGCATGAACTGTGAAAGCCGAAGACAAACCTTTTCAGAATTTATGAGTTTACGATGTGAGTTTAAAGGAGGTTCATGACCAGATGTCAATGTTACGTACACCGAGATTTCTTCCATAAGTTTGAAGAATGGCGAAAATGTATATTGCTGTTAAATTTTTAAGTTGCAATACGTTTTCTAAGGTCTGCATTTTCCTCCATTTTTGGATTCATTTTGATCATGATGCTATCC
Organism: Agriotes lineatus; assembly: GCA_940337035.1. Lineage (NCBI taxonomy): Eukaryota > Metazoa > Arthropoda > Insecta > Coleoptera > Elateridae > Agriotes > Agriotes lineatus. The sequence continues at coordinate 60,498,381 of OW679203.1, forward strand.
CTATCACTTCTTACCTATAGTTATACCACAACTATTAATTGTTGCATGTGATGGTCTACGTGCTCGCTGCAGAAAACAAAGCAATTGCAGAAAATATTTGAAACAAAAATACGGCTACTGGTTTTAGTTCATCTTTAGAAGTAATATCTTTTTTTCTACTCACTGTATAGAAAGTCGGCTTTTGCTCCTTAGTTTTAGCAAACAAAACTGTCAATTTCCAACCAGCGCCAGCGGGAGCCAATTTTTATTGACTCCCGGCGGGAGCCAATATTTTTTTTACGTCCCGCATTTATTTATGTCACCATAGACATCACACCAAAGCTTTACAACGTTATGTTGATTTGGAAATTAGACAAAACGTCACTACAGGTATCTAGGGTCACGATAATGATTTTCTAAAGCAAACTTTTGAAATTTCTCGGTACAAAACATGAGTTCGAAGAAAAAATCATATATATATATCACTGGATCAAAGGTTCATTTCCTCCTGCGAGAGGAAATGAATACCTTTGCTACGTAGATATATAAATAGCTATTATAACTCTTTATTTTTACGTCCGATTTACATTCGAACAATTTCTTAACAATAATATGCGACTTATTTAGATGCTTTCTTACTCTTTTATCTTGGTCGTCTTTGAGATCAACTGTTTACCATCATGGTTTTCCCGATCTCGCTTTGCGGTGCCGAAAGGTGGACTAAGTCTAAGATATAATTTTCTAGCATTTATCATTTGGAAACGAGGGTTTGTGAAAAGCTTTTGAGAATCTCGCAGTATTAGTATGTCAATATCAGAAAACATGAGCTTTTAAGGATTTTAAGTTTACCGTTTAGGGGAGAACCTTGGAAGAAATTAGATAGATATAAGTAAATGGAAAAACATTTTAAACCACTTCCTGGGCATTGTAAAGTGCAGGACTAAAAAACAGATTATTTTACACTTATAGCTTGATGAATTCTAGAACAATGCAGAAGGGAAACCACATTTAGATGTCGGTGCCAGCATTTGCTTAAATGTTTATTTGGTTCCCACGGAACAAGCTTTCTTTTTCAACTAATCATCTAATTTGCTTAAATTATCAGAACTGGAGCTTCTCTTTTATGCGATAATATATTCCTTGTGAAGTTGCGTAAGTAATCGCTGTGTCGAAAAAAGCATATAGTCAGCATACAACTAGAAGATATTTTTTTAAATTGGATACCATCTGGCTGAGCTTCAAGTGGCGGTTTGTTGCAATAATTTTGAGTCAAATGTAAGGATGTGCCCAATATCTCCGTTGAAGTCTAGTACTAAAGAAATGACCACTACACGAACGATTGTCGTAGAAGAGCCTCGGGCAAAATAGTAAAACTGTAGTGTACCAGAATAGGCTTTAAGGATACCTTATTATTGTAAATTGTGAGCAAGCTGAAGGGTAGAGCAAGATGAAAATAATCTAGAAAATTGTAAAGAGCAGAAGAAGAGTAAAAGCAAGCGACGTGAAAAGTGCTGAACTATAAAATCACTGCATTAATTTAATTACAAACAAAGTACAAAAAAGCAGAGCAGTAATATTAAAAAAAAAACGTTTGTGAGTGCAACGCTAAAGAACAATACTAGTTATAAGCAAAAGACAATATTTAGGTTTAATAAAATATTAGATTTTTAATTTATGTAATCAAACTTTATTCTATTTGTGGTTAATATTATCAAAATTAATTTCCAATTAATAGTAGACGAACACCGTATCATAGCTACCAGATGCTTTTTTGCTATTAACGAAGAGAACAATTGAAAATAGAAATTAATGTAGTTTGTCGAATTTGTGCTCCATATTTAACTAATGTTTTATGATAATAAACGTGTTTTACCAATTATAAAAAGTGGTCCAATTTATTTCCCAAGTGTCAGTGTACCAGTGTAAACGTTTGCAGCAGTTTCCACGACGTAAAAGATTAATTTTATAATCTCATCCTCGAATTGACATCGGGAGCCAATCAGCTGCACTTTACGATCTTCGACTATGGCCAAAAATAGCAGCTGAACCCAGAGGTCAGCGATCAAGTACATCAACAGGGTCTGCAAGAACGTCGCTTTTAACATCTGCACCCAGGGGAGCGACTCCAGCGGAGCCAGACGCAGAAAACCGGGAGCGCCATCTGCGAGCAGCATCGAAGCGAACTTCACGAGGTAGGATCCATCTGTAATTTTAAGAGTTTCCGATCGAAAAGCTATGTAAACTTGAGATTGAACCTTACTGAAGAGGCATAGCGCCCTGCTACGCCATAATTTTCAAAAATCGACGGAGTCATCAAATTTTGCGAAATTGGCGGTTTTTCAAGTACTAGCAGAACAAGTGAAAGTTCTACGCCATCCTGAGAATAACGACGGCGTGGGTGTACGTCATCCTAATATCGAAAGCGATGTTTTAATTGTTGCCAAGCGGGAATATTCGAATTATTTACCTGACGCTTTCTCGCATTATTTCACGATTTTAAACGTTCAAATACACGCTGTACGCACAAACCATTTTGTGTTCATCTGGAAATTTACGAGGTTGTGAATTATCTACTAAGAACGAGCAAATGAGCTACGTTGAGACAATTAACCTGAAATTTGAGAATATAGTAAAATTCTGGACCTAACCCTGATATAAGCAGTTTTTGTGTTTGCCAAGAGCTAGCGTATTTGGTATTGCAGTTAAATAAAATAGAAAGAAGGGAATTCAACCATTTATTTGTGTAATTAATTATTACATTTCGTTTTAACTAGCCGTAATTTGCCGACAGGCAAGTTTGAGCACAGTATAAAAATTTAAACAGAGAATTGTGTATGGATTTGCACTAATTTTAACGTATATCATTTTTTTTCTAAAAATAAATAATACAAACAGGCACTGCAACGTGGAGCTGTTACAATCAATTCATCACAATATATAATCACACAGTCATACCCATCATAACATATGGCATAAAGATTTGGGAGGCTGAGAACAGTATACCGCCTGGCATCAAGGGTTATTGCAGTACATATATATCAGTATCCGCTGACACCGCAGGGGAACCACCCCGGCATCTCAAAGAAGCTGAGAAACTTGCCAAACGGCAACTGAGGGAAACTCCCTTAACCAACCTAAATAGAAGACTACTGGAATAATCTAACTACACAAATAAGACAGCACTCTACGTCGCAATTAATGGCATCATAATGAAAAACTGGCAAGAATAATGGGAAACAAGCACTAAAAGGGAAAGTACATACGCCTTCTTTCCACGAGTCATAACAATAACCACAGCAGACTCAACTATAGATAGAAGAACAGTATGCATACTAACGGGGCACGGATAAATGAAGGTGCACAAGCAAGGAGTGGGCAAGAGGAAGAACCCAAACTGCGACACATTCCCTAATCAAAAAGATGACCCCGCGCACGGGATTGAATGATGTCCAGTATATAATGAAGCTAGGGGCCACCTAAGAAGTCTGACGCAGTAATGGCCGCTTAAACTGCATGAGCTAGGGAAACTAGCGATACAGCACGAAACCATCCAAGCGGCACTAGCACAATTCTAGGAAATTTACTACTTAATCTAAATATACCTATCTTTTTCATTATCTATTTATAGATAAGCACGCTAACATGGTAAATAAGTTTCATTCACATTAATTTTCATTGTAAGATTATGAAATAGATTTAGAATAACTTAATAGTAAGAAAACTCAAAACGCACGATGGAATAAGGAAAAAGCAAGTTAAGTAGCAATGGAGCGGGTAGTTTAGGTACCTCTGTAGTAATTAAAATGTATCAATGTTGCATGAATAATATTTTTTACTACACCACAAGACTTTTACAGGGTATTTAATAACACGCTGCAAATTTCTATTTGAAACTTCTACGCAAAGAAGCAACCGATAGCGCCATAGGGGAAACTGACAACGAATTAAATTAACTGGATATCGCATATGTTTGTGTAATTGGACATTATTATAGGGCCTGTGTCATGTTAAACAATTATAAAGGCATAAGAGGATTAGGTTTTTACTTTGTAGTAAGGGTTCTATATTATTTTATAAACGGTTCATCGACACAGTAGCAGGTTTCTATTATCTGCTGTCAAAATAAACTCTTTTTTGTACTTATGTTTCATGCTTTAAATGAAGCACGAGTAATTTTCACTTTACGAGCTTATGCTGTTGGATGAGTGCTTCTTGCTTTCAGGGACAGATTGGTGCCAGATCGAACCGGCTCTCCGCTTGTTGGCAGTTTATACACTGCAGCGGGGGTAGAGCGGCATGAAGTAGGTTCAAAGATAAGGATATTTTAACATTTAATGGGAGCCAATAGGCTCAAGCCTCAAGCAGGCTCAGTCTGACTTGACCATTGTAGTAACGCCCCCCTTGTCGAATTTCTGACTACATTTTGTTCACATACACCGACTTCATTGAGTTCAGATCAAGAGAGGCCATGTCCAAGGAGCATATTATTCGGAAGATTGTGTATATAATTCCGACAGAACAGACGTTGCACTAGGGTTTTGCAAAGTAATTACGATTTCCGTTTTATTATACTTATAATTTACTGGTAAATTGTCGGCCATCTTGCAATAATATACGCAGTGGAGATGCAATTTTTTGACCGAATTAAAGGTAGCTTTAAACGAAAATATAAAAAGAGATATGCGATTCAGTTCATCATATATTATTATCCTGTAAAGTTTGACATTTTTTCATTGTGCTAAGTTTGCCCGTCGTCCCCGTCTTCGTCTATGAGGGGGTGGAAAATGCATTTCACGTTCGGTGGTTTCCACATTCCTATATTTTTGGTTCTTCAGATCAATTTTATCCAAATAGGATGGAATCAATTTACTTTCAAATTGTACTATCTTTACAGTCTTGAATAGTCAACCAACAATCTTAGCAGAATTACAAATATTAGTTTACGCTTTTGGGTAATTGATAAAGTACTAGTCAAGAGAAACCTTTATATAAGACCATAATGATCTTAGATAATGAGTAAGGCCTTATTGTCCACAAAATATACAGTAGAACTAACAAAACACGAAAATAAAGAGAAAAAGAAGATGCAGAAGGAAGCTAACAGGAAAAGTATACGAAGAAAAGAACAATATATGTTTACCTTATAGCTCGCACGTCAATTTCTCACATACTTCCAGAGAGAAATCTGGCAACGGCTTTGCAGCACCTCACGGCGATCATAAACTTTCATAAAATTTCGGCATCCGAAACTACTCGTCGGGGAAACCAAGCAAGTAGAAGCTTAACGCAATCTGAAACAACTAAACAATGGCCACTGACTTCTATTGCTTATTAAATCTCTAGTACGCAAAAAATACGATAAGGCCTGAGTAAGTTGCAGGTTAAGCAAATCGCGATAAGGTATTCCTAGAACCATGTATAATCAAGTATAATTTATGATTTCTTATTACTAGAGGGACAACAGCTAATTTAAAGCAATATTTGCAACATCGTGTGCTCGAACAAAGCAAAAATATTTGTGCAGACGGATATGGATGAAATGTGCATATGTTGTGTCCTGTGTAGCAGAATGTAGCAGTCTAGCTTGCTAATAAATATTATGTAAGAAGCGGAAAATATGCGTATATGAGTATAGTACGGTAAACATATAATTTATTTTTTACATAATAACTAGCATCATTAGACAATATAAATTTAGTATAAATGAGTATTAATTTCAATTTGCTTGTACGATGTACTAACACAGAGCTATTTAAATACTACTAATACAAATATGTCACCACGATTTGCTACTGTGCGTCCATAATTGGCAATATTATACTTCTTTTGTCCTTAATAATGCACCGATAAGCAACTAGTTTAGATGGCATGCTTAGCCAAAGGAGCAAAACGTCGACTTAGCAATCATATTCCACCTAGGAGCGCAGTTTCCGATTCGACCGACCGTGATTGATTGTTTTCTCTCCGAATTAATGTAATTCGCATAATTAAGTGTTTCCTTTTACTGTGTCGGTATTAATAGAAGAATTTATTTTTTTTGCCCATTTTGTACATAAGTTTGATTTAACAAGTGTAGGTTTCTCTGTGTTACGCTTTCGTTATTAAAGACGTTAAAACTTTTTCCTTTTTAACTTTTTTATTTACAATTGCAACTTTAGAAATACAAAAATTATTTTATTTCGGCTAATTCCACCCAGGTAATGTGCTAAAAAGCTACTGCTAATTTTCATCGGCATCGATCGGGAGCACTTCGTCTATAATCGGCAATAGTGACTAATTTCGTCACCATCGACCTCCATAGTTCAACGATTAGCATGTGCGTTTAGCTAGAATTCCTGGTCCTGACTACTGAGATATGTTTTTGAGAATTAATGTAATTTGCATTACTAAGTGATCCTTTTAACTGAGTTATTAGAAACATTAAGATATCTTTACCCATTTTGTATATGAATTTGAACACTTTTCAACCGTCATTCAATTTAGGAAAATATGTTTTCTTTGCAGTGGAGTTTCTTTATTAAAGACATTAAAAGCATATTTTGTAGCTTCTGTATTTACAATGCAATTTTAAAAATGCAGTAGGGCTACCTATGTAGTAGGCTCAAAAGCTACTACTTATTAATATTATTTTAGGTGAAAGAAGTTGTGATTCAGGGCTAAAAATGTGTACGGAATTATAGTAACAGTATAAAGGTAGTTAATAAATAACAGTCAAGTGAACTTCGAAAATATTTAATTTGTCCATCGTATATATTGCTCTCAATTACTGTAATCTATCATTTGTAACGAGCTGTGAAAAGGATCGGCGTTTAGATAGTAAATAAATATCTTAGATTAAATGAGTAACGCTTTTGAGAATGTGTTCATACCCCTTTACACATTCTTTTCGTTGAATGCCGCTTCTAGCTCTCTGCAATGGTCTAGATTCCTTTTTAGTTATACCTCGTAATGGATGATCCAAGTACTGGGAGCAGTAAATATAAATCTGAGATTTCCTGAAACCACCAGGCCAACCATCTATCACGCAAATCTCCCTCGGGATACGCTAGCGCTCGATTCGAAGTTTGATTCAACAAAACATCGGTTTAGTGCACCTTCAGGCCCGTCTTCGCCACCACTATTCATTACACGCTCGTAAGCTGTTCTCGGGCTCGTTGTCAGAATTATTATCATTATCGTCGCCGTATCCCGCCTTGAGTGCCATTAGCGTTTTTACCGCCCGCAGGAGACGACAGCATGCTTCGAGTACCAAGAGGTTGCAGCTTGCATTGCATAGCGATCAATGTTTTTCAGCTTTTATGGTTAGAGCCAACGGCATGTTTTACTGGAAAGAAACCTTTCGAACCCCCAGCGCCAGCTTAACACAAGGTAAACAGCCCTCCAGAGAGGATAAAACCAACAGCGAAACTGTGGCTGTGCGACACGTTATTGGTCTTTTTCATTACGCGACTTGTGTAACTTGTTCGATTTTATCGGATTATGTCTGGGCGTCCTCTTTTGTCCCGAAGGCGAGCCTTGGTGCTAATGCGTTATCTTATTTAGTTACTGGCCGAGAGTTCGGCGCTATATAAACTTTTTATAACTGCAAAATAAAATAGAAGTTTGTCGAAAATAGAGAAATGGCATCTGTAGAATTCAAGCCATGCTGGAATTCTAGTTAATTTAAGAAGAATTATAGGCGGTTAATGACTATCGGTTTTTCGTATTTATTTTTAATTTTTATAAACTAATAAACTTAAGATAAAACTGCAATGAAAAAAATAACGAATATTATTAGAGAGATCAAGAAATTGAAGAACGTAACAAGTTCGTTGGTAAACTACTACAAAATTTGTTGGAGACTGAGTGGCTTAAGGAGTACAGGGTGACCTTATTGTAATTACAATAACAACTCGAAAATGTAAAGCAAAGTAATGTGGAGAGAGTTAAAGTGGAACTATTGCCGTTCCAGTCTCTGACAGTGTTTCTCCAGTTTTTACGGTTCTGCTCTTCTAAAGCTAGTGGATGCATTGGTTATTTCATGGCCTTTATAATTTGATTGGTTCAATGTATCGGCGGTCTACCTAGTGGTATAGGTAGGTCCTTTTACTCGTTCCTGTATGATTAAGGATTGCATGGGTTGTTGCTCTCTGTGCATCACATGTACTAACTGTATGATTCCCAGTTGAATACGACTTAACGGTCATTATTTGTCAGCGCTCACAAAATAGATCCGGTTCGGTCCAAGGTACTTTTAGCACTGTCCGCCAAGAGAACCTCTTTAAGGCGTCTATTTTCTTCCTCTCGCGTTCACGTCAAGTCCAGAATTTCCGTTTCGATTGATTTATTAGGATGTATTCAGATTTTACGCCACCTTCGGTTGCATTTCGTACTATAAGACCGCGGAGATCGATTTTTTTCCACTCTGTTTCACCTTAAGTGGGGCAGCACTGTAAGGACAATGGTTTGAATCATCTTTAGTCGGGGATTTAAGATCCAAGCGAGCACTTCGTGCTGCCACTTCTTCCGGCTCAAGTTAAAGTTTATATTTACGTTTTATGAAAGAGATCGCTCAGGACTACAGCGAGATGGACGTGTTGTCGACTTGGGGAGCAAATGTGATGTGAAGAGGGTCGTACCTTACCGTATCCGAATAAGACGGTTTACTTCTCTCGTAAGTTTAAAGTAACAAACTGTTGGGTTTTCGCCAACCCCTGATGTACCTTGTAGTCGTCCCACGACGAGGACAGGTAGAGCTAGCGTCAACCTAATCATCTGAACGTAAACACTTTACCCGAGGGCTGTTCATCTTCCTTCGAGTGCTAGCAGAAGTTTTCGACAAGTAGAGGCTCTCCATTGCACTTCGGTGCCCCACGAAGTACTGTCAGATAGAACTTAGTTTGTAGTTGCATACAACACTGCTTTAGAGTTATTATTAGGTAGATCTATTTATTGATTTTGCGCCTATGCGCGTCTACAGAAAATCTGTCAGATCAAACGCGTTAAGCACCCATCAGGTTGTGCATGCCACCGTGTTCGTTTAAGTAAATTAAGAAACCCCTTAAAGGATTTGCTTATTGAGGAATGCTTCGTAGGCTGTACACAGTGACGTCACTTAGGAAATTGCTAATTTAAAATATGTTTGTAAATGTGGAATTTGCGGTTTCGACGGATTTTATTTCGCAGCTTTAGAATTTCGCCTATTACTTTATCAATAGAGCATGTGTGTATACGAATATTAAATTTTCTCCCCTTCTCTTTCTTTTGCAAAACCGGTCTGCTCTTATGGAGTCTATAGGGAAAAATGCGATTTCAACGTTGCAGTGGGAACATAGATTAGTAGTTGGCTAGAGTGAAAAATCAAAGATATCGTTCTGCATTGCATGTCCAAAAACGTCGTCTTGAAATCAAATTCACATAATAGTGAGCGCAAAGAAATACTAGATTCAAATTTGCACGAAACACACAATAAACATGTCAATGAAGCGATGGGCTGATCCATCGCACTTTAATTTTTTTTTTAATCGGAAAGCGAGTAAACAAGCTGTCATAGGTAAAACGGTCAAGACGAAAATCACGGCACGAAACATTCGAAGAATACGTAGCAAACCTTTTAGTCTATAATAGTGTTCAGAGATTCTTTTGTAAGCCTACGTGACTACTTGACGGTAAATTGCAACTTCAAATGAGAAGTTTACTGATGACGTGCAGATCAGAGAATTACTTGAGTAGTCTAATCCAGAGTCAACAAAAAAATGTTTGGTACAAAAGAACTTAAGTCCGAAACCCAGAAGCATAGAAAAATAGCAAGAGATTAAATACATTATCATCGAATAAGGCCAGTACTGAAAAAAATTTGGCGGCGTTGGTACTTTATTGTAAATCTGAACATAACTGTAATAGTATATTACGTTAGAAAATCCGTAAATACCTTAGAATAGGCCGAAAAGTAATTGAAAGTACGAGTTCCAAATCCTTGTTGCAGTAATTCAGTTAACTATTGTGTGTCCTATAACACTTTCTGGGCTATGCACTTTACTTGCACATAACAAAGTAGGTACTTAGTAAAAAAGTAAATAACAACTGCAGATATTACGGATGTAGACCGAAAATAAATAAACAAGATGAGTGCCAATAAAACTGCTGTACGAAGGTTGAAAATAAAAAGCTGTAGGTGGTTTAAATATACAGGGTGATTTATAAATATAGTCTTTAAATTATATGGATGCAAACTGACCTCAGTAGAAGTACGTATAAATAGTCGTTTCTAGAAAACAACGCACCAGCGTCTTGCCCAATAGAGCATAAAATGGTATACGAAATATCTTGCATTTTTATTGTTTTGTGTAGTACACTATTCATTGACGTTGTTAAATTTTTTTGGTTCTAGTTCGACGTCTATTTTTAATTCTCTCATCTGAGAGACGAAGAAAGTATTGTAATCACGAAAAAATCACCTTCCGAGATTTTTTCAGATCTTCACGTTTCAAAGCCATTAGATGACGAAAAAGAGGTTTTCTCAAATCCGTCAGTCTGTCTGTCTGTCTGTCTTGTTGTCTGTCTGTCTGCCTTTCTGTCTGTCTGTCCGCCCGTCTGTCTGCCTGTCTGTCTGTCTGTTGGCAGTATAGCTCAATAGTAGATTATGTTATTAGGAGTAAAAATGATACTTTATGTGGCGAAGCTGAAGTTTATTTAGCCGAGCGTTAGTGATGCAAATAATTCAGCTAAGCCGCATAAAGTGACTTTTACTCCGAATAACATATACTATTTTATCCGCAAACGTATTCAGGTAAATTTCATTAATATAAATTTTAAAAAAAGCAAGCATCGGCCGGGAATCGAACCCAGGCCAACTGCGTGACAGGCGAGCACTGTACCCCTGCGCCAACCTGTGTTGTTGAAATAACCCGCTACTGTAATGATATATGAACATACTGAATCACCCGAGCTAATAGCACACGGCCACAGCAGCTGTCACACCATAACCCACGGCGACAGATGCTCTGCTACTTAAAGAATTTATTTAAATTAAAACTTTTTCGTACTCTTTTTGAAAATAACACCGGCCTACGGTATAAGCCTAAAAATTTACAAAATTTTGAGCCATTATACAATTTAATCGGTCCAGTATCTTCGGAGAAGATAGCGAACAAACATAAAAAGAAATAGAGCAACGATTTTATGTGCTTAGGCAGATAAAATACGCAAAAGTTGCTAACATAGGTTGTCACCTTTGTGCCGTTTGCGGATAAAAACTATTTGTCGGAGGAGGACGATATTTTGCATACATATTATATATCTACCCGGCATAAAACCGGTACAATTTCATGCAAATATATAGGGGTGAGCACCTTAAAAAATAAAATTTTGTTTATTTTTATGTTAATTTTGAAATAAAACATAGTAATAACTTTCACATAGGTCAGGCTTTACATTTGCCGAAAATAAGACCCAACAGATAAAGACTAATGTCACAAAAGAGTGAAAAGATTTCAACCATTACACCGCGCTCTTCATGAAACGCGCGCGCCGGACTTTTCCCGAAGAGAAGCGGTAGCGCAGATGGAATTCCGCCGGACTTACATCCTCTGCGAAACCTCGCCCAGGATCGAGCATGCTGCAGAGCCGCAGATGCGGCGGGTTCAAACCCCGGCGGGATACATTTTTTTTAATTTTAAAATGTATTTAATTAGAAACGTGAATTTGTAGTGCTAACTTAATTTGATTTTTAAAATTATTTAGTATCACAATGTCGACGTGGGAAGTTCTGCGTAAAGCCCTTTACAGATTTTTTGAGGGTGTTTTAGAACAATATATTGTACTATTCTAGGAAGGTGTGATACACGGTTGTTTGTAATATAACCGACAATGTTAAAAAAACGATATTCTACAGAAATAACTCCCAATAAAGTTCAACACATTAGTAAGGCGATCTAGTCATTCTTCAAGCTCGCCAGTTGGTATTCAAGCCGGCTGTGCTGACCTTGACCCAGATACTTTCGCATCAGTCCGGACTTACTGTGTATTCACATCGCCAGCCCAATTGCTGCATTCTAAATGTGACTTAGTTATGTTTTATAAGTTAAGAAATGCATGTTGTGAATTAAGTATTACCGTTTCGAACACCTTGAGTGGTAGAAAAATGCTTGACTTATGTGAACTAAAGCTTTGGGCATGTCACAGCTAGAGCATCTTAAGCGCTTTTTGCGAATTGTTGCAAACCTTTTTGTATCACAACTTGTAATCACGCCGCAGATAGAATTTTTAGGGTTCTTTACTACTTTTGAAGCCTCCAGCTGCAAAGTGTTTTAAATGTATTTGTGGTGTATCAGTAAACTAGTTGCTTTTGAATTTATTTCGGTGTAATTTATTAACGCAAAGTTTTGAAGTAAGATAACCATTTTAACTACTTAAAAGGTAATTTACTGTCTGGGACAGCTTCCTAATGCTGAATTTTTTTTCTTAAAAGTAAAAACTAAAGTTCGGGGAGCGTGGCTTGGGACTGGGCTAGCCAGAAACACCGATTATTTCTTTTGAAGTCCACTCGTCTAACATATTTTCAACGGCAAGTATTCATATAGCTTCTGCAATTATCTCCGCTGTAGAGTAGTTTACAATAGCAAAGAGCGAATACATCCCGAAGGTGTAGATTTTCAAGTAACACAAACGAATATTAAAATTAGTTTTAAAAATCTTGTTAACTGAAGCAGGATACTTAACAACGACCAACAAAAGCTTTTAAACGGGAAGTTAAGTATACACTTGAAAAAGTTTAACATTTTAAAATAAAGTTATCAAACTTGTGAAAGCTATTACAACCCCTTAAGCAAATTTACCGAATGAAGTACCGCAATGTACACTGCAAAGTCAATATTTTTGCTACATCCAGCTCCAAAAGTCAACCGAGTGTCGCTAATCGGCGTGGAAGTACAGCTCGGGGGTTGTGGGTAAAATAAACAAGTTTCGTTTAGCTAACCGCAATTTTATACGACATCGTTGTTTTTTTCGCCAGTAACTGGCAGTGTTTACTGTTACTGCTTCAGTAACTCAACATCGGCTGGGCCATTCAGGCATCATGCGGACCATTTGTTTTGGGATTCTGCACAGAGCAGGCTTTATTTGCAATAATTTACTTGGTAAGTGAGCTACTTTACCGGAACTACATATAAAGCGAAATCGAAAACTGCCAATCCCAGAGGGCTGTTAAGGGAAAAGTATTTCGTTTTGTGTAGCACTTCCATTAACGTCGCTTTACAAGGCGTAAATGTGCAGTTACCTCTAACAGATATGATCTAATTTCGTTGGATTAAATGCCTTTCAGCCATTTACTAGAGGCTACGTTGCTCAATCTCGCTATTAAAGTATTATCGCAAGTTATTGTGTAGTACATGCAAGAATATGTTGCTATTACATCAAGGCAGAAACTTCTCTTAGACGAACTTTTGTTCAGATAATATGAAAAAGCATGATACTAATTGGAATTCGCTGACATTAGAACTCTAGGTAGCGCAGTAGTAGAGTGCTTGGCTTGCAATAAGCAAGTCGTCGGTTTAAATCTAAGGAGAACTGTAACTTTTACCTCAGTCTACTGCAGAGATAATAAATCTATCATTCGACGCTCCATACAATTATTGTGGCTCTCTTATAAAAAAAAATGGTTTAAGAGCAGAGTAACTAGGCTATACACCAACTTGTACATACAAAAGTGACTTGGAGGTAATACCACTAGTCCACCTTGAGATCTAAGTGCTCGTGAAGATGGTCGTTGTAGGAGTGAGGCAGAATCAGCCATGGGATAGGTTTATCTACGGGTGAACCCACTTGTGGTTGTCAATTGTTTATTATAACATTTTTTATAATATATACGCAGAAATAACGCATGGGCTACATTCATCTAGCCAGAACATTCTGCTCTAAAATTCCATTCTGCTAATTCATGCTAATGTGCGAAAGGCAAACCGAGAAATTAATAAAATAAGAACGAAAACTCTTATCAACAAAGTTCTTAGGAAGAGCATTTCATTAAGAGAATCGACCAGACAATATAATATAAATAGGTCAATACTACCGTAACGAATAAGAATTATACAGAAAACAGTCTACTGAAAAATGTGATTAATGTTGGCAGATGTTTTGCTACTGGCACGTAGAAAGCAGAAAAGACGTCTAATAATTTTTCTTTGAACCAACTCGTAGTACAGATTAGATTATAAGTAAATAGAATATTTCAAATTGTTATATACAGTACTATTGCATCGATGTGGATAGCCACCGACTAAACTCTCCGACTTTCTAACAACTGTGTCGAATTACACGGCATGAAGCACTACCGAGTGGTTTTCCTACCGATTTTTTGTTATTGTAGTATTTGTGAAGATTTTAACGGCCTGGTTCGTGTCACATTGCTATTGAATAATCACTTTGATATTTAACCACTATTCTGCTAGGTATAGAACTAAACTATATTTCTTACATCGTAGTAATTAGATTAAAACAAATTATGTACTTAAAACATACGAATGTCGCGTGTGAGATTGAACGTGAAAACCAGCTGATACAGTTGTTGAGTGCGCTTATTAAAAAAACCAAAGCAAGTTATGAGCGGAGAGACAGTCGCTTGCCACTAAGCGAAATGTGCTTGCGTCCAAGCAACAAGGGCCATTACACGAAGTATTAATCAGTGCCAGATTAAGGAAGCATCTCCGAGATACAGCAGTTCATAGCAAGAAGTGCTATTCCAGCCGCTATTCGACCTTCGAAGAAGCCTGTCGACTTTGATAACGACATAAGTCTGTGGGAGCAGCTACCAAAGCTACGGGGCTGTTCAGTTGGTCATCTTGCTACGAAATAAAGGCAAGTTTAGTTACTATAGTTACATTTTACGAGTGAATGTACGACCCAGAAATATTGCGGAAAACCAAAGCCGTAATAAGAAATTAACTGATGTTGCAACAAATTGTGCAATAGCTTAAACGAGCATTACTCGACTGAAAGCAACGTGCGTAGTAGCTGATTCAGCGCGCCAGAAGAAAGCGTTTGCATCATCTCGTTAATACATCACTTCAACTATTTTCAAACTCTAGAGTCAGAGCCGTATTCAGTGAATTCGATTGCGGAATTTAAATATTGCATGTAGATTCGGCATTATGCTCGTGGACTGTTGCGTGCTACTATTAATAGCGCATATCACTTATAAATATATTGCCATTGTGTGACCACGAGCTGGCTGGAAGGAGTAATATTGATATTGCTCTTAACTGCTTTGAGATAAGAGCGGGTCTTGTACTTGAATGACTGAGTTAACTAGCAAACAAAGGGAAATCACAAGTAGAGTAATGGGCACAGGAAAAGCTACATTACAAGATGTTGATTACCACCGACTGAGTTTACTTCCAATACAAATTACCGCCGCATGGTGCTATTCCCAACTGAAGCGAATTTGTAAAATTTGTCACGAAACGGCAACACTATCGCTCCGCTTGCATTAAACATAGCATTATCATCAGCGCCACGCACTTTATTTGTGAACGCGACGTAGTCTGTACAGCTACCGCATAGTGGACATTTAAAGTGTCCCACGGGGTTAATTTTCATTGATTCATAGAACTCAATAATCAAGGCCGTTCTGGTGGTTTAGCAAACAAGGCAGTTGTGTCAGATTAAAAGCTTAAAAGAGCGCCACATTAATACGACAAGTAATTGACAGACTGTATGATCAACACAGCAGGAAACAAAATAGCTTTTTGTTGTTGTAGGTGTAGAAGGATTGAGAGGATTCGTGCTGAGATACAATGATGTGATATGAAGGAAACCTGAAAGCACAATTCTCTGCAGAACATGTGGTTTCAGCAACGTACGAGTAGAATACTTTGTGAAAAGCAGAAATTAAATTAGTTAAGCAATACAATGAAAGCAAGCCCATCCATAAAAATAAAGAGTCATAAAATGTAGATGGATACAGTCATGATTCTGACATACTAGTGAGTACAAATAATTTCAATAGTAACAACTTATCTTTTATAGCCGACGACTATAGCTTTAAAAATATAACTGTGGTTAATTTTATAATGATAATGTTCTTCACAAACGCGTATTTGCTACTACTTCAACAAATTTTTACGTGTTTAAGGTCAGTTTTCATGGGATGACTGCCCACTAGCAAGCAGCTTGGAGAAAATATAGGGTACAAAATATAGCTATTCTTGCTCATGTTAACTTCGTTTGTATCATAAAGATATGATTCAGCTACTTGTGATAAGTTTTACGACTATTGTTACGGTATTTTAAATTTTAAGGAACC
>OW679203.1:60514738-60725489 GCA_940337035.1 Agriotes lineatus
ATTCTGAAAGATCTATAGAAAATAAGGAAATTATTAATATGTATATCTACACAGGGTAATGGAAAAATATGGCTAAACCTAAGTAGGTCATATGGAACGTAGAACTACAAAAATTTTGCATTTAACTTTTTATCATTGAAAATGTTTAACGAATTGGAAGTGTGACGGTAATACGGGGCTAAAGTAACGATTTGTGTGACCCTTGGAAAGTGAGCAGTTTTAACGAATTTTTGCAAGTACATATTGCAGGTGAATGTTGTTGGTGTCATTTTCAAGATATCATCAAGGGCGAAGTTATTGGAGAAGTTGCATAAATTTAAGATTCGAGGAGGCTTAAAATGATTATTTTGGACACGAAAGCGTTCAGTGCTTTTACATTGTATACTTTTTGAAAGATCCAAATATGATTTGGAGCTAGTTGGAAAGAGGATGAAAAACGCTCATGGTTTTGGGGTCTACGATGCACGGAGGTGAAGTTACAGGTGTGTAAAGATGAGGTGCGTTTGAAGCAAATTGAATGTTTACATAAGCAGGGGGAAAGAAAAAATGTCAAATTGTGTTTTTGTCGGTATGTGGATAAATGTGTGGGTTTTTAAGAATTTTGCGGTCCAGGTGGATTTGGGAGTTGCAAAATGGAAAAAACGTTATCATTATCAGATAAATTGTAAAATCAATATTTGTGTTGCAATCGCCGTTTGGATTGTATTTTTTAGGAGAATTCGAGATGTGGACATTTGGTGGCCCAGGTAGATTTAGGGGTTACAAAATGGGGAAAACGTTATGATTCCCAGAAAAACCTTAGTTAATATTTCTGTGAAATTCGCTGTTTGAAGAATTTCTACTGGTCGATTGTATTTTTAAGAGAATTCGGGATGTGGTTGTGAGGGACGGCGGCGAAGGGATTTTTTGCCTTATTTTCTCAAATTTTTAAATAAGAAAAATGTACAGCTTTGTTTGATTTTGGCCCTTTGTGAAATTGTAAATTTGCAAGTAAGTATTAAATAGCGTGATACTTACGGGATATCAGATTATATTTGTTTCTAACATGAATAATATTTCGTGGGGTTAAGGTTATTGCTGCGCTGCACTTGTTGGCGGACGGTGGTAGAATGGTAGACGGCACTGGCAGGGTTGGGATGTTAGTGTCAACTGTTTGTACTAACATTAAATGCCCGATTACAATAGAAAAAAATAGTGGGGACTTTAATGCAAAGTTACTTAGTTTGGACAATGCAAAAGCACTCCAAACAACAAATTCTGCATATTTATTGAACAATTAACACTAAACTAAAGATATATATCGCCTAAACAGCTCAAAGATCTATTCGAATCTATTCCCTTATTCAAACTTCCCCGTTCCTCCTAATAAGAGCAGCAATATCTTTGCTCCAGTTGTTATATTTGCTATTAAAGCACGTTTGATAAGTAAACAAAATAAACTATGAACAATATGTGGAGCCGCAGAGCGGATTGCTGGTAATTATCAGCACTTCGTCAAACCAGCTAACACATGTAATAAACAATGACTCATATAAGCAATACATCTTAAGTTATATGTATAAAAAAATTGAATGTAATATCGAATGCAACATATTTATCTAATCGCAGATTAATATTAAAGTGTACAACATGCTGAGAAAGTTCAAAATTGTAGTAGGTATTATTCATGAATCATCTGCTATGGAATAGAACTTCGCAGTAATGTTTTGCGTGGCGTATAATAAACAATAATAATAAAGATGTTAACACTTTTAAAACTTTTCTTTATTTCAAATTTCGAGCCAGACTTGCAAATTAGCCGAGTTTATTTTCGATACATTAATAAAGGTTGGTAGATTGCAACTTATGTAAATTTTTTTATTAAATTATTCCCTTTTAAGTTACACTCTCTTAAAGAAGAGAGTTAAAATTAGGTTTTTCCATTTGACGAAAAACTGGAAAAGAGTATTCAAATGAAAATTGGCCGATGTGTTCTACCAATAAGAGACTTATTAAAGGTGTTGAACTTAACAAAACGTATTAACAGTTTTTATTATCACTTTTAGCGTACAAGAAATTGATTATAAAGAATATATACTCAAAAGCCCGATTTCTTAAAATACTTTTTCGCTTTCTTAGTTTTTTCGTCAAGCGCAGCTAAAAAGCAAAACAATAAAAACATAGAGGTGTTTATTATTGATTAAGAATTTTATACTTCACCTTATTTTTGTACTTCTAAAATGTTACACTTTAAAATACGAGCAAATAATATTCACAACATTGCATTATTTCCGCACCAACTGAAGGCAGGACGGCAACAAACAATGGGTTTCCATTCTTAAAAAAAGGGTTTATACCTGCTTGCCGTGATATCACGCAAAACTCAAAAGCTACTGCCTGCACACAAAATTCTTTAAAGAAAAACAATATTGATACACTTGGCGTATGGAGCTGAAGTCGAACGAGAGTAAGCGGTATCCTACTTGCTAAATACATATTCATATGGCGAAAATCTACATGCAAAATCCATCTTATTCTAGCACATCATACCTTATCTTAAATGAATGGTAAATTACATACATTAAATGATAAATAAAAAATGACCTCGCTGGCTTCAACGTCGAGAAGTGTAAAAATGCAAGAAAGTCCATCGACGGGGGTCGAGCGAATTATTTAACTGGAAATTCGATAGTCACCAACCAGCGCTAGAGTTGCGGGCATGCAAATGGAATATTGGAAAATCGGCCAGCCCTTGATAATGAATTCCAGGGTTATATCGAACACGGAAATGATACGACATTAGTGGCATCAATAATATTGTTCAAGCACCACTGGCTTAATAGCCCCTGGTCAACTTTAAAATTTATTAACCGGTCGCGCTTGAGACGAACTTAAAAACGATCTCTTTTCCAGAAAATCTACTGCTTGAAGGTGAGTATAAGATGGGGGGCATTACCAGAAAGCGACGGCTGTACGAAACGAAAAGCGAAAATTCATCCACCTTTCTTTGGCACAAAACCTCAAATTTTACAGTCACCCTAGCAGTACACCCTTCAAATTCAAATTATGTAGGAATACGTTAATTTTTCTTTTCAACTACGTATTATTTTTTAAATTTTAATAAAAATCATGGCTGGTGGCTGCAAGCGCAAATAAAAGAATTTTTTTTAGAAATACAACTTGTTCCATGAAATTGCAGTAAAAGCCTTGTAAATATTCATCTTACCTGAGAAAGGTAGGGAAACGGAAGCCAGTCAGCTGGCCGAAATTACATCTATGTAGGATAGTAAATGTACCTGAAACAAATGATTTATTTTATTAACTTTGTTTACAAATGCTTATATTCTTGAAACAATAATGTACACCATCAATTACGTTTTCCATTGAGCGCTTAAGAGTTCTGAACTGTTATAAAACTGAAACTTACAACATTCACATTTATTATACTGAGTTTATTCAAATATGTTATTGTGTAGCAATTTATGGAAGATACTCTACTTATGTTGTGTTTTATACTCTCTTGTTATTTTGCTGTTAAGATTTCTAGATTTTCGTTTTTATTGGAACGCACACTACATTTTAACATGACTTGGAAATGACAAAGCTAGTGTATGCCCAAAAAGTGTGTACTTTTAAAATAATGAGACTTGTCGAAAAATTCAGTTAAAATTTTCCAATAAAGTAAGAACAAGAAAATAGTCTCAGTGTAATGTTGCTAAACTTAGTAATATATTGACCAGCGATTTTTTAGTGAATAACGAAGATGATTTCTGAAGGATGCCCCATTTGTTCAGAATAACTGCTGAAGGTTATAATATATGTCTCTTTCGAAAGAACTATATATTTGACCATCTTTAAAACTCCGTTTAGATTGAAAGTAAAGAAGAAAATGGTACACCAGACAGCAACATTTAATTATTAATGAGTAGATGAAATAAGCGATGACAGGCTGTATGAGGAAATACTTTAAATAGCCTTGTTGAAAGTTACAGTTTCCTACATTAAGGTACTGTAACGTCCTGCTGTGGCATCACCGTGCCCCAGATAGCTCTATGCGTGGGCCATGGCCTACTAACACATCCAAAGAAAAGTCGTCGAAAATAAACGTGTATTGTTATTCATAAATACAAATATGTTTGCTTAATAAAATTTAACAAAGCTCTCTAATATTTACAGTTAATAATTCTGTGTGCGGACGCTTTAACGCCTAATAGCGGCTGTAACCCTTCGGTCCTTAGCGACTCGTTGAGTTTCGTTACTTCTGTCTAAAGGGCGTGGATGGATGTCGTTGTCGGCTACCACCAAAATGTCGGCTAATTCTGCAAACAAACAAAATTATTTCGTGCTAATAAGGGCTGTGTTGATATTAATTGGCAAATCTGAGTGTCCCAGTGCTTGTGACTTTTAACGGTGAGTTTCCCTCTGTTAGGGTTATGTTACTATAATTTCGTAACAGTTAATAACCGAGTTGTTAGCTCCAGCGGCCGCTAGATGGATTCGTGTCCTCTCATGAAATACTGGACTTATAGGGGGGGCCGCTAGGAAATCGAATAATTGACGTAATGCTTAACGCCTTGGATTTGAAATTTATCCGGAGGATTTCGAGCTATACCACGCAGGGTGTCTGGGTGAAACTACGGAGAAGATGGGCAGGTCTCGGAAAACCGTTCCAATGTCCAAATTGGGGTACTCGGTGAATACTCACCAGCTAGGTTGGGAGCGGACGTGATTTGAGCGAGTCGCATGATCAGCGCCAATCTCGGCTGGAGTCTCGGATAAGAATGGTTGTGCACGTCACTGGAAGCATCGCCTTGTGCACAACTCAGGTAGGTCCTTCGGGTTTAGAAGAGGTTACTGGTTTAGGCAAGCGGACTCGAAGAGTTATTCATTCTACCCGGAGCGCGTTCCTTTACACAGTTTTGGGGCCCTCGTTGTCTCAAATTCGGACTGGGAATTTTAATAGTCGGGAAAACGGCTGCGTTGAAGACGCGCACCTCGGAGCCGTGCACCGCGTAACTCCCACTCAAAACGTGCACTAAAAATAGCGGACTAAAATGTAGCGAGATGGCGACATGCAATTTTGGAATAATTAAAATTATTTGTTTGTCAAAAATTTGCGTCGTTACAGTATAATTACAAATTAAGCGTCAAAACCAAGGGCTGCTCTGATAATTGTGAGTTATTAGAAAACAGTGGCAGTTTGAAAACAAAACTTTTTTCAAAGTATTTATTTTTCGGAGGATCGTATAAAATTTTTCCAAATTCCGATATTGCTGCACCTAAACTTGGAATTATTTTAGCAGTTTGAAAAGAAACACGAGGTTAGGTCTGGGCTGTAAGGAGGGTGCGGCGCTGTTGTGATTGTCATACATGTAACCTAGTAATAGTCGTTAAGGTTACATAAATATTCAAATAAACAAGTCCAAATTATACTTCAACACAACAAAACATGTGTGCTTTATTTCAAAATTTCGTGTAAATAATGCCAACCTACAAGCCGTTATATATTGATGAACTCGACGCGATTTCTCCATTATGATCCCGACGTGATTTCCATATGATCTCGTTGTCAAACACCCACCTCAACAACTCCCCCCGTTTTTAAACCAACCCAAGCAGCAGACCTGCATCAAGAGCAGCCGCAAACCTATCCCAATTCAAGCCAATTCAAAGTTTCCGCAACCTGATTTACCTCTGAACCCCTTCACGATATCCTGCAACCTGCAATCGGTCATACATAGCTTATCGGTTGTATGTCTGCAGGTTGAATGTGTCCGTGGTGTAGTTCTATGGTTTGGTATAATCTTAGGGTATGTTATCCAACTCTGACTACAGCCGCTGATAGCAGTTTGGCCGACGTCGATTCATGTGCATATGTATCATTGGTGGAGAATGCGAATGATAACCAATTTATAACGATTGAATCATTTCCTGGCTAGCTTTTTGATGTTTTTACTTTTTTTCTAATATTTTTCTGTTGCAGGTTCTGCTTTTTGCCCGTGCCGACTTATTTTCTCCAATTTTTTCAGGTTCTGCTTCACGTCCGCTGCGTTACTCCAGATGAATAACATACCTAATATCTTGATTTGCATTATTTACCTATATCTTGTAATTAGTTCTAAGTGTTTTCGAAAAGATCTATCGAGTTTTTGTAGCTAAATATAATTGGTTTAGAATTATAGGTTAGATAAATATATAAATATACAAGTCCAAATTATACTTCATAACAACAAAACTTTCTAACATTTCTAAATTTACTGTACCTAAATATAATGAAGACCTACAAGCGGAAATAACTGTACCTACCCCCAAATCTTCTAAAAATTGCAATGTTCTGCAGCAGTATGGGTTGATGCGTCGTAATGGTGGACTAAGATGCCAAACAACCCACACCTTTGACGTCAGTTTTTAAACAGCTGCCGTAAAGCGACGTTACAGTACTATTCAGAAGTAACTGTTCTATGATCTTTCAGTGGTATAACATCTACAAGACCAGTTCTTGTTTATGTCCCTACCACGAACAACTTTTGTGGGTAACTCTTCATTTTGAAACACCCAAACACTAGACTGTTGTTTTGTGTCGGCGTTTTGAAATCGTAACTGTCTATACTTCCCTGTCACAATGTACAATGCCTGTTTGATGTTCTCGCGTCAAATTCTTTTTAAAGAAGGTTTGCACCAGTCTACACGAGTCTGCTTTTGTTCCGTAGACAACAAATGGGATATCCTACGGCTAGCTAGCTTTCCGACGCTAAGATGTTTATGTAGAATTCTATTCGTTGCAGAGAATGGAATCGTCAGTTCTTTCTAAACCTTCTTATACGTACTATTTCCATCCGCCATAATTAAGCTTTCCACACTTAGTAAATTTTCTAGACTGGCCGCATCTGCATGTCTGCCCGGTCGAGGTTTTTCTTCTAACAGCTCTTGTTCTCGCCGAAATTTCCAAACTAATGACTAAGAGTGGATAATAGAGGCGAAATATCGCGAAATGCTGTCACTAAATTTTCATGACTTCGCTAACAAGTTAACCGTCTTTCGCAATCGTATAAAATCGTGAGTCTAAAATCAGTTCGTGAAATGCTAATTTTCACTGAAAATTGTTCAAATGATCGGTATTGAGCAACAAATTAAAACATTAGGCGGAGGTAGATAAAAACTGTCAAGTAACACAGCTTTAAGTTTTATAGTTTGCTTTTATCTACTCCAGTGGGATAAGTAACTCATTACGTCACTCAGTTGACACTATTTCCGTTAGGTAATAAAGCTCATTACACCGCTCAGTTATGTAATGGCTTCATTACCTAACTGAGTGGTGTAATAACTTCATTGCCTAACTGAAATAATGTTAAATAAATGACATAATGACATTTGCCTACTGAAATATTTTTGAAAATGACAGATCTGACATTTCTCTTAATGCACTTTTCTCAATTTTGCGCAATTTTGTATATACAATTGTGTACAATACATGTGTGATAATGCATCATTAATATACTAGTCTGCTTACATAACTGGTGCTACGCACTCGTTTGTAACTTACACGCACGTATATTAATGATGCTTTTATCCCACTTGTATAACTATCACTCAACTCTTGATCCATGTTTCGTTACTAAACTACTAAACTTCGAATACTCTAGCTTCTGCCGTCCCGACAAACATCTTCGATGGTCTCGTTTGCTCCAGATCTTGAGCAAGGCATCTAAACTTCACTATTTCAAGCTGCAGACTTTCTGTGCTTTGAAATCAGCATTGGTTAACGAAGCTATTACTTCCTGCATGTTTATATCTTCCTTTTTAGTAGCTACAGGTTAGCTATGTGCAGTGGCCGGCATAAATTGAGACACTTTTTAATTATCTGCTTATCAGGATTTTTTTATCAAAATTCTCTAAAACACATAATTTCTTTCAACGTAAAATACACAGATATTTTAAAAAAATAAAAACGATTTCAACATCAAAATTCAAAGCAAGTATAATCTTTAAATGAAATGCTTTTATAAATATACAAAAATCAAAAACATCAAACCTACAAAATAATAATAAAAAATAAGGAAACAATTTCATTCTAAAGCATGAGCCTTTTTATGTCACTAAAGACCAGAACGACTTCTTGTTTCATTTTTTTACTCACTCTAACAGTGTAAATACATTGTCAAATCAAGATTTTCGAGTTCTAAATTAATTTCGCTCTTCGGGGTTCTCCATTTCCCCTTCTATTCTTGTTTTAAGTATTTAACAATACAGTCATCCAATAACTCACCTTACAGTGATTCCCTTGTAATTATTACAATCTCATTTTTTTCTACTATTAAGCATTTGTTGAATATTTTCTGTAAAAGCTCCAATGCCACATTAAGGAAACACTTGACTAGCTCTATTGGATAACCTTTAGCGTCAAATTATTTTCTATTTTTCATATTTATTAATGCTGTTTGAATTTCTTAAGCTATTTAATAACACAGTTCAAGTTGTGTTTCTACGGGATAATACTGGAAATGCTTGAAGTAATTTGTATTTCTTAGCTAATACATTTTTATAATACTGCTTCCAGGCATTTAGTTTCATTGGTCGGATCATATTAATTTCATTTGTTCTTTAAACTTATAGAACCTTCTGCATCGCGCATCATTAGCCATATACCATAAGCATTTTTTTGTTTTACTGAATTCATTTCATCAAACGCCTTTATCTTTGATATTTTCTCTAAATTGTTCTCCTGATGCTTATCTTGATACTAGAAGCAAATACTTTTGCAGTGTAATGTATAGTCGTTGCTGCCTTCTTCTATTTTGATGTATTTAGCTAATCTCGGTTTTCAACGAAACTGAACCGATTCAAAATATACTTTGTCTGTATTAAGCTTGGTAAATATTATTTTGTCTGTGGTATTGTTACCTTGTTAGGTGAAATTATTCAGTTAACGCAACTAAACGTGCAACTACGATTATAGCAAGACATAAATGTGGTAGCGATAGCCCTGGTTTTTTTCCACGGTACGCGGTCTAGCTAATTTAGCATAGCTTTTGTGTGTCAGCTGTTGTTCTAATATAGCAGATGATCAATACTGCCGTTCCCTTGAGGATCGAATGATGCCGGCTGCATCCGTGGAAGTTTTCGTTATAATGGCTGCGACCATATGAAATTCACCTTATCCAGCCTTTTGTTTTGTTAGTTCTTTGAACCGTGGAGTCACAAGAAATACATCAACGTCGTCATAAATTTAAATGAGGCAATTATCGTACACGTGAAAAAGGCTAAGTTTATCGATAATTTCTCTGCGGGGTCCCACCAATCAAACGGTGTTAATCGAGTAGCATGTTATAAAGCCCCAATAGCAGTGCAATCATTTGGTCGCCCCTATTCGTTCCTGTCGAGTCGAATTTAGATGGTGCGTTAGTCTCCTAGTTTACTTTCTACAGTTTAGAGTTCATAAGAGCATCTGAAACATTACTAACGTTCTCGCCTCGCTTGATGCGATACTACCGCATTTGGAGCAGCATTCGTGCTAGCTTTGGTCATTCTCTCGGCTCTTCGGAGTGCAACAGGTAGTTGAAAGTTGACTGAAGTACCTTGAGCACAACGAACCTGGTGTTTTTCGTTGTAAGGTAGTGGGCGTGAGTGCCACGTAGGAAGACAGTATCTTCACGTCGTTTTATAGAGGATCCAGCATAAAATTCTATGGTGCTTAAAGTTTTGCTCTAGGAAGTGCTTTTGCCTGAAAATCCTGATTACTGTTGCAGGCATTTCTTGCTCTTGTCAAGAAATTTCAACAACGCTACCCTGGTTAAAGACGCCTCTGCTTTTCCCAAGCTATCCCGGTGATATAAGGTTCCCGACTGCAATCGAGTGTGTAACGACCTCAGCAGCGCCCAACGGAGGGCATGGAGCGTCCGCCAAAGATCTAAAAGGCATTATTATTATTATTATTAAGGGCTAATGGTGTTACAACAGTTTAAAGTGTTGTGGCTAGTTAATTAACGAGTGTAGTTCTCCAAGAGTACCGCATAACGCCATTATTTAATCATAAACCTTAATTATTGGCAAGCAATACATAATGTAAGCTTAAATGTTCGACTAGAGCCATTAACTGATATATTTCAGTAGCATGTAAATTCCTATGTCGTCATATAGATATAAGGAAAAAATTTTCTTACCGTATAGTTATGTTAAGTAGACCTGCATATATTCATGTTCAATATAGCTAGATTAAATTAATCTTCGCTTTTCTTTTATGGTGACTACATGCGACACCTTTATGTGATTTTTGTTTTTCTATGTGAAGAATTTTAGCTGCTGCGAGAGAGTAATAGCATAAAAACTTTGCGGAGTCAGAAGCTGGGTAGTCGCACACAACACACAACAAGCCTAGGAATTGTCCTCATTTCCGACTTCAAGAGGCACTTCTGTAAGAAATAAACAAAGTCAGTGGCGTCCATTTTATAACATTTCATTTAACCCACCCAGTCATCGCCCTACTTAACGAGTGTCGAATTGAACCGTAAACTTCCTGAGGAGTTAAACTGGCAAAATAAATTTTGTTAGCTTAACATCGTAACACCGTTGAGGCGAATGGCACTTACATTTTCCAATGGTCGTATTATAATTATCACAGTAAAATCGTTTTATATGTAACGAATCTGAAGCCACCAGCATGCGACCTGTATTGTGTCTCATATATAGCGTTGTGTGTAACAATCTGTAGGTTTTTTATTAAATATAATATATTTAAAATATATTTTAGCCCTAACCATAAAATGATTTGATCTACTTTCACCTGCACTTTGTTCAAAATTAATTTGCTGTCATTAACCTAATGCTACCACCATTTTGCATTTTTTTCATTAGGTACCTGCATATTCTGACTAATCCCAACGATATGGTTAAAAACTTGTGTTTAAGATTACCATTTCCATACCGAGTAACACCTGTTACATAACTTTTGGGAAAATCTTGTAATGCCATCTGTGACATAATAAAGCTAATACATCTAGTCAACTATGGAGAAACATGTTGCTAGAGGTTTTGTCATTTTTTTTTGACATTTCACATTTTAAGTAACAAACGACTTCCGGGATTGGACCGTGTTATGATTGAGATCGAAGAACTCAACGTTTCGCGCACTTTCGTAAGGGGCTTCATCAGGAGGAAAAAAGCAAAAGAGCACGGTAACTCAACGTGTGAACCACGTCAGAGGCGAAACTCGACTGACTATCGGAAGAAGAAAGGCGAGAATTTATAGGCAATCGCCGTCGCGATTCAGCAAATGCCGTCGCAGTTCAGTGGCGGAGGACCCTCAAAATTTATTTTGCCAGTTTAACTCCTCAGGAAGTTCATGGTTCAATTCGACACTCGTTAAGTAGGGCGATGACTGGGTGGGTTAAATGAAATGTTATAAAATAGACGCCACCGAATTTGTTTATATTTTACTGAATTGCCTCTTGAAGTCGGAAATGAGGACAATCCCTAGGCTTGTTGACGGCGTTGGTGTGCGACTGCCCAGCTTCTGACTCCACAAAGTTTTTTTGCTATTAATCTCTCGCAGCAGCTAAAATTCTTCACATAGGAAAACAAAAATCACATAAAGTTGTCGCATCCAGTCAGCATAAAAGAAAAACGAAGATTAATTTAATCTAGCTATATAAAACATAAATATATGCAGGTCTACTTAACATAACTATACGGTAAGAAAATTTTTTCCTTATATCTATATAACGACATAGGAATTTACATGTTACTAAAATATATCAGTTAATGGCTCTAGTCGAACATTTAAGCTTAGATTATTTATTGCTTGCCAATAATTAAGGTTTATGATTAAATAATGGCGTTATGCGGTACTCTTGGAGAACTACACTCGTTAATTAACTAGCCACAACACTTTAAACTGTTGTAACACCATTAGCCCTTAATTGTTGAAACACAATGCCTTTTAGAACTTTGGCGGACGCTCCATGCCCTCCGTTGGGCGCTGCTGAGGTCGCTACACACTCGATTGCAGTCGGAAACCTGTTATATCACCGGGATAGCTTGGGAAAAGCAGAGGCCTCTTTAACCAGGGTAGCGTTGTTGAAATTCCTCGACAGGAGTAAGGAATGTTTGCAACAATAATCAGAATTTTCAGGCAAAAGCTCTTCCTAGAGCACAACTTTAAGCACCATGAAATTTCATGATGGATCCTCTATGAAACGACGCCGACGTGAAGATACTGTCTTCCTAAATGGCACTCACGCACACTAGCTTACAACGAGAAAACACCAGGTTCATTGTGCTCAAGGTACTTCAGTCAACTTTCAGCTACTTGGTGCACTCCGCAGGGCCGAGAGATCATCAAAAGCTAGCACGAATGAGGCTCCAAACGTGGTGGTCCCTCATCAAAGACTGCGAGAATGTTATTAATGTTTCAAATGCTCTTATGAACTCTAACCTATAAAAACGAAACTAGGAGACTAACGCTCCATCTAATTTCGACTCGGCAGGAAAGAATAGGGGCGACCAGATGATTGAACTGCTATTGGGGCCCCATAACATTTTACTCGCTTAACACCGTTTGATTGGTGGGACCCCGCGACGGCACTTGCCTATAAATTCTCGCCTTTCTTCTTCCGATAGTCAGTCGAGTGTCGCCTATGACGTAGTTCACACGTTGAGTTACCGTGCTCTCTGTCCCTTCCCTTGCAAAGAGTTTTGCCTCTGGCGTGGTTAACACGTTGAGTTACCGTGCTCTTTTGATTTTTCCCTACTGATAAAGCCCCTTACGAAAGTGGGCAAAACGTTGAGTTCTTCGTTCTCAATCATGACACGGTCCAATCCCGGAAGTCGTTTGTTACTTAATGACAATGGCCGTGAAAGCCTCAAAAATCATTTCACATTTTTATTTGTCATTTGAGAAATAGAGTATAAACTAGAAATTCGAAAGTCCGTCTACCACCTGGTTGGACAGCTGCCGAAATGAGATATAGTAAACATTCTTCACTAACAAAATATTTCAAAAAATACTATATATATTAAAATTCGGGAATGTGAAGAGGGAATTTCATGTATGAACCTGCCAAAAACAGGCCGTCCACGTAAGTTAACTGAAGTTCAGGTCAATAGATTAGCCGAGCTTTCTCGTCAATTCCATGTTTGGAATGCTACAATTTCTGGGTACATTGCAAGAAGAGACTTAAAATACAGAAAACGCAAAAAATTTCCCAAGCATACCGCCGCACAATTGGCCAGAATCCCTGGTTGTTGCCTTGCTTTGAGAGGTCATGCCATCATTTCTCCAACAGCCGGATCATTATCATGGACGACGAGAAATATTTTACCTTTAGCCATGCACAGCTTCTTGGAAATGCAGGTTTCTATACAGATAATATTGAAGGCACCCCTAGTGATGTCAGATACAAAAAGAAAGCAAAATTTGCTGACAAAGTTATGGTGTGGTGTGCCATACCCGAGGCGGGGATATCTAGGCCTTATGTAGGTAAGGGGATACGGAAAGTTCGTTCCCCACATTTCGTTCCCCACATTTCGTACCACACATTTCGTTCCCAGGATATTTCGTCTCCCCACATCTCGTACCTGGAAACTTCGTTCCCGAGCGAGCTCAATTTGTCTCCTAGATTACAGGGCGTTGAAAAATGAGTGCAGCGATCGGAATACAGTTAGAAAATGAAAGATATTTTAATTAATTTATTTATGATAAGAACAAAATAAATTGTATTTATTAAAAATGACGGTTTAATCTAAGTACGTATCTTCCTGATATTTTTTATAGGGTCATAATTTCTCATTCTGAACAACTTTTCTTAGTAATATTTTGCCGTATCATGAACAAAAAGGGTAGTTTACCTGAAAAGAAAATAATTTTTACTTAACTGTCAAGACCGACTTGTTTTTGAAAAACTGAAAATTTTCATAAAATTCTCTATAAACCAAACAGGAATTATAATTCCTATAAAATTTTTATGTAAAACCAAAGAGCATATGCTCTTTGGTAAAACTAAGAAAAAAATTAGTTCCCTCTTGTAAACTCAATCCGGGGATATACTGTATATAGTTCTTATCAGTTTATTATAATAAATAAATATCTTTCATTTTTCCAACTGCATTCCGATCGCTGTACTCGTTTTTTTAACACCGTGTAATCTAGGAGACAAATTGAGCTCGCTCGGGAACGAAGTTTTCGGGTACGAGATGTGGGGAGACGAAATATCCCCGGAACGAAATGTGGGGAACGAACTTTCCGCAAACCGTAGGTAAGAGGCCAGGCAGTGGCTGCTGAAGTATATATCCGAAATTTCCTAACAAAATTGCTTGTTTTTATTAATCAGCATGATGCTAATGATGATTACATGTTTTGGCCCGACCTTGCATCATCACATTATGCCAGAGCTACCCTAAACTGGTTAGAAGCTCACCATATACCATATGTCCCTAGAAATGACAATCTCCCAAATGTCCCCCAGGCAAGGCCAGTTGAAACTTTTTGGGGTCTTTTGGCAAGAAAGGTGTACGATAATGGTTGGAAATTCCGGAAGCAACAACACTTACGGCAAATAATTTTTCAAAAAATTAGGGAGGTGGACACGTAAGACAGAAACTTCGTCTTATTGAGGATAGAGGACCCTTGGCAGCAATGCTAGCAACCAAGTGTTAAAGTCTAAGATATATTGTTTACTTAATAAAGGTTTCTTAAATTTAAATAATATCTTTCTATTATTTTTCCCAAAACTTATGTAACAGGTGTTATTGCACTAATCACTATCTCTATTTATTCTAAAAAATGTTCGTTCTCTTCTGAAGTTACATTATTAACAGGTACATAGACGACCACCACTAGAACTTTTTTTCTAAAAAAAATTAAGACCACTGTAACAGTTACTTCACTTATTTTTTTCCAATTTCTTGTGTACTGCCATGGATGCCCCACTTTTTGGTGTTTTTGCTCTATTTATTCCACTGCATATGTGGATACAATTTTTCCTGTTCTTCTCGAACTTTTTCTATTCGTTTCATCTCCATTAGTAGTCCTATATCGATGCCTAATTTTTGTAGTTTAATGATTCTTTGAACACTCCAAGTGGTAAAGTTCAATGTCCTCCGTTGAAATCATATTTCTAAATTAGGTCCACACGACTGTCTCCGAAGCTGGTTACTATGATTTTTAGCATATATATATTTTGAATCTCTAGTTGCTAGACCAGTCCCAACCCCCAAACATAGAGGACCAGGTTATCTTTAACCAAAGTTTTACAGGACTAACATTTGTAAAGTAAAAATCTAACTACAAGGTAATAGTACGAAAACTATAGACATAGAGACTTCTTACCCTGGAATATTCTAATAGCAGCAAGGTTGAAAAAGATAAATGGGAGCCGGATAGGAAGTATAACCGACAAGGAGGATCTGACTCAAGACATGTTGGGGACATCCACCAATTGTGGAGGTAACCATTTTATAAGGTATTTATTGTTGCCGTACGGCTTACGACAATATCTGTATTTCATTTTACTGTTTACTGTCAGAAGCAATAGTCAGTTCTCAGTTCACCAAATCTAATTTATATATAAGGAGAACAAAAGAAAATGTATCAATTTCCAGTCGAGGCACGATAATGGCAAATGTAGGTTAAAATTTACGTCTAGAAAATGCTAGAAGAGGCCATGCAAGTGGTGCTCAAAGGAGGACAAAGAATGTTTGCTAGTCATGTAGTTAATGTAAATAAAACTATTCTTTGTTTCCTTGTTGTGAACTTAAATTTAATGATTTATTAAATAATACGTATCTCATGGTAGAATACTGATAGGTCATGTTCACTTCAGTCATTTCTTTAAATGCCAATATTTAAAATAG
Source organism: Agriotes lineatus (assembly GCA_940337035.1). Classification (NCBI taxonomy): domain Eukaryota; kingdom Metazoa; phylum Arthropoda; class Insecta; order Coleoptera; family Elateridae; genus Agriotes; species Agriotes lineatus. Next base: position 60,530,564 of record OW679203.1, read on the forward strand.
TTTAGCCCTCTCATTGACTTCCAAAGAAAAATATGCACATGAAAACCTTTCTGTGGATTGATTCAACATCTGATAAAGAAAAACTACGACCAACAAGTATTTAAATTCATTCCCATCAGTCTTGTAAACGTCGCATTTACGCCACTCCGCTCGAAAACTTTTCCATTCCGCCTTTCAGTATTCCTACAGTAACATATAGGTCAAGCTTGCTGGCAACGCTTAACAAAAGGACACTACATTTGCAATCACACCTTGAATAAGCGAACCGCTTTCAGGGCTGCTCCCGTTGGCGCACACGAATGAGGCGCGGCGCCACAAAAAGCACATTTCTCAAGATCGAGGTGTTCGCACACGCACCTCGCGTTTCACACGTTTTCACGCCCTGAATCAGAGTTTATAAGCGAAACTGATTAAACCATTCGCAGAGAAGCTGCTTTGTAAGCAAGGGGAGCGTGACTATTTTGCATAACGCTTCAAAAATCTGTGCCAGCACCCGTCAACAAAGAGCAGTGCGAGCTTCTAGGCTAAATCAGGACTTGATGAATGCTTAATGAGCGTTTTTGTGTTCATTACGGCCGCGGAGGGCTTGTAGTGAACATACTTGAACAGAGAGGCTGCGTCCGGAGAAAATGCGTAGGGTTCGGCTTGTTTGCTCCGGGAGACAGTAGTAATAACGAGAAGGTAGTAGTACATTTCTCTTGGGAGCAGGGTGGACTCAAATTCAGGTTTGCACGAGCAATTTGTGATCCAAAGCACGGAAGTAATTCCCTACGTGGAAAGCTATTAGTATTATGGGAAGACTTAGCGCCGGAAGCGCCTCCGTTTGTTGAGTCTACAGTCCTATTGGCAGTTAAATGGTTTTAAATGTGCCCTTAGAAGGTATTCGTCATATTAAAAAGTTGCTAATATCCGGAATAGCAACATTTTAGACGTGTAAAACGAGGCTAATGCGATAGCACATAATAGAAGGGAGGAGTACAAATAGCGATTCAGAAGATAAACAAACAACTAAATAAACATATATAAAAGTCAACAGAGTAAATAAAATAAACTGTAATATACCGGACCGCGTAGCTTGGTCCCTTGAACATTCAAAATACTTAACCCAAAGTACACGTACATGTGCAGCATGCATACCTAACCTGATTAGCGGAAATTCTTAAATACGCTCCGCATCCACGTCGTGTAAAGATATATCTTGGATTATCTATATTGTATGTTCGGTGGACCCAGTTACAGAGCCCACCCGGTATATACAGCCAGAAAGCAGGTGACGGTTAGCCACCTCCAATTAATATATAAATCCCGGGTGGTGTACCTTGAACAAACGTTCACGTTCGATCAGTAGAGTTAAGCAACGCTCTCTCTGGTCAGAACTTGGATGGGAGTTCCACGGTTGCATCTCTCGGCGCCTCGTGATACGGCTCTCACGGAAATAGTTGGTCCCGGCTCCATAACAACATCATGATAGTCGTTAGTGGGGTTGGAAGTCCCCATAAATACACAGCGACGCCTATAATTGGCCGAACGGCTGTTGGCCGAGTGCGAAATAAATAAATAAATAAATAAACATGTGAACATTTCTACGTCACCATCTTAGGTCATGCAGCGCATCTCACGTTGGTACCCCCAGAAGATGATCGAAGTAGAAGAAGGGCCCGAAAAGATATAAAAAGGCAATATCCGGCCTATCCAAGGCAACTTGAGTCAAGGGCTCCACCAGAAGAAAACTTCTAGAGTCTCAAAGCTATGCCGAATTTCGATGGCGACATTCCCTCACCCGGTCTAGGTTTCCAGAGCACAGAAACATCGCAATTAATGACATTCTAAACATCCAGAGTAAATTGTGCTCCACTCTGTGTTGATATAAAATTTGGTCGCAGCTCTTAGGTCTTTAGGAGCTTCGACGATACTACCATCGCCAATTGAAACCCAGTAGAGGTGCACCTTTTTCCATTGGATTGCCTGGACCAAGCGATTTTGGCCATATCATAGCACACTAGTTAAATAGCATTTTTATTCTACAAGTTTAGATGGTAAATACGTTGTTTATGAAACACATTTTAAGGTTGCAGTTTGTGACATATAACTGTGAGCAAACCAACTCGTTTCTATTCTCCGTACAATTAATTAAGCAATTTTGAACCCTGGCTTCTGAGCTACCCCGCTTTTTTGCACATGTGCTACAAGAAAAGGTTGAATTCAAAGAAGAAATTGTGCGCCCATAACTGTCACAGTTGCTAGGAGAAGGAGAAAGCTTTAGAACAAGACTTTTACGGCGAATTATTGAACTTTTTCTGCTTTTCTAGCTATTCAAACACTGGTTATACTCGGATCAGATGTGAAGTGATAATAGGATTTTTGTGGCTCTCTCATTTACTCAGTAATTTAGTATTCTCCAATATCAAGCATCGACAGGTTAATTTGAATACTTTTTTTGTGTATATTTTATACAGAGTGATTAAAAAAGAAGTACATCTGGTTCCTTTGCATGTACATTTTTATGTGTTGTATGTGTCTTTCATGTTCTCGAAATGGCTAGAGCTTAAGCATTGGCCTCTAGCCAATTTTAGAACACTACAGAATATAGTGGTACGTAAAAATGTACATAAAAAATATTTCCAACAAAACTCTGTGTACGTGCACCAGGTGGCTCGGTTGACGTTAAGTATTTTAGCTTCCTCTCTAACCCTAAAGACCTGCTTAGCGAAGTTTTCATTTGGAAACACTAGGTATTGCATCTCAGGTTAATAGCAATCAGTGATTAGCTGCATATAATCGCATATCCTGACCCTTGTTTGCCTAATTGATACACTTAATTTAACCTGTTTTTTAGTTTAAAAATCTTCACACAAAGGTTGTAACACTAACTCACATAAATCAAAATCTTACTTGAAATAGGTGCCAGTTCATTATTTGACCATTTTTTGGGTAAACTCCAGCGATGCAGTTGACTATAAACTCCAACCAATAATGTAAGAGTTTATATAAGGCATATATTTATTATCTTTATAATAATTTTGCTATAAATAAAATGCTGTATATATGAAATGAGTGGAAGATATCGTTTTAGTTCTGGAAGAACATGAAGCTAGATAATCTTTGCAAGATAATTAACACTAAATGAAATTGTCAAATATACTACCCCATATCCGTTGCCAGTAGCCAATTAAAACTTAATAAAATGTCTGGAAAGTAATGGGACTATTAATATACAGGACTTTTGGGAAAGATATAAGTTTCATTTGCTTAATCTTAGGTATGCTCATAACAACCTCGAAGGTTTTGTTGCTAAACAGATCATTTGGTATGTTCGAGACTTTATTTCATACTAGTTTTTGCCGCTAAACAGTGTCATATGCTGCTGTATATCGATGGACACAACAGAGGTATTTAATTGCCTCTGGAAACCTGCTTCAGGATACAACCTGATGAGGGCAGACATTCTGCGTGATTCATTGGGATTCATTTTAATACTGTAGGGTTTATTCAGTGGTATACTATATGTGTGTTAAAACAATTAGTAGGATGTATTAATAACAGAAAGTGCCCACTATTAACGTCGTGACCTGTTAATAGTAAGGCGACTGGCTCACAACAGAAACCCGGAAAGAGCTCGCAGGCAAAAATGGTGCGTAATAAACATATCTAGTTAAGCAGTAACTGTCTGACGTCGCTCTGTAAGTAAGTAGGGGAGAAGCAAAGGGAGCCGACCTCTCAGTCGGAGCTGATCGTGTGTTGACAAGACTAACCTTAAACGTTAAAAAAATATGGGCGTCAAGTAGCAAGTAACCCAAGCGCTTTGCTAATCGAATAAAAAGTACAAGTCGAAAAGTGCTACTAACAAATTCCTGAAAAAGAGAGAGGACGCCAAGAGCACAAATAAAATTAGCAGGCATAAAAATCAAGGCAGTATAATATCAGTGAAAAGTATTAAGCTGTACATACACAAAGCAAAATAATAAAACACAGCAATCAAGATCAAATATCACAGGAGAAATATTACAGTATTAAGAGAGCCGCCTTAAAAGTTATAAAAGCCAATAATCAAGTTATGAATACTTAGTATAGATAAATAATGTGAAAATACAAATTGAATGTGAAATTATCAATTTGCATTACCGATAGGTTACTCGGTAAGAATGCATGACAGCGATGTCGAGATCGAAATTACTGTAAAAGTATTGGCGAAGGAAATGAAAATAGGCAGTGAGGAAAATTGAAAATGGCTCGCAGTTACTGGTGGTCGAGCGGCATTTTACTTCCAAAATAATATCAAATCCTGAAGTTTTGAAATGGATGCAGCAATTCACGAAACCAGTAAGGCTGATTATAGGAGATCAAGAAAATTACTTTTAAGGTAAAATATAAGTCTTCAAAATTTCCAAAAAGGAAATAGAAGCCGGAATAATGTCAATTGGGTATTCAAGAATCACTAAAACCAGTTAGGCAACCGAGGAGGTACATTTTCTGATCGTAACAAGCTTTTCAGCTTTCTATATATATATTATGTACATGGTGTTGAGTAGAAGCAAAAATGCGGAAAATAGTATAGCTGACCTACAAGTTGATAATATGGAAAGTGTTACTTCTTTATTTGAAAAATTGCTATATGGAAAACATTTACCATGCTTACCTTGCTGAGAAATATAGAAATAAGGGCAGGTATCAGCGATCTTAAATGACGATGTTAAATAAGGTATATCAAACATTTTGTATTTTGAAATTCAATAATACGATTTTATGTCAGTTTGAAACAATGTGCTTGATAAAACAAACCATTGAAAATGAACTTACTGTTTCAACACTATTTATTTCTAAAGCAGCGTCTAAGAAAATTTTTTTAAACAAAGTTTTTCTTAAGAAACATTTTTAGATGGCTCAATCCATGTAGAAAAATTAGAAGTTTTTAGTAGCAATATAATTACTTCCAATTAAAAACTAAAGCGCCATTTTCTATACTAGACATAAAATAAAATCTCTATTAATAAATACATTCTTCTAGATAAAAAATTCTATCTATGGAACTCTTTTGTATTGTATTATCTGTTACCTCTTTTACCCAACGGTGTAGAGGCTGGTGCTTTATACGCTTGCATTTGCGTGCACTGCTCAACTTGCCCCGATTTAGAGTTACAAAGTTGGAGCGCGCCTTTTGAGCTTTCGTAGCAACCATTGTGTTAAATGTGTGTGCTGTTGATAGGTTGACCTTGTTACTTTATCTTTTAGATCTATAGTTCCGAGAAGAGCACAGTTTATTTGGTGTGAATGGAACTCTATACCGATCGCCAAGGTTGCGAAAAAAAATCGCCCACTTTGGGATTCGAACAGAAAACTTGCTTATTGTAAGCCTAACGCTCTACCAGCTGTGCTATTCAGTTTCAATCTCTATGGAAATGCATCATCATCATCATAAAGCAGCATTGTGTTGTACACTCCAATTCTTCCACTTTGTCAGGTTTTGTGCTGTCCGTGTCCATTGTAGTCCGGTCCTTATTGCGACATCGTCCTTCCAACTTGCTCTCGGTCTTTCTCTATCACGTATACCTGTTCGAGGTCTCCAAATAGTAGCCTTTTTACTCCACCTGTCATCATCTCTACGAATCAGATGCCTAGTCCACCTCCATTTTTGTTTTCCCGCTCGTTCGACTACATCGTCGTATAGAAATTACTTAAATATAATTTAGAAACTTAAATCACTGCTTATCATGTACCGTATTGTTCAAAATAGATACGAAGTACAATTCAATTTACTAATTTTGATGTACGATAAAATTATGTCAAACTGAAATTTTTAAGAACCTGGGGATGCGCCATAAACTAGAAACTTAATAACCTGTGTGAGCACTTGTGGAAATAATTAGAATACAATTTTAATCTAATAATTACTTTTGGTATCCACTGATACTCAAGCCAGTAAAATACGTAAAATCTAGTCTCTGCAACCGCTGCTGCACATATCCGGACATACTCGAAACGATCACGTATGTAACTAACTAATTCAGTTAAATCAAAGTTAAATTTAGTTTTCGCGCACAAATTCAACCATGTAGAAGTTGTGTTAAACGTATTTATCATATTCTGACCCAATTTCTACAATTATACATAGAAATATACTTAGCACAGTTGTAAAATGCAAATGTTACAGCAGCAATGCTGCAGTCAGTACCGATAATAATCATAGCGACATATGATGAGGCTTGGACGGGTAATTTGTCATTATAATCCAACAGCCCTAAAGCACCAAATGCATTTATGTAATCACAACCTTTCTATCAAACAGAGATAATAAAGTAACTTTCTGATGTGCATTGCATTAAATTAAAGCGAAATTTTGAAGTCGGGTTCCACGTAGTTATTAAAGCAACATTACCTGTCAGCTATCGGATGCCTCCAAAACACGTCTGATTCAATATTAAAAGAACATCAATTTCCTCGCTCGATATACGGCTTCATATTCCTGACCTACTTAAAAATTGTTATAGAAGTTTATTTGTGTCGCTCGAAGTAAAATTTAAAACTGCAATTCGACTGAAACCATAGCTAAACAAAATGCACAGAAAAATGTGTGAAAAATGGCGAATCCCAGAAGTTCTTAGCTTCTGTAGTCAGGTGCGTTACAAGGGAGTGCTTCAGGCATCACCATGTGCTTGTTTCGTAGTTCCGACCACCAGTAATACAGCAGTCACTATCTTTACCGATGATACAGAGGTGATGGCATCATCAGGATCCAAATATAGCCCCCCGTTTCCTTCCAAATTGCCTACATAAGATCGAAATTGGGCTGAAAAGACAATACACAATGTTTTTCTCTCACACAAAGATGAGGTAAACTATTTGGGGTTACACTTCGATAATATGCAAAACTGAGACGCAAGTGGAATAAACGTCTCCAATTGAGTTTTAAGTACCGAAAGAAGTACTGGCTCATGGTTCGTAGCTACCATTTGAGAATGGACTACAAACTTCTCTAGAAAACGTGGCTCTATTGTATACGACCATGAGGGTCCACTACTAATACAAACATCATGCAACAGCACTGCTTTCACTTGAAGGTGATACCAGCTCAAGTGACCTCCCCCCAAAAAACTGATATTAAGTAGCCTGTATAGGCATACGTAGTTAGTAATAAAATACATTAACTATGTGTGAATTGCTCAATTACTACTGGCTGCCATCCTACTGTGTTCTTTACTCCCAGGTGACCTATTGTTTACCGTCTCGAGTCAGATAGTAATATAACATGGATGTCAAATGCTTTCCTTATTGTAACCATTTGAAAAGTCTCGCCGCCAATGCATTAATTGCGCACGAAATAGAAAGAGGTTTTCGTTTACTTGAGCTGTTACATTAGCGTGGTCAGGAAGCGCAAAGCCAAGTAATTGCGCATGGTATCTTAGTTGCTCCATAAATGTAGCAGTGTGGAAAGAACCTTATCGTAACGATTTGGCAAATTTACAACGATTGTAGGAACTTTACCCGGTACTCCCTGGGGATCAAAACGTATCATCGACGTCAAGTACAACAATCTATCGTTTTTCAACCAACATGACATATTCATACACGATCACATCTGCAAATTAGAATATATGTTAGTTTTAGATATGTGAAAAATAATTTCCTGGTTTTATTAGTTACCTAGCTTTCTTTTATATTATATATTTTGTAGAATATCTGTGAAACAGTGGGTTTTCATATCCGTTCTATTTGAGCAACTCTTGATGCTTTTTAAACAACAAGTAGAATTCAAAAATGCTTTCATTATTTTGTATCTGTTAAAAGGTAAACGTAAATTTTTTAAACAATCAAATATATAATAATATATAATATATAATAAATGGAGAAGGTACAAATTCAATAGTATGGCATTTTAACAGAAAATAAAAAAAACAAAAAAAATTCCTGCTACATTTGGTGTTGTAGAACCTCACCTTGTTGATAAAATTCAAAAGGAAAACAAAACTCTCAATCTACAGATGTCCGACCGTGGCCTTAAGGACGAGGCAACAATCCAATATAGAAATTTTGTTATGTACGTGGTTAAGCGCCTCTCATTTCGTGAATACCATTGTTCCCTCAACGTCACCCTAGTAGATATTAAGGGCGTATAAATATCCGCGAACTGCCACGCTAAAGACAAAACTTCGCTCCGCATCGTGACTTGAGGCATCCAGCTCGCCAGAGGGCAAACCCACGTTCTTTCGGACTGCCACCAAGCACTTATTTTTCAAGCTCTGGATCCTACCTGTCAAGTTTATGGCCTAACCGGAAAGCTTCGTTAGACAGCATTCGTCGCGAGGTTTCCACTTGGGGGTGTTTTGTTGAAGCTGCATTCAGTGTCGACGGCACCCTTGCCACGTGGCCGGCTATTCAGACGGCAATTATAACCCCAGCGTTTGCCTGGCCATTCAGCAGCACCTCATAATTTCCGTATTTATTCCTGGCCGTCAACATAGGCTCCAAGCAATCGTCCACGAGGTCCCTGCTCGGGCGACATGTAATATCCTGAGTTTTACGATATATTCATCTGTTCAAATTACTACTCACTAACATCTTGTTAAGTCGTAAACGGCCAGTTTACTCGCCCTTTATAAATGGATAGCTTCAGTGGAACATAGTTCGTTTTAAACTGTAGATTTATCACAAGGACTCGGATATGCTTAAAAACATTTAATCTGTAAAATAACATCGTTTTTCCCATTACATCTAGTTGCCTGCATTACCGGCTCCGCAGAGAATCCGAGAAACTAGCTGCAGGCTGCCAATTTCACAGTACTGAGAGATTGGTTGCGTACCTGGCAGGCCCGAAGAAGCGATTTATTTGTGAAATATGTAGGTATACAAATTGTAGAAGCATGTTACGGTATTAAATAATTATTAAGACACTCAACGGTGCGAGAGTGTCACTTAAACACGTCCGGGAAACAGCAACTCCTGAAAATCTCACAAAACATGTTAAAGGCCACTGCTTGATACGCTCATGGAAATCGGCGTGGTCCTAGAAAAGGTGCACAACAGGGCAAGCGTGACGGAATATAAACGGTGCTACAAAATAAGTGGGCGCCACGAGATTCAGACATAAAACCCACGTTTAACCGAATCTCGAAAGCTAAAGGAGGTGGGATATTTGAGCACAACTTTTTGACCTCCAACAGTGTAGTGACAAGCGCACCAACCTACCTGCAATGTCTAAGAACAGCTCTCGGGCCTCACCTTACATCGATCTTGACACAGTGACTAAATCACCCTGAAAATAAGCATGCACACGCACTTGGGGAAATTATCAGACAAATACAGTAAACAGATCTATTTGACTCTCATGGCCAAAAGGTACAACAACGCCGACGTGGTCAGCGTACACAATAAATTCGTAACCTAAACAAGAGCTAAACTTAAAAAAAGCCTAGCTGGAGACGCCTTATCTAAAGATAAAAATTGGTGCACTGCCCCAAACGCGGGTGGCTCGCGTCTGCTACGAAGAGCGTTAGTTAGAGTTTTCGCAAAGCCCAATGGCTGCTGATTACGCGAATGAATTGTTGCTTACAAGTGACCCACGCTGAAGCTGTCCGCTGGCAGCAAACATAAACGATTAATTCAAAAATAGCCTGAATTGTAACATAAAGGATTAATTTTAAAAATAGCGCATAATGCCTTAATTCAGCGGCTAGTAACGTGTACTATTAATTCAACATATTTTAAGTTACCAGCTGGAAGTAAACATAAACGATTAATTCAAAAATAGCCAGGCTTGTAACACAAAGGATTAATTTGAAAAATAGCGCACAATGCCCTAATGAGGAGGCTGGTAACATGTGTGATTAATTAAAAAAGAGCGCACAGTACCTTAATTAGGCGGCTTGATCTTGTTGCGTCAGGCGCTAATTGCTAAAGCTGTCGCGCGCTGATCGCTAGAGCTGTCGGGCGGCGACGTGACGTGGGTGGGTAGGTACGATGTCCAATGAATCCCCAACGTATTTAGAAAGAACTGTGTAGAGCTCGCCTGGGCGACCACAAAAACTGCGAGACCGCTAGATAGCTCGCTCGGAAGATGAGATCCCGACCAATGAGGCAAAACCATTAACTAAACAGGCTTTCGGAAATTAACGGGTAGCATCGGCTATCGAATAACGACACGCACTAAGCACCCAAGAAGCAAGACCTGTCACCGCCACGGCCCGTGAAGAACTCTCCAACACAAAAAAAGCGGAACCCAAATTAATCAGTAAGTCACTGACTGAAAATACAATATACGCAACACGCCAACGGACGCGCTTCCTCGAAAGGGGACGCCGCTGGGGTGCGTCCTGCAGCACAACCGCACGTGGAAGATGCTAGCTCCCAACTGAACTCAACGAACCCCGCGCGCAGCGTGGTCGACTGGCAGGAAACTGGGGTGCCAGACAGAGAAGACCGCAATCGGAGCTAATAACTTAGAAAAGTATCTCGCTTGCCCTCATGGGCATTTTTTCAAATTTGATCTAAACAAGCGCGTTAAAAGCGAACATCGCTCGGTTACAGAAGCGACGGCGACCTAGGTGCGAGTCGAAACTTCTAGAAGAACTGTGTGCTAAATCTCTAAAATTCTAAATAAACCTGTGTTGGAAATCTTTAACATTGCAACTAAACCAAAGCAAATAATTATGAACGAGAAGATTAAAAATAGCCTGACAAACAATACAGAACCCTATTTTATGTATTTAAAAAAAAAAGAAAATTATTTATGTTTTCTGTCTTGCTTATTTCTGTTTCCTCGATGACGCTACCCATTTAAAAAGGGCGAGTAATCTGACATTTTTCGACTTTGAGTGAGCAGTAATTTGGAAAATTAAAAATATCATAAAAATCAGGATATTACAATTCCAGGACGTCACTGTTAGGGCAACTTCTCGTGCAATACGTGGTGTGTAGCTTGTGAATTCAAAGTTTACCATTATTATTAGTCCATTTGTGGTTAAATGCATGGGTACAAAAACCTGCAGGTAATGATTATGTGTACTTTAGCGATTATAGATGGGAGAAGGGTGTGTATGAAGCAACCAGGCTTGACGACATCATTCTCGCCGAAGTCGTTCTCGTAAGGGTCAAGAAACATCGTGTTTTATTGTTTAGGCAAGACTTTCTATGTTTCTAAAGAAATTAAGTTAGACATAATTACTTGCCCGCGTCCATATAAACCCACCCGTGTCTCATGGAGCTGGTTGCCCTGCTCTTCGTTTTGTACCCCGTATTATTATTATTGTTTCTTACCGGCAACAAAGGTGACCCCAACTCGTGGCATTGTTCTTGTTATTTTGCTTCTGGAGCGACAAGATTGATTTTTATGAATGTTATTTTAATATAGGTCTTAAATCTACTATATCCTTTTGGCTTGTGAAGCGCAGTGCAGTTTTGCACATGTTTGCAGCCATATAAGTTGCTCCGGAGCTGAATAGTGTACCTACATTTCCCATCAGAGGAGATGTACCTGGTGGAACCGCAAAGTCCATCACTGACATTCAGCCAAACGGGTGCCACCCTAAAATAACAAGAATTTATTCCCGTAACCTTCTAGGTACAATTCTTTTGACAATAGCGAGCGAATCCCCTTTTATTTAAGTCTACGATTCCTTTCCACTGAGCATCCGTACCCTTTAGGCTTGTTGCACATCACAAACGGGGATGTACCTAAAACAAAAATTTTTAATCAGGCTGGATTTTCTGCATTCTTTATATTATTACCATAGCTTTAAACGACGCAGCTACCTATCCGCGAATTATAAATAAAATAGCACATTGGGCAAAAAACTAAATTCCTTACATTTCCATAGACGGCTACTCAATAATGTAAGCAATTGATGTAATACCGTGTTCAGCATTGCAAGCAATTGATATTTAAAATCTATACTAATGCATCCCTGTATTTTTACCATTTTGGTTTTGAAACAAGCAGGTTACTTGAGAAAATTATAGATGAACACAATGTTGCAGTTACAATGAACAGTCTTGCGTAAGTTAGGGGACTTGATGTGCCCAAGCTGAAATTGTCTGAAGTACTTAGAAGTTTTATTTACCTCAAGTGTTGGCTTAAAAATAGAAAATGGCAGCGGGTTAAAAGTGTATATCGGCTATAAATATAACTGCAAACAGAACTCTTATATTTTTGATATTTGATCTAGTGCTTACATCGGTTCACGTGGTTTCAGCGGTGTTTGTAGAATATCACTCATGAGTAAACCATTCTGGTTTGAAAAACTGTTAACACTTTTAAGTTATTCTCTGGTTAGAAAGAACATTACCTGTATGCTGTACGCCCATTCAGGACTGTCTCGAATGTAGCTGCCATCCTAAGTTGGGAATTGAGAAAAACGCTTACTAAAAACAGTGTGATAATTCATGTTAGTAATATTTTAACGTAATATGTATGTAGTCGTGACGCAATCCAGATTAGTAGAACTTTAACGTAATATGAACGCAGCTACCCTCAACGCAGTCTTTAATTTCGCAATGGTGATAACTGAAAGTGATCCAGCGTAATCAATAACGAGGTCAATGCAGTTTATAAAATTACGACTATTACACAAGGGAATCCAGCGGAGTGAACAACAAGTTTAACTAAGTATTCAAATCCGTACCAAGTATAGGTCTTATAGAACTGTTCTCAGCCCAATATGCCAACACTTCTCGATTTTCGGTTACGAAACGGAACACAAGTTGCTTTCTGCAGCAGTCAATGTGGAAGGAATTCTCGCGGAAGCGTCCTCACAGGTCAAGGTACGCACCTCGGCAATAAAATTTGACAATTGACCAGTCAAATTATAGATATACCAGTTAACTAGTGCGTCCCCGTGTGTACAGAGTGCGCTACCGTTACCTCAAAATCGATCCGTAACAACAGTTTGGGCCAGAGATTCGAGATATAATTGAAATAATTCACACATTACACTTTCAGTTACCTCAGGTGTCTTTTATACTTTATTACGTATAATGTTAAGACAAGGTGGAAGACGTAAGGATATCTTCATATAAAAGTAACGCTCAAGTTTGGCTTAATACAGCGACGAAAGAAGATGATTTAAATCGGCATCTGGGCAATTTATTCTAGTACCAATATGTTAATGCTACAATATCTTCAATCATCGGATCATTTTTTAGTATTGGGCTCTCTACGAATATAAATATTGTGAAGATTTTGCACTCATTATTGATCTGAAATATAGAAAAGACAATAACTAAATAACAAATGCAAATTAACAATAAACATCAAATGCTAAACTCATACCTAATCTCATTTCGTGCGGCATTGATTAGTTAATGGCCAAATAAATAACGGCGTGAACACTCTAACATAATTCCAATGCATGCAAAATTAGCCCTAATCCGTTCCACTTAACATCAACAAGTCGTATTTTTGCGCGAAATTACGTCACATACATGCTAAAGAACCCACATTACGATTTACAAGTAAAATTAATTGAAAGCATGCATGCGTGTAGTGTAAACTCATAATGCAAACCGGTAATTTTAATTTCACACGAATGAACTGCAACGTAAGCGCTATCATTTTTCAGCTTTAATTTGCTTGATGAAGTTCACGAAATTTCCACTGACATTCATCTTCCCCGCTTAAGGCCTTCAATCGTCTTAATAATATCCTGCTTGATTAGTTCCAGTGATTAACTCCATCTTCCTGCTCGGGTCGATCGGTTCAGACGAATTCTTTTCCAATAAAAACTGAAAATGGTGTTGAATAACGACGGACTCATGAAAAGTGCCATCAATACACTGAAACTAAGTAGTAATTCAATACTAACATTGTTTCGATTAGCGTTGTCTTATAGTTACTAACGTTAGCATAATTCTGTACATATAAGGTAGTCGTCCTTACACATTGACAGCATTTCCAAGTTTAAATTTGTTATGCAACCCGCCCAGCTGCTTGTCAGTATGAATGGTTGCATATTCCATCTTTAGAAAAGTACCAAGCAGTAACATTGCGATAACTTTGGTGAAAGACTGTGCTTTTCACTTACATTCGCAGGTGAGACATGCCTATTCCAACAAGCTAATCTACAACAGGAGACAAAACAAGAATAGACAGCTGCGTGTCGACTCGAAAATGACTGAACATATCCCTTCGTATGCAAACTTTTTTTAATGATATTAATGGGTTTCTTAAATTTAACCAAATTTAGTTTAATTTGCAATTGAAGCTTCCACTCAATTACGGGGTTAAGTCTCAAAATAAAGAACTGACCAGTTTTAACTTCCAGACCCGTTCGTGCCTTCTAATCAGATGGCAGTATAATTTCATTAAAAGTTACACGAGTTACACAAATAACAAGCAATGTAGATTCTATCTAAACAAGCTGCTAAAACGCGTTAGAGCGGGATTTTTTGCTTTGGGAGCGATTAGAGATCAAAGAGAGCAATCGCTTTTTGTCGAGGTAGAAAATTGAAACGCAACTTTTACCTTTAACGTTTTTGGGTTGTCCAAAAGCATCCGCCCTTGGAACTTAATTAAAACCAAAATAAGTAAATGGATAACAACACAATTCACTAAATGGAAATAGATGAATTATTGTTCGCTTTTTGTTTTTCCCTTAGTTTCAATGTAGGGTAGCAACTGAATTTTTCAAACTGCATTCGATAATTTACTCGCAGTTGAAGTCAGGTCGTTTTTCATAAAACTCGGTCAACGTTGCAATGCCGCGTTCGATTAATCAGCAAATCCAATCGAAAGCGTCCGAACTTTTATTTATTTTGCTAAATTTGTTTCTCGAACCGTAGCCAACTGTTCGTCCGGAATGCAATGTTTGAAGCGACGAGGGTGCGAAAATTGGCAAAAATAAACAAAACTTCCAAATCTCAGCTGCAGCCCAGAAAAGGGTGCGCCGTGCTGAAGGGTTTAAAACTTAAAAGGCGGCGTGTTACTCGAAAGTTCTTCCGAGTTGAGAGTTATTTTGGGAGATCTGCCGGCACACACCCGCGATCCGAACTTGGCACTTTTGATATTTAGCCCCACTTCGCGAGCCAGCCTCGAACAGTTGAAGTTTACGTATAAATGAGTTTCGAACTAGATTAGGCAGGGCCATTTCAAAGGATACTGAGACGTCGTAATGCTGAATTTCCGCCGTACAAAAGAACCATAGAAATTCTGGACGGGTTCAAATTGGCGAGACAGTTAAGTTAAAAGCAGTAAAACGAGGGTCTGGATTACATATAAATTTTCTTCTTATGTTCATGGCTAAGAAGCCTCGTTTAGAAACAGGCGTATTTTCGTGTAGGTCGCATTGTTATGCAAAAAAGTAAATCCCCGTTTTTTAAATTTAATGCCGACATAATAAGATTGGGAATACATCTTTCTCGGCAAATTGAGGATCTGAAAGTGTTCAACGCTTTAAGGCGAATTTTCCAAAAATTGCTTCGAAATATTTAGTATAAATAGATACCTATAGATATAGAACGTAGAATTGACATAAAAAATTATGAATGTAGTATAGCAAATGATAAATATTGAGATGGTTTATTGCTCGCAATTTCATTCTGTATGCATAGAGAAATATTGAACAAAGTCAATTAAAGCACAGAGTTGAAAGATTTTATTTAATTGCAATCTAGACAGTAGTGGAAGTTATTAAATGCATTGGAAAGGAGATGCCAGAAGCATAATTAGAGAGATAAAGGCTATCATACGGAAATCAGGTCTCAGAAGGATTGAATTTGAAGTTTGAGTAAAAGAGAGATTTATGATGGCTAATATAATATAAGTAATATGATAGGTTTGAGCATATTTGAAGCTGGACAACATGTAAGTAAATAATGCAAAAGGTTGGTTATGTGCATAATGAATATGAGCGTAGAGTTATTAATAAAGGTACGAGCCAGTGAAAAACAAGCAAGCTGAAAGGTAAATTGAAATCAAAGCAAGATAAGATAGAATTAGCAAAGAGCAATGCAGAACGAGGGCAACTGAAATGAAGAATAATTAGTGACGTGGTTAAAATTGTGCCAATGCAATTTAAAACTAAGTGTTCTTAGCAGAGCAGCGATTAATAACATTTTATGTGACAAGAAAAAACAATTTTTATGTATAAGAAATAAATGCAATTTTAAGCTACAAACATGTTAATCAAGTTTTATTCTTTTATGTGAAATTGTAACCAAAACTGATTTCCTTTGAACAATATTAGATCGCGGTTACTAGGTAACGCGATGCTCTTTTGTTAAAAAATAATTCAACTTGTGGGCAAATGATGCTCCTGATTTTTTGTGTTTTTATATAATAAAAGTTATTTGCAAAGTCTAAAAAGTATAGAAACTTATTCTACAAATCACCAGGCATAAGTGGAAGTGTTATTAAAACTTTCGCCACCGAAAAACTTTATAAAATTGCGCAAGCCAAGTTCGGCGTGGGTTGGGCTCCGACAACCTGGAAATTTCCAACTGCGATACCAGTCCATTCCAACATCAGAAGCCAGGGATTTCAAGTTCTACAGGTCGGGAAAAAGTGTAACAACATCCTAGAAGAATATTTGGTGTCAATGAAGCGACTTCCAGCAAATAAGAGCGTTGGCGTAACCCGCTGCGGCTCCAGAGGCGAAGTCGGCGATATTTTAAAAGGTACGATTTGGCAGGTTTTTATGTGTTTGGAGTCCGGAAAGCCAGTGTACTTTGAGGACACACCTTGCTGAAGAGATTCGTCGTGTTTCCGAGCATCTAGATACGTCCAAGTTCCAGAAAATCCCGTGGTCACTAGAAAATGCAATTTATGCCAGGATTTGCAGTTTTCACAGGAAGCCAAGGCAAAAGATAGTAACGCGTCGTTTTTATGTCACAACCCGAAACAAAAGCAAGTTAGATGTTGCTAGGCGGGAGATTCGATTCAGTTTACCTGTGTTTTCCTTGCAAATTTCGCTTTTGAATATATAACAAAACGCTGTATGCACCCGCGAACCTTTTGTGGTGCAAGTCAATTTTGTGAAGTTATGAGCTATTGAAGCGAATAGCGCAGTTGTACTGAAATTTGGATTATTTAAACTACTCTAAGTTAGATATTCTACAGGATTCTTTTAATATAAGATTCAAATTTGAACCTAACCTGAGATATCAGTTTTATGTTTTGCCGGAGCAAACCCATAGATTTATTGCAATTTGATAAAATATAGAACGGGGCAATTAACCATGTTATTGGAGAGTAATAAATACATTTCATTTTGGTTAGCGTAAGATACTGACAGGCAAGTTTTGCATTTTTCAAATTTAAAGTTTTGCATTTTTCAAATTTAAAGTACCCTGAGTAGTGGGGTGTTTGCCTAATAGTACATTGACTTGGCGATTGTCTAACATTACATAACAAGATAAGAAAAACGTCAACTTTGCAGTAAGGGCAACAGCAACTAAAGCATCATTAAAATGATCATGGATACACAAAATTCTGCATGAAATACACAATATTATAATTAAAACTCTATATCTCCATCAAATACAAAAAAAGTTATGACTTTCTTGTTCTCATTGTATGGTAGCAAGTATAATTCGAATAACCGCGAAAGCCTCAAACAGTATATTTCTTGTTCTTCTTTATCTAGCGCTTATATCCTAAGCTGTCGAGTCGTTTATCTACTTCTGGAATTCTTTAGCTTCTTCTGAACATGGCCGCCTCGCGATAAGTAGCATAGCTGTAGAATTTGGAACGTCATCCGCTGGAGCCTCCAAGGCTTCGCTCCACGTCAAGGTCACGATTCTCAAAGGATTCCATAGGGTTTGGTCCCCATAATCTGCGTAACAAGTTCAATTCGTATGCCGGCGGGGCATGCGCGGGTTGACTCTGTGTCCCCTCACCTCGAAGGTACTGATAATATCTATCCATGATAACTTTAGCCTTCCACTTCTTCTTTATCTTATTTTCGTGTTTCCATTATAGTCCTCGTTATCTCGCAATCGTGTCAGATGTCCATATACCAGAACTGATTATATTGTAAATTTCTACAGGGAGTTTTCTTACGACCTTGTGGAATATTCCAACTCCCCGAAAAGGAGGCGTATACATTTGAAATATCAAATACCGCTTCGCTTTTGAGTTTAATGGAATTTCACAATGACCGTTGGTCCGATACATTTAAAATAACGCCTTGTATCATATTCTGGACGCTATGTCTTGTGGCGGCGGCATTGAGACCCTGTACGTGAGGCTATCGTCTCACAACCTTCCGGCATCCTGGAAAGCCATGGAAAAAACTTTCCGGTATTGCTTCTGTTTTCAAGTAACGAGTCCGTCTACGTGGATCAACTTTGGCGGCATTCGATCCATTGTCTAGCCAATTTTTTTGCTGAGCCACGATTGTAGACCTCTCGTATACCATTTAATTTTGTGCACCTAGCTAAGTTCTCTATGGTTTACTACTTCATCCAAGTAGGATTTACCGGCAATCTTAAACGTGTTTTATGCACCATCGCCTTCATGGAAAACTAAGACAGTGAAAATATGAAGTAACACCAATTTTGTAACATTTAAGTTGTGTAATTATTGTTGGGCTCATGTTCCTACAAATTGTGTCATGTAAAACGTCTCTTGCTAAGGTTAGAACTCTTTTAGTATCAGCAAAATTCTATTCAGACTTTGACCATATGAGCACAGCAGTCGGTGTCTAAAGTACCTGGAGCACTATAGGCCTAACCTTTTCCATAGCAAAGAAACAATTACGAGCTGTAGACAATATCTACATTTAAATAATATTTTTGTGTGTTTCCGTTATCACCCTCTGTCCACGTTTCGACACGGATAACACGGACTGGTGTATTCTGGGGTAATTCGTTGGAGACCTTTTGAATACAATACCATCGGATTCATCAATAATCAGCCATACACCTGGGTATCTAGAGCTAAACCATGCGCAAGCGTTTACAGAAAAACGATCAGTTCTGTTTGTTTCTTCGTGGTTCATATCGTGCTTCCCTGTGCCGATGAACACGTAACGTGCCATTATGGTTTTACTGAAAAGTTTTTGCACCTGATAACACAACCTCATTCCAATTAGAAATTATGTTCATGCTGTACATGCTCCTGAGCGAACTGGAGACTTTGTTGCTTGTTGTCCTTAGTTTTGAAATATTTTGTTTGCTGTAGTGGTTTCTTATCTCTGATTAATGAACTCTCCGCCAAGCGGTAATGCAAGATCCTGAGATTTTTTTTTCCTTAGCCATTATCCCGTTTGGAATGGAATTTGTCGAAGAATATCCACCAGTCGGCTCTTGAGTGGTTTTTTGTAGTCTGTGCCTTGTTTCCTCCTAATTTTTCCATTATCGCGGACTTTTTCTTAGCGAGTAAAAGTTGCTTTCAGCATCATGTGCCAAGCGTTTGTAATAATTTTTCATATTACAACCCAATTCAAGCTGTCTAAAATTAGCTGTGCGGGTTTTCTATGAAGGCGATGCAACCTCGAATAAGATATTGCATGTGCTATTCATCAATTTTAAGTATACTATATGCCAAAATAATTTGAACCTGTTCAGTAGTAAATTTAGCATGTGCGTAGTTGCCATTGTGGAATTCCTTGTTATGATATTCCTAATGCTATTTATTTTAATTAGTTATATAAAAAATTCTATGTTAAGTAATTTGAATTTGCACCGTACCTGTCATAAAAAATAATCCACTGAACCCAACATTGCTACACTTGTCTAGCCTGTAATTATATCTGAAAAGTACGATGCTTAGGGGCTTGTAATACCACAAGCAAATATTATTATATTGAAGAGAATGTTTTTCCACCAAACTCGCATGTGACCCAAAGATTGAAACGAATTCTTTCTCAGTGCTCGATATAATTTCAACAAATTATTTGATTATCATAACATTGTTGCTTTAATTTTCCAATCTTGAATTCCTATGGGTTATATGAGATCAAACGAAAATTACTCTCTTTACTCTGATGAAATTTCGGTCTCGAATTGATTTTGTATGGCAACAAGCATTTAAAAGATTTGCGGGCTAATCAACTTGCAACAGAGAATAAAGCAGAGTCTGGCCCTAAACATTTTTATGAGATGAGTAGACGTGGTGCGTCAAATCAAGACCGGGTTTCTTCGGTTTTTGGAAAGATGGTTGTTGCTAACAAATTGCACGATGTTGATAGTGTGCGGGTCGGTCTTACTGCAGGTTATTTGCTATGTGCACGTGCACTGGACCCATTAGGATGGCTTTACACACTTTATTTAAGGTAAGCACTAATTGAATGACAAATTCCCTACGCTTAAATATAAAACAAACATTTGAGTAACAACTGTTCAATGTGAATGCTTCATATCGGATACCAAAATTTATTTAAATTTTTTAAGGCAATTAATTATCAATTAACAAGAAAGAACTGATGCATATTTATCAAAAAGTCAGTAATAAGTAAACCGCAATTATCAAGAAGTAATCAACAAGTCACGCTCTCAAACCTGTTAGAAATATTTTATACATCCTGAAAGTTTAACACCCTAAGACACACATCTATTGTTTAACTAAAAGCAATTTGTTATTGGCTAACCGGGATCGTGTGATCAGTCGCCTGATTTTGAAACAAAACAACCAATCTTTGGCATGTTATGAAAAACGCGCAAAATACACTATAAAAACGCGATAAACTGACATATTAACTAATTCTACGATTAAATTTCTTAATTATGCTAAAGATCATATGCGCAAAGGTAGTTTCGCGTGCGACACGTTCTTGGCCAATTCTGCACCGAAATCCTAACCTCCATCTCGTTGCCGTCCATATGAATTTGCCACTAAAATTGCAAGCTCGCCCCAGTGACCTAATTCCGTTGAAGTTGACTAAGATATAGCCGTTTACGTAAATATAACCTCGTTTTACAATTTTTGGCTCTCACATATTTACCGTTTTTGCCCCGGAAATTGGTTACTTGTCTTCCTCCAGGAGGTTTTGCCTTCACCAGGGCCTCGGATATGTGGTGCACGACTTTCAGGTGGTTTTGCCAGTGTTCTGTACTCATGAGACATTGAAAAACACATCCCGAACAGTATCGAATGCCTGTCACATACGTTCGCACTTTGAAGATACACGCACTGTCATCTTGAACGAATAAAAATTTGTTTAACTTGAATGCTCCTTGCTTTTCAAGATCTATTTAAGACAGCCTATCGCTGTACGTTGTAAATAATTTATAACATTTTAACTCTTTTGGGCTTTGAATAAAACTTGAAATTGTTGCATTTATCTTTGACAAAAATTTAATTTATTTTTATTAACCTTTTAATTTCGGGTCCATTTGAGACTAGTTACATTGTTGTTTGTCAATTATTATTACTAATTTGCAAATGATTCTTTCACATTATACCTTTACTTAAAAAAAATTCCTTGTTTGATTTAAAATGAATTGTGCCCTGATGAAAAAATATCAACATTATTGGGGTACACATCTATTTGTAGTGCAATAACCAGTGTATTAAAATTATGTTCCGCTGTGGAATTTCTTCACCGGGCCTCATGGGCTAGCTTTACTGATAACGTGCAGGTAGAAATCTTAGAAGTTGATTGAGAAGCTTTGTTGCAGTTACAGCTCCAAAGCCGATTCGCTCAAATACTATGTTAACACAGTTTCTTTCAATTTTATACGATTTTAATTTACAAAGCGCCGTACAATTCCATGTGTTTTGAATCTAAGTAGGCATTTTCATGGTTTCAAAGGTAAGGTTAGTTCCAAATTCCGGATATTTGCATCTTATACACTTCTTATTGACTGTAGGTCTTCTATAGTGGAATTGTCAACCTCATTATCAGCATTTAAAATACCATAATGGCGCCCTAAACAACAGCAAATGCATTTTACCATCGCCAACTGATTTAACGTTCGCCTGTTCTTCCACTTTAAGACCCCGCCCATCCCATTAGTTCTCCGCGGCAACTATTTAAGCCTGTTACGGGTAGTAAATGTAGTCTTTCTGTTTTAGTCACCTATCCATCTTGACATTTTCGGACTCCGCACTTGAAATTTTATCCTACCCTTTATCTTTGCCTACATACTTTTTGTGGTTGCTCTTAAGGTCTATGGTGCTCCTGCAGCTTCAATTATTGTCCGTAGACTGTTTTTTTGTACATTATCGAAGGCTGCTGCTATAAAACCTATGTTTGTTATTTTCCTTTTTTTTACTTGATTTTCGTTCGTTACTGTTTTTGGGGGGGGGGGGGGGACTTGAGCACACGCTAAGGAAGGACATGAAAGTGATTAGTAGAAGTGTTTTGTACTGGAATCCGCAGGGATACAGGAAAAGAGGCCAGTGCAGTGCTACATGGCGAAGAACAGTTGGAAATAAGACTCATAGGTCAATACAACAACCTGAACAACTGGCTCGGTAGAAGGGTTGAAAAAGCTATATCAACACTGTATACCCCTTAAGGGGATAATGGGTTCTACTACTACTACTACTGTTACGTACACGTGACAATCTGTTTGTTCTCCTTCTTCACCATCCCATGCTTATTTGCCTTACATATTTATTTTCTCACTTTTTTCCTACTATATTTTATTACCATTATTATTAGGCAAGAGCACTTGTGTTAGTCGTACCGAAAAATATTCTCAATTTAATTCGTGTTGTTGCTTATTTTACTTCACGTTCAGTTATTCTTGCTTCTACTTTTCCTTCTTCTTCTTTCTTTGCTGCTTGTTCTTCATCTTTGGTGTTTTTCATGTTTCTGACTTGCATTCTTGTTCTTACTGTTGCGATAATTTCGCTCTACTATGTTCTTCAGGTTCCCATCACTTCGGTTACTGTATCCAATTTTTGTGTTTAGCTTGATCTACACTTTTATCCTCTTATATTTTTCTAACTGTGATTAGGGCAATTTGACAACTAATGCCGCCACAGGCTGCGAAACGGTGAGTAGGCGGCAAAAACGGTCCAAAGCCAAGTTCAGACAGAAAGTCAGTCATCAGTGGGCCAGCGATAATCGAACAGAGAGCTTGTGCGTGCATCTACAGGAGTTATTGTTCCGTCAATGTAGCTGTTTGGAAAAGTTTACCTGGCCAATTTTGACAAATAACTACCTTAATAGTATATTTTCTACCCAGAAAACGCAAGTTACGAGTATAAAGCTGAAATTCCGATTCCATCTTTTTGAGTGCCGTGGAATTTTCTCTCCATCGCCGAATCGTACATAGTATTTAAAAAAACCTTGATAACGTCCCACCAATTTTCTGTATATAAATGTTCCGTATCCTGGAATAACCCTGGTAAGTTAGCCATTTTCGCCATAATCGAGCAGTGGTCAGGACTTTTCATTAGTTTCGCATCTTGCCGTCGATTGAATTACTCTACAATTAGCAAACTACTTTCTGCCTACTTAAATCAACTCCAATTTTGTTTGTGATTATAGGTAATGCGGTTATGAAGTAAGTTTTGGGCCGTATCTCCACTGGAAGTGTAAACAATTCTGAAGGCTTTTGCTTATCAAGTGAGATAATGTCAACAGCAATTAGAATATTTAGGAATTGTTTGTTGCGGTTCTGACCTTCTGTTTATGCTCGGTTAAGTAATTTTTTATTATACCTGCATCAGAATCGCCGTTTAAAGCACGCCTGAGCGTGCGAAAACAGGCGATTAAAGCACGCCGAGCTTTAAAGGTTGTCAAAGAAACAAGGTATATAGGTAACATTATAACTTCATCGCTATCTTTATTTTAATGACACGACTGAATGCAACAACGGACGTGGACGCTACTAAAACGTAAACAATTCTTGTAACTATAGTAGCAATATTATTATGCCCTCTTGATTTATCACGACAAAAATTATTTCTAAGGTTTTAGTGCGTAATTTATTTCCAGAATTGGAGGTATAATAAAAAATAGCGTAAAGTATTCGTGGATAACTGGTCTTTAAAACACTTGCTCTATTTCCGGCTACGCCGTCGTGCTCGAAAACTCGCGCGTGTTTTAAAGACCTTGTTATCTACTTATACTTCAATATACTATTTCAATAGAGCTCTTAATGTACTTTATGATTTTAGTTTGTGAAGCAAAGTGCAGTTCCGAGTATTGTAAGAGTAATATAAGATTTTGGACAATCGAAAACAGCTTCAGGAGTTGCACCTGAGAAGGCTCATTGTTCCCATCGCCGAGAGGAACATTATTCTGGTAGGAATGTGCTTCACCGGATAACACACAGCAGTTAGTGTTCTTAAAAATGTTTGTTCTACAGCAAGTACACTTCCCTTTGTCCTACCCCTCACGTTAAGGTACTGGGCCTCTGTAGGCTTGTCACATGTCGTAACCGACGTTGTCTCTGTAACACTACCATACAGAACTCCAAATGTGAACTTATTTAATTAATATACCCTAACCTAATAAAAACATGTTAAAATCGATTAATATTCAAACTTAACATATTACAACCTAATAATGTAATATTGGAAGCTTAATAGAAGTACTAAGTCACAGTCATTAAAAGTACAGGTAAGTTGACAAAGGTAAAAATGTCAAATCGAGATCACTTTGTTTTTAGAAGAGAAATTAAAACTTTGACATTAAATAATATGTAATTAGCTGAACTAAAATATAACGTCAATCTATGGCAGCAATTACAAGTTGTTAAAGGTTCAAAATGCATTGTTGTAAGAGGTTCGAATACGCCCTGCGTGGGTACGACGCAGGTTACATGTTTGGCTGTAAGGAAAGAGTCTCTACCTTTAGGAGATAAAGCAGTAAAATTGGCGGTATCGCAATTCTGTGAACATAGCAAATGAAAAATCTATTTAAAATAATAATTATTAGAATCGATAGAGCACAAATATCATAAATTTCCAGTAAGGCATTTTTACATACAGATTTCAATTTACCACCTAGTTGCCGCACCGTTCATTCCCGAGCGTAACTTAACAACTACTAAACTTGATGATGTCCTCTAAAAGCATCCGTGGTGTTTACTGCATTCGCAAGTTGTTACGTAGTAAGCCTTCGGATTTTCGTAACAAGTTGACAAGCCCGGTTTCTCTGGGCTATCAGATTAATACTAGTGACCCGTGATTAATCACGCAGTCTACCGTAGATGATATCTCCACCACTTATCTTTCCCCTTAATGCAACGTAAGTGACATTCGGAAGATATTAGAAGGACTGTCTGAAGTTCCTGGAGGACCGTGACAGAGTGAGCTATTCTGATCAATCTTTCATTTGATGGCTCCTTATTATAGCCAGTTGCTTTCCAGCTGGAGTAATTCGTAGCTGAAGAATTCATTCCAGAGATAATACTTCAAGCATCCTGAAGTTTATTTCTGTTAGGTCTTTATAGTAGTAAGTCTGCTATTGATTTCAATTAATTTTGATTAAAGGATCCATTTATGTTTGCTTATATCCGCCTGTAAATTTGTGTAGGCCTCAATAATTGGTCTGCATCCGTCATTTTTACGTTTATCACCGTTACTGGTTTAAGATAAAGGCGTCTTTCCTTAAACAATTTAAGTCAACATGTGGTGTTAAACCGGTATTGCTCAATTTTGACTGTTTCGGGGACTATCTCAATGATTGTCTCGCGTAAGGGTTAACCTTGTTTTGGGTGCCCTCGTCGGGCCCAGGAGCGTGGTACTGCGAATGAATTTTGCCTGGAGGGAGCCCGACTGGCTACTAATTGCTGACTGCACGGCGCTTGCAATGAGTTCTCAACGAGTTTGGTGCTATCTCAGAAACTCTGATTTTGTCTTGCAATGCTGCAGGGCGTCGCTGGTGGCTAGTAAAATGCCCTCATAACAGGTGAGTTGGGACTTTAATTAATTCTGGCGGCACATTTAGCCTGGTAAACGGCTTGTTTACCTTGCTTTGCCGATTGTGTTGTAGAGACCTCGCAAACGCAATCTCGTCGTTTCTACGGTGTACGTCTTGAAACCCTGCCAACTGGGACGCAGCGAAGGGTAACTAAACATCCGGTGCTAAATCTAACAATCCACTTGATTCCGCCTTTGGGAGTTTTCGTTGGTCGTATTTAAGTGAGACAACAGTCCAGGAATACGACATAGAGATCGGAGTCAAGGAGATATTTCTAATTGCTGGACTACAACAAGCCACAATTATATGCTATGAAGCTTGTAGTTCGGAGTCTGGTGTCTTTAAAGACTTTCTAGGTGGGTCTAGTGGCTCTGATTTTGGTCAGCTTTTCTAGGTACGTTCTGACACTAGCGAATTCTGCCAAGATCAGGGGGCCTGGCAGCTCTCCAGTTAGAGCTGGTTGGACTGGTTGCTAAATTGAAGCCTCTTCACCAAGCTGAGTATCCTTGTTTTACATCTCTTTGGGCCTCCCTATTTGGGTTATTTTCTGGAATATTTTAAGAGGGGTTGCGCGGGACTGCAGCAGCGCACGTTTCTGGAAGGTTTGGTTTATTTTCAATCAGCGCGCACGGGAGATTTAAGCACCGACTGTGGCGCACTAGCGACGTACAAATTCCAAGCATATTATTTATGCAGAAATTGAATTTAGTGCCAGTGCTAACGTCACAAGTTAAAGTATTGCAATGCTAGTGTTTAATAGTGTGCTTTATTTGGCATGTCTAGGTAACTATGTATTGGTCCTTAGCAAATTGTTTTATGGTTTCTTAACTTAGCTGGAGCAAATCGTTCGTGAACGCGGTGCTATTTATAAAATTTAGGTTATCCTTAAGCCTTGAACTATAATTTCACTGTAAAAAAAAATTTATTAATTTCCACACATAGTGCTCCTTTCTTACTAACAGCGGTATAAATTGTATTGTACCCTTGAGTACTGTTAATTTTATTTTCTAATAAAATGTTCAAGCTTAGACGCTTCAAAAGTTATTTGAAATTTCTTTAAAGGGTGGCTAATTTAGTAATTTTGCTTTTGATATAGGTACACATATCGTTAATTGCCATCCATTAGAATGCTTTAGAAGATTTTTGAATTTATTTCGTTTTAATCGCCAGAATAACTAGATTTAAGTGGTTTTATGGCTTTATTATTAGGTACTTGAAATAAAAGTAATAGTTAAATGCCAAAGATCAGTAGCTTTGAGTGTACGTACCTCTACACAGGTATTTTAGCTTTGTGTAATTTTCTAAGATTTTGCACTTTATTAGAAAAACCGCTGTAATATTAGCAACTGACATAAATTTCTATTTTACACATATAATAATGTATCCAAATGTGTACGTCGGTAATACGCCACAGTCAGCGCGTGCAGCTCAAAGAGGTGCCTAATACTCGATGCAGCCGAGAACCTACCCCTACGCATTTACTCGTTGAACGATATCCAACGTATACTCACTCAATCTTTATTCCAGAAATTAACCCAGATAGCGAGGCCCAAAAAAATGTGTAACAACGATGTTTGATCTACTGAAGAGACTTCGCTTCAGTGACCCGTCCAACAGCTCTCACCTCTCAATCTTTCTGTGGCCTAACCGAAACCATTCACAACCGTAAGATACACTCGAACCTCCTTAAACCGATAATCTAATATCAAAAGGCGAATCTAATACCCACACTTTGCGTATTTTGTGTGGTCACCGATCATCCGATATCAATAGATATTTCATTGAAATCACTTCAAGCGTAATCCTTTGTCGCCGAGGTCTGGTATCAAGATACGACGCTCAAATCCGCCTTTCAAACCAACGCTGTATTCTTTTTGGGCCATAACTCCGACACGATATCATAATAAGTGATAATAATTCACCTCCAGAGAGAGTACACACCATGTCTAAGGGGTCGCCCAGCAGAAATAAGTAAGGACACGACGTACTGCTACGAGGGCACTTTCCTATCCATCGGCGAAGTTATTCCATAGCGCCGGACTAGAATTACAGCTTTGCTTAGACTCCCAGGAGAGCACATTCGTTTCTCGCAGTCGGTCAAATTCTCAGTGTATGCTACCGGGAACTCTGAGTGCCCTTCAATGTTGTTTAGAAGATCGTTTAGCACCAGTACTGCCTGATTCACCCATCGAGTAGAATCACAACCAAGATATTTATCGAAAATTAGTAATACTAGTTTGACACTAAAAATAAACAAACGCAGCTAATCTGTACTGTGGTATATAATTCCAGAATAGTCCGTTCCGAGCTATCACGCGTATCGCTGGACGATTATTCTGCTGAAATCGTTCCGACTACCACTCCATACCAAGCATGGTACATGAATAGTGGATTGCAGATCCCCTAGGGCCAGCTTCACATCCATCAACCCCATTGAAACTTTATTTACAACTTTAGTATTGTATATAGTGCGATGCATGGGACCGCTGTGCTTTTATTTACTATTAATTGAGTGCCTCTAATCTCAATTGGGATGGGTCTCTACATCCCACCAATATTATTATTTAGATGTGTACAGTTATTTTCTAATATATTAGCTTTTTGCATAAACTGCTCTGGTTTTAATTAACTTCATCTGTTGAAATACTGCTTACTTAACTACTGCAATCGCTGTAAAACAAAATTTTTCAACTAATGGGAACAAATGTAAAATATGGTGATCTACCCGCACATTTTAGATATCAGGATGGCTTACAATTTTAACAGTTTTGTCGGCTATTACGTATGGTGCGCTTCCTAGGTCTCTAAAACCCACTTTAAACAAAACACCGGAAAGACGCTGCCGGAAGTAAAAAACAAAAACGACGCGACCAACAAGATGTTATAATTGCAATTTTAGGATAAATGGTTTCTGACATTGTTTACGCTTTTGCGATAAATAATAGGGCTTAAATCGGGCCCATCGCAAATCCCGCGACGAATGGGGTCACTTTTTCTTCGTTAGCATGCAATATAACTCGCCGATGTTACGCTAACCGCCTGCAGCTTGATTCCTCCTGTCTGGTTTGAACTCATGTTTTTTGCCCACATTTAGGCTTATCTGTTGTCCCCAAAAGTCGCTGCCTCGCTCAAGCTTCTAGGGCTCCAACTAATCTCACTATAGTACCCACAAATCAACCACCAAAGAACAACAGCTTTACTCGACATGCAGCTTAACATTTTTACCCTCTACAGAGGTGCCGGGAATTAAAAGAAAATCCTATTAAACAAGCTGTACTAAATTAAAACATACTCAGTAAGCGAAAAAGTGGGTATTTGATAAATTTTAAATTGATTTTTGTTGGAAAACCAGAAAACACTTCCAAAGCTTATGTGCTTCCCCCTATTGTTTTTGTTTACATCGGTCTTACATTGTTATTGTAAAGTGAAACTCTGCTCTGATTGCATCATCATATTCATGTCAAGGCTAATATTGTTTTAATATAGTTTTATTTCAATTTATTTCAAGGCCAGATACAAATCCATGTGAATGACGTGAGTGCTGGGATAGATGAGGGATTGCACCTCGCGGGCGGAAAGTGTGTTCAACTTCACCATATAACCTATGCTCGAATTTAATTTTTGCAATGCTATATTACTTCAAGATGTTGCGTTACATAGTCAGTAATCTGGAAACAGCTATATTAGAACGGTGCATGACCCACATTCAGGCGGTCTTCAACTGAAGACGCGAACCGGGACAAACAATGCTAACCAAGATAACTTTTAAGAATCTTATCTGTTCCAGAAGTCACAAAGGCGTAGGTATGCTATAAAGGATGATAAATTGTAGAATAATCGAAGTTTCTAACGTATCAAACCAGTATTCGAAATGAAATTTTACTACACCACAACCAGACGAGAACGCCAATTCAGATTGGTAAGCCGATAAAATCGATATTTTTTGCAAGGGCCATTAGTGCATCGCTGCCATGTCGCATAGATAACCCTCAAACCCCGCGCACTCTGTTTGCTTGACATTAGCTGCCTAACTACTGTATTCGGCATACCCTAAGCCTTCATGCATAAAAAGGCAGTGGCGGCGTTTATTTTTAACGTGATCTGTCAAAACTTTAACGTTTTTCAGCATTATTTATTTTAGGGACATAATATGCTGTTATTTTTTTTTCCTGTAACATCGACACTATATTCTGGAGGGGTAAAACGAATTGGCTCAATTCTTTGATAAAGCAATTTATTTCAATAACGGCACCAGTGGCATAGTTGTGACATATTGTAAAGGTATCGTTCGTAGTTCTCTTGCTAGTAATGACAATCAAATTATGTTTTTTCTCTTAATCGAAATTAATACTTTGAGGTAACTGTTAAGCATCTTCACCTGCACATTGCAAATATATAATCAAATTTCCGTCTATAAATAATTTATAATTGTTTGTATGTGGACCCTTCTGCAGAAAAATGCACAGAGTCGTAAAGTCGTTATTTATTAGAGCTACTCAAACTCAGGCCAGGAATACAAATCTGCTGTTAAACATGTGCTAGGGACTAACTCGAGCTTCCTGAAATCTCATTAATGTCATTATTAGAAAATTTGTGGGCGCATTTGCATACTCTAATAAATTTTGCACTGGAAAATATTCCTGGCTGCGAATTCTCTGCCAGGGCCTCGGAATATTAACGTTCGCTTTTGTGCAGGTCTTTTCTATTCTAAAAGCCAAAATAAATTAAAATTCCTTTCGAATAGCAAACCAACAGCAACTGTGCAAAAAGGGCGCTCGTTAAAATGGGACCGCAGATGGGGTAAATAACTGGAATTATATATGCCCGGCATTCCTGTAAATAACTGTGCTCAGTATAAATGCAATGTCGGTTGGATGGCTTTTAGCTCGTTGCAGGCTGGAAATTTAAAAGCACGTATATATTACACAATTTATGTTCGTTGTTAGTGGGTATAGCATTTCATCTTCTGCTTTAAAGACTACAATCTGGACGAATCGGTGAGGCAGGTAGACAATATTACGGTTGATTGCAGTGCCATCCAATAGCCACCGTGGAGTAATAAAGTGCAGAGACACGACTTTCTACTCCATTTGTCCATTTGGAGGTTTATATGCAGTCGATCTAATGGATTCAATTACTATTGGTAACTAAGTTGCAATGTCTGTCTTCTACATACATCTGCAACTATTGCAATTTCCATGTGTTATTTATTTCGAAATAATCCACTTGCTAGTTTGACTACCCCAAAGCCGACAGTCTTTCAAAATTGATACACAACGCGAATAGCTTTAAGAAAACTATTAATCTAAAACTATTTTTAACTTTTGATTGAAATTGACAATCTTTAAAAGCAAGCTTTATTCACTTCTGCTTACCCACAACGTAATAAACCGGTAAAAACGATAATTATTACTACAAGGGAACGATCTTGGCGGGAATGACGGCGTCAACATGGGGCAGCTGCGTACCTACCTTGCTTCTACCTTTTCTTCCTGACGACTACCGTTGTCCCCCAGAACCGTTTACGCATTACTTCAGGGGGCGCAGGCGTTACTTAACCCTAAACCTTAATTAAATGAAAATCTAGATCGCCCGTGCTAGCAGTTCAACTCTTAACCGCTCCGGCTCGAGCGCTCCATGATTTTTACTGTGACCTCTGCTGCAGCGGCGATCGCAGCTCGCGTACCGAGGTCCTTGCTTCTACCTAATAATGCTAAATGTACTCATACATGTACTGCATGTCGTCGTACCAGTACTAATAACAAGGTATATATATATATATATATATATATATATATATATATATATTGAATTCCCAAGCTAGAGAGAAAAATACGTTGTAAGGAAAATTACAAGCCAAACCTATTAGGCTAAAAACAATCCAACCTGTGTTACTGACAATATTCTCCGCATTCTCTTGTTGGGAGGGCCTACCACAATAATCGTAGAACATTGTAGAAAATGTAATCTTTAACTACAAAAGCGAAGGAATAAACGTGCAAAATCTACAACCCTGCAGAACCTACTCTTAGGTACAGTAATTAAAAATACATAATCGCAGCGTTCATAATAGTGGCATGAAAGCCAGGTGTGCCCTGTTGCTGTGAAAGACGGTTTCGGAGCGAACTCAGGCTTCACTGATAACTCTGTTGGTGCCCCTTTTCTGAAGACATCATACGGATACGAGATACAGAGGCTAAGGAGATGACCATTAGCAAAGTCCATGCAGCTTTAGGCAACCAAAAGGATCAATAGCAAAATCCGAGCAGTTGTAGACCACGAAGACGAGGTTTAAACCGAAGCTGAACATTGTATGCTTAACTTATGGTAAGTACGGCACACTTCAAGAAGAAATAGGTGTAGTTCAAGGATAAATATGTTAGATGCTCTAATTTATCGATTTTGACTAACACGACAACTTCACATAGTCTTCAGTTGCTTCTAGATTGTGATTTCTTAGCTTCGCTGCCCAAATTTTTCTCTCGACTCTTTAATCTTATACCAAATGTCGAAAGACAGAAAAAATATGTTCACGGCAATAGGTGCGAAGGATGAAGAGCAGCCTACACCCTCAACATGTTCAACGAAACTGAAACGCGGGGAGTCTCATGTGCTGGTCTGGCGTTGAATATCCCTATTTACGGTACGAAATCATAAGCGTGCCCGTCGAAATATCCTAAGGTTTACCCCCGGCGGATCGCCGAAGCGACCCCCGAGGGTGCAAAACAAACACGTCTGTCTGAACTGAAGGCTGGCTACTAATTCTCAATTTCAAATTGGACTCTGCCTGAAGAACACGACGGAAAAGAGTTTAGAACTCCGAAACCACTAATTTTAAATGCCTCATTCCCTAAGGAGTTATCAATTTTTATTTCCTTTACACAAAGCTTGGTCATCAGAGAAGGTTCTAGAAAGAATTTCTGGCAATACAGCGGATCCCAAAAATATTAAGTTACAAGGTCAACAAAAGGAAATACACAAAACTTAGCGTTAGCCTGGGTTGTCAATAATGCAAAACAAAGAATGCATTCACGGACACAATTCGACGAAATCTAAACTGGACGGGAATGCTTTTAATTAACTACGTGGTTCCAAAAGTGCTTACGAGGTTTCTAGGTCGCAAACGTCTGAATGCCTGCTAATACGAATTTGAATGTAACTGTACAGGGCCGTAATCAGTAAGAATTCGGGCGACAAATAAACGTAATTTTGAGCAAAACGAAAGAGGTCGAAAATGATCTAACAACCTCAAGTGCAGCTGAGAATTTATATATATTACAATTTGGCTTGCAACGTGTAGCTGCAAAGATATATGATACATTGCTGTGCAAATGGTAACGATAAGGTAGAAAAACAAAAACACATTTATTACATTAGTATTTTATTTTACTATAAAACTATTGCACTACTACATTCCACTTCTAATAATAGTAATTTGGTGTAATATATACACGCACACAACTTCGTTTTACAGTAATCTTATAATTAGCCAAAAATGTGATTTTTAATTTTTAAGCATTTGTCAAATATTTTCAAACATTACAAATTCTACAGAAACCGTACAAAATAGAGCGTTAGTGCAACACACAAATTTTCTCTAAAATTTTAAGTTGAATTAAAATACCGCGTCTTCGGTTAAAATAGGAGCTAATAAAAAAATAGGAAAGAAAAACGAAACACATTTTAGAGGCATTCAACTGCAAAATCAACTATCTCATATCAATACACAATAAAAATGTAATAAAATTGTAAAGTTTGAAAAAAAATCGTTAGAGCCGTTTCTTAAAAAACAGAAAAAAACTGAAAAATCGCAAGAGTAAATACCATACTTCCAGTTATGCGATTTTCTTCAAAAGCTTGCTGTTGCATCTACAAAACTTATATATGAAGTTTCAACGCCATACCTCTTTTAGTTTTTAAGATATTCTGTTCACAGGCAGACTGACACACAGATAGACGAATGAAAAAAATATGTTTTTTGGGTTCAGAGGACTCCAAAACGTGAAGATCTGTTGAAAACTCAATTTCGAATTTTTGGGGTGAATCCAATACTTCTTTTACCGTAATAAAAAATAAAAATTACTCAAGTCTTGGTGATATGTTGATCTTGTTACTCTATCTTTTAGATTTGTGGATCTAAGTAGGGCCCAGTTAATTTGGTGCCCAACTGTGATTGGTCTCACTAAACCCTGTACCGATCGCCAAGGTTTCGGAAAAATTCCGTCCACTGTGGGATTCGAATCGAGGACTTACTTAATGCAAGTCTAACATTCTACCAACTGCACTATTTGGTTGCATGTGTATATTATATTATATACTATGATCTATACACCAGAATAAGACAAATTCGCTTTCTTTTTATTTCACAGCCAGCTATGGGTTCCATATTAAGAAAAATCAACTTTATGGTTATATAATTCGAATTTGCAAACTTTTTTGAAAAACTAACTAAACTACTGCATTCTAATCAACAAATTACCTAAAGAATGTAAAAATTACTTTGTGTATTTTGATAGACAAGAAAGATATAGCTACAAAACAAAAAGTAGAAAAATCGAATCTTTATTTATAACTCCCAAACAAAAGACGATGGCCAATTTTGGTCTTCAACATTAGGCTTTTCGCTAAAGAAAAAGATCCAGGGAAGGGCGTATTTTTTAAAAATCCTACAGTTATTGAGATATCCTATAAAAACGTTGAAATTTGCCCACCCTGTACCACTTCGAAACATGTACGCTGAAGAAAAATTATGAACACAAAATCTACCCTTTTCTAGATATCCTGTCCAAGAAAAGTACTTTAATTAAGATTTCTGGAAACAAGATGACAAAAAACATATTCAAAAAGATTAAAGCTCAACATACGCCTAAATATTTATACCAACAACTTCTAAATATATTTCCATACTAAAGACTTCTCAAAACCACATAACTTTTATGAAGACGCAACCGCATTGAGCTTAAAGCGAAGTCACAAAACTAAGTAAAAACACCACATCAGTTGGATGTAAACATTAAAGTGTGAGAACAATATAACTATCAGGATGATTTATTCGCCCGTACTATTACAAACCTGAGAAGCTTTAGGTTAAGAACGGTCGGTTTTCTTTGTACTTGTTTATCGAACTGCATACGGTCCACCAGTAATGGAGGTTAAGGGATTGCGTAACTACTCTGTTAGGATGGCAAAGCGGCACAACAGCCGTACTGCTAATCCCGAGGTCCCGAGTTCGAATTCCAATCTGAAATATATTTTGTAAGTTCTCGAAAAATTACCGATTTGTTTTTAAGCCGATTTGCTTCAAATAGGCTTCGCAATACTTAGTTCACGTCCCATGCCAACAATGCTGAAGTGTAAATACGGGCTTGCACCGTTTCGTGTTGTTGTATTTGCGTATTATACAAACGATATTTTCTCTTCCATTAAGCTTAAAATTTATTGTGTTCTAATAACTTAAATTGAAAAAATACCATCGTAAAATAATAGCAACCCACTTTGAATGTAAACCTACGTTTGCACTAATGTTGGAGAAATTTTGACATTCGATTTTAATTGAGGGTAAAAATAAATTATATGCATCTTAGACTCCTTATTTTTTGACACTGAGAATAGTATTCTAACCTACATTTTATTTCCAGTTTTTTCAACATTGCACCTTTATTCTTTTATGGTCCATATTAAAATCATTTTGGGACATTTTCTCTTTCCTTGTTTTGCATTTATAGGTAATTATGATTCATAATTAGTTCAGTTTTAGCTTTATTTTAAGTTAATGCACAACGTTTTATTTTTTTAGCAGTTATGCGAGTATTGACCTCGCTAATAAGAAGGTTAATTCTGGCCCTGTGAATTTATTTTCTGTTTATAAAATTTACTAATCATTAAAGCTACGTAGTTCCGCGCCTTTCACAATATCTGTTACTATTTTAAAAAAGTTAAAAGCAAGAATTTTGGTCGTAAACTGCCATTCAAACTTCTGTTTGACCAACTCTCTGCAATAGCGAACAAACTATCAATTTCTTGGCTGTCAAATCAGTTTGTTCCGCTCTTTTAAGTCTTGTTTACTCAAATACAAGCTCGCTAGTCCATCAAACAACCGTGACGTTGAAAAATAGCAAGCTAAATAAGATTAGAGCAGCTAAATCTTTAGTTATGTCAGTACCAATAATAGTGTTATTCTTAGAAATCTACTTTTCAGAACGCTGTTGCTCTGATGTAATATTAGCAAATATTTCAGCAGTCATTTCATTTGCAAACGAGAAACATTTACTGGCTACTGGCCAACGGACAAAAACGAAATACCTGATTATGCTTTGATCTATCTTTAAATCATTCTCCAGATATGAGAAAAAAAGGTAACCCAGTATAACTAATAAACACACAAACTGGGACGATTTCAGACGACTAGAAACGAGAGCCTAACCTTAAATGTTCACCTTAAAACTGAAGAATATATTGATTCAGCAGTTAAGTTGTTCAACGACACAGTGCAACGGGCGGGCTGAAACTCAACCACAGAACCAGCGGAAACCACCACAGCTTGTTACGGTCTGAACTGGTCGTTAAGACTTGACTGAACTAAAAGGCAAAACTCACCGTAATTGTGCCTCCACAGGCTATTGACCGGCTAAGAACTCAGTGGAAGGGGGATTCGTTTCGACACGACACAGCTTAGGGCGAGTTACTGTCACTACGGATGTTCATTACGACAAAGAAAACGAAAAAACAAACGGGCGCCACGAAAATTGTTGATTAGTGCTCAATCTAACTTGAACTAGGCCAAAATCCGAAATCCAATTGTTACTTTGCTTCGATGTCTATGGGAGACATTCTACAGCAGCAAAGAGCTTCCTACCTTTGATGATCTCGACACAATTACCTGAACACCGTACAATAAGCGACACAACACACAAAGACAATATTTGACATATATTTTGTTACAGTATTGGCTCTAAGTTGCACGGCAATATTTATGTAATAGCTACTGTACTGCTAAGCTATTCTTGTTTATTTAATTCAAAATATTGCAAATAAAATATTTACCCTAATTCAAATTTATTTAATCAAACTATTTATTTCTTTTGATAGCTCAGGTAATAGAACAATCTCTCTTAAATTAGGTCGGTTCTTGCGTTAGAAAACTATGCAAATACTTGTAAATATTGTTTGGTTAAATGAAAGGTTACTTCAAAACCCTTTGACGACTCTCAATTGTCACTGTCAGACTATTAATATGACATATAAGCTGAATTCATATCCGTTCAATTAATGTTAGTTTGAATATGTTATGTATTTAATGGTGAGGCACTAACACCCCATAAAGGAGCTTGGCCTGCAAGGCGGAAGGTTAGAGCTTCCGTATCCTCGCTCTCACACCCGGCTGTCGCGTGTCAAATTCATGACACGTGGTGATGTGGTGAGCACCACGCATTAGATAACCGCATTATTACCCCTTGTTCTTTCGAACGCAGGTTCCCAATTATTTAAAGCGACTGGGTAGGCCGCCCGCCAGGCATCGATCTGGGATTTGAACTCCAGACTTCCGCGCCGCAGTCCGATGCTCTAACCATCAGAGAAACGCTGGCGCGATGTTATGTATTTATGTCCATAAATTATTATTTCATTGTTGAAATTAATTAGTGTGTACTTTATACATACCTGGTTATCTTCGCTTAATTGAATTTATCCAATTCTCTTGTCGAGTCGTGCAAATGCAAGCAGCTTATTCTGCCACTAGTGTTTGTATCTCCAACCAAAATTCCTACTTAAATTTGAACCCACAGCGCCACAATGGATAGAACACTATTGAAGTCTCATACAACAATCCTAAAAACTATTCAGGTCTCCTGTAACTTTTTGTAGCTCATCCAACAGCAATTCCAAGATGTGTCCACCTTTACAGCAACTGGCATGAAATACAACCAATTAACTCCATTCCAGAGGCATTTACTTCAATGATGACTTTGCGACAGCGTACCCAATTCAAACCCAATCACAGAAAATGTATCTACCTTAACTGCGACTCGTATGGAATCCAACCAGCAATCGCAGGTACAAATTTTATTTACTCCGATAATAACTTTATGACAGCATACCCATTCAAATCAGTTACAGATATCTTCGCGTTGACAGCAACTTGAGCTGCACCTCCTCCAATCACTCAGGTTGGTTCAAACGAATTCACCTCACCAATTCCAATATTCTTAATTCTGCTTTAATTAATTAAATGGTCTGCTTCCTTAACCTGGTTTGTTTTTATTTTACAGTTCTTACATATTCCTTCTATTTTCACTAAATTTAGTCCTTTCCACCCTTGTAAATTATTCCATAAAAAAATTTAATTATAAAAGAGTGTTATTCATTAATTTTATCGATACAGGTGGATTAGATGTACATTTTAGAAATTAAAAATCAGTTGTTAATATACTCAATTACAATTCACTATAGTAATGAATAATATACAAAATGTTTAAAAGTAACACCCTGGATTATATTTAAATACAGCATATTTTTAATTTGTCAATTTTATAAGTAACTTATTCAAATATTAACTTAGCTTAGAACTTTCATACTACTTCTAACTATCTTATATCTTCTACTAATTATTATTTAACTTTTAATTGTGAATTGCTCTCTGTTAACACCAAATAACCATTCCTATAACTTCAAAGATCATAATTTTAATTGATATTTTCGAACCCTATTTCTGAATATTAAATGCACTACCCGATTTAAATTTTATATGTAATTTCTTAAATAAATTTTGAATAGTTAGTTAGTCTGTTTCTACATGTTTAGATTTACCTTTGTGCACTTTTATAATTAGGTAGTTTTTCTTTCTAAAATTTTTTTTCTAGAAATTAACTTTTCCCAACAAATTAGTTGTATTGATCTGCAACTATCTCAATGTGTATAAACACAAATAAAAATCACTTAAAATAGCCTAAGTTTACACGAGCTATTGAATCTGAATATTAACATGAATAACAACATATCTTATGTAGGGGTTAGTAAACATTTGGTCATGAACAATTTTCTGAATTATAACAATAAAGAAAGGTAACAACCCACTGTGCTAAAAATCCGCAGCGGTGAACAGAACACAAATTGGGGCATTTAAATTTAGGTCATGCAGCTAGAATAGCTAACGCTTCCATAAATAAAAAAAAAGAATCCTTGCTGTGCAGATATTGGAAACGGGACATTTCGACTATTCAACGCTGACCCACACTGTATATTAGCTCGAGCACAACTCTCACATTAAATCCGCCTAAAATAGCCTATTATTTGCACACAAATGCACTGTTACGACGAGAGTAATGAGCAATTAAATACGCAGCCCCCAACAATGAAAGTTCACCCCATAAACACCTTTTCTCTCTCTAACTCATACAGAAACCTCCGGGTTGCGTCAAGTTGTGCAGCAATCGTGCCTGACTTCGATCACTTAGAACGTGACAATCTAACATCAGACAATGAGACTCAGGTACAGGAATGAAAACCCAATAACCCGACTTACGTCATATGCGCCAAAAACGCCTACGCAAGACGTGATTTCCGCAGTCCCTCTGTTGACGGTTCTTGTAATAATTCCTACGGATCGACTTGATACTGGAATTCGCAAGGTATTTGCGATGCGCAACTTGCGCGCAACAGGTGGCAGTACTTGTCCCAATTTACCTCTGACTGTGCCAGAGATATCAAAATTGAGCGAGAAAATGAGGAAATGTAAAGGTGTCAGTAGAGGTAGCTTACTATTTCCCCGTATTAATAAAACAAAAAATTCTAAAAAACAGAAAGCTTATAACAATGGCAAAGATTAAGAACGCTTAAAACCAAACGATTGCAGCAACGCATGAACTAAAAGAGCTTCTGAGCAACAAAGACATGTATTTAAACATACTTTCAAGGTTTCGCACTCACTGAAGACACCAATTACTCGCTTTGGAAGGCGACCAAAACGATGAAAAATGTTAAGAAAGGTTCTTCATCCATTAGGATACGACAGGGAACATGAGCAAGGTACAACGAAAAAAAAGCAGGAGCTTTTGCAGATCACCTCTCTGAAGTTTTCCATTCACACTCTTCTAAGGACGAACCCGAGGGAGAAGAAGAACTAATCCAGTTGCTACCAACTTGAGCTACCAGTTCCGCGTCTCAAAATCGCTCATGCCCAAGAAGTTATCAAAACACTCCACCGTAAGAAAGCACCGGGATATGATTTTATTAACGGCAAAATTCTCAAAGAATTAGCTACAGTTTGAATAAAATATCTCACACAGCTATTCAATTCAAGTTTGTTCTTATTGAAAAACCAAGCAAAGCATCACAGTCATATCCACCAATAGGTCTTCTACCTATAGTGGCTAAAGTGTTTTTGAGCTATTACTATATTTACCATACACTGCAGACCCTCCGACAACGCCAGAAGTCTTAACAACAACCTTCGCCAATTATACCGCAGTCCAATCTGAAAACCACATTAACCTCAATACGTTCCCAGTTAAAGAAATAGCGAATAAAACCCAACAAAACCAAATTTTGCTCATCTAACGTTCACCAGTCGACGAGCAACTTGCCCACCTGTTCGAACAAACAATAAACAACTGCCACAACAAGTAGAAGTCAGATACATTAAGCTGTACATTGATAGGAAATTCACATGGTGCAAGCACATCTTCACAAAGAGAAAGCAACTAGGTCTAATTCTCACAAAAATCTACTTGCTACTTGGGCGCAACTCAAAGCTTACCATCGAAAACAAACTCCTTGTCTACAAAATAATAATCAAACCAATTTGAAGTTATGAAATCCAACTCTATGGCACGGCTTTCAACTCTAACATAGAAATTATAGAACGTTTTCAGTCAAAAGTGTTGAGCATGATAGTAAATGCGCCTTGGTTTGTGCAAACGCGGTTATCCGACACAATATAGTGCTCGACTCAATGCGCATCCAATGAACTAGCAGTGAATCTTATTAATCAACCCATAAACAACAAGGGACTACAAAGATATGTGTGCTATGAATTACATAAAAGATTTTTCCTGCTGCTGCTCATGTAAGTCAGTGATACAGCCTTAGTAACAAAACGTGTAAGTCGGTGATTATATTTGTTTGCTGCTTTCCCTTGACAACGGAACTTAATAAAGGGTTTCCCAATAAGAACGATATGTCTTTAAAACGTCATAGCAACCATATCTAAAATTTTAGAAGTCTCACTAGCTGTCATTTGTTTTTAGTATAGTTTGATAATTCATCATGTCAAAATACACTCTTCAACAACGTTTAATTATTATCCAAAAATTTTATAAAAAGAGAAAAGTTTGGTGAGTCTGTAATCTGCAGAAATGGAACTGTTAATTGGCCTCCAAGAAGTTGTGACTTAACATCTTTGGACTTTTTCTTATGGGGTTATTTAAAGTCGTTGGTATATGCCAATAAACCTCGAACTATTGACGCTTTGAAATTGAACATCAAACGCTGCATTAATGAAATTACACCTGATGTATTGCAGAAAGTTACCGAAAATTGAATTCCTCGGATTCGATCCTGCAAACGAAGTTGAGGTGGACATTTGAATAATGTGTTATTCAAAACATAATTACCATAAGTTGTACTATAAAATAAAGAAAAAGTTTTGCTTTTGTCTGAAATATTTTGTTTTTTATTTAATTTTAAAAACATATCGTTCCTATTGGGAACAGGCTTCGCCTTGGCTTGTACTTGCCTACTTCAAATTCTAATAGGTCCTTACATTCTTTGTTACTTAAATAGCTATTAATTATGTTTAATTTAAGGTAGCTTAGTTTTAGTTTTAAGTTCTGCTCTAAGTATATTATCCAAATGCCGCACGAGCCACTAAAAACCTATTCATTAAAGGAGAATGCTACTGAGCACTCTCCTACATGTCGTATGAATTGTCAAACAATTTGCTAAATGTACATGTACAGTCCTAAATAAAGTGGAATAATACAAAAAATTAATTCTAGGTAAATAATAAACATGAGTATGAAGGCTTGCACATCAGAAAAACTGTTATAATGCCTGTAAGTTCAAGCAGCAACGGTAAAATTTTCTTGTGCTGCCAACGTGAACTTAAAATGAGAATATCCGTGATTCTCATAAAATATTTATAAGGGAACATCGAAATTGAATTGTAGGAAGTCTACGACAGAAAGGGCAACATAAATATAGATGAATACTACCAACCGCATATGTTTGGTTTCTAGTGTGCTAAGCGAGAAATTAACTTACTCTATTCTTTTGGAAATAGCCAATAGCGTCTGTCCCATTTTATAAAAAATCTACTAGATGTTCTGAAGCGTAACGAAATGTTATTATTCAGTAATAACAAATATCACCGCGTGGCTGTTTTCTTGCAATAGTGACATATATTACCTATACCTATGGTAAATAACTGTCTCTTCCTTAAATTATATGTATTCCCAACGTAGGGGAATATCAAAAATGGGTATTGCAAAATACAGTAACTACTTGATAACGATAAAGGACTCTTAAAATCAATCTTTTTTAAAATTTTATTAGTTATTGTCCTTAATGTTATCATTGACGCTATTTTATAATTTTTGGACTCTCAGGTAGTTATTAAACAAGTTCGTGTTTGATCAGCTCGACTCACCTAATCTCATAATTTCTACCCTTTTGATGCTGTTGGTAGCCTGGCCATGTAGAAGTAATTGGTAAGCTATTTAATTAAGAAAAATGTTGGCGTATATGTTGTCCTACACGGGTTATTACTACCCGGTGAAGTTGTGTACCAACAAAGGACGTCTCTAGGTGGCGGATAGAAGGATGGCCAGAACTCGCCTGGGCTTCTAACTGGTTAGCAGTGACTATAACCAGGAACTGCACCATTAATTTCGAGCTAGTGTTTGGACCAACTTAGGACACACACCGTATAGCGCTTGATGGGTGGAAATACCCCTCGGTAGTACATGACAACCAGTACCAATAAAGCGCGTTTAACTTTCCACGCCGCGTGCATAAAACTGGTGCCCATTCAAAGGATGTATGGCCAAAAGTAAATTTAACTGATTTCAACCAAACGTCAGCATATCTGGAGAAACATGTTATTTGGGTTCTCCGCGTTTTGACCTCTATTTGACCTATACTTGTGGAATCAAGCGGAAACAAGTTGAACCTTATCAAGAAGGAAATCGTCTGGAGAACAAGACTGGTTTACTCCAGACGAGTATAAATAACTAATCGGTGCAGCTGAGAAGAAACTAACGAGAGTACACAGGGAAGAGGCACCTGGCAATTCTACCACTAGCTGGGACTTCTAGTACCAGTGTTTATTCTGTATGAACTTCTGGTGATAAAATCGAGAAGGGCTAAAACCTGAACGGCTTCGATAAAAGCATACAGAAGCAACAGTTCAAAAACAGTAAGCGGGCTGAACCTACTCGCAGTTGTAAAGAGGCCTGTATGGGGATGGAAATAGCCATTTACTCTACAAATTGGAACAACTGAAAACCTTCAAAACTAAAGACTTCAGCATGAATAACTAACACCTGACATGTTCACAACGCCTTTATACGCACAACCCAAGCCTTCTTTGAAGATTTGTCTATGATGAGCATCAACAATTGAGAGCATAATAGATCTTTTAGACCATAGTGCCCATAGTGGACGCCACACAAGAGCAGCAAACCAATAAAGATAATAATCATTATTAATCTTCTAGAGTAGGGGGTACGCTATGTGGTTGCTTTTTCATGGTATTGGGTCAACGAACGTTTCAGCTACAACAGAAATAAGAGCAGGTCTGACCTAAACAATGTAATCACACAATGCATCTTTTTTATACCATGAGACATATTTTACTAGTTGTGCACTACAAACCTATCGTATGCTTCTGGGACGAGATCTATGTTAAGTACGATATAGTCTAGAGAATTTGCACATTTTTCATGATTCGGTTATTTAAAATTATATCTTCTTCGAAAAGGTATTATAAAATCCCGAGCAAGCTAGTTACCTTCAGGAATATGACAATGCTACATACAAAGATTAAAATAGGAAAACAAGGCAACCCATTTGAACATTTCGGGATAAAAAAAGTGGCTTAGGCAGAGGTGGTGCTCTGTCGCCAATGCTACTTGACTTAGTATATAAAAAATGTAAAAGAAATGTAATACAGCAAGCTCTAACGAGATAAAGAAAAGAACAAATCCGAAATAAAGGTATTGATGTAAAAGATGACCATAAACCTAAAAAAGACATATAGAACTGGGTAATTACAATTTTGAGGTAGCAAAAGTATTTAAGTATAAATTCAGAACTATTCGTTTTTAATTTCAGTGCTTTCTCAATGACGAAAATTTTGAAACCTACGTTGTTTTAACGAAGAAATACATGGACCACTATAAAGAGGAGAATTGAGAATGACCATCAATCATAAACTGAACGAAATAAATAAAGATCTGGATATAGTTCCCAGAGTAAAATTGCAGTGATTGACATTTTTGGGTCACTTAATTAGAATGAAAATGGAGATGTGCAAGAAGAGCAAACGACAGAAAACAAGTGGGGACGAGAAAATGAGGTTAACTAAAGAAAATATGGAGCTGAGATGTAAAATGCAAAAAGTATTAAATGTAAATGACA
Organism: Agriotes lineatus; assembly: GCA_940337035.1. Classification (NCBI taxonomy): domain Eukaryota; kingdom Metazoa; phylum Arthropoda; class Insecta; order Coleoptera; family Elateridae; genus Agriotes; species Agriotes lineatus. The sequence continues at coordinate 60,574,945 of OW679203.1, forward strand.
AAGGATGAAAGCTTTACACAAAGAAGAATGGAAGAAAGATATTGAGCAGGCCAAGATTATATAGAAATCGCAGTCAAGTAGACGAGAGTAGTATAGACTAGGGTGCCTTGATGTCAATTTGACGTATTTGTCCTTTACCAGGGTTGCTGCCTGCAACAGACGAAAGGTGCACGCTTATAGCTGCAGATGGAAACAGCGAGACCTTAAGCTGAAAATACAAGTGCTAAATTATGAAAATCAAATCGATAAAGATGAAAGATGTTAGTTATTACTGTTATTATTAAGGCGCAACGGTAGTTTTCTTCACTGGCCGAGGTGTACTGGAAGAACTTGAACGGCTCTTGCGGAAAAGAATCGGTACTCTGAATGAATCTCTCCTTGCTTTCGTGTAATTGGAAGTCTAATAATCCTTGGAAACGGGACTGCATTCCCTTTACAATAAAAGTAAACAGGATGTAATCTGATGCAACTATATTCAATATGCACAAACTGCCGGTAATTTGCTGCTACGGAAAGAATTCCCTAAAAGGCAATGTCGGCGGTATATTTTCAGAGAAATTAATTTTGATAAACTGCTCGTAAACTAGCCAATATACCAGCTGGCGTTTAGTCTACCCAGAAGAGGAAGAACTCAAATCTTGTGACGGTTAAGAGACCATTACTACTACGAACTATAAAGACAGCATAAGTGTCTTTTACAAACAATAGCGTCGTAAATATTATGTGACAAACTACCTCCAGGACTGGATCGTGTCATTATCGAGATTGAAGGTCTCAATGTTTCGCCCACTTTCGTAAGTGGCTTCATCAAAAGAAAAACAAAGGGGCACGGTTGTTGGGGAGCCTCTCAGTTTTCCGTTATTTTGGAAAATTCCTGATTGCTAGCTCGCCTTGGACGTTAATGGACTGTATTGATTTTATTTCTTCACTGAATTATACACTCGTTGAACGCAAAGTAGGTAATTTATTTGCTATAAATTTACACGAACAGTTTAACATTTAAACTTGTGAACAATAATTACTTTCGCAGAGCGGACCTTTTCGCGTGCTGTCTCGCCGACAGACGGATTTGTAAGTGAGTTTTTAGAATCGGAAGCCCGCCCGGCAGTCTACTGCGCACAGTATGAATTCAGAATGCAAGAGAGGCGGCAAAAGTTTATAAAGTCCTTAACATACCGCCCGCCTTGGAAAGGGTAACCTTTCAAATAAAACAGTACAGAGTTGACATGTAACAGCTAGAGTAGAACATGTAACATGAACACACATATATACAAAGCATAATCTTTAGGTAATACAAGAAAACCCGAACAATGGATAGCCAAAGGGCTTTACGAACACTGCGCTGAACGCTAACGCACTAGTTCACAACACTAGGTAGCGGGCACAATTTGGCGAAGGATCGTTTCACGATTCCTGACACAGTGTTCACTGACGCCACACGCGTAACGCCGTCAAGGCCAGGGTGCAGCTCGGTGACCCGGCCTAACCTCCACTTCAGAGGGGGTAGATTGTCATCCTTGATGAGGACCATGGAACCAGGCTGGAGGTCCGAAAGATGCGTGCGCCATTTGGTGCGCTGTTGGAGTTCCGAGATGTACTCTTTACTCCATCTCTTCCACACATTCTGGTGAAGTTGTTGTATTCTCTGGTATTTAGACAGCCGAGACTCGACTATCTCAGTAACGTTGGGATCAGGCAGTGACACCAACGGACGACCAATCAGGAAATGAGCAGGAGTCAAAGGCTGAAGGTCGTTTGGATCAGAGGACAAAGGAGACAGGGGTCGGGAGTTTAAGGTCGCTTCCACCTGTGCCAGCAAAGTGCAAAATTCATCGTAATTTAGACTAGCGTTACCTATAACGCGCCGTATGTGATGTTTGGAGGACTTAATTCCGGCCTCCCACAATCCGCCAAAGTGGGGACTGTGCGCGGGTATAAAATGCCAAGCTACTCCGTCGCTCGCGACTGATTCGGAAATAGAAGGGTTTTGCTCCGCGAGAAAATTGCCTAATTCGATTAACTCGGAATTAGCGCCTACAAAGTTAGTGCCATTGTCAGAATAGACATGGAGCGGTTTGCCTCGACGAGCTACAAACCGGCGAAAAGCCATTAAGAAGGTTTCAGTAGAAAGGTCAGCGACCAATTCAAGGTGCACTGCTTTTGTGACAAAACAAACGAATAGACAAAGGTAGGACTTTACTAGTTTAGAACCACGTCCCTTGCGATCCTTTATCATGAACGGTCCACCATAATCGATACCAGTTGTATGAAATGGGGGCGATGATTGAATACGAGAGGCTGGCAGATCTCCCATTATGGGTTCGGTTAGCTTAGGAGAAAATCTAAAACACCGCAAGCATTGATGAACCACTTGCTTGACTATATTTCTGCCAGAGGTAATCCAATATCGTTCTCTGAGGTTAGCTAACAGCATTTGAGGTCTGGCATGCAGAAGCCGAAGGTGCTCATGTGAGACTAGGAGTTTGGCGAATGGATGTTTGCCAGAAATCACTAGAGGAAACTTCTTGTCAAAAGGTAATTGAGAGTTGTGGAGCCTACCACCAACTCTTAGCAGTCCCTTGGAATCCAGAAAAGGATTCAAGGATATCAAAGCAGAAGATTGTTTCACAGGCTTGTTCTGTGACAACAGCTTAAATTCGTCAGGAAATGACTCACGTTGTGAAAACCTTGCAAGCCTTACAAGGGTTGCTTGCAGTTCATCTGTAGAAAGGGGCCCAGAAAGACGATCAGCTTTGGGGGTCCGCGCATTGTTATAAAAACGAAAGCAATAAGCGGTAACTCGTTGTAAGCGAGCCAAACTTGAATACTGATTGAACGGAAATGGTTCAACAGAGGTTACAGGAAAACTCTGAGCTTCTTTTTTGAATTCTGGAAGACCAGCAAGAACATGTTTGGAAGTAGGCCAAGATGCCTCATCTTCGCTTAGCCAGGCGGGACCATGCCACCAAAGGCTTAATTCCTTTAAGACTAAAGGAGAGACTCTCCTAGTGAGAAGATCAGCAGGATTTGACGAGGTAGGAACATGCCTCCACGTGGCATCAGAAGTGAGTTGCTGAACATCTGCAACTCTGTTGCACACAAAGGTTTTAAGAAGATTTGGACTGGTTTTCAACCATCCTAGCACTATTGTGGAATCTGTCCAGAAAACAATTCTAGATATGGGCAAATCAAGTGCCTTTATGACTTGCACGGAAAGTTTACTTAGAAGAACAGCTCCGCAGAGCTCGAGCTTCGGAATTGTCAAGGGCTTTAAAGGGGCTACCTTGGCCTTGGAACAGAGAAGGTGAACTTGTACCTCCCCTTCCTGATTCTTGGAACGTAGGTATATCGACGAACCGTAACCATTGTTGGAAGCGTCGCAGAAACCATGGAGTTCTATCTCAACCACGCCCCGACAGAGGACGTGACGAGGAATTGCTAAATCATTGAGCATGAGAAGGTCATTTCGATACGTAACCCATTTTTCTTGTATGGCGTTGGGAACGGGTTCATCCCAATTCAACTTTTCCATCCAAAGTTGTTGCAAAAGAACCTTGGCACCCATGGTGCATGGGCTTAGCAGACCCAGCGGGTCAAATATCTGCGATATTTCAGACAAGATGCTACGCTTGGTAGCCTTACTACTTGTAGAATTTGAAATATTGAACATCAGATGATCGCTTTTGAAGGACCAAATCAAACCAAGGGTGCTTGTGTGCTCATGTGCACTGAAATCAAGAACACCCGGATGCAAATCGGAGTCTGGGATTCCATCGAGAATTTCTGGAGAATTGGAAATCCACTTTCTAAGTTTGAAACAGCCTGAATCAAGAATCTGATTCAAGTTTGAACAGAGAGTACGCGCTTTCTCAGGAGTGTCGGCACCTGTCAGAAGGTCGTCGACGTAGAAGTCTTCCTTTATCACTCGAGAGACTTCGGGATTTGAAGCTGCACTTTCGATGCCCAATTGGGTCAAACATCTAATGGCAAGAAAAGACGCTGAAGCGGTGCCATACGTAACTGTGTTCATATCGTATGACAGAAGAGGCTCAGTTGGAGATGACCGCCACAGGATTCTCTGAAGGGGCCTATGGTTAGGATTCACCAGAACCTGACGATACATCTTCTCAATGTCGGCTGATATAGCGAACAAATGCTTGCGAAAGCGAACAAGAATGGAAAATAAGTCTTGTTGCACGGTTGGGCCAACCATCTGAATACTGTTCAGAGATTGCCCGGAAGTGGTTGATTGGGAACCATTGAACACAACTCGGAGTTTAGTTGTCAGGCTTTCCTCTTTTAAGACTCCGTGGTGGGGTAGATAATAGGATATCTCGTTTGAATTAGGGTTTGAAACGGACATATGACCTAATTCAGAATATTCATTCATGAAATTCGAATAGCGATTAGACAAGTCAGGGTTCGCTTGTAACCGCTTCTCTAATGATAGGAATCTTTTCTGAGGGATTTGCAATGAATCACCCAATACCTCTACAGGTTCCTTGAGAGGGATAGAGACAACGAATCGACCATTCGCTTCTCGTTGCGTATTTTGCACGAAATGTGCCTCACAGGCGTTCTCTTCATTTGTGCGGACCTTTTCCTCTGGGTAATGTTCGAGTTGCCAAAACCTAGCAATGGGGTCAGAAGCATCCTCGATCGTGCTAAGATTGCACTGTACAGGGTACGCAGAAGGGGGGCCTGTAGGGCCAGAAACAATCCAACCAAAACGAGTCTTTTGGAGGATGGGAAGATTTGGGCCTAGACCAATTTGTCCAATACAAAGGAGCTGCCAGAAAATGGGCGAACCAATCAGAATGTCGATGGTGCCCGGTTGGTCGTAGGACAGATCTGATAACTTGATGTTATCAGGAACCTTGAAGCTGTTTCGCTGGACGCGAAAACTTGGGGTTGTACCTGTAATCTCATCGAGAACAAGACAGGATAGACCAATACTGTATGAGGTGTGAGGGGCTTGCAGCTTGATATCACACCTAGCCTTGATTTGAGAAGTAGCTTTACTTAAGCCAGAAACAGTAACGTTGACTTCGCGAGTTGGAAGCTTCAACCTTTTACACAAATCTGAACGTATGAAGTTCGATTGGGAACCGGAATCCAGCAGGATTCGCACAACATGAGGCGTACCATCATCAGCGATGAGTTTAGCGGTAGCCGTAGGTAAGAGTACCTGCAAAGCATTCGAACAGAATGCCGAAATCGATTGGTTTAGTTCAACAGGGGTTTCTGCCGACATCGCAGATCCTGGTTGACTAGAAGAAGCATTTTGAGGTTTATCCTCATGCAGAAGGGTGTTGTGCCTTGATTTGCACTTTCTACACGTATATTTGGAGCTACAGCGGCTCGAAAGGTGACCCTGAGTTAGGCAATTAAAGCATACACGGAGCTCCTTTGCCTTTGAATTTCTGTCAAGAGAAGACAGCTTGACAAACTTATCGCATTTGTACAAAGGATGAGATCCTTTACAAAGTGGACACGAAGGGGTACCTGACACAAATGATTTCGAATGTACCTTGGAAGACTTTTTGGGTACAAGCTTAATATTTTTTACTTCCAGAGTTTCTAGAAGATTTGCTGTGTTTTGCAGAAATTCCTTGAACTCGTCAAGATTAGGCAGGTCAGAACTTGACCGGTTTCTAAGGACCTCCCATTCACGGAATGTCGTGGGGTCCAGTTTTTTAGAAACGACATAAATGATAACAACATCAAGAAGCTCGCTTTCGGTAGCTAATGATTTGATTGCTGTAAAATGTTTGAATAACATATCGCTAATCGTACGTAATTTAGTTGCAGATTCCTTACTGCACGATTCAAGTTCGAATATAGCATTGAGGTGGTTATGAATCAGAATTTTTGGATCATTGTAACGATTACACAATGCATCCCAGGCTAGAATATAATTACTCGCAGTAAACTCTAAACTTTTCATAATTTGGCTTGCATCACCCTGTAAACTAGCCTTTAAGTAATGCAGTTTTTGAATATTAGTTAGCGTTTGATTCTCATGAATTAAACTAATAAAAACTCACGAAACTCCAACCACTCTGACACGTTCCCTGAATATTTGGGAATCGAAATGGTAGGAAGGCGTACAGCTCGATTATTGCAATGCGAACTGCAATTTGAATGCGTTGATCTCACGCTACCGTTAGGAGATCCAGAACGATCTGGTGCAACATCAGACTGCTTGTTGTATTCATTAATCAAATATTCAGCTTCTGAAGTTGCAAAATAATAAGAATCTTCAAATTCAACTTGTTGCTGCATTTCAGATTCTGTATCCTTACTGTTTTCTAAAATTTGCTCATGAACCGCATAATATTCTGATAACAAGGTGGCTGTATCATTCAATCTTTTTTGCAATTGAATAATCTGAGCGCTAGATAAGAATTGATCTTCATCATGAATTGTTTGCAAAGATTGCACGTGATTTGCGAAGCGCGTAAGCTTGCCTTTGATAGAGCCTCGTACTCTTACAAGTGGATCCATAATTGTTGAAATTAAAACAATTTAGCAGATAGAACTAACCCTCGTACGCCCCTGGTACGGAATTTTGTTTACAACGCAAGACAGCTTTGATAACGACGCGAGAATCTTGGCGCTAACGACGCAGAAAACGACCCTGGTACAACGCGAGATGATTAACTTGTGACTGATTCGACTGCAATATGACATGCAGGGGATATCGCGAACAAACGAAATAGCTTGGCATTTCACGCAATTAAAAATGTTTATATGACTCATAAACCATTTGTTTACGCAATAATACGCAGCTGAAATTATGCACATGCATAACACAGATGATAGAAAACCAAATTCATGCGTAGGAATCACAAAAAAGGGAACTTAGGCTTACATTGATATTGTTGCATGTGCCGCCTTTTTCGTTTCTGTGGTTTGAACTGCCGTCTCGTCTGCAGCTGGCATGCACACCTGCACGTTGCGGCGAGACGCGGCGTTTGGCTTTCTCGCTCTCACGCTGCTAGCACCGTATGCTGTCTTCCTTCCTCTCGTTCCTCTCGTTAGGGACGAATTTGACACGATTGAAACTGCGTGTTGTACTTACTTGCCTTGTACAACTGCGAATCCGGGCCGATGATCCATGCGGCACGAAGGAACAATGTGGCTTTTCCGGGCTCGTACTAATCCGGATCGATGGACCAATGTTGGGGAGCCTCTCAGTTTTCCGTTATTTTGGAAAATTCCTGATTGCTAGCTCGCCTTGGACGTTAATGGACTGTATTGATTTTATTTCTTCACTGAATTATACACTCGTTGAAAGCAAAGTAGGTAATTTATTTGCTATAAATTTACACGAACAGTTTAACATTTAAACATGTGAACAATAATTACTTTCGCAGAGCGGACCTTTTCGCGTGCTGTCTCGCCGACAGACGGATTTGTAAGTGCGTTTTTAGAATCGGAAGCCCGCCCGGCAGTCTACTGCGCACAGTATGAATTCAGAATGCAAGAGAGGCGGCAAAAGTTTATAAAGTCCTTAACACTCAACGTGTAAACCACGCCAGAAGGGTTTCGTCTCTGGCGTGGTTTACACGTTGAGTTACCGTGTTCTTTTGCTTTGCCTCCTGATGAAGACCCTTACGAAGGTGGGCGAAACGTGGAGTTTTTCGACCTCAACGATTACATGGTGCAATTCCGGAAGTTGTTTGTTACATAATGGCAATGGCCGTGGAAGCATCCGAACTCGTAAATATTGTATCGTAAATGAAGGAGTTACACAGTACACCTATTAAATGAGCGATTTCGGCTATAATGTATAAAATGCGATAGCAAATTTGAAAGTTCAAAACGGGCAATGAAATGAGCGTTTGTGTTGACCACTCGGAAATACAAGCCGAAAAGTGGGAGAAAAACTATGCACGAGAGCTGGAACAATATTTAGCCGATTCCAACAGTCTGACAAATATTTCAACTGAGTCTCTGGGCAATGATGCCAAAGAATGCATTAATATTGCCCTGAGGAGTATATACTTCCAAAAGGCACGCCCACATCGCTCGGTCACCCCACTGTTGCTTCCGCTTTCTTCTTTCTGGTCACTCTCTGAGCTTGAGATCGCCTCATGCTCAATTTATTAACGCGTTCGCCCCTTTCTGCTAGTGTGAAACCATCTGCGTGCATTCGAAATTTCTCGCGGGATAAAATTCACCAAACAGAATCTATATCTGTTGTGAAAAATTATTGATTGAGGTCTGAAAGCAGCGAAGACTTGCCACAAGATAGGCATATGCTGTGAGTTTGAGTGATTAGGCAAATATTAGCTCTGAATTATACTCTCCCTGCTATATGTCACTATTAAACGGAGGAGGTAGTTTGTCATTTGACATTTGATTGATAGCAATCCGCCTATTGTAATACTAGTTTTGCGTTATTGTCTTTGCACTCGTAAATATAACCTCAAGCGTTGTTATGATTGCTCAAGTCCTCTGGTATGAGGAGGGTCATTTGATTGTCAAAATTGTAGGCTTGTTAAAAATAAAACGTGGTTCTGGTGATAAATCCCCAGTTCCTATACAACTTGTGAGTTCCACTGATAACATTTCGATGTCATCGTTATCCGCATAACTAAAAGTATTGAGATGCGTGGTCTAGCAAATGCTGCGCTTCAATGTTGTTCATATGGTCTTTCAGTTATCATTTGCAGGTTTTGTACTTTAGATCGACCTTGCTCACTATATCTATTAGTCTCAGGCACATTAAGTTCATCACATTTGTGGTGGGTACGCAACGATTGATATGCTTGTTATGTATATGCAGAGATTTCCTCGATGTTGATAGATGATAGTCAGCCTAGACTTGATATGTACGGGATCGATAATAAATTGTCTTTAAGCACATGAGTCTCCATAGGAAATGAGCATTTAAAAGAAAGCAGAACTGTAACATTCGCTGGACAACTTGTAATGTACACAAATTGTTCCGGATTTTTTAAAATTTAATTTGATCACTTTACTTTTGCCTCGGGTATACTCAGATGCCCATGCATTAGTTGTCTCAAATGTGTAGATACAGGAATAAACAGTTTATAAATAAATCGTATAATGTGTCTAAGTACAAAATAAATCTTAATTAGTAATGATATGTACATGGAATTCTAACAGAAAATTTCCTCTAGTAAACGGTCAGGATCAATGCTACTTAGCGGACGGCAACTCACAATACACATCGGTTCTGCCAGGTTTCTCCATTGGATCATCTCCAAGCAAGTTTGGATGAGGTAGCTCTGGTGCACTTCAACTTGAACGATCGGTCTGAAACAAGCGCTATGAATGTCGCCGAAAATGGCGAGTGTTTGCAATTACTGTGTGTAGGCCAATTCAATGACATAACTAGTTTTACGGTGCTAGTGACGTGTTTAATTAGTGTGTTAAGCGAGGCAGGCCGCGTGACTTCCTTGGTATATAAGTTTGGGTTCTCAGGAATAACCTAACCAAGAAATGTTCACTTAGCAAAATCTGCCTTTTCACGACTTTGTTTTGCGGGAGTCGGTGGAAGATCGCTTGCGCCCTTCAGTGCGACCTGCCTTTGGTGGACTACCAGGGTGGCGTCGTTGGACTAACAATAATTTTGCTACAGTTACGCTAATATTTAAATAAGCTTTTAGGTTATAATAGCCTTGGTGAAACCTGTTATTTATGATCAACGTAACGTAGTGGACGTCGCGAGTGAGGTTTAAGTTAAAAAAGTATTCTACGATACGGGTCTCCGTCACAAGATAGAATTCTGTCAGGTTCAGGTTAGGAGGATCGGCCTACGAGGCGGGCTCCCGTCGTAATGTAGAACTGCGTTGGGTTCAGGTTAGGAAGAGCGTCCTACAAGACGGGCTGGCGTCACAAGGTAGAACTAGGTCAGGGGAATATTAGAAGGCACTCAAGTGATCAGGTCCCCGAAGGGGGGACCTAGAGGTGGAGGCCAAGATTAGGATCTGTAGTCTCAAGTGATTGAAATGCATATCGTTGCAGTCGCTCCAGGTAAAATTGAGTGGGAGCAGCGCCGTACTTGCTTATAGAAAACCTTGCGCACCGCTGGTGGACGTATTCTTATCTGCTGTTCGAGCGTTAGCTCGATGTAAAATGGTGATAGCGACGGAATAAGCGCCGTACAAATTTCTGGCATAATATTGATGCTTTAGGTAAATTTGCTACTAGCGCTAACGTTACAAAGATACCAAACAATCTTTCTCATTTAGATCGTTATATGATGAAAAACGCGCCTTTCGATGTAGTAGTAAGATTGCTTTTCTAGATTTTGCAAATTTGCATGCTTCGGGTTTAGGAAGTTTCCCTTGTATTTCCAATTGCACTTTCTACTGCAATCGACTGTACGTTCCTCTTCACACTGCGAATTCATAATTTATATGCTGCTCTCTGACTTACGAGTGTTTTATATTTCCGGAGGAATTTTGCTATTTACGTTTATTTGGACCAGTCTGACGGAAGTATCTTCCACAACGTTGGGTTCATAGGTACACAGTGCAGGAATATAGTCGGTTCTTGGAGTCACGTCCGATTTGATCGTATACTTCACAGAAACGTTCAACTTGAGGTTTATGATTATCGCCACGATGAGAGATTAGTTTAAGTGCAAATTTTGTTCCGATCGCGGATAATTTGATACACGTCCAACGTCCTCGAAGTGTACTTCACCGAGATCGTCCTGCAATCTACCTTAGGACTTGTGTGGTATTAGATCCACCATTGCCTGCAGCGGCGAACTTTTCGATGTTCTAAATGGTAATTTGGGATTTGTACTTACTTCAGTTTACTTTATTCCATATAATTCATATTTTAATGTACTGTTCCTAGCGAAAAGCGTTGAAAGTTTAAAGAGACCACGATAATAAACGCGCACTGAAACCTTCAATTTTAAAGCGTTTTTAATAATTGTTTCATACAATTGTCTCCATTCCCATGAGTAATTGTTATTGTTATCAACTTCTCTTAATTTAATCTAATACTGTCAACTTTTTTATCAAGATTTGTTTTTTTATTGAGTAATTTGCCGCAACTTTAGTGATGTTTGCTTTGTCATCATCTCTTGTCCTGCAATCTCGCAATTTTTACTTTACCACTAATTGCTGAAAAGGTGCATTGGAAATAACTGTCAACTTATATGTTTATATGTGACGTAACCAATGGTTTCATTTTACACTTTGATTTCGTCTTTCCCTGTTAGCCGAATTCTCGTTTTGATTTATTATATTGAATTGCTGTAAAGGATTTCTTAGCGAGTAATGTTACATCGGTACGTCCGTAACTTTGGATCAGTACTAGTCTAGTTTACTTCGTTCAATATCGGGCTTACTTGCTTATGTCGTTACACTCCTTTTCATATGACAACAATAAGCTTCTGTTTCTGGTGGTTAAAGCGTCTGCGTGGAAATTAGATTGCCTCCGGTGTTTAAACTTGATATAAACACACATAAATTTTATTTTCTAAAATTTACGAAATCCAGTCGCACGTTTTTAAATGCAATTCCGATTTAATAGCAAGAAAATTTTAATGCCGCAATCACCAGTCTTTGCTTCATAATTACTAAATTTAATATGTTTAAATTAGATTAAACATATATAAATTTCAGTCCAAATTTACGGAACATTATTCATAATTTAAAAGCCAGTGTTATTTCGCAATCAGACGAGTTAAAAAACAGGAAAACTGCAGATCTGCACCTCATGCACAAAACCGACCTACAAGTGCAGGTTCAACGGGCGACCTTCGCTCTAGCAGGAAATAAAAACTGCAGAATTGCTACGCTGTTATTTTGTAATTTTAAACGCTTTGGCCCAGTAAACTGTACATTTGAACTTTGATATTGTTACTTCGTTAAGCATTATTGTTTTGTATAAATACCAGTCTATTTTTGTAATAAAACAATCTGCATTTAATATTTGATTCATTCACTACCCCTTCTAAGCCATAATATTTATGGGGCATGAGGCTGTGTTCCAGGGGTTAGTTTTTCTACTGTCGTCCGTTCAAGTACCATTGACTACATTGGTTTAAAACGTAAACACAGTCTTGTTTACGTGCTTGACGGATAGAACCAGCGCAAAGTAACGGAATCCTGATCCAGCCTCCAGGCAATTCTGTTCATGGTCCTTCGAGCCGGATCTGTCTCCAACTAACGAAAAAACACATCTGGCTCGAAGGACCATGAACAGAATTGCCTGGAGGCTGGATCAGGATTCCGTTACTTTGCGCTGGTTCTATCCGTCAAGCACGTAAACAAGACTGTGTTTACGTTTTAAACCAATGTAGTCAATGGTACTTGAACGGACGACAGTAGAAAAACTAACCCCTAGAGCACAGCCTCATGCCCCATAAATATTATGGCTTAGAAGGGGTAGTGAATGAATCAAATATTAAATGCAGATTGTTTTATTACAAAAATAGACTGGTATTTATACAAAACAATAATGCTTAACGAAGTAACAATATCAAAGTTCAAATGTACAGTTTACTGGGCCAAAGCGTTTAAAATTACAAAATAACAGCGTAGCAATTCTGCATTTTTTATTTCCTGCTAGAGCGAAGGTCGCCCGTTGAACCTGCACTTGTAGGTCGGTTTTGTGCATGAGGTGCATATCTGCAGTTTTCCTGGTTTTTAACTCGTCTGATTGCGAAATAACACTGGCTTTTAAATTATGAATAATGTTCCGTAAATTTGGACTGAAATTTATATATGTTTAATCTAATTTAAACATATTAAATTTAGTAATTATGAAGCAAAGACTGGTGATTGCGGCATTAAAATTTTCTTGCTATTAAATCGGAATTGCATTTAAAAACGTGCGACTGGATTTCCTAATTTTAGAAAATAAAATTTATGTGTGTTTAAATCAAGTTTAAACATCCGGTAATATACCTAGATTTTCTTAGGAAATTAATGCTTTTCGCATTACCATGTGCTTTGTATGATTGTTTCAGGCTTATTGGAAGTATTATATTTTTATCTATTTTGTACGTAATTATAAATACCACGTCCGCGAATCGCCTTGCTTGGTTTAGCTCCATCTAACTGCTACAGGATGCTGTGCTACTCTTCACCGTCATCGTAACGAAGGGACAAATTCTAACTTACTGCTGCAGATTTTAATACTCATTGTAAGCTGAATCAATTAAAAAAATATTTTCTGTTTTCAACTCTTAGTTGACGTGTCTATACTTATTATTATAGGAATTTTTGTTAAAATCTAATTTATGTAGATTCCAACATTGGTTGCTTTCCTCGCATTTATATAAAATCGATAAGCCGTCAACTACAAATATGTTGATGATGTTGATGTAATATCAAATATAAAAAAAATCTAATCAAGTAAAGTGAACTGGATATTTTCTTACTTTATTCGAAGTGGCCAAACCAAAACGTTGGGGATATTTTTGTTAGCCGAAATGTGTTAGCAATTTTTCACTGCCTAAAAATTGTAGACCATTCCATTTGTAATAAAGCACAGACCAAGGTACGCCTGAAACCAACAAAAAGCGGCCGGAATTTTTTTATTAGTGCAAGCTTTGGATTGCAGGCCTCTATATTATGACCTTCACCTTGCACATTCGGCCCCAAGCTGGAACGTGATGAATTTGACATGTGTGTAGGTTTCGCTAGAATATGCTTTTGAGTACGTAGGCTTTGAACTTCTCCAAAATGCTTTCGGAGCTTCTTTCTAGTAGAAAATAGTTGCGAGTCGGCGCTAGACATGTTAAATTTAAATTTATGCGGCGGCATAAAAATAGTTTAGTTTAATTTTGTTGGCGGTGTATGGGGGAAATCACGCACCTCATAATTCTCAATTATTTCTTTGAAATTTAATTAACCCGCTCTAGTAAACCTTTTCAAAATTTATTTTTGTCAATGTTCTTGAATATTGTGAATGATTTGTGTACTAGGATAAAATACGCAGAGCTAGTTTTACTGAATAATATACATTTTTTTTGCTACTGCGTGGCATACTCACATCAAACTTAAACGTCTGTCTTATGTAAAAGTTTCTTTACTTCGCCAACCTGGCCTCAAGATTACACGTACTCGTAGTAGATACTGCTGTACTGAAGTGATACCAAACCAGAACAGAGGCTAAGTATAAAGTTGTCAATAGTTTTTAAATAGAAATTATTTATCCATTAACGACATTTCACAGATACCATTACAACCCAATTATTCAGTAAAACAATGTTTTGCTTTTTAACCAACTAAAAACTAAGTACTCACTATGAAATTTATAAAATACGAACGGTATGTGTATGCCAATTACCTTCAGCTGTCTGTCATTGGTCTCGGACCGTTTTATCGGCGTATATTATTATTGCTACTAACAAGTCGAATTTAGTTTGTTAAAGCATTAGAACTTGAGAGACGAAAAGAAATGTAATAGCTCGGCTAGCTAGTGGGAAGGTGGGGTCGTTATTGAAAAGAACAGTGGTTCGCTTACGATAGCCAAAACAATAGTATATAAGAAAAAAATATTGTTATTGTTACGGGCAGCTGGTGTTGGTAAGTTGATGATGCAATGGGAATTTTACCAGGGTAGCTTCGTCGGCATCGGGAGATGCGCAGGCTTACGGCGCAAATTCAACTTACCTTAATTCGTCTTTTCCACTAAAAGGGATTACTACAATAAAAATGTGCAGTTCGAGAAATCAAACCATATGGAGGCTGATATAGCTTCAATAAACAACAGTAGTCGTCAACCACAGTTGCAAACCTGATGACAAGTCGGCAACCGATGGCAAGTAGCTATCTAGAGCTAAAAGTTACTTTACGAATAGTGCTAGAGGCTCGCAGAATATCTCTCGCTTCCCAACTGTAAAAGTTTGTAGACAGGATACGCCGTCGCTTTCATTGGGTAATTTTCTTTCGCCTCTTGCAAATTTGAAGATGGGATTTCGTTACACTCACTAGTATTTAGATTCAATTTAAAAGCGACGTCTTGGAAAAGTAATTACTCGTCAAAATGATCGATTAGTTAACTGGATTTTGTTCGGAAACCAAGGCTTTTCTTGTCAGTCCTAATACGAACTTAGGGGTTAATCAAATGGTAATTTCTACTAATTGCGTGATATTTTCAGCCGCCCCTGTAACCATTTTTTGTCAGTAGCTGTTTGTCTTGGTCTCTCTCTCTCTCTTGTGCAGCAATTTCCTTAAGGGATAGAACCTTAACCTCACTTATCGAAAACTCCTGCTTCCTTACTTCCAGCTTAGGCGCTTTGAAAGCCCCTGTTAGCTAATCTGCATCAAATCGCTGTTGGCGTCTAGTAATCTGGTATGCAAACTCGTGGTAGAATTGTTATCGCACTTGACATGTTATAAAACTCGGCTTCGTTTAATAATTTTCATATATCATATTATAAACCGTCACCCTTGGCACTTGTATCATAAATAGCTATTCAACCTAGAAATCAAAGGTGTTGCCTAGCACCATCATTTTTGTATCAGTAAGAGATACGTCAACTCCACGACTCATTTTGATACTTTAACAGTAAAGACCTTCTCAGACGGTTGCAGAAAAAGTGTTTTGCGAGAAATCGGCATCTCTTGTTGTAAACTGTTAGACTCACCTTTGATCTTTTATATCTTTTTATGTTGATTATTCTCACTACGAACTTTTTTCATGTAAATTATGTCTCGTGTAATATATATTGTTACGATACAACCCTAATGTGGTTTGAATCAATTTTGTTAAAATTGAGAAATTACAGTGGGTTGGAAATGGCTTGGATTTATACGGGGATAAGGCAGATATGTGTATGGAAAATAGCTATTTGAAAAAAACAAGGGGATTTTAATATAATATTGATAAAATACAGTTTGAAGATGAATGACAAATACTTAATTTGAAATAAAATAAAGTGGCTTTAATTCAAATAGACAAGACTAGAGTATAAAAAAGAAAAATTGGTATTAGTTAGGAAATTTGTTTCTAATTATTAAAAATAAACAATTTCCAAAAAAAAATGTAACGAATTTAATTTGGAGTCATTGAAGTATCTAAAATTAATTCTATTTTATTATAAAAATTATTGTATAATAAAAGGGTAATACTAAAATTTGCATGGTGAGAGATATAAGAAGATTTAAACGTATAAGAAGAATAACAGATATAAAACTAAGGATGGTTACATGTATGTGGTTTAAAATAAGCAAGCAGAATTAATCTATAAAAGCGAATAACTGGAGAAGAATATGAAGTCAAGTTTATTGGAAAATACGTTTAACGTCAGACATTAATTGAATTGGATTGCATCGGGATGTTCAGTAATAGAGAGTTCCAGAGGAGCACCATCAGTTAAGAGGGCACGTTCCAGGAAGTTTGCCAGCGGCAGTAAAGGAAGTTTGGCAGCAGCAGTAAAGGAAGTCAGCATCTTCAGATTTGGTCGGTTGGCTACATTCTGTGGGAAGGTTAGAGTTACTGATTTGGGACAATTGGAGAAATCTTGTCTATAGGAGGGACCTTTCATTTCTGGAAGGTGCGTCAGAGCTTGGAGCAGTAGGAAGAGAGGATCTTGTATCAGTAGGCAGAGAGAAGCAGGTTGGTTTGCATTCTGGACATTGTAGAGATCAATTGAAAGGTAATTACTGGAAAAGGCAAATGAAAGACCATAAAAGTGAATTAATTATCAAAGAATTACTTACTGTGTTTTCTAATATTGTTGTTTAATAAAAAGGTAGACTGGAGTTTTTCATTTGAATTTCAAATCTGTTTTTTAACATTTGGTTGACATAAGTATTGACTTCTGCATGTGATATTTAATATATTAGAAAATCAATCTTTCAGAAAGTAAGTAACTAGATAAAAGAACCCACCTCTGCTGAATTTTTAGAAGCTATCGATACTAGCTATTATTGACATTAAAATACATAATAGGGCAATTTGTAATTAAAAAACCTAATCAATATCAATACTTGAAGGTTCAGTACATATTAAAGGCACAGCAACGTGTAGCCAGTGCAATATTTTATTTTATAACCTGTTCGTTCTGTTTTGGTTCCTTTATTGGTTTAAAATGAAATGTTCGTATTAATCTACTCACCCCAGGGGAATGCAATTAAGATTTAGGTTCTATAACTTCAATATTTCATACTTGCAGCTTACTCTGTTATATCAAAATTGGTGGTAACACACTATGTACATTGTTAAAACAATAACAAAGATTTACCACACGTACTGCAGTAATTCCAAAATTGGCGACAGTAGACGAAAGGCGAGGCCAGCTGAACTTAAGGCAGAGCGAATAAACGGGTTGGAGGGTGCGCTAGCATTGGCGGCGAAGGTTTCAACGTGGCTTCGGGCTCGAACAAGCAGGAAGACACTTGTAGTTCAAGGTGGCCGACGGCGTGGATTATAAGATGGCTTTACAGGTTTCCAGTGTTGCATGTGTAGGCGTCACCGATAGAGAATGATTAAACACAATCAAGCGCTGCACCAGTGACGTGGTTACAATATCCGGTACAAAAATGAAGTTTTCCGATACTCCAGCGAGACGAGAACGGAACCTCAAAGATAGGGCTATGTTTGGGAGGCTTATAGATCCGAGCGGAAAAAATCTGAATGTCTCCAAAGGGTCCTAAAGACCCAAACAAGACAATTACCTCGCACAAAACACTTCGAAACTCACACTATTGACGGTAATTTCGTGGTTTCTAAATCGCACTCCTCCCACTAGTATTCGCGTAAAAATTAAAGCAATATATCTTTCGACCAGGAAAAATCAGTGCGGTGTAAATTTTTTAGAGTGATCTAACAATAAATTAATCATTTGCATTAGAATTTTCTTGAAATTTACATCATCAATATATGAAGCACCACGTACCGAAATTGGAAGCGTATCGATCATGCATATATATTATAAGTTAATAAGATATCTGGGGATATATGAATAAAATTTCTGAACTTAGATTTTGCTTGTTATCCAAATTACCTTCCATATATCCTTGCTCAAATATTAACTCTCTTAAAGGTCAGATTAACTTAACCTCAAGTATTGATGGTTATATATGTATTTGATACTATTAGATTTCCCAGTGCATTAATAATTTTTTATGATAGCTCAGTAATCCTTTGCAAACACGAAAACCTTTATTCATGTTGGGACAGGCAGTTTATGAATAAAATAAATATAATTTGTAACAACTTTTTCTGTTCAAATTAAAATTTGCGGGTAAGGTAGATTACTTTAATAGAAATTTTTAGTTGATAGTTTAGTTAATGGCAAAATTGGACAGCATTTTGAAGTATTAAAATGATCAGCTTCTCTCAGGTTGATGATGGGTTGATTTATTTCTCATTGATTTTGCCTTTCAGATAATTTTTTAACAGCCTCCAACATATAATATCGACTTTTTGTGATGTTTCCGGCGTTTTAGAAAATCTGAAAACAGCTAAGGGACGCACTTTATCTGCAGCAAGGTTGAGGATGCTGACACTGCCATAATTGGGTTGATTTTCATTCGTCGGCTAATTTTCTCAAAATCAAGTGACCGCGTGGATACAATTTCGGGCCTGACTACCTCAGTGGGAACTGTTTGCAGTTGATTATAAGTACTAAAGCTAATTTAAATAACAAATACGGGCGCCAACGAATCTTCAAATAACGACAGGTACATCCATGTATGACAGATAATTCGTCAACTCAAAAGTAGCACAGTACTCTGAAAGCAAGCACACAAATCCGGGTAGCAGTAACACAAACAAGACGATGTACTAATATGAGAACGAACAGAAAACAACGTGGCTCATCTCCACTTTCCAATGAAAAACAATTGTATAAATTTAATCCCATTCGGGATTGAGGTCTTCAGTGATAGCTTTATTTAATAATTATAAAGCTGTTCCCACATTTCAATACAAATATCAGCTTACTATTTTTGGTAATTACCGGAATACAAAACCATAGCAATATATGTAAAATAAAATCCAAATGATACTAGCATAGAAACTGTCTGGTTACTGAACAATCATTGACAGTAAACCTTTTCGCTCTAGCAAAATTTCTCATGTTTTAAATAAATTAACTTCAAATTGAGGGACTTTAAATTTGAAGCAATAATACGTAAAACTCAAGTTTATTTCAAACCAATACTGCCCTAATCACAAGTGCTATTTTAAAGTATTGGGCTTGCCAACTTAATAAATACTATAAAAGCAACCATTTGTAACTAAATAAATAAAATTTCTATTGTGTTTTGGTGGAATACATTTTTTTCAGCTTAAAATACATTCCTCTTTATTTATAGAGAGCATAATGCAGTCTATTAGAAGAAATTTTATACTAACCCTTGCAAGCACGCTTGAGAATGTAGGTAGTTGATGAATTTGTCGGAGTTTTAAACAAAGAAAAGAACCAATAGCTCCTCAACAAAACGTTAGATGCAAATGAATCAACATAAATACTTCTTAAGACAAATTACCAAATATTACCGTTTCTAAAAATTACGACTACATTATCAGGCTCAAGCTGTCCAACAACGGAAAACATATTTATAGATTAATCTAACGCTAATAATCGGACAGTACTTAATATTGAACGGCCTCTCGGGCTATACATGAACATGGCTTCTAAGACGCTTTATGAAGTAATTCGTACTATTTCTTATCGCTCTCTCTTTGTCTGTTCATATTATTCAACGCACACGTATATGTAAGCTTGTTAGATGAGTTTACAAATTGACGCCACCACTCCTGTTTATGTACAAAGAAGAGATGTTTGACATTCGTAGAACTCGTTGCTCCAACTTAGCGTGGATATTCTATCATCAGTGGACCAGCAATAATCGAGTGAAGAGCTTGTGGTTATGTGGCCGTCATCACACCCTGAATGTAGCTTTTTGGGAAAGCCCTGTTCTGCCAATTTTGGCACAAACTACGACCACTTTCAGACATTCCCAGCACTCAAAAGGCGGCTTAACAATTTAAAATTCCGATTCCGTCTTGTTTGAGTGTCGTGGATCTTCATACCGAGCTTTGATCGGATATATTTAGAAGTACCTTTCTATCGTCTCGCCGATGCCACTTATATTAATGCCCTGTATAGCGGTACTGTGTACATCGTCGCACTGTATCCCTACGCAGTCCTGGAGAACTATCTCATTGTCAGCGTTTCTGTAAACGTCGATTGCCAGTCTTTGAACTGGCGGTGTCATTTTCTTCTCGACATGCCGAATCGGCTTTAAAAGTTTTCTCGCCATATTGCGTGTAGATTGCCGCCAATTCTGTCCATCGTCATTCTCGTAATTCATTGAAGCCGCCCAGCAGCCACGGCTATTATTATAATTTTTTCTTCATCAGATATTTATGTTTTTAGGTAATTGAAATGTTCTTGCATCGGTCTAGTGGTCTTTATAGTTTGAATTTGTCTGAGAACATTTATTTTATGATTTATTATCCCATGTATCGTTATTACACGTTCAAGATATGATTTGTTGCAGCTTCGGGGTGAGACACTGTTAGTTGCTACATATATGTATTTCTTCAGCAATGGTTTTTTTGACAATATGATTTAATAAACGATTAAATAAGTTCATTCATTAAGATGAGATTAAAGTTGTTTTACGAAAAACTGCATTTTAAATTATTTGCACCTTCTACAATTCACCTTGTTTTTGTACCTTTTAAGCAAATCTTTGTCCATGGATTCAAATCAAGCATCATTATTCCTTTAGAGCATTTTACAAAATTTTTTAGTCTACTACTAGCAGGTTTTAGCTTAGATGAGGTATTCAGTTCTCTATTTTGATTGCATAGTGTGACTGGACGACCCCCTCTCTGTTTTTCTCACGGTTATAGCAGCAAATTTTTCTGGAGTGGCGAAGGAGCGAATACCGAGAAAGGGAAGCTTCTTGCAACTTTGGCAGTTGATTTGTGTATTTATATCACGTTGAATTTTTGTATGTCGTAAACATGTATCATCCGAGTGTTGCAAAACTGAGACGTAATTAAGAATCCAACTGCAATCAGGAGACAGCAACTTTAGACCGTGCTTCTTGGACATTGCTGTGTTTATTTAGAGCGCCTTTTATACGCCAAATTTGCAGGTCATTGATTGGGTCACGAAACGTACTTACTCATTCATTTTTTGTGTATGGTACTTAACGTCGCGCTCTACGTAGCCCCTACAACTTACTCCAGTTTGAGACAGTTGGAGCCGATCTCATAACTCTAAAATTTGTTTTGACTAATATAGGACTTTGAGAATAAAGCGAAAGCCAGATTTGCGAATTTCAAGTTATAGCATAAAAATAGTGCAGCATCACTTGACTCATTAATTTGCCGATCAGCTTTCCTGTAGCATATGGAAAAGCCGTATTAATTTTTTTCGTATTTTTGACGTACCTACCCTTGTGTTACAACTTTATTTTGACGTGTGGCAAGAAAACAAATGTGCATAACTACCCCTCCCCCACTCAGTTTTAGACTGTTACAAGTTTTCCACCAAAATTTATTGTAGTGCTGTACTTTAATAGCACTTAACCTATTTGTCCCCATGCTAGATTTAAACTACCCGCGATAAAATATCTTCGTGTGAAAGTGATTTGATTGAACGGCTGCTGACAATCACTTACATGCATTTGCACGCATTGCAATGAAAGAAATGCAGCTGAACTGCTGATAAACAACGTTGATTTAAATGTATTGGCATACCGAAGTGCATTTCGTCTACGTTTACTCTTCTTTCTTTAATTTACTAGAGTTGGTCTGACACAAAAGTAAGTAATAGCTTAGGCGCACAAGAGATCTAATAACTGGATAAAGACACAATCGTGTGTAAAGTAATTTTTGGTTAATCATCAGACGCAGTTTTACTTATCAATACGTTTATTGTTAGTTCAAGTTAACTTATAAAAAACTACTGACCTAGCCTCATTTGCCTATTTTTGCTCTGATTATACGGTGCTATTAACAGTCGGCTTACTTAGTCAATTTTGGAAATTTAAACAACACTCTGAAAAAATAGAAGCTGCTGTGTTGTTTTGTCTAAAATTCCACAACGTTCACTGCAAGAAGGTTCGCATTGGCTTGTTTTTTTGTAATATGATGATGGCATAGAGGCTCTCATATTTGTCTTATCTTTTATTACAAAATTTGTAGACGACCTGAATCCGGTCACATTTAAGGAAGCCGAGAAAACAAGGTATACAATAGGAAACCGGAAAGCCGTTTGTTCCAGTTTCAACGATACGTGTATGGTTACCGAAATGGACAAAAGCTTGGGTGTAGCAATCTTATATTTTTACTAAGCTGAAAATACCTATTTCAAGAGACAGCGCTGCGAGTTTATCCTATTCTCGAATTTTAGGAGATTTGCAGTGAAGTTAGAAATAATTCGCCAGTTTTACTGCTACAGTGTTTTGAAATGAGATGTAACGTGTTTGTTCTGTTACTATAGGTATTGTCTAATTAACTGATATGTTTGGTTAGTATTACAAAGTTACTATTACCTTAATTACTTGGACTAAATTGTCTACGTTTTTATTGTTGTGCATCACGTAATATGCTGAATATTGAATTATTATTGGGAGGGCGGGTGAACAACAACTTGAACGTTGTTGAACTTTCACCTTTGCAACCTACTTCTCTTCTAATTTTTAAATTGAGTTTTTAATATTATTTACATTTGTGGGATAACGAAACAAAATTATTATCATACGTTGGTAAAATGATGGGACAAGTTGAAAATCTGCAATATTTTCAATGCTTTTTGTCATACGTTTAAAGGTCAAAAGTAATAGGTGGAGGAGTTGTAGTCTAGACATAAACAAGCCATTTTTCTAATCGCACAGTATTTAATGTTTAATTAAGCACGGAAAAGAGGCGTTTTGTGCCTATAAGAAGCTTCAGAAAAATGTTATTTTGTAAATGAATAATTTTTTAAGATTTCGCTAAATTATTTCGCGCCTCTTATCTTTCATTCAGAAAAACCTGTTTTGATCAACTTTTTCTGCTTACGTTTCTTTTCACCTTATTTTTCGTGTTCTTATACTTACCTCATTTCCTTGTTCATTTCAGGGCACCTTTAAATTGTGTTGGTTTTTGCCGTAGAGTGACAGAGGTAAGCATTTTTCGTTTATATATTGATAAGTGTCAAAGTTTATAAAATCGATACTCATGATCGTAATTCCAATTTAACAATGTCAATGACCGTAAAAATTGCAAATATTAGTAATGTTCCATTAAAGAAGGCATGGTTTTCTTACAAAATCTTATATTCAATAATCATTACAAAGGGGCGCTAAAAATTATCAATAGTAATATAACAAGGGCGAAACATACTTACCGATAATTTTGCACACGCCAAGGGTCCAGTGCTAGTTGCAATGAAAACTGCTCCGAGTTCTTGCCCGAGGGCAGTTTTCTAAGGGCAACCAGCACGGGCGCTTATCAAGTAAGCAGTTCGGGATTGGTCGATTTTCAAAAAATGCATGGTTTCCATTGGTTGATGTCAGTCATGTGACAGTTGTGTGTAATAATCCAATACAACGAATATGCCCAGATAAAAACAAAAACTCTTAAAGTCGAAAGCATAGTCAAAATCACAATAATCTGAAATGAACTTACACAATGACCGGATCAAAAATACGTTTGCAGTAATTAAAACACCACATATCAATAATACAATACATAATGGTCAATGGTATATATATAATAGCGAGCAATCAAAAATTAGGTATCGACAGTTTAAAACAGTTAAAATATGTAACCCCTTATTCAATACAACAATAATGAACCAATACAATAACACGATGTCCCCAGTGCTAATACATACTAAATGAATCTCTGTCACCGAAAGGGGTAGCGTGGGAGTATACGCTCGCGACAGCTCAAGCCGCAGATGGGGTGGGTTCCAAAGAACACTACGAGTATCTGATATTGCAGGTTCCGGAAGACCGCCACGCCGTTGTCCAGCTTCGGTAATAATACTCCCTGGTGAAACTCGTAACGGCGAACCTAAATAGCTCAATAAAAACCGAGACTCGATGCAGCAGTAAATAAAAAGCCAGAGGACATTACTTCACATATTATGGTAATAGTGGTTCAATAAATTTGATACAGCGTGTACCTAGGATTAAGAACAAATTTGCAATTTAGTTAACAGTACAACCCGATTTAATATAAATACATAAAAAAATTTAGTTATCATTTTACTTTAATAAGAACCCCAATTTTAATTAATAAAGTTAAGCGAAAAGAACATATGTAGGTATTTAAATACAGGACGTATAATATTAAGTTCTCAAACGTCGTGTTACGGCACACGCCAAGTGAATGAGAAATCGCATTCGTTGCTCTTTTGTTAAGCGTGTTCTATACCTGGGAAGAACCCTATTAGACAGATATGTTTAAAAGCGGCGCTTCCAGTAGCCAATAGGCTTGTTATTGAGCCGAACGTGTAACAGTTTTAACTACGTTCAAGTCACAGTAAGAACCATAAAAATTGAAATGTTTAAACACGGTTGACCGTGACAAATAAGCAAGAGTATATCCTTCAATAAAGCAAAATCTAGTTTACAATACAAACCATAAAATTTCAACGATGAAATTATAAATAAACTGGCAGCATCACTTGGATACTTCAAAATAAATTAAAGTTTGTTAATAAACATCAAATTTTTACCACTAAACAGTTAAATTAAATTTACGAGCAACAGTGTTGCAGTCGAAATTTCTCGACGCTACCATTAAATGTATAACGGAACAATATAATAAAAGATAAATTTCCAAATATTTCGCTTGAATTATGCAATTCGTGGACTAGGTGTGCGATGTCAAGAAATTCATCTGCACTCTTGAACTCGACGGCAGGACATCACAAAAAGTACATAATAATTGACAACACCTTAATTCGACTGTACCATGATGCGGTAACAAAGCTCTTCGAAAGCAGCCTGGCAAGTGAATTCCAGCATGAACAAAGACTTCGACAAGGTTGGAAGCTAGGTCGTGGACTATTTAACCCCGTTCAGGGAAGCTCCCATAACATCCAGCGGTTCCTCCGCTATTTGCAAGTGCAATTCAACCATGGAACATTGGCACGTAGGTCATTGGCCAATAAGAATTCGGCACATCGAAAGTTGGGGACCTGGAAAATCGCAACTCGAAAATTTCAGCTCGAAAATCGCTACTAGAAAATCTCCTTTGAAAATTTCACAGCTCAAGACACATTTAAGGAGATAGAAAGTTACCTACAAGATACAAGGCGTTAACGAAGTTCGTTTGCATTTGCCACTAACAACGGAAACTGCATCCTGCCTGGAAATTTTTACAAAACACTAACGAATTCACAAAGCGGTCAAAATACACGCTAACGGGCCGAACGAAGTAAATTCACTTGTTTTCAAAAATCGATAAATTAGTTACGCTTAATGTCAGAACAATCCAATAGCGACCACACGGTAAATTGATGACATAAAGATCGCCCAATAATGTTCAATATCGAAATTACAATGCGCGCCACCTAAACCTCAAATATTAAAGCCCGAAGAATTGCAAGCTATCGACGCCGGTGGAGAACTAAGCTAATAATGTATTTTGAATTGCCTAAATTCAAGGCGCCCAAGGGTTGCTAAAATCGAATTGTAACAAATATTTAAAGCATAACACTCGATGTAAAGGTAGTATATCTAAATTAATACAAGTATTGACTAGCAGAACAGAAAGCACAAATAACGCATAAACGCAAATAATTACAAACACACGAAATGAATTGGGCAGCTAAAGATTCAATAAGCCATAGTGAATGTTATAAAGCAATTTAACAAAACTCGAAGGAATTTGAGGAATCCTTGTCGAGAATGTTGGTACTTGTACAAGAATTCGATAATTGTAACGTGTTACAGCAAATAAAGTTTACAATACTTCAGGACTAGTTACGTAACGTCCTAATTTTACAAAGGGGCTTCCAATAGGCTTGTCAACCGACTCGCAAAATATCCCCAATAAGTTTACGGACCGTTGAATTTTGAACAAAGCGAGGAACGCCAGTCTACAAAACGTAAGAGCGACAGACCCGGTTACAAAGCTCGAAACTCAAGACGTAAAGTAACAGCTATGAACAAACAGCTGTAAAATTCACCAAACGTAAGTACACATGCCGAAACAAAGAGCGAGTATCTTCTTCTTCGTCTTCTTCTGATGGTGTTAATTGTTAACTACACTGAAACTTATTACTCTATCGTGCTTTCCACCTAATATGTTATGGGTCTTGTTCGAAAAGACCGGATTAAAACGAAAATCACACAAGCACGCCTCTTATTGCTGGCGTTTCAGTAAACCGGCTCCAAAATGTTTATGTGTCAGCGTGAGAGAAGCTACACATTCATATAACGCATGAATTGAGGTTTCTTAGAGCGTGTATAGAGAGACACCTTAGCGTTTGCAGATATAGAGAACGAAAGGTATGGAAATTTATCAATAACGACAGGAGTAAACTATAAACCTTTAACGACAGAACGATCGAGACGAGAATCACGTTGTAGAAAATATAAACAGAAGCTGAACGCAAAGGCGCAGCTTCTAGCACGTAACAGGTTATTGCGAAAGAAAAGTAGACGCTAAGGTAAATGCTCTGTTTGGTTGAACTGAAGAAGTAGGTAAACCGCTATAAATTTGAAATCTAAGAGACGAAGTACCATAGCTTTCCTAAAGTGCTGAATTTCTAACGTTGTATGATACATTCCGTACTACCGGGCCGAGTTCTGATCTCTCTGGGACTTCTGCTGTTACATTAATCCTTTGCCCTTCCTCCGTATTTGCCTCTAGGCAAAAAAGTTAAACGCGTATTTTATATCCAAACTTCTTCGCCCACTTAGAGCCTTTGTTTTGGTGAACTTCTTCATTTCCTTCTCGGTGACCTCTCTAACTTGATTTCCAGCCATGAAAGTTGGCCTCCTTTTTCAAAAGCCATACTGCATCTCCATTCTTCATGTAGCCGTTCTGCAATCATTCTCTAGTAGTTTTTCAGCTGGGTTCCATAAATGTATGGGCCTGTGCCCCGAGGGAGCTTCTTCTTCTCATCCTGGTTTCTGTATTGGCACTAGCCAGGCGGTTTTCCATATTCCAAGAAATTTACGTTGTATCAGTGCCTTGTTAATGATTTCCATTATATGTATACTCTGGTTGGCCTGTATACGTTTGCTCCCTGTTCTTCTTCTTGGTTAAATCGCTTCGTTATGCACTTTTGATGGCTGCTCTTCTCGTCTCCGCACTTATGCGATGTCTTCGAAGATTTAGCCTTTTCATTACAATGGTATATCCCAATTCCGAATTGTCGTTCTTTATTTCTGCGCAAATGGGTTGATTTTCTTATCTTTTTCCGTAGTTGTTTCCTTAAATTCTTATACACTTCCTACAAAGCATATTACAGTTGTGCTCCCTGTCTTTCTTTTTCCCCTTCTCTAATCAATGCCCTCTTTGTTTCCTCAATTTCCTCCAGTACCTTGTAATCCTTTTTAAAAATTTACGTGCCTCTTCTTTGCTTAGTTGCAATTGCCTTACATGCTTGAGTTACCACTTTTATACAAGAATTAGACGTTCTTAATTACTAAAGCTCTCTTTAAATTTATATTCGTTCATTTGATGTATTTTTCAGCCTTTATGTATTATTTAGAAACTGTGTGTTTTCAAATTCTCTTCTTTATCTTGTTACAGGTCTAAAGGCATCTATAAATATTTATATAAGTATTTGCCTTATTTTCAATAAATCTAAGGTTTTAGCTACAATTTACTTCAACTAGCAGTCATGCTTCAAATTTCAATGTATGAAAATTCCTAAAGGTTAGGACACACTCTACGCATCAAGCTCTTCTAGTTGGCTACCCTGCATTCTTTCAAGGTTTCCAAAATTTTGGATTCACTTGTCTCCTTTTCCTGGCATTCGATTAATCGGATTTCTTCACGAGCATCTTTGTTTGAAAATTCACTTGTAGTCGCCGTACTTGTCGGGATATTGTGTTGACGTTTCTGTGAAGGTTATTTTGTGATTTTTTACGACCAAGCATTAGTTTGGGATATGGTCTGCACACGGCACGTTTCACGCTGGCGAAGTTAAGGGGGAAACACCCCAAGGGTATGCTTTAGCTTCCGTTTATTTGGTGTAATCCTATCGTTTTCCTTTTGTTTAGCCCTTTTTATTTACGGCACGAGGCGAAGATCGTTCGTTCCTTGGGTAACCCCAGCTTGTTCGTATGGGACTCGTGCACATGAAGATTTTACACTTGGAGCCTCATTGTCGAACGTTAACCTGCAGTTCCGCTGTTCGAATTTGCAGAATGGTTGCCTGACTACCCCGACGCTGTTCGACAGGACTTTCGACAAGCGTATGTTTGCTACCTGGGGAATTCGCCACATAAGGTCGGTCTCGATTCATTATATTTTGCCCCTGCTTTGAGATGTCGGCCTCGGGGCTCACCTACAGTTTGGGAACCAGTTTTTGATATGTGTCCTATTTTGTGGTTGCGTTACCTTGTTTTACATTCAGCAAACCTTAAATTGCCCTCGTAAATAGATGAAATTAGTGTAAATATAGCACTTAGCTATGTATCACAGAACTATTTAGTTAATTCGGATTTAGGCGTCTGTTTACATTGTAACCTGTAATGTGTCTACCAAAATTGTGTCACACGAACCGCTCATGTAAATTTTAATTGCAATTTGGACCTGTGGCAACTGCATGAAAACTTTATTAGATTTCGGCTTTCACGTCAGATGAGTGAAAAAGAACTCGGTTGAATCGAATTTGCTTAAAAACCTACTATTATGCGACACATTGAAAACTGATTAGGTATAAATCAACTACAAGTTATATTCCGGGTTACGAAGCACCCTATAACCAGAAACAAGAGTGTGTGGGAGCGATATTGTTAATTGCTGTCAACATCTGAATACCCTTGCGTTAGTGGGTTTAGGGTCGAGTTCAGCTCGACACCCAAAATTTTATCTGCTTGATTGTTTTTTTTTTGTTGTGTATGTACTACCCTTTCCGTTACCTATATTGCCTTTCAGGATTCGTTAGTAGTAGCTATCGTCATGTACCTTCTTGGTTAGCTGTGCTGAGTTACTTGCTACATGGCGCCCATATTTTACCTTACAGCTTAAGGTTAGATTCTTTTGTTTAACCCAGGGCCACCTTCGGTTGAGAAATCGGTTGTTTTTGCTTTTCTCCTGCTTACGGTCAGAGTGATGGTAACAATCTATGTCGAAGGCAATGTTTTCATGGTGGCTCAAGTTTTCTTTCTCTACCACTTTCCAGTTTTTTATTTTGTTTGCTATCATTTCTGTGGCAGATTGGTGTATAACTATTTATATCTTCTTTTAAACGTTGGTGTTTGGTTCGTATTTAGAATAATCATGCTGCTTCCTGCTTCTATTCAGATAGCAGCCTGTCCCTAGTATTTTCTACTTGCTCTCCCAGTTTTGAGGATTTCGTATTCATGTCGCAGGTTATCTCCACTCCGCTCCATCTCCTAACGCCCTATGTCAGTGGCAGGGTGGAGAGTTCTTTCAGTTCATCTCACTGGTACCCACGTGAGGCCTACGCAGTATCTTTTTTTCTTTACTACTAGCGTTTTATTTTTTGGCAATTTTTCCTTATCTTCCTTAGCATCCGTTAGCCATTCCTCTCCAACTTTTATCAGGTTTGGCTCCCTCGTTGGTACTAGGTAAATGTTTTTCTGCAGCTACAGCTTCCAGTAGGTTTTGGGCTGTGATCGCCGGTTTAGGTTTGATATAACCTTAAATCTACGTGTTGATTGGGAAGATCTCCTGGGTTGGCATGTCATTTTGCCAGATCTATGTTCTGGCATTTTACAGGCAAAACACGCTGGTTGATTCATGCAGCCATGCCATGTTCCGATTTGCAACACTTGAAATAACTATCCTTCGTTCATGCGTACACCCTTTGATCTGGCTCGGTCCTCCTACCAAATATGGTTGTCGTATTTCTATTTTGCCACCTCGTTTCTTCTGCTGGATGCAATTTTTCAGATGTTTTTGTTGTCTGTTAACCTTTCTTAATCAGGTCTTTTAAATTAAATATTATTATTATTTTTATAGTAGCGCTTAACGGTAATATCCGCTTTCTTCTTTGCTGTTTCAGACTGGACATTAGTCATAGTTGATGTAGCAACTCTCACTCTGTACTTTTATAACCTCTGCTAGTTACTCCATTGTTCTCTAGGGCATTCCTATTTTCGTGTTAGATGTAGTGGCACGCATTTATATAAATATGACCTAACCTAACTTAATCTGATCTGACTAAATTTAACCCAAACTAGCCTAATTTAATCGATTCTGAACGATATAACCCAATATGATAACCTAAACCACCCTGCATAATGTTTTAACGAATTTTTTCTCGGGCTGAAAACGGTGCTAAGATATTTCGCTTGTTGGTTGCTGTCAAAATGTGTAGGGATTATGTTAATCATTAATGGTAGCTATATCATACTACACCATGCATCTAAATTCTGAGCTAGAAGAGATTGCAATAAATACCCCTAACTCGTACGTATATTGATTTTGGTAATGCTATATCTAACATTCGTAAAATAGGTTTCCCTTTTCTTAGAGGATTTGGAAGATCATTGCGAATATCATATTTTCTATGCTACTGCTTTGATTTTATAATGGGGCAAGTGGACTGCCTATATTGTTTTGATAACTTTGCATTTACAAATAGCATTCCCCTTTTTGAAAATTTCCAAGTGAATCGCCTTAGGATAGTTATTTTACCAGTACCCATTTTGAAAATGTTCGACTTTTCACTTTACTTTTGATAACTTAAAAGGCATTTTGGAGCACCTTCGGTAACGTTGGAAAAAATCGTCAGCAGGCGGGTGCAGAATTTTGCATAATGGTTTAGCAAATTGCGGCACCCTGTCTGAATAAGTTAAAATTTAATGGTATTTTGTCGCCTACCTGCACATGGTTTGACATTTTATTGAATTTATTTTAGATCTTTAAGCTACTCTCGATATCCTCTATATAATTTTTGATGGTCTTTCAAATATTTCCAAATTGCTGCCATCTTTGCTATCTTCTCTCCATTCAACTGCACATCCCACGCTATGGAGACACCTCTCAACTTACGACATCCGAGGTATCGAATGGTGCAGCTCAGAGATGACTTCATCGTATTTCGTGCGCCAGTTATGCGCTCCTGCATCCCGATGGATGGTAGTTACGATAACAAATCTCTTTTCACTGCAATTTGCAACCTGTAAACAAGCACATGCTGCTTACCAATTTGACTTGCTCTATTTGTAAGAAAGTAAAAGGTTGAGCTTCATTATTCCTTGCATTTATGTGGTGATTGAGGAAAAGTGCTTTTTTTGCATGCGATAAATAATACCTTATTTATGATTGCATCTATTCGATGAGGCTCCATCGTGGGACAAATTCCGCAGGCTTAATATTTATTTAATATTGATTTCTTAATTATGGGGTTTTTACTTTGCTGAAACGATACCGAGCGCTCTTAATTACACAACGTTGTTCTAGTTTATTTATAAAAAAATAACACCGTGAGATATTTATGGGGATATACAAGGTATACCAAAGCTACATTTGAGTATCTTTCCGGAATGTTTAAACGGAAGAAACTACTGTTATATTGAAATCGTTGTGAGTAATTCTTGGTCGGATGACTTCCAGATCTTTCTATTAGCTACCTTTCTAATACACTCTCTGACGACAAGATCTGTATATTTTTCAACCCTAGCATTTATACTATTCTTTAACGTGGTCAGGATCGTCACATTTACTAAGGTTTTTGTATACTAAACCGTTTATGTGATATTACGTAAAAATAACTCAATCTTTAGTTGCTCAATTTATTAGTTTCAAAGAGGACTATGTAACTGTATAAGAAGATAATCTTGTTAGACAATTATGGCTGATACTGCAGTCTCGTACCCATTGTAGACATATCTATTGTAACTTACTTTTAAAATACACTTTGAACTATAGGGGTGAGTGACAAAACAGCCCACTTAACTCAATTTATTCTATGACGGGAAGTGATGTAATATAAATGCTATTTCATAATTGCTGACATGTGAAATGGCACCAGAAGACTAATTGATGCACGTAAACTAATCCCTTGGTTGCGTTTGCTGCGTTAGGAAGGTCTGCGTGTCTCCCCAGGAGTATCATAAGATTACCCTTCTTGGATAATATTGCCACCACTAAACCACCTGTGTGTAGTTTGATCCTTGATAACGTACCTACCATAAAGCAAATCGGGTCAAGGACGAGTGAATCTGATTTTATATCAGTATATGGTTGTTTTCGATGTTTGATAACATATCAGATGGTAGACATAGTAGTATGAGTTTTTGTTTAGTTTGAAGGTTGCAGTTTCTCAACCCTTCTGATCCACACTTTTTTTAAATTGTATTTCTACGAATTTTTTCTGAAAATAACGGAGTCGTCTTTGACATGCCATGCATTACAGACACTGCTTCCTTTGTACGAAACTCCTCAGGCTTGAAATCAATACGCGTCAGGGCTCTTAAGGACGTAAGCCGGCGGCACAAATAAAACATGAGCTTTTAATGGAAATCATTTAAGTTCTGGTTACAGACATTGACGCTTTGAAGTGTGAGGAAAGAGCTGTTTGCTTGTTCATGTTGGGGAAAAATGTGCAGTGCAAATTTATAGTTAACTGAAAAACGTTAGTGTCTTTCCACTACTGTCCATGGCGCCATCTCCTTTAAAGGTCTTTTGCAACGTCTAGAATGCCTTTCTATGCACGCACATTCTCTTTACTCTCGCTTTTCAGTTAGTGTGCATATGGGGCGTTTTCCTGCGGCTTTGTGTTCTGCTCCCTTAAGACTTAGTATCCCTTCTATTTCTTTGATGTATTGCCGTTTAAACAAACTCGAAAAATTTCATTTAGGCCTTAATAGCACTGACCGTATTGAACAAGCAGCGGGGCGCGTAACATTTTGGTACCGCGAAATTAAATGTGCATCTCATGCTGCAGGAATCATAGTTTCAATACTGCATGGTACAATGCAAACTGGTGCAAAACGCGACGCAGAACCTAGCTGGGAGATGCGCGTAAATTGGGTTGAATATTGTTTAGGCTGCGAATAGTAAATTACATTAACTCAATGATTAATTCCGAATTTTATTGAAGGTTCTGCAGTTCCGCAAATTCAATGGAACAACGACCACTGTGGACAATTATGCAACCTTGCAATAAAAGTATATGAGTTCCAACGGAGATGATGGATAAAATTCATAACCTTAATAAACTCTGATTATTGCCTAATTGTAGCTTTACGACCGGCCGTTGCTCATTCGCATTTAACCCTCACTAATTTTCCATTTTACGACGACCTCGCATCCACTCCAACTTTATTTCGTTTTTTCCGTCGCAATCAATTTCTAATTACGTTGACTGATAGAGTCGCCCTTTGACTAATAAATGTTCCCAAAGATCCACTGCCAGGTTTCGATTGCAAATTAGCTATCTCGGCAAAGAATATATCAAACATCGCGGTAAACAATCGTTTTTCACCTTTTTTGGAGCAGCTGCTTTGTTTCTGCCAGGAAAACGTGACACCACGTCTGAAAGATACTAAAATAGCAACTAACATATTGTTGCGTTCCAGAATCGGCGAAGTTTGAAACTCCAATTTTATTGAGAAGCTATTCTGAGTGAAATAGATAAAGTTTCTTAAACTTCCATAATAAATTTTGTAAAAAAATAATATATTAATAATTCCGAAGAGCTTGCAAGTATGGTGTGACAAAAATTCCAACCAGAAAAAACAAAAGGTCATGAACTCGTCTACATTCAAATAAAAAATGCTTTGTTTTACTTTTATTACTGACTGAAACAGCTGTAATTTAAAAATTTTCGTCTCCGCACAATTGAATAGATACAGGTTGAGTTGGGAATCTTTTTATGATGCAAGGTTTCTCGTAAAACTAAATGGAAATACAGTCACTTTTGAAAGTACAAAGAAATTCCAGAGAGCTTGATGGAAACAATAATTAAGCTTTAAAAATTAAGTTTGGAAGAGTTTTTCCATAAATTTTTAAAAGTAAATATTGAAACGGTATTTGACCTAGCTTAACCGGAGCTCAGTGATATACAGTCAATTTGTACTTTTATTTATCCTGTAATATTGGATATGTGTATATGGTTAGTTTATTTAAATTTGAATACGTGTAACCTAGGCTCCAATGCGTATGCATCCGGCAGAATCATTCCGCGTTTTTGCTTGAACAGTTATTTTGACAATATAATGAAAGTAAGGTTTTTGGTAGCCAAAACAGATTCTTCTGACCGTGGGACGCGAAGTCTGATCATTGGTGGTGTGGCACTTGCATTGTGCACTTCGGTCATTTTACGAGACAGAATTGGGCCAACGTCCATAACTGTACATTTTAGTGCAAAGCGCTAAAATAACTGTTTCCACGCAGTTGCTTGAGTAATTCTGCAGGGTAAAATAATATGC
Organism: Agriotes lineatus; assembly: GCA_940337035.1. Classification (NCBI taxonomy): domain Eukaryota; kingdom Metazoa; phylum Arthropoda; class Insecta; order Coleoptera; family Elateridae; genus Agriotes; species Agriotes lineatus. Next base: position 60,609,444 of record OW679203.1, read on the forward strand.
AGGAGTTAATACAAACTGACAGCAGCTCTAGTGGGTCGCTGCAGTTCAGGAGATTTAAGACTTCTAGAGCGCACAACCCTGTCTTTGAGCAACGTAAGGAAGTCTGCGTCGCCAGGTAGCGTTTTTGGAGCTGTATCTAAACCATGGTTGCAATTCCTAACGTCAAACAGTTGCCTTTAGCGGCAGTATCGCATTACCTCGCGAGACTCAGCGAAATATCTTGCACAAAACCGGACTTTTATGCAGTTGACTGGTCGCGTATAATGAACAGCTGTTTTGGTTTTGTTTAATATTATTTAGATACAAATGCATGTCAGTCACATGACTCTAGTTTTGTTTTGATCGGCAAATGTTTCTGGCACTCTTTCATAGTTTTTATATTATTAGTAAACACCGTTATATTTAGAAACAGCTATTTATTTAAGGTTTTGTCGTATTTCTTTGTCTTGGTTGTGCATTTGAAGACAAATATGCATTTTCCTTACACTGATTGTGAACAAATTCGCTTTTATTCCTAGAAACTTGCAGCATATAATTTTAGGTTACGAGCTAGATGGGTCAATTTTCAGAGCTTAGTTGTATTGAGTATCCTTAGCTTCTAATGGAAAGAAGATAACAGTTCTCGTGTTGTTAACTGTGCTAGGTCGCAATAAATGGAGAAAAATTATAAAAAGTAGACGCAACAACGGCGCTGTGACACCAGCACGTATATGCACATTGTAAACATCTCTTAATGTAGAACAGTATCAGAAAAGGATTGATAAAATGTAATTCAACGCTATGAAATTATTGATAGTTTTGTCAATTTCGAGCTATATCGCGACTCCTAATATATCTTGATGCAGCCATACTTTCTTCTGCGGAGGTATACATGTTTCTTCTTCCTCTTGGAAGCTTGTTACCCGCAATTGTATTCAGTCTTTCATTGTTTATGCTGACAATATACTTCTTTCACTTTCCAGAATCCATTCATAGCAGTGTGGGCAGAAGGGTGCAAAATGTCGGCAACTCTTGAGCGCATACCGCGTCGTGACTGTGAAAGCGACTATAGCGTTTAAAACTGTGTCAACAGAGGCTGCAATACTTTTGAGTGAGTTACCGCCAGTCGATTTTATGTTGCAGAAGATTTCCGACCGCATAGTTCGGGGTTAGGTGGAAAAATGTCGAGCGGTTGGCAAACGAACTGGCGTTAGGCACCCGGCAAACTGCACAGGTTTTGCTTTCGTTGCCGGTTAGGGGGAGAAATGCCTAGCAACTGGCGTTGAGCACTCGGAAAACGGTGCAGGTTTTACCTTCTTCGCCTGCGAAGATGTGCGTAAGAAGCGGCTCGCGTAAAGAGAACGGCAGAACCGACGCCGCGATTATCGCTTTCTATTAATAGTGAGAGCTGCAAAGCGAAGTTTACAAATTGGCTCAGTGTTGAATCTAGGGGGGTGACCGGGGGTAAAATTCCCCCCCCCCCTCCTCCCGGGCATAACAAAATTCCCCCCGGAAACATTACCATTTCTTTAAATCTATAAAATAATGGGCGGATTGCGGTGGAATAGGTAAAAATACCCCCCCGACGTTTCATTTCCCCCCAAGAGTAATCAGTCTGCATTCAACACTGCGTTGGCTCACTGCAGCTTCATTTTCTAATGCGAGCTGTTAGCTTTTAGAATAACATTTAAGCACATTTCACGAGGACGGCCCTAGCTCGCGAAAGTCTTGGTGCTCTCAGACAGCATATCTATAGGCAGATATGCGGCAGGCGACCATGGTTCTTTAATTGCGAGTTTGATTCCAGTTGGTGAATACACACTTATAGAGCGACGGCGACATGAGATTCTATTTCGTACCCAAAAGGGGAAATACAAAGAGCACGATGCAACCTTGGCCTCGATGGGGACGTTACGTGAAAAGCGGCAGCAGTCAGCTAGTGCCTCAAGATTGAAGACTTAACTATTTCGAAGCGGTTATTGTATGTCGTCAATGAATCTGTGTTGTAACCTTGTCAAACGATTTATTGAAATCTAAGAGAGAGGCCCAAGAACCATTTGCTTAGACTCTGAATTTAGCTGAGTCGACAATATGTTAACGATATTAGAAAATGACGGCAATGAAGTTATAGTTGTCGATATTACCGGCGACTACTACGCCAGTATAACAATTTTACTGGCGTCAACCATAAGCAAATAGCTTAATTTCTTCAATATTAATGTATTAAAGGCCAGTGGCTTTGCCGATAATTTTGTACGAATGTTTACTATTTTGGCAGCAACGATACAAGCTAACCTAATCAAATGTTGTCAAAGTTATTATGTCGGGGAGTATACATATTGTGAACTAATTATTTCTCAAATAATATGTTCGAAGGCATAACTTGGCTTTCAACATGCAGCAAGCTTGAAACAGTCCAGCAGCCCAGCGTGAGAGTGGGTCTTAAATTAAAATAAAGGGTCTCGTTTGCGATAGTCACAACAATTATACCTGGAGAGATACGGCGACAAATTCATGTAATTTTTATAAGCACCACTTGCTGTCAGTGATGTAATAGAAAACTTGAACCAAGAAAATGTCCCCTTGAAAATAAAAAATATGCTTGTATAGGATTTGAACCAGCCTTCTCTCTTGATCTATTGAAATTTATCATCCGACAAAGCAAAACTGTACTTGCCACATCAAATAAAAATGATGCAGTAAATTTAAGAACTCTATTAAGCTAACTGATGGCCAAAATCATAACAATAATGGTAACACTATCCCAAAGAATTCTACCTGCTCATGATGTCACATCGCGTGTTGGGAAAAGCAACAATTATCCATTTGCGCAAAACGCTTAGGGCGTTACTACATTTCTAGCAGAAATACATCTCAAAACAAATAACACAGCTGCATTACTTACTTATAAACACGTACACAATGGGCGGAAATTTAAGCATGGAGAAAATTGTTAGTTTACCATTCATAATATATTAAAAATTTGCGGAAAGCACACATGCAATATTAAATTAATAAAACATATTAAGCTTGATGCAGTAAATCAAGGGAGCAAACACCGTGACTGTGTCCCGAAAGCGGGGAAAAGTTTGACGAGAATTGCAGGCTCGCGAATAGAAACCGTTCTGAAGAAACCAAAATGGAAATCTCAAGTATTGGCTGAGAGTGTAAACATTGATCTATGCGCTGACAACGAAATGTTTCTCTACTGCTGCCTCGGAATACAAGGCGTCGTCGGCGAGGCAACACAATAATGCCTTTGAATATATCCGATAGGAAATCGATATGAAACTCCACTACACCCAAACGAGACGGGATTCGGAATAGCAAACAATTATGTTTTTAGGACTACCCCAAACAGCTATTTGCAGGGAACGACAACAGTCACATCACCTGAAATGTCTCTTCTTGAAGTCAATTGTTCGACTGAAGTGTGGTCCCAAGGGCTAGCTTGAAGCAACGAGCTTGACAAAATCTAACCTGTTCTTCACAGGGTATAAAAATTACATTAATTGAATTTATATAAATATGACCCTTACACTGACGCAAATTGGCAGCTGAAACGATGTGTTTGAAATACCGTCTCCATCTTTTGGGATTACCATGGATACAAGCGATAAACTTAACTGATAAATTACCAAGAAACAATTTAGAGATCGTATCACATGATTGAATTGTTATACAAAAATATATTTGATTGGATAATGAACGAGAAATGCAGAAAATAACCACTACAACTTTAATTACCTTTATGTATTAAATATAGAGTTTGGATTTTAAATACGATAATTACATAATGTTAAATTTGAAAATGCGTCCAATCGATTAAGCCTTACTTTGCTGCAGATGCTATTTTATTGTAGAACGTCAGTTAGAAGAGATTCGGCTGGTAAAAACCAGAAGCACCTTTGGAAGCATTATTGGTTCGAGCTAGATATGGGCGCGTGACATAAAAACAGTCAGGTACCGTCGTGAACGTGAGTAATATTTGAAAATCGGGCCATAAACGTGAGTGAAAATTTCCAAGGCGTGATTCACGTTAATTTCACGTTAAAATTTAGTAACGAATAAAAAACTGCGGAGTGCCCGGTTCCCCGCTGCTTACTCATGTGGAAGATCTAGAGTTGGAGCCACAGATCATTGTACTTCCAAATGGCAGTCTGCAGCGACGGAGCTTCGCACTTGTGTTGTGTTGTGAATGTTGTCTCTACAGTCAATCGCGTGTCTGCGTTTATAGGCAACCAAGTAGAACTTTTTTTTAATTCCTCGTAATTAAAAGCACTTTTAAACCTAGGAATTAAAAGTATTGCCTAGCAGCATATACCTTTTTGTACTCGTAGCAGTAAAAGAAAAGCAAATTCCAATCAGAGCTCTTAATATGAAAAGTAATGTCTTTAACAACGGCTGCAAGAAATGTTGTTGCAAGAAATCTGTATTTATCCCTTGTTGTAAGCTATTTCAGTAAATTTTTAATTATTTCTTGTTGTGTTCTGATTGCACCATATTACGTAGGTTATTTATTTTGGAGTTTTTAGCTCTGTTGTGGATCCATTATTAGTTTTAAGTTTTAACATTCTGTTCTGTCTGAATTTGAATTTTCAAATAAAAGCTGCAGGTCACGTCGCGGGTGGAGGGTCGCGCCGTGCGCGTCAGTGAACGTGAGCGTGAGTGTTTAAAGTAAGTGTAAAACGTGCGCGACGTGAGTGAATACTCACCCACGCGCTCATCTCTACTTCGAAGTAACGGGCACAAATTAAGCAATATAAAAAAATTACTGCCAAGCGTCCCTTTTAGAATCTTATCTCAATAACACAAGTAGATATCGACAGGTCGTATAATAGATTCACCATTAATAAGTTCAGGTACCAATGGTGTAGCAAGAACAATTAAGCAACCTCAAATAGATTCGCCAAAATACTTTTAAGAAATTGAATAACGTATTAAATACAACCACAGATAAATAAATACCTTACGTCCAAGTCATTATTGTATAAATACATATAAATGTTTCACAGCAATTGCACAAAAGTTAGTTTAATTAAAAGCACCAGACGATTAGACGAATCATTCATTCCTAATACTTGACAATTATAAAAATATAACATATTGTAAGTAAAACAGCTGATAGCTGTTTACTAATTAAAAATTACAAAGGATTAAAATATGCCACAAGCATCTTCCATAGAAAACGAATTATTGAGCAAGCGGGAGATGCAAGACTGGCAGTTGTAGTTCCAACTACATGGAAGTTCAATAAAATTACGTCTGACTTGCACTCGCTGACCACGTGCGGCGAAAGGTTTGACCCAAATGGATTCGCTACCACGTGGCAGGATTTTCGACCAGCGTACGAAGTACAGCCATACAGGTAGCAAACACCACGACCAGCTCCATTAACACTCAAAGTCAACCAAAAGATCATCAAAGAGAACATGAAGAATGTCGAGGGCTACTTGAAAAAAGGGCCTATAAACCGGTTCCGTACGTATCTCAGATTGCAGATTACTTTGAACATATCACTAATTCCTGAGTCAATCAGATCGGTGCAGCAATTCCTTAAACCATTATATTAAACCCGTACGTGATTGCTGACAATTCGATGTATAAATTAGCGTCCTAAGTGTCACTGAAAGGAGTCCCAAATATGCGTCTTGCGGTACAGGAAGTAAACTAAAGAATCACAATTTTCTTGGAAATTTTCAAAATGAGGAATAACAATTGCTAATTCAAAAACTACCACAAAATCAAAGCAGAAGTGTAGGTAACCCAATACACGACGACAGTTCAAGTACTATAACTTACTGTAAAAGCCATCGTGGGAAAAATTCTTTAAGGTGGTTAAAATGAACATAATTTTCCTCGGGTAATGTCAACATCTTCAGCAAAGGCTTCATTTGACAGAGAAAGAGCCAACATACCCTTACTGTCATTATAAGTACAGCGTTTTTAAGTAATTAATTATTTTAATTAACTCTGAAATGAAGTTTTAAGTGACAGTTACAGATAAAAACAGTCAACACTGCAAAATATCAATTATGATTTTATAAATAGCTTTTAGGCCATCTAGTAGTTACGATAAAAAATATTGAAGAGAGAAATGCTTTGCAAGGAAATGAACGTTTTTGATTAAATTGAAAATAAATCAAACATACCATAAAGCAACGTACACTTCGCTTCGATAATATTTGTCACCTCAGGAGGTTCCTCGTATTTTTATTGCAATAACAGCGATAGCTCAAGATGTCCCAATGTGGAAACGTGAAGTAGTCTGGTATGGATTTCTATTAGCAATATTTTGTTATTCCACGCTTACTGGGACAGCTGAAGCGTTGAGAATGAGAGAATCGAAACGGCACAAGAATCAACATTATAAAATGAAAAGGGCCCGATATCTCGCCGAGATCTGAAAAAGCAGCACAGTGCTAAAACGTTACATGCGTAGGATTATGGAAAGGGATTCCCCTAGAGAACTGAGCCTGTTTGAAATTTCAAAGTTAGAACAATGCTTGTAAAAATAATCTTCACGATAAGGAACGAAACTGATTTAATCTTTGTAATTAAACATTTCATTTTCACTAATTCAATATTTGTTCTACATTGACTTTCCTTTACATAATAGTCTTGTTCGCATATTACTAAATTTCTACTTAATTTCATTATAAATTACAAATAAATCCGAAACCAAAGCAAAAGCAACAACCCACATGCTAAATAAACATGAGGTACTGATTAAAGCTGAACAAACAGGAATAAAAACAAATATTTGTTGTTGTTTTTACTTTGAAGCTTAGATCTGCGGTTAACATCGCGTAGACGATAATTAATGGTTGTTTTCGCAAAAATTCTTAAAAACCTACATATTTGAATATCTACTCAACCCCCACTTCCCCACAGTTAAAAAAAAGTTATGCGTAGAAATGGCTGAGCTTAGGGAGAGCGCATTAGTAGACAACAAAGCGGATTAATTAATCAACGCTCAGAGCGCCAGTTCCAGGGGAAGCTGCATCCGAAGGAGTAAACAAACTGAAAAATGGATTATGAGCAATTACCTGCTTCGTTTGCCAGATAATTATTACGCTGGCGTGCTTGGAGCTCATAAGAGAGACTTCATAACTCCTTTGTGTGAAGTCGCCATCCACGCGGGGTGTGTTTGATTTCCGATTGGATGATGACCAGCACTTAGGAATTCACATATTATCTTTGTAGTCGGGATGCATTATTACCTGCAACAAACGAATCGCATTAGGTATTGTCCCATAAAAGCTTTTATCAATACTTGAATATGTACCTTGTACATTATGTTTATTCAAATTGTGCAACATATTATGTTTTTATCACGCTTCGAAGTAAGTTTACTACGATAAGGTATAAATATTTTAAAAATGCAGCCTGATTCCGTTGTGTGCTTTTGTAGACATCCCTGATGATAATGCATCAATGCTAATAGAAGGAAATAGAGGAAGCGTATGGCGATTGTCACCTTACACAATATTATTCAAGGGTTTGCTCAAGTACAAACTATACATTTCGAATTAAACAATAATATGTAAAATCACAATAAACGTTTGATCTTCGCCGCCGGTGCACTAGATGACTCATAATGAAGCCCAGCAATGCACGAGGTCACTTTGCATGTACCCGCAACGCACCCCCACTCTTCTTCCCTTAAAAGCTAATCCCAGTAGAAAGAGACTCAAACTGGTATATAAATACAATGCACAGTCCATCAAGGACAACTTAAGTTGAAGGCTTATCCCAGGAAGATACCCGAACTCTAGAAAGCATCCCGTGGCCTCAAAATCTGTACACGATATATTATCGAGCCGATTCTCCGAGGCAAAAAATCTCTGTTCCGTTGTAGAGCCGATTCTCGGTGGCAAGCAATCCCTGTTCCTTTGCCGAGCCGATTTTCGTTGGTAACAATCGTTCCGGCTCTCCAGTCAGTTCGAAATATAAGGGAATGTAACGCAATATATGTAGTGAAAAGATTTATAACCGGAAAAGACACAGGCAATTTTTGAATACCACGGGTCTCCTGTCTTAAAAGCATCGAATATATGGTCGACCATATTTGCGTTTTTATTTGTAGTTACAGAGAACCGCCACAGTACTCAAACACCTTAGTCGTACCGTACTCAACCCATCATCCAGAAAGAGACCCGAGGAGACTTACGAAAGATTATTCTTTATTTATGCACCTTCCGTTTGTACATACTTTACTTATGTATTTAATTTTTAGTTGTGACATGTAATATTTTTAAATAGTCCAATTTAGCTTCATTTCTGTCTAATTGATAAGGTAAACTTAGGAAACTCTAGGTTACGAGCTACACATAAAAGGGAGTTGCAACTTTAGGAATTTAGTTGATTCAACACGATATAACTGAATGTGGAAAACTCTAACATTCCTATTTATTTACATTAGAACACAATTTTACTAATATAAATTGCAAACACGTCAATGTATTTAAAATACAAATACGTATAGCGAATTATGTAGAAGCGAATACCGGAATCAAATTTGGTAATTAGAGGGAAGCTGACCCGCGCCCTCATCTAGATCAGAATAACACAAGATAGATGAAAAAGCAATAATCTGGAATCCCAGAGTGTCTCTGTTTCTACAGGTCGCTTGTGCAACGCGAAATAATTCTCTGTTGTTTGAATACAATAAGTTTTGTCCAGCCGGGCACGGGTTTAAGGTTGAAATCTTCATATTCGCCCAAGAAAAGATAATTTCCTGCTTACGTTTATGAACTTATGGTCCACCACTCTAATTTTTTGGCCTATTGTTATTCGACTTTGACCTCCGTTCGTTTATTGCTGCCTACAATTGCGCCCATTCATTGACTCTAAAGAGGTAGATGGGTATCATGCTGTGATGACCCGGAATGCCTGCTGTTTACAGACGGTAGCGCGACATTTGAAAGTTTCATTAAATACATTGAGTGATCACATTACTCAAATCTGGGGTTAAAAAAATATTAACTGCAAGCACACAATCGAGTTTGACATTTTCACTAGAACCGTCGTACCCCGAATTTTCACTTTTATTAGTGTTACCGGCGGCATTTTTATTATCCTAATTGCGAAGGGTAACTCCTGACGTTTTTAGGCAGTATGGCACTGTTCCCCTGCACAACCGATAAAGTAAATTAAAAACATCCATTGCGTTGCGTTTACAGAATACGTAACCTGCTTCTGTTCAAGTCATTTCAGCTTGGCTCTTTGACCGGGAATATACAACTGTCATTTTATATTCGTCCTTGCGTTGTTTTTCTGTATGTCGTCTTAATCCTTATTTAATTTTGTCAAACGGTTGTTATTCATTTTCTCCACATGGTTATCATAATTTCCAAAGTTTAAGGATTCTCTTGCTGCATATATTCCTTTTCACTTAGATTTGAAACCCAGAACCAGATCAAAAGCGAAATTTGAAATTATACGAATGTACAATGGATGGAGGTCTCCACATGTTTGCTTTATATTCTTCTTTTCTCCTTATGCATCTCACTATATATTTAACTTGACATACCCCTCTTTTGTCACTATTTTATATTTGTGTTTTTTTATATAGTGTCTCGTAAACTTCCATAATATGTAGAGGTAGCTTTTGTTTGTTTCGATGTTTCTGAACATCGCATATAGAGACAATCATAATAAAATAGGGAAAAGATGGGGATAGATGAGAAGTGTCTGGCAGCTTTAGTTTCCATTTAGCAAAAACGAAATATTAAGACGTTAAATCCATACATACCATTGCCATTTGATTAAACAATTCTTCTTTCACTTACTCTTTACAACCCATTGGTTATATCCCTCTTTAGGAAAACCATTACCCACATCTCCATCGTCATGATCATTAATTTCAACGGTTAGGATTACAAGATCTTTTATAGCTCCAAGCTCAAGCGAGTCATACACTGCTTATCAGTAGGTTTATACTTGCTGACCCGATTGAAACCATGCTCTCTTGTCGCATTATTTGTATACAGCTCTGGTGGCATCTATGGATTTTTCTCCCAAAGTTGCAACTTTCCAGGCGGAGTCTGATCTAAATATCTGTCCACGTCCTGTAGATGTATGGAGTTTCATTTTAGATTTTGTATCGGATATTGCAAGTAGCTCACTTCTTCCACTGTGTCTTTATCTCTAGTCTGTCTTTGACGTTGTCTTCCGCTTTGAACTACAGTTATCTTCCCGCTTTACGGAATCCGTAAGCCATCTCAAAGACAACAATTCAGGGATTTTTCAGAATCTTTGCCGACCCCGCTGGCCAACTTGCCACCAACCTGAAATCATTTCCCAAAGCCGGAGCTCATTCGGTCTGGTGCCTGGTGCCGCCAACTTTGAAATTACTACAATAGATTAAGTAAACCTGAATTTTTACTAATACATCTGTTAACTTTATCTCGAGACGAGAATGAAACTTTTTACCGTGGTATGTAAAGTATGTTATTCACCACCACTTTATTCTAAACAATAAGCGAAAAAATTTAATTGACAGTTCTTCAAAACTGACGTTAAACAATAGTTATTTACCTAACAAGTTCGGGAAGTTAATTTTCCCGAATGAGCACTTTGTTTGCAGCACGACCGAAGGGAGTGCTGCATGTAGTGCGAATTCGGAAAAATTCTTCCCGAAAGAGGTAGGTACAATGTTTTTTGTAACGAATAACTCAAAATATTTAAAAAAGTTAAAAAAATATTATTTAGTGTTTTACAACTTTACTGAGTTGGCAGCACAAATTACTAAATTTTTATACGTATCCTAGCACCTGTTAGCTTTTGTTGACGTTTACAGCGCTCCTGGAACACACAATTGCCATAGTTTTTGTGGGAAAGTAAAAAACACCCCGGTGCGGGAAAAGTTATTTTCGGCGCATCGGGAATGACCGGAAAATATAAATTTTGAAATCATGAGTGCAAAAATAATAATACAGTGCGGCGAAAATCTGTTGCCACAACAGCGGTCGGAAATAAATTACTTCCCAGCCACTGTCATGCTAATCTACTTCCGCCCAGGGTGGAAAGTAAAAGTGACCCTATTACGTATATGGTAGTAAATAAAATAATTTAAGGATCTTCCACTTAGCAAACCGATATTTTTAGCGCATGCCGTAGTTTGTATCATTTGTGACCTCACGCAGGCAAGTAGAATTGTTGATGGTAATCCATTGCATGAACTGTGCCGATCAAAAATGTATTTGTTGTGATAAGTTTAGTAAACCATATTATATTTCACACGGTTTGCTTCCTTGCGAAGCAAAATGCAGTACTCGTTTTCATTGAAGTGATTTTTTTTTTGATATTATAAAAGCAAGTTAAGTCGATTGCTCGCGTTGAGCACTCACATCTCCCGAGACCAAGGGAAAATGGTGGAATTTTTCCATTACATCGCCGACAGATAAAATACCATAGTGGAGCCTTGCACAATAGTAAGAGTTTGCTCTTATACCTATGAATTTGACTACCGGTAGTGAGTCTGAGAGGTCATTTTTCCCTTGCCATATTTAAAATCCCACATATGAAAGAGCATTCTGCCTGTCTAAGGTCGCTTAAGTAGAAAACGTGTCATTTTCATCGGTTCGTTTTGGGACACAAAATTACGTCGCTAAAAGAGTCAGTGGCGTGAGCAAGAAAGAGAGGGAGCGAACGTTTTTACCCCATCTTCTCCAACCGAGGCGAGACCTTGATAACATGTGTGTATCGTATGACAGCTTTGGGCGTGAAAATGCACGTCTCCCCGTTACTTGGTTCGCGTGGCTTAGTGCTTCTGAATTCCAACGCAAACTTCGAACAAGGCAACAAGTGGTTTTCGTTTGGCCTGGGTGTTGTAATTATTGTTTTTGCACTCATGATCTCAAAATTCATATTTCCCGGTCATTCCCGATGCGCCGAAAATGACTTCTCCCGCACCGGGGTGTTTTTTACTTTCCCATAAAAACTATGGCAATTGTGTGTTCCAGGGGCGCTGTAAACGTCAACAAAAGCTAACAGGTGCTAGGATACGTATAAAAATTTAGTAATTTGTGCTGCCAACTCAGTAAAGTTGTAAAACACTAAATAATATTTTTTTAACTTTTTTAAATATTTTGAGTTATTCGTTACAAAAAACATTGTACCTACCTCTTTCGGGAAGAATTTTCCCGAATTCGCACTACATGCAGCACTCCCTTCGGTCGTGCTGCAAACAAAGTGCTCATTCGGGAAAATTAACTTCCCGAACTTGTTAGGTAAATAACTATTCTTGCGTAGTGTCACCATGAAACTATAGATGTATGTTGTTAACGCAGTGACGTATTCCCAAGGTGTCTTTTCTCGTGTTTGGGATCAGGCCGTTACGGTAGCGAATAAATGAACTGCATGTTCGCGTAAACGGTCGCTCTTGGAGTTTGATAAGTGTCGTCTGTCCATTCCGGTGTTAATCGAGAGATACTAGTACCGCGGAATTGGCAGTTTCGAATAACGCCTCGTTTGGCAGATTAATTATTTGGAAATCCCTCTTGTGACTAGTTTGGCATAATGAAGTTTCGTTGATCGTCTCGAATTCTTGCCAAGTTGTCTAGACCCCTTTCGCCGACAGCAGTCATGAGCTGTTTCGCAGTTTTTTCAAACGTCTTCGGCGCATTTGCTTGAAAACGACCACCTACAGCTTCGTTCGACGTTGAGTTCCATCAACCTGGACTGTTTAAAGTATCGCCTCTCTGTAATAGTTTTATCGTGCCTAGATTACAGTGAAAGAAGTGATTTATTGGAGTGCGGACCTTTTGCGTAACGTTGTTGTCCATTTCGAATTTACCGTTTGAAGTGTTGTAGCCGTCAGTACGGCGAATTGAACATTTACCGTCACTTTTAATGTTTATGCTTAGCCCAACGTTGGGCAAATAAAGTATTTACCGCCTTTGAGTTACATTGGCTTGTTTATCGTCAAGTTTTATTGTTTATGAGTAATTTCCTTGAATAATTAAAGCTGTTACCGTTTGCAAGTGGGTTAGATTATTTGTGATCAAGTTTACCGCCCTTAACTAGTTTACACGTCACGTAAAATAACCCCTTACTAACACGTTTTGTTACATGTAATTACTAAGCAAATGTTTACTTACATATTTTTAATATAGTTAATTTTTCATTTATCTGTGTTTTTTCTTTGGTGTTTATGTCAATTGCATGGGAATTTGTGTGTGTTATCTTTTGTAAAGGGGGTTTAGAAAGCTACGTAGGAGTTTTCCCGCAAGGTAAGTTCAACGCTGTTGCGTCGACCAAGCACTTGCAAGGCTGAAGTTAGAAGGTGTACCCATCTGCTTCCACTCTTCTCAGCGGGCTCATCTGTGTATTTCCCCTATTAGGAAAGTGGTGGCGCTATGGCATCTACATCTTCTTTTATTTTAATAGGCCGCTGCCCTGATTAGTCTAGTAATAGACCCTCCCCCCCATCTACCTGAGTGAAACTGGCACTCCTTTTTGCTACTGGTTGGGGCAACAGACCTGTGTAATTCATTCCCGATTTGAGTGCTTATAGGCGCTAGTCAATTAATTAGTTAATGTCGTGTCGTAATGGCGCGTTCATAGTGTAACAAGACCTGCGGTTTTAGTTTAAGACGCGCCCACAAGCTAGGAATACATCCTTTAACCCTGTTGTAGATAGTAAACTAACACTCACCTGTACGAGCACTTTAAAAATGATTAGACAAGAAGTTACTGCTATTGTAGATTCAAATACTGGTTATCTCTTAGAAAAAGGTCAAGTTGCAAATATAAATTTCAGAAAAACTAAATTCAACTATAGAACTTTTGAGAAGTCCAATTTGTGAAAATTTGTAGCAGACAACGCATATATTATAGCTGTGGCCGTAATGAGCTTGAAGGCTGTGGGAGCAAAACTATTGATGAACTAAAAATTTTAGATGTATCAATACATGTTAGTTACTGAAAGCAGTATATACAGAGCGTTTATTATAACGAGCAATATGTAAATGCGTTTATATTACTGAGTATGTAAAAACATAATATATTCTACAGAAGAAGGAATTCTGTTGATTAAATTGTATAAAGACTTCAGTTTACAGCAAGTATGTGGGCTATAACATGGAATCGGTGACTGACGTGCCTCGTGCTATTAATATTATATCCCTATTTGAGCTGTGACGTCACACGTTTCGGATGGTTTAATTATAATTTAAGGGCATGCTCAGCCCTTGCAGCTGAGCAGCGAAGAATTACATGTATCTCTGAGTGTTTCATGTAACCGCATTGGATTATATACTATTGGAATAGTTTAGAAGAAATAGGCAAGTTCATTTCCGAACATGGAACCTGCTCCATTCCGGAAGCCGTGAGCAAGTTTTCCATGATAGAATATTGTGATTACAATACCGATTATTCATCATGGTGGCGCCTGGCCAATAGTAAAATATTTTTTCTTCGTTCCTACTGATTTGATTATGGCAAGCGAGAACCAGTCTTATTAGTTTAATACTACGCCAATTCCACTAGATAGCAACGTGCAACTTTTCAAATCTGTTACAGGTAGTAAATGAGTTTTAACCTGCAACAGGTTCCTAATTTGGCCTATCATTTTTTAGATTTAAGTCCTTATTGGCAATTGACTGAAGATTAATAATTAGTCACTATGAAATCATAATTTGGAATAAATAATCACCGAAAAATCTGTATAAAACATAAGAAAGAAGCGTCTTCCGCTTCACTTTGCACTGTTCTAGTTCAAGATTTATCTGATTTAAAAAAGTTTCAAAAATAAGTTTTTGAAAATGACGTCCTTGCTAAGAATTATAAGTATTTTGGTCGTATGACTAATGGGAGCGTAAAAATTTCCGTAAAACCGAACTTTCCCGCTATTTTTTCAAGATGGCAAAGCGAGCGATGCACCCCCAAATTGGAAAACTTGGTTTCCATTAGTGCAATCTATCCAAAAATTATAACTTCGGGATTTAACGTTTCTAAATCATATTTCTTGTTTGTAGTGGCTGGGCTATACTTCCATTAACAAGATACTTTGTTTGTCTTCTTCTACGTCATTCGGGAGTTTATCTCAGAAAAGCATTACTGCTGAAACATTATTATTGGCAGCCCGACAAAAATTTGTTTAAAATTTACCTTTCATTAAAATTGTGATATAGTAGGCAAACATTAACTCAACATTGGAGAAACAACACCCTTAAAAAGTTTCTGTTCGTCTGTCTTTCGCTTCCCACTTATGTCTCTCTTTATAAACTTGATTTGACCCGATAAACATCTTAATTATTGCACGAACCTGTCAACTGTTAAAAGTCTAGTACTCTGGCTGGTATTTGTGGCTATTAAAGGCTAAAGGCTTCTGCTGACCCAAGTTTTTATTTTTACTTCCGACGAAACCTTTATTAAGCTCAACCTTCTCAAGCCACTTCGGAAAATGAGCCTAGACGTCATAAAGACATCGATAAATTGACCAGCCCGCCCTCAAGTGCCTTCATAAGTCTGCAATGCTAAAATTGCGTTTTCGACGTAACAGCTTCGGCCCACTCCCACTTCCCTTATGGAGCGCCAGATTGCTCACAAAGCTGTATTAGAAATACGAAACGACACAAGGAGGTACAATGATTACACGCGATCGCTTTCATTACTTTTTCGCTAACGTGGGTGAAGTTGGAAATGCAGTTTTCACAATGTGGGGGTAGGTTAAATTGTTAAATTGTTGCGCTGCAGCCAAATTAAATTGCATGAAAAGCAGACATGCCCTGTTTTGTGGAGAGGGAATCTAAATATTCATTAAATCACGCTCAGAATAGATTTATCTGCTGTTTTGCCGGAGAAATTAGATACTTGGCCTGCATGTCCGGTCACGAAATGCAGTTTTGCATCACCAATGTGGGTGGCAATTTTGTTACCTTCAAAATACATTTAGAGATCGGAAAATTGTAGCAGTGACAGCAGAGACATCCAAATCGTGAGTCCTTCTATTTCACGTTAATCTTTCCGTCATTACATAATGTTATTACATTGATTTCTTTTAACCTCGGGGGTTCTCCTATTTTAAATTTACATTATTTGTGTTGGTTTATCTTGTAATTTATTCTGGCATGCATGTCCCTTACCTTGGTTGCTGTTCTCATAGTGCTGCTCCACAAACAACTACAACATAAACTATCGGACTGCGACAGAAAAATAGTAATACACCTACAAGATTGGTAAAATCTGTAGTATTTTATACAACAATCAATGCAATTCTCGAAAAACGAAAAACCAACCTAATGCAATAGCTATACCACAACGAACAAATAAAAACAGTAGATTCAAGGCCAGGATGACAAAATTAATGAAGCGGATGAGCACTGTGTTAAATCTACTAACTAACCACCGTCACTACTGAATTAGAATAATGACTGAAATACTTAAAATGACAGTATGAAACGCTAAAGGCTTAATCAAATCGCATCGCTGAACAGCCGCTGGCAACTATAACTCGACACAGTCGGATCATTCGTGTGTTCTTGCAATAACGTACTCGCAAATTGCAGAGAAACACAAGCAACCGACAATATCTAGTAGATACGCTAATTCTGTATTCAATAAACAAACAATTGCAGAAAATAGGAGAATGCCAAAACGTTGGCAACTAACAAGATCGGCAACTCATAAAAGAAAATTCAACAAGGAAACCGGAGACCTCCCGCACTTAATGCTTACCCTTCAAACTCAATCAATACATGAATACCTTAGTGATCTGTTCGCCACAGTGGCAATTGACTATTCACGGAAAATTAAACGTCCACAGAAAACACTATTACCAATCAAAGTCGAAAAAGGATAAGGGTAAGAAACTGTAAGAAAAAATCCTTTGTATTTGTCACACACTTAAACCGTATCCATCATTGACAATCGCCGAAGAAAGAACCTATATACGTAACTTCCTGGATTTCCTATTTCAAATGAAGCTCCCTAGCAAAGACGAAGACTACTAAAAGAAATTAAACAAGTTATTCTAGTGCAAATTAACACAAAAGTAATTCCAGGTTTCAAACAGGAAATATCCAACTTCTGGCTAGCAAATTATACCCATCGTATTCTGCGAACAAAGTCGTAGATTATTCAAATCGTGAAGGTTACAAAATAATGGAGGCGAATACTCTAAAATGACTAAACCACTGCCACATTTTATGCTACTCTTTAGAATCGATGAAGACATTAAAAATATACGAGATAAAAGAGGATATTAGAGTTGAAAATGGCAATAAAACGTCTGCGAAAATAACAAGCCGATATCTCGATGCAAAAGATGTCAAAACTATGGACACCCTCAAAGATTCTGCAACAGAAACCCAAGGTGTATAAAATGGGCAGGTATGGACCACACAAAGAAATTCAGAATGTTAGGTTAACTTTAATTCCTAGAATCACTTGTGTACCCCTTCGATTGTCGATTATTTTAAACCGTGGCCTTACCATTCGCCGGAATTGGTTTCGCCGGATAATTATTTCACCGGAAAGCTATTCCCCGTATTTCGTTTGGCCGAATTGTAGGGTGCGTCTCATATAACGCAATTCGGCAAAGTACTGTGTATCGTTCTAACCTGTTTAGGTTAGTTGCAGTCTTTGATATTTTTTGTACTACCACGGCCAGTGTTGTTCCCATGATCAGCATAGTGTCCTCGATCTTGATATCCGGCGAATCGAATTCCGGCCAGACAATTTATATGGAAATGGAGCCTTTTGGGCGAGTCCAACTCTATTCATTCATTTATACGCAATATAAAGCATGATTTAGCTTGCAGCCAAATTGCTCATCTCCAGGCACCTAACATATGCACATTTCTTGGGAATATACCTTTTCTGTCCTTACAATAACCGCGAGAGGGGATTGAAGAAACCGGTGAGCTGCAAGTTTATTTTTCGGACCTCAGTCGGAGTTCACCATTCTAGCGGGCATGTAGTATAGCTCTGAATTCCCAAGCTGTCGCAAAAATAGTTTGGTGATTTATCGAAATTCAGCCGGAGGTCTGTGTCGGGATAAAGATTGCCGCATTTGGTAACGCTGTTGTAATTTGTAACTGTGGTATTTGTTAGCATAACAGTACCGGCGTGGGGCACTCTATTTAATTGGGATTTATTTAGTTGAACAGTGAATAGATAAATATTTGAGGTTACCGTGATTTTCCGTCACATGATCGACGGTTCCTCTAAACATCGATATTACATAGGATAAGATGTCACCGGTCTGCGAATTTCTTCCATCGAGCTGGCTACCTGCAACGACGCCAGCCCGCTTCTTTCGCATCTTCTAGTCACTTATATGCATCTCTCGCTGGCCTAGCAATAACGTACATTTGGTAAGCAAACTGCTGAATATTGCTTTTCCTCTATGGTTGCAGTTATCGTAACGAATTCTGCATTTTCGCTACATGTATTTGAGTGACTTTTGTTGGCTGTGTAATTTTTTTTTGTATCGCCACATTTTCGTCCTTTTGGAAGTACTTGCAAACCTCATTGTTTTGCGTCCAACTTAAAAAAACAGAGGTATCTTAAAAAAAATCTAACAAACGATTGGATCATCAACAATTATAATTTTCAATTGAAAGGTTACAGCAAATATTTGAAGTATCTCAATTTTTTAGCTTCTTATTAAGCACCTTCTTTAAGTTCTAAACATTTTTTAAATAAAATGTTTGTGTTTCGAAAAATAAGGTTACTTTATTTTTGAGCCATTTTAAATTCTTCAAATTTACCTTGTATACGAAAGAAGATATTTAAATGTTGATAAGTGCATTTTGAGTTTTATAAGATGCAGAGACACGTGTAGATAACATCTGGTAAACGAATAATTAACAGGTTTTTGATGTTTCCAAACTTGCACCGGTCACTGTTCTTGCTGCTCGCCAATTAAACATACATAAATGTTACGGTTATCAATACAAACCAATAAGTTTTGCATATATGGTAATATCAGAAATATTGTACTAAAGCAAGAGGTAACTTTTATAAAAAGTGCTTTATCTGAGAATTTGTAGAAAATGAGAACAAAGGGATTTAGTACACTTGGTACACGTGAAATAGAAAATAAGTTTTAGCAGTGGTTGTAATAGGTCTGCAAACATATCTCATAAGTCGTAATACCTCGAACAGTGTCGACATTCGGACTATATAACCTTACACACAGCGCAATTGCTCGTAGAATATCAGCATTCGTGACTGCCTGTTGTCTGAGAAATGTGGAAAACCACACAGTGCAAATCATAAAGGGTTTGCGAAGTTGGGCTCTCTCTCAACTTATCAGCAATCGCGTTAGCGTTACTATGGTTGTATTTACCACTTGGAATATTAAATTCATATTGTTAATTTACTTTCTATTTTATTTATATACGTGGCGCAACAAGCCAAGGTTGCGAAATAATATAGTAAATTAAACACAAAGCATATATAATTTCACGAATAGTCTATATCTCAAACTATGCAATTAGTATTATTGATTAATTTTTATCTTTTCTAACATTAAAAGCCTTAGGAATCTATTTAACTGCTTGTTACGCAAACACCAGTCAAGTAAACATAAGGTGCTCACATAGATAAGGATTGCTTTATTAAATTTAACTATGTAGCTTTCGTTGCGTTATGAGAATATGTTTTCGGGAAACGTTGACATAACATGGTTCTAATTTTTCAGTTCAGCGAAACAATTGTAAATATCAGTTTGAGACGCAATATCCCGCAAGTGTGATTTTGTTTTTAAATCTGTAACAGCGTGTCGTCTTTGAAACTATAGATATAGGATCACGTGTTTGTTTATTAAACCAATGAGAACTATGAAACGATAAAGAAGCCGACCTGCGATTGATTAATTAAAATAATCGATGGTACTAAAAAATCGCAGATCAACCCCCCTACAGTTTGTACACCACGGCAGCTCTGAAAACTCTTTAATTACCGCGATGGCCGAGCTAACTCAAATTTCGGCAATTATGTCGTAGGTTTTAATCACCACCTGTATCCCTGCAATATCTTAAAAAATTGGGAGCCAGAAATTCAATGATTTCAAATAATTAAAAATAATAACTACAAGCGGCTAGCATTTATTTAATAATCAAAAAATAAGTCGTCTTGTAAAGTCAACAGCAACCATTGAACGTAATTTAATCACAAACAAAGTGTAAATATATTGAAGGTTGCGACACTCACAAAGGTTAGAAACCCTTTTCAGGTTCTCAAATTAATAGTAATTACCAAATAACTGAAGGGATAAGCTTATCGCTTTCATTTCGTTAAACCTTTTTACCCAGGTTATTGAATTCAAAAGGCGTGAATGCTCCTTTTACAAAGGGCCTATTAAACACCAAAATTACGGCTTTAATATTGATCAAGATTAAATATAATAATAACCAGATACATATCAAACAAAAGCATGAATTAAATTGAACTATATAATCAAGTAATGACAGTGATTGTGAATGCGAATCTTGACTGTGGTTGGTTTCGCAATTCAAATTCCAAATATTAAAAATAATTAACGGAAAATAATTGTAAACAGTCGAGCCAAATCAATTCGAAGGCCGAGGCAACCATCTGCTTTCAATATACTGATTACCGCCAAGAGCAGCACTAACCTTGAGTTCCTGGCACTCGCTAATCACTGACGGAAAAACTGGTCAGGGGTTGCTATACCAAACCGCCAGGATTTTCCTTAATGGGCCCGTGATCGAAGAAGAATTACTTCCCAGGTTGAAGCATTAAGGCTGGACATTATCCGGCGGAGCCGAAAATTAAAGCACCACGGCGGCCTAGCGTCCCAGATCGAATTTTCCGGTTTTACAATATTATTTAAGATCTAGAGAAAATGTAATTAATATGGGAATAACAAACAGAAAAGCGCCATCGTACCTGATTCGGATTATCAGCTCTTATAAACGAAATTAATCGTCGTAGCGTAATAAGCACGCACAACGTTTTCTTGGAAGCTAGTTGCCTAGTCGAAAAGCAGGAAAAGAATGCTCGCGGAACGACCCACATACGAGAAACAGCTGAAGGCTGGAGCGTCGCGATAACGAGCAATATCTACTTTCCAGAATCTGTAGAAGTGAACGGACTAAAAATTTGAAATAATTCGAACTACAACGGATTATAACTCAAGTAAAAATGTACAGGTTGGCCTGAAATAATTGGATAACTGGCGAAACAAATAAGCGGAGCCCAAGAATTGTTTCAACTACAGCAATATACATTAAAATAATAAGTTAAAATTTGAATGCCGCGAACTTTAGTCACAATTAACGCCCGGCCTTTACTACGCGGCGATTTGCGATAAGGGCAATATCTCCACTGTGGGAAAGTTCGCAAGGAAGCGGCTACAGTTCAATCCAACCTAGATGCCCTCCAAAAGATAATCCAAATAGAGGGTATAAGAAGAGGATGCTTGGCCTACGGAAGTCTTAAGCTTCAAGACTTTCTTCAGTTCGCCATCGTAACCGAAGTCATTCTCGTCCGATCCGGTCGAGTGTGTCGCTGCCAGTCCACGAATACTGAGTCTAGAGGCTTTCCTGGAATCGCATAAGAACCTGACTTGCCTAGCCGTTTACCTATGACGGCACAATTACCGCTCTTCGCCCCCCCCCCCGGTTAAGGCGGCTCTGCCGTAAAACACTTCGAAACTCAGACAGCCCTCTCCACTGGAGCCCCAGAACGTATTACAACGTCCAAAAGAAGCGACTCTTATATGGAAAAAGGAGTCTTTGGTTACCACCAATGTTGCAAGTTGCAATTAAGAAAAAAATCGATTGTCGTGGTAAAAATACCGTTTTTCAATAAAATGAAAGTCCATAAAGCATCTTTAAAAAATTGGAGCACCCCACAAATTCCCAAGAGTCCGACTTGACAAATTTCCAGCGCCCCGGGCCCCTTTTACGGGTAAAATACTTCTAAAACATAGCCCTCGGAGCCACACAAACTGGAAAATTACGACCCAGGACACGTACAAGCCCCAGGAAACCAGAAGAACCGGTTCCAGAAAATTCCATTAACTTACATACAACACACATTGGTAGCCCATTACCGCCAGCACTCAAGATGCAACCGGAGATTAGAATATTGTCTTTATTTATAGATATATTATAAGTAATTCGAGGGTTTTTAATCTAGTACCCAAAGAATATGACGACCTCTGGCTAAACTGACCTGGCTTCAGGGTGTACCTACCCACAGACCAAGAAAATCCCCGTTTGTAGACGACACAAGGGCGACCTAGGAGAGCACTGCTGGGCGCTAGACCGTGTTTCTTTCATCCCGTAGCGGAGTTGTTTTAGCTTGTTGAGCTAAAAGAGAGGGATCGACCAGGTGAACGCGGGCCCGCTGGTTGAGGTGTCTAGCCAGAAGTAATCAGAGGTGTCCGACCGGTAGTCTGTACTAGTATCCGCGACGGGTCGGGTAGTCGCTTAAGGTGTTGGACCGGGAGAGAACTTAAGACGTGTGAGGCCATCCAGGTGACTGGAAGGCCTCCGATTACTAATTATTCGAGACAAGCTAGGCCGAGCAAACCACGTGGAGTTTACCCAGAAAGCTGCCTGCAAGCTACCCCATCGCACAAATGCAGGTGAGTCGTCGAACTGATTTGCAGTTGTGTGCAACGCGAGCAAGCAGACAGAAATGCTGCAGTGCGGGTGAAATGTGTGGTAGGGAATTCACTCTGCGCGGTTACCTGTCAAACGTTTACACTGGAACTAGAGTAATTAATACTACCTGGTGCCTGGGCGCCTAGCTAAGTGAGATGAGGACGGATTCGTAGTGGCACTAGTTGGCCATATGCTGGTCAGCGGTCTCGGTTTCGGCGGGTGACATAGACAGTCACTAAGAGACTTTCATAGGCCTTCGATTCTTATCCTGTTCAAAATGGTACGATTCAAGCTTGGTAATAGCCGGGAGAATTGTCGGTGAATACCCAGTCTGAAAACGACTTTACCTAAGATTACTCAACCCAGAGCAAATATTACATTTGCAAAACAATACAACAACACTTAATATTATAGAAATTTTTACAGTGTGGGGTTTGTCTTCGTATAGTTCAGTGGAGTGTGCCACTGTAAGTTGTTGAACTTGGCGCCCTTAACTGCTTTTACTAAATTTTCGTGCAATCTTTTTAAAACTAAATGTTCACTCTCAGGACCTAAGCTCCATATCTCACTGACTGATGACAGTGCTTCAATGGTGAAGTAGCAGCTTCACTTCTTATCCATTGCCCATTGCATTCAAATACATGTAGCAATGCGTTTAGGAGATACGTATTACAGGATTTGCACTTATAAAGATTGAAAAGAGCGTGCATATTCATGCTACCTTTTGCGCAGCAAATCGGAAAATCGTTTGAACGGCTAAAAATATATGTAGTTTGGTTTGACGTGATCAATTTCCAATTGAGCTTATCATACGAAATTAATTAAACATAACAAGTTTAATCCAGTGCGTTATAAACATTATGAACTGTGACGGTACTATTTACGTTAGCAAACTCTGTCAGCGGTTGCAAATGTAAGTTGTATCGTACTACACGTTATAGTGGTGAACTATCTAAAGGTGAGTTTTTAAAAATTGAAGTTTCTCCTAATGTACCGACAATTTGTTTAAAAGCAATTTAAGAAACAGACTGGAATATAAATTATTGTCACTGTTAGACAGCTTCCTTCAGCTCCGTGTCTGGATTGTAAATGATGGATGAGTTGGAAACACGACAGACGCTTCAGTCATTTAAATGCCAGAGTAGACCCCCGTATATAAACCATGTAGAGTAGCAGATGCAAGGATCATGTACGACGTTCCAAACTACGTTGTTTACTGGAACATGCCAAGGACATCGGAAATATCGAACATGAAAGCAGGGAAAGGCATTTCTTTAGGTAGTACACGAACCGAAACTCATTTCAATGCATTGGATACTAATGTACCTACTGATTTAGCCTTTTAAATACACCAATACTTGTACAACCTCGACGGAGCATTTGAGAATTACAATTTTCTCGTTTACAGATAATCTATTGGCCATGCTTCCCATTGCAGGTGTTTCAGCTTGATTATGCCCTAGGCGGCCAACAAAAACGCTGATGCATTCTGCTTTCATTGATCCGTTGTTTCTACGCCTCGAAATTCTAGGTCCTCCCGAATTTGTGCCTGATACGTAGTTTCGCACACGAATTAGTAAGTTTAGTTTCGCCAACTCTTGCATGTCCCTCTGGGAAATCTCTCGATTATTTCTGAATTCTACACTTGGCGGAAAGATTATTTATTAGAAGCCCGTGCATGTTTGCTTAGATTCGGCAGCTTTGGTTAATCTTCACACAAAACGGCGGAATCGTGCTCTCCAGTGGAATATGAATAACAGCTTAACTGGCTTGAATGCCTGATAGGAGATTCCGTGGAAATCCGTTAGTCAATTTCCTTTTTTATAAAAGCCGTGTAGGTTATCCGCCACTCCAACGGCATATTTGATCGAAAGCAGTTCCGAGTTTTTGGATGCCGTTCGCGACAGCGTTAGTGATATCGAAAGGCACATTTTGACTGCAATAAATCACTCACCAACTGAATCAGTTTTAATAAAAGTTGGAAAAACTTGGCAAGGTGGAAGTATATGCATAGCATTTGACAGAACATATTCGTTCTTGTAGAACTTCCAATACTACATTTCTATTTTTTCTACGACCACTACTGTAAGTGATCAAAATTGTATAACTTAAAAGTTGTGTAAACGTGGTTTTACTCACGGCGTGCGTAAAATAGGTCGATCGCACGATTAGGGATTTGTTGGATATGTTGGTAGCAACAATGCTTTTTCGCTTTGGTTACTATAGGTACGTATGTAATACAGTTGTTTGTACGAAGCGGGGTAGGATTGTGACTGCAGCCGCCTAATTTTTAAGATGGTGTGACAGTAATGAATTGACAATTAATAAAACATTTCTTTTTCATTTAAGTAAGTTGTAAATCAATTACGCACTCCTGGAATTGCTGACTTTTCAAGTAACAAATACATGATTACAGTTTTCCTTAACATAATCTAACACATCTTTCGAATAGTGTCAGATTTCTACAGTAAGAAGTGAAACTATAATTATATTCTAAAAGTTTCTGGCCTCGTATG
The DNA here is from genome assembly GCA_940337035.1 of Agriotes lineatus. Classification (NCBI taxonomy): domain Eukaryota; kingdom Metazoa; phylum Arthropoda; class Insecta; order Coleoptera; family Elateridae; genus Agriotes; species Agriotes lineatus. Next base: position 60,634,531 of record OW679203.1, read on the forward strand.
TCTTATAAGGGGTTGGTTCGTCTTGTTGAAACCATTAATCGATGGGTAATAAAATTACTTGTTTGCGAGCCCGGAAAAGCGGTAATTCATGACGCTCAAAAGCGCAACGCACACCTCCGATTATTTTGGATCAAATTATGGACCCGTCTGAGATGTTCATCGTCTGTGGCAGTAATCGGACATCCGCTGCGTTTTTTGTTATACATTACGGCTTTTCCGGGCTCACAACCACGAAATGTTATTACCCATCGATTCACAGTATCGTCACCATAAACGGCCTTTAAACGGTGACGAATCTCAGTAGAAATCAAGTTTTCAGAAATTAAAAATTCTTTAACCGCGCGCTGTTTAACTCGCATTGACATAGCACGAGAACACGTCTCCATAGTTACGCTATTAAAAACGAACTGGTGAATGAAACTCCTTCAAGTTGGCCAAGCGCATAAAGAAGTGATGTAGCTTCCGAATGCAACCATACGCGTCTCCGTAGGTAATTTCTTTCGCGTAATACAAGCATGTGTGCATTACTTTTCAGCCCATCCGCGTAGTTATTGGTAATTATTGAACCTACAATTGAGGTTACATTTTTTCCAAATCTTTTCGTTTCAATTCCTCTTCCGAGATTTTTAGAGATCCTAATTTTCTTCAGAAGCTATGAAACGTATCTTCTTTAGGTGTAAATATGCGGGTAGATTTATCTCGAACAATCACTGCAACTAGGTGCAGATTTGATTTTATTAGTTTCGTGTAATTATTGCTGCACCAGTTTTATTAATTCAGAATTTCTTAGCATTTTGGAGGTAAACAAGCTGTAGGCTGCTCAAAATCTGAGGTAGAAACCTATACGTTCACGCTGTTCGACGTTTTTCGACTGTTTTGAAGCGTCTTTATTTCGTTACTATTTGCTCTCTGTGAACGTGTTTGTGCTAGTAATCTCAAAATTTGTTCTAAGCCTCCAGATGTCAAAGTAGCCGCTAAAACTAACATAATGGAATATTTTTGTTATTAGAATGTGAACAGGTAAAATGACTTCTATTGAGCACGATAACTTGTACCATTACCTATAAATGCGTTACGTTTGTTGAGGCCTTGTCGACGACTGCATCAGCAAATCATCTTAGTCTCTAGGTTCCTTTAATGCGGATTAATGCTTTTCCAACTACGGCCTTTTACTACTTCGCTGAAAAATTTCAAGCGTTCTTAATTAATCAGATCCTTATGTGCTTACACAGTATTTAATAAGTATTTATTATATAATGATTATTTGAATGTAAACTCTTTACCTTTAGTTGTATCTAATTGAATTTAATAGGTACTTCAGGTTGCAACGCCACTGGCCAAGGAGATCAATTCGCAGGTAAAAATTACAGTTTTTCTGTATTAAATGTCACTGCTAAGTTTTTGGATTCAATAATACACGAAAGAATCATAGCAACAGATAGAGAGCTGAGGTAATGTTGGAGAGTACTAGGCTTTAAAGTTAATAGGTGTTGTTCAGCAACGGATTTTTGCTTTAAGGAAAAGGAAAGCTGAGTTTGCGCTTACTTTCTATTGATTCCCCATGGAAATATGAGTTCTCACTTAAGCAGTGAAAGAACTCAGTTTTATTCCCTATTAGCAACATCCAACTACAGTAAAAATGCATGAGAGAATGGCATGCAATTTTGATATAAACCTGATATTAAGGCAAGGAAATCCGATGTCAACAACTCTTTTAACACTGTACTAGAGACAACAATAAGAAAGTGTAAGATAAGGATCGATAAAAACATCTGAAAGGATTGGAACTGGTGTTTGGCTGCCGGCGACGATATCGTTCTCATGTCCAAGACCGAAGAAAGGCTAAATCACTTCTCAAGAAGACTAGCAATTAAGCTACCGAGTATAGGCTACATATAAATACAACGAAATCGATCGGGTGTCCCGCGAAGTTCTCCCGGCAGTTAAGGAGCATGTTCTTGAGATCATTTCAAGCAAAAAAGTTCATATGAACATGTGTCTTATTCTCAGTATTTATTGAGCTATACACATTTCAAGCTAAATTAACCTTAAATAATTTTTATTTCTATGACATCAAAAATAACAAAATAAAGGACTGCAGACCAATAACTTAAAAGAACGTAGTCATAGATGTTCAAAAATTCCACTTCCTGCTTCAATGCATTTTGCCCTATGCCTGTGAATACCACGCCTTCCATTCATTACCTTAGCATGGCTGTCTTTTATTTGTGCTGCAGCGTTCAAAATTCGCTGGATTAAAGCCTCGCATGTTTCTACTTTCTCTTCGTACACCAACTCCTTCATCCAACTCTATATTTTGTAATCTAGGGGATTTAGCGCTGGAGATCTAGCCGGCCAATTGTGGGGCCCACTCGACCAATCCAACACTGAGGGTAGAACACATGTTCATATAAACTCTTTTGCTTGAAATGATCTCAAGAACATGCTCCTTAAGTGCCGGGAGAACTTCGCGAGACACCCTGTATATGACCCCAAAGATAATTATTAAACGAAGGTGAATGGTTAAATCTAATAAGTGAAACTGACAATAACAGGTTTAGATTTGATCGTATACCTAGCGGCAGAAATAAAATACATTAAGAAAATGGGAAGTGATAATGAAATAAGTGATTTATGAAAATACAATGTGCAAAATTGCAACATAACCTACTTGGCGATAAAGATGTGTCAAGAGCAATAATAGAACTGATAGTAACATTTGGGTGCGAATCACAGGAGTTGCAGAATAAATATAATACAAAACTAGCTCTATATGCAAAAGAACGATACTGGAATAGACGTTTGATGCGACTAAAGAAAGTGAAATATGCAGATGAACATACCATAATGTCAGTTACTTTGGTTGTTCGCCGAACCTCTGCGTCTTTTTAGCTTCCTCTACCACAAATACATTTTCCAATATACGATCGTTTATTAACATGCTCTCTTTACGTTATTTAGGTGAGATATATTTTCAGCAATATTACATTTTAGGCTTAGCCTAGCTTAGCTCTAGTGTGGTCGAACGCTTGGGAAGCTCGGCTTGGGTGCAGAAACCATGGTTGTGAAAGTAAGGCAGTCGTTAAAGGCGTGGTGCTAACCACATCACCCAGTACGCCGTTAACGTGTGCCAGGTAACAGGGTATCGGAAAGATATATTCGGCGACCCTGACCAGCCCAATCGTAGGCCATATTCCTTTGTGTAATATCATGCGCCTTGAAGTTTTTAACTTTCAGGCCTGCTTTAATTATCCTATTGTCCTTTTATTTCCTGTACATCGTCACTAATGGGGACGGAAATTATCACCGAGTGCTGAGGTGAAAAACTTACGGAGTTCCGTGACTTTTTGGCAAACCTCTCTATTTGTCTTGGCTTTGTCCATTTCGAGCCCTCCATGATTGCTTATGTATCAACTAAATTTATTCAGTGCCAGAAAATGGCGAATGTTTCTTATATGGCAGTGGCAGTTTTTCTAAAACTGGCTTGTTGAGAAATCCCAAATTTATTTGAAAGACGGTTTGTTATTAATTTAATAAGATTACAAGTAAGATTGAAGAGTTATAAGTCAATATTTTACCACGGTAGTGGTGTCTGTTTTTGTTATATTTCGAAAGACCTTGCGGGCTGAGGTTTCATATTACGCGTTTTGCATTCTCGCGCCGGTTGCTGCTTTTCCTTGTGCGAGAGGTTTTCAAGCGGCGCGTTAGGCTTCTTTTCCGTTTTTTGTGAACTAAGCAAACCTCACCGAGTTTGTTGCCTTTCATGGCCTAGTTTTTAAGCTTGGACGCGATGACCTCCTGTTAGAAGTTTTGGTTCGGGACGTGTAGTAGTAATTTCTCCTTCCTCAAGATGACGGATTAGGCGGTCGAATTTGCTGCAGTTGGGGTTAAGTGACGTAAGTTCTTTTGTATTATTTTTGCTTGCTTTGTGGTTGTAGTCGTTACTGTTGTGTTGGAACTATCTTTGCCGCAGTTGCTATCATGTTTTTCTGGGCTCGTCACTAACCAATTTTCCTGGTTTGATGACCTCAATGGATGCCTGGGTTTTCTCCGGTCTCATTTCCGGTAAACCCCTGCTGATAGGGCGACCTTGACCCAGATGCCGGCGTTGGTTTCTGTTGTCGCCAAGATTTAAGATTCGACTAAGGGATAAAACACTGAGAAGGAGCGACGTTTAAGTTTTCCACTTTGTTAACTGTTTTATAAGTTTTCGAATTTTGATGCGGAGTGCTGCTATGACTCAAGCTGAGTCCTTCAGATTTCTCGGGCAGTTTAAATTGTGTCATTACTATTGGAACTAATTGCTGTGCCAACTTGGCTGCGGCTTCGTCATAATCTCTTCAGGAATCATGGGATTTCACCTTGTTATAGTGCGATACTCTTGACTTCGTTCTCATTACGCATTTTGCGTTGTGTTAATGCAGCAGCACCTCCGCTAAGTTTCCCAAAAAGCCTTGTCGAAGCTTAAGTTGCCTCAATAATGATATGCTTACCTGTCTTACTTTGTTACTGCGACCCTCTGACTACGGTTCTATATGATTAATTTTTCAGATTATCTTGCGATCGACTACCTTCTTTTGAGTTTTTGAATTGTCGCTTCTATCAGGGCCCATGCGTCGTAATTACACACTTGTTTATGCCCTCAAGAAATTATACTTGGCTTCATATTTCGTGTGTTAACTCCGCTACCCACAGTAGTTAGTGAAGTGTCGCATGTCTCGACGTAGTCTTATTGGTAAATTAGTTATGTACCTAGTTAAAATTTGGAATGGCTAAAAGCCCACACATAAGACTACTCGCCTTTGAGTTTATTGTGTTTATTCTTAATAGTCTTGAAATAATTAATTAAAAAACGAATTTAGCTTCAATGAAATCATGAAAAGGGAACTAGTTTTAAGAAAGTTATTAAAAAGTGCTACACTTCTATGTAAAAAGGCCGCTGAAAATAAATTAAGGAATATAGAAACGTCCGTCGCTAAGCTTTTAAAATACGCCCGCGAGAACGCCTTTGTTCTAAATAAATTACAGAAGCACGCCCGAAAACTTTTACGCCTTCATCGAAATGCTTTTAAAGCGAGACACGTTTTTCCTGCATGTGTCAGTAGAACTAGTTTAATGGGTGCGTATTCGTGGCAACCCCTATCTTCGGCAAGGCTTCGAAAACTCATACCAAAACTAACACTCGCTTGAGATTGCGCTACAATGGAATCCTACAAGCAGATTAATGTATCAAAGCTGCGAACTAGCTGTTTGGAGAGGCATTTCAGGCTGAGAATGTTTGAGTGAGCAAATCCTCAGACACCGATATTGTCACAATTTCTTCAGGCGTTTGTGGAGTTATGCTTGTACAGTATTTTTGAAAGATGTAGTCATGACCCCATATCTGAGCATTTTTTATTCCCTTAGCGTTTCTGCAGATTTATACTAATAAAATGGGAAATTAACAGGTGAATCATAGGAAAAGTAAAACCTAAACGAAGTAAACCATAATTCTGCAACTAAAAGCAAAGTCACGAAATAACAGTAAACTAGCGGAAGTCGTCATAATAGCACAATAAATCTTAACAAATCCCAACTATTATTTCTTGCAAAACGGATCAAGCGCCCACAGCAAACCCCACCAACAAAGGTAAATCTAGACAACAGCTTATGGGTTTCAAGCTCGACGAATGTAGAAAATTATGTACTATATAAAGGGATTACGGGAATTTAGTTCGATGGCTGCGCAAAATTATTATTCGCTATACAATGCCTGAAAAGAGCACTACCATGCCTTCACTAAAACATTATTTTATAGCGCTATTCATGTAGAACGCGTTTGATATTCGCTTCGAAACTGAAATAGGATTTTGCAAATAGCTTATTCGGTGCTGCCGTGCGTCAAATTGGCAGTTATTACACCCGTAACCTAATTTTACTGTATTTGCCTAATTATTTGAAATGATCTATTGCTTTGAAATTTACGAAGACACGTCAAATGTAAACAGAATTTTTTGTGTAATAACTTATTGAGGCAATATAGTAATATGTACAGAAATTACTGTTAATGCCCGACATACTGATTAAATTAAAGACTAAACCTTTTATACTAGATGTGTGGTAAGTTGATGATAATACAGGTCCGTCTACTGAGTTTTGCATAACCTTTCTCGTTTTCAAGTCTCTTCTACTAGTGATTCTTTTTTAAAGTTTCAAAAAGGAGGTAATAGTGCAGCATTAATTAGTATTTCCCATATCAACTTAGAGAATATATTATTATATATATTATGTTGTGATATAATTGACTTACACCTTTTACTTTAGTTTATTCTCAATGAAATTTTTATATTAGATTGAATTTTAATTAATTTAGTTGCTCTATTTCTTATTATAGATAATCAAAATTATTTACTGCTAGCCTCAGCACAAACACTTGACTGAAAATCGGATCGGATTCTTTTTAATCTACATTGCTTATATTCTGAAATTTGATGTTCCTATTTTATATGACAACTCAATACATCTGTCAACTGACACTTCAAACTAATTTCGAAAAATCAATTGCAAATCACAATCACAATCTCTGGTAAGTACTTCCTTAATTAGAGAAAATTCACTTCACTCTTTATTTTCTTTCAGTTCTTATTTTAAATATCTGTATTCTATTACCTTTTATTGAACTTAACACTCTCCTCTGCCAAACCCAATACATCCAGCTCTGAAACTCACCACACTACAAAACTGCTAAACTCAAAGCCACAGCGAAGGCCTCAACTGACAACCAACTGCTAAGATGTCCAGAATCCGGATCCAAATCAACACAGGGATCCAATTTGCTATAGGAATCAGCATCTACACCCTCACCACAGTACGCATCCAAACAGACCTCAGCTGTAGATGTGTTTACTCTAATGCTCAACCAAATCACACGTATGAAGCCTGCTACAACCCAGCACCACGAATCTTGACCAAATGCAAGCCACAAGATGTCACTTGACAAGCCCCACAAAAATATGCTCACTCTGCCAATGATGCCGATGTAATCTACTTCCTTTGTAAACCATTCCTTGTTATCCAATTTAGTCAATGCAGTGTAATTCCACAATAAACTCAATTCATATCCCCTTTACTTTTATTGGCCTTTGTAGATCATAACTGTATTAAATTGGTTTTCTCATCACATTTCATCTATCTAGTCTGCTAATCTTTTCTTTCAACATTTTAGTTTTTATTCTTCTTTACCACGCCAATTTATATTCAATTTTAACCCTTTTATTTTACCACATATGTATTTAAAAATATTTATAAAAGGGTTTATTTCTTAATTTCAAAAGTTACAAAAATGTATTACATTATTTTTGTTATTAAAAACATTGTTCTAATCAATAAACTATCTCCTTAGCGATCTAGCTTATTTTTTACAGTCCAACAAACTACTAAAGCTTTATTATTTGATTAATACCTACTATATGTTAAATAGTATATTTCGAAAAAGTATTTGTCATTAACTTCCAATTTAATTTCAGATATTAAATTAAGTTAAAATCCTACTGTTTTTCAATTAGTTTTATTTAATTGAATTATAAATTCTATTTCCTTGCTTTTCCAAATACATCTTAACAATTCTTTTAATCTTACTCATCTGATTTTTTAACCCCTGTACCAATATCATAACAATTAATATGTTAGGTCAAAATGGTTGTATTGGGTTCAACATTATTACAGAGGAGTCGAATGTTACTCGGTTTTTCCGCTAAGTTCAGTATGCTCTATAATAACGATGATTAATAAAGATCACCAATTTTGCTCAACTAGGTATGATAATATAGACATCTTACATGTCGCAAAAAACACTCAGCATCATCTTTCCCAATATTACGGTTTGAAACCGTTACTTGTAACCACCCGCTGTTTCTGTAGGTCCGGCAACTTCAAACGCCACAGTCGTGTATTTCGGGTTGTCCAACTACTTCTTAATGATTTTGAATTTTTCATTGGCACATCTTTCTTTAAAAACCTTCTAAACTTAGTTACAGGGTGAGAATATTTTCCCAGCCTACGTTCTGTTTCGAAAAGGTTTGCGAATCCTTGATTTTACCTTCGAAGCAAAATGACATGTTTTTAGGAGTTTCCTTTCGGTGACACTCTGTAACGATAGCTCCGAGACCAATTTTTGGCATGCAACTAATTTTAATGTTTTCAAATTTGCATGCCGCCATCGTGATACATTTTAGCTCAGTATTTTATTGCACAATTTGGGTGGGAGTCACGTGGCGCGCGGCTGTGCGGCGAGCATCTAGAACGCAGCTGTTTTCCCACTATTTGAATCCCCTTTCTGAATTGGAGATGAAGCGGGCCCCAAAAGCGTAGAAAAGCACGCGCTCAGAGCAGAATAAACAACTTTTCGATTCTGTTTGCCCTAACCAACAGCCAGTCCTAAACTCGAAGAACTTACCTGGGTTGTGCACAGGGCGCTGGTTCAGGTGGCGTGCACAACAAACCGTTTACCGAAACTGCGACCGAGCTTGGCGCTGGTTTGTGGCGAGTTCTGTTTCCGAGTGTAAAACGTTCTGTCTTGACCTGGTGAACGCTTGGCGCCGGATTAATTGACGAGTTTTTACCTAATCCACCGATTTAGACACCGGTGCTAGTCCAGGTGACCCGTCCATCTTCTCCGCAGCATATTCCGACCATCCTGTATACTGTAACTCAAAACTCTCCAAGGAAGTTACAAGTCTGGGGCGTTGACTACTACACGAATTATCCGACTTCCTTTCAGATCAACGTATAAGTCCAGAATAACCCTGTAGACACGAATTCACGAACCGTCCGCCGAAGCAAACATATCCGAAAGCACCCGTTACAAAATTATAGGAGCATACTCCATACAAAATACTCCTAATCACCCATTAATGATCAATTATTTTGAATGCAACACATCAGTTATTGACACCTTTAAAACCTTGACAGGAGGCGGAACCAGACATCACCTATAGGCCACCAGCCGAGCTCCAGGATCGACATGGGTTGCAATGTCAGAGTAGAGACGTTACAGCTATAGTAGGGGATTTACTTACCAAAACAATAGTCGCTTCTGGTACATATTTGGTCTTATTTGTGAATTGCTGCACACATCTAATTACTTTAAGATATTATTGCATTTTTAAATTTATGCTTCTTTCCTTTTTTTCACTTTTTCTAACGTTCAAAACAGGACTTGCATCCCTCGCCTGTAATGTTTGTTTTCATATTTAAAGATATAGGCTACGTTGTATATTGATAAGTATTTTCTTCTGTATTAGTCTTTAATATAATCGAAAGTTTGCAAAGACGACCCTGTACTGCTCTGTAAGTGCATAGTGAATCTTGATCTTGCAAGTGTTGTAAAAACGTAATTTAAGAATTTGCGGCGGTGTGCTAGGGGAGTGTCAACTTGACGGAGGAGAAAGCAGTCGCAGGCAACCTCAGCTAAGGAAGGCACGTTTTGGCGACTCCTAAGTACAGTGCGAGGATTCGCAGCTAGACCAATTAAGTAGACTAAAAACGGATAGATGCCTACAGCAAGTTACTAATTGCTCCATAAAGGTAAAAAGTGCAGCGAATAAGCGTTTGTAAGTACGCACTCCCCACGTGTACAAGTGAGTACACAAATTTTGTGCCACATTAAAAAGTGCAATCATGCCGTTTATTTTGGGAGCCGCCAATTCAGCAGTCGGTGTGGTGGTCAATTTCATTCAATTGTAAATGCACGCGAATTTAAACAGGTCTCGGAGTCGATTAAGTATCGGCTTCAGGCGGTTTTATAGTCGAGTTCTTGAAAAATATTTTAATGGTTGCGTTTTATGCAAATTAATCTAACACTGTTTGATATTGTTTTATGTACGATCTGTACTTACAGGCGCGTAGCCCCAGCTGTCTTGTGCGTAGGCAGTATTAGGATTGAATCCGTTTTCTTGTTTTTCTTTCTGTTCTCTATGTTTTTTATGCGTTTTAAGGTCAACAGATTGCGGATACAAATTGGCTTTAGCTGTAAAACACTGCAGAGAAACCGTTATCTTAGTTTAACAAATATTAACACTTTTCAATCACAAGTAAGGGATTAAGAGGGTTCCGTGCATATGTAGCTTTCTAGATAAATAGGGCAAATAGTTATTCAGATATTAATTCATGGCATACAGTTGTGGATTCTTGTTGCAGGAAAGTTTTATGGGACAGCTCGACGAAAATTTATGCGAACTCTAGGCCAGTCGCGCTGCGCTCTCGGAATTAGTAATTGCAATGCTTATGTTATTCGGGAGCTTCGGGAGCTTCGCGCTGCGTATTTTAGCGGTGACTCCGACGCGCTCCTGCTCTGGCTTGTTTCGACTGGGTTTTTCTCGGCGATCAAATGGCAGCCTACCTCTGGAGCACTCACAACTGGATATGCAAATTGTGCATTCGAGCGCCGGACTTTCTACAGAAACTCGGTTTTTCTCAGACTGGCTGCAAATTCGAAAAGCAGCCTGCTAATATGTATTATCAGGGGAAAATCACGTTTATCTCATGTAGCACAATTTTTTCTCACGCCAGAGTTTAAACGTACAGATGTCTAGAAGAAGAATCTTTAAGATCAACTAACCTGAGCTTCCGTGCACTAGCGACTTAAGGATCTAGCAATTCTGTAAAAGGGTTAGACCTTTAGATTCCGTAAAAAAGATTTTCCGTATACCATTGACTAAGGAGTCCAGTAGTTAGGTACCAGGAGTTATTTCCAGCCAGTAAACTCGATGTTTCCGTGCGCCTTATGCTTGGAGAGAACGGTAGCTTTGAACAGAGGATTGGTAAAAGTTGAGAGAGAAAAACCATACATAATGTCATCAACAAATCCACCTTTGGAAGTGTGCGACAATTCTATCCAGCATCAGTGCTAAAATGAGAAAAGTTTTACGACGAAACCTTTGCAAGGGTAAGGAATAAAAGAACCAGGTAATTCAAAACGTCCATAGGCCAGACGTTTTGAAGGGTTTTGCCAGTGGTGTGCTTACCGTGGGTTTTGCATCTACACTCTGGGCGAACTCCATTACAAAAGTGGGCGAAACGTTGAGTCCTTCTACATCAACAATGACACGGTCGAATTCGGGTTATCTCTGATCAAATAAGAAATCTGTATGTTAAAAAAACAGGTAAACGAAGTGAAGAAAATTGTTCGAGTTGTACAGTTAGGTACCCTAAGGGGGTAAATGTAAAATAATTAGCAATAGAGATATTCTTTCTGGTATAACAAATTCGGTAGTTGGAGAATAGTTGCCTACGAGCCATTCTCTGGGTACATCATAGAAAATAAGTACCTGTTTTTATATTTCTTCTTCTTTTTGTTGCGTTTTTGTTCCACAGGTTTCGCTTGTAATTTTTTCTGACACTATACAAAAATAAGCAGTTGATTCAGCAACTTCAGTGGTATCCAGCCCGTCAACAGATTCTAGTAAACCGGAAGCTCTTTGAGAATTGAAAACTTGATTCATGAGACCGACTTGAATAATTAAAGTTACAATTCGATGTACTTCATTGAAGACCGAGAACTACATATAAAGCCGCGAAACTGCGCGATAAGCCCAATCGTATTTATTACACAGGACGTCCATTAATCCGCTCCGAAATCCATCCCCAAACGATGCTGCGTCGACTTTGAATACAAGCTTAGAATTCTCAAAGAGATTTGCGAATTGACCGGCTTACTGCAATCTCTCAAAGTGTTCTCCGCGACTGTGTAATGTGTGAAATTGCGTTCCAAAGGTAGCCCGATTGCTGCTTATAAAAGATATATTAGAAATTCGAACCACACCGGCAAAGGGAAAGCCGATTATGAAACTAAATGAGTGCTTTTGATGCCCGGATCGATTGATGATTTCGGTCCAGCTTTAATGTTTGTCGAGAAGGATTTGCGGGTCTGACAAATATTGACAGACAGCACTGTTTGTAGACAGAAACCTCTTGTTGTGATCAGTCCGAACACAATAACCTTGTGTAAATGGGTGATTCTGTACAATTTTCAACTTCTACATTTTCTACATCGGTCAGAAGAATAAACCGTAGGTATAATAAAATTAATATAGTACTATTGTATACTAATTACATATTATGTAATTTAACAAAAATTGTTGTGCAACTATTACCATGAAACCCAATAGAGAAAACGTAGATTGGCAGTAGAAGACACTCTCTACACTACTACATCGTTCACAAAACTTCCTCCGGTTATAGATACTAAACCGTGAGGAACTAAGTCTATATCAACTTTCAGATACTACAATTAACAAGTGGCACTTAAAATTTAAATTCTAGGTCTCTATTACACCAAGTTGTTGAATATTCTGTAGATGGATAGAGGCGAACGCTTGAGAGATGAGTTAAATATTATATATTACCTTGGGACTTTGAATCTAGAAATGTTGCAATGTCAACATTTCAATATGCCGTCAGGAAAGATTTAATAAAATGCACTCGCAGAAATAAACATACATGATATATTTTTAATAACATACGTTGTGCAAATGCTACGGTTTTAATATACCGGAGCAAAGAATAGTTGCAAATATTACTGAATAGCTTGCAGAGGCGGGTAATGGTATGCAACTAAATATCGCTGCTCTATAATGAAAAGATGGGGAGGGGTGCTAGTGATCAGCAGGGGTAGTTTGATCTAAACGTTATTTGTGGCAACTGTCAAACTGAACAGACAAACAAGTGGAATAGTATATTGTACAACTAGTATTGAAAATAGCACTTTTCACACGAGTGGGGGAGTTTGATGACCACGAGCCGAAGGCGAGTGTCATAAAGCCCCACAAGTGTGAAAAGTGATTTTCACACGTGTTGTACACTATACTTTTTCTACGACTGCAAGCCGCCGCCTAGATTTCAAATATACGGGCTTAAAAATAGCGTGCGACATCGATGTCGCACGCTGTTTTTGAGCGTGCGACAACGTTGTCGCACGCTGTGTGAAATGTAAGATTTTCAGAGTTAGTTAGGAGTGCTTTTTTGACTATTTTCAGAGCACTCGTAGAAAAAAATCATTACGAACCGAATAGACTGTGGAAATAAAATAAAAATGCTGTACTTCAATACCAATGCAATGGTACCTACTCTACTGTACTCTGAATTGATATTTCCCTTTTTATGATAGTTTAATCAGTCGTAGAAGCACAATATCAGCTCTTATCTCAATGCCGCTACGGTTAAGTCAATATTGCTTTTGCTGGTCTGCTCGTTGTCACCTAGGATGCTACAATTATACACGTAAATCTTGCCAGAAATAAAAACCGAACAGTTTACATGAATATACATATAATCAAGAAGATGATATACATTCACATTGAAACATAAAAGGAATACACATTAACAATGTATTATAAGAATAATATATGAATGTTAAACGTTATCAAGAATGGATTATTCTTGTTTTAAATATCAACGGGCTAAAGGCTAATTCTACTTGCTTTTATACACCTATTAAATAGAATTGTAACTTATATTTAATTAGTGACGCCCCGTTCCAACACAAACCGCGTGAAAATTGTTATCTCGTCCACACATTTCTAAAGCCGGCTCTGTATAGTTTCAAACCGCTCTCGTACCTGCTTGGTGATTCATGTGGTTTCACGCTTTCGGAAGAATCCTTTACTCAGTATGGACGCCCCGCTGTCGCGGACACTTGCGCATTCAATTATTACGCAAGATTTCGTCATTCGCCATTAACCTTCTGGTTTCCTCAATTTCCCTGGCCCATGCAGTCAAGCGTAGGAGTCAATTATAGAAACTTTTTTTATGTTTATTGTATCTTCTTGCAATCTGTGTGTACAATAAGCAAGACATATGTTAGTTGATTTAGGACATGACAGAGTGACATGATTGTAATCCAATAATTAACAATTTGTAGTTGCTACCTTATACTATAGTATGTATATTATACAGGTGATTTTGTTAGTTGTTAGTCAAATCTGTGTGGAAGGTCTAGCGGTTTGTGTCTTTTAAGTCTATGCATGTTTTTACTATTGTCCAGTAAGTTATGAGCTAGGGCGTTTGGGTGATGATCTAGTTTACTAAGATAATTATCACTGTATTTCACTATCACTTCCTTAACGGTGTCAACTTTCAAGTCACTTAGTATGTCTGTATTTCTTACAAAGTATAGCGCGTTACACATAGTACGTAGCACTTTGTATTAAAACCTTTCAATGATTTGAATGTTTGAGTTGGGCGTTGTACCCCATAGCTGTATACCATATGACCATGGGTTTGAAAATCGTTTTGTAGACGAGGAGTTTACTTGTTATGGATAATTGGAATTTCCTGCCAAGTAGCCAGTAATGTTTGCTAAACATTATGCCTAGTTGTTTGCGTTTCTTCCATATATGTGGTTTTGCGGTTAGGCCTTTATCGAGATGTAGGCCAAGATATTTCACTTCGTTGACTTGTGTTAGCGGAACGTTGTTTGCATAAACTAGTGGTGTAATGCCTTTGCACTTGGTGAACGTGATATGGAAGGATTTGGCTTCATTGAGTTGAATTCGCCATTGCTTGGTCCAATGGATTATTTGGTCAAGGTTCTGTTGAAGGAGTTGAGCAGCTATAACTGGATCTTCGTGTCTTGTCATGATGATCTTGTCATCTGTAAAGGTGGCGGTTAGGGTGTGCTGATTTGTTGGGATGTCCGCAGTGTATACTAAGGATAAAATCGGGCCAAGTACACTGCCCTGTGGTACTCCTGAGTTTATTGGGTGAAGATTAGTTTGGTGCTGGCCAAATTTTACTAGAACGTATCGTTCTTCCAAATATGATCTGAGGATAATGTAAAAGGAGTGAGGTAGAATTTTCTTTAGTTTGTATAGGAGGCCTGTGTGCCACACTTTGTCAAAGGCTTTGGTTTCATCAAGAAGGGCAGCTGTGCAATAGTGTTTATCCTCGAAGGCCTGATTTATATTATCAACAATCCGCTGGACTTGTTGGATTGTGGAGTGCTCTCTCCAAAAGCCGAGTTGGTGATCTGGAGTTATGTTATTGTCTTCTAGAATTGATATTAGTCTTTTTGCTAGAAGTTTTTCCAAGATTTTACGTAGTACAGGGAGTAAACTAATAGGTCTGTAGGAGGTAAATTTATTTGGAGGTTTGCCTGGTTTAAGGATCTGCATTACTTGCGCTACTTTCCACTGCACTGGGAAGTAGCCCAGTCTCAAAACTGCATTGAAGATCATGGTTAGCATCACTAGGCCCTTGCGTGGTAATTCTTTGACTAGTTTTCCAGTAATTTTGTCAAAGCCTGGGGCTTTCTTGGGATTTAAGTTGTACCTGATCATATTTTTAATTTCCTTTGCTGTGAAGCAATCCATAGGCGGAGTAAGTTGATATGGCGTTTTTAAGGACTCTTGTATTCTCACTTCATCTGCTGGGGGCTTCGTTTTTTAAGTCTTTGATGAGTGTTTTTAGCTCTGACGTTGCTTGATTGTATCTTCTTTTATCGGTTGGATATCTTGTGTTTTGCCATATACGCCTTAGCCGTCTTTCTTCTGCTATTTTTTTTCAATTACAATCGAACATCCTTCTTGCTGTCTTTTGCTAGTAGTTGTTGGTGTTGCTTCCACAGCAGCTTTATTGGATTATTTTCGTAAAGTTATATATAGCTAGATGAAGGGCTTGATCAGTTTGTAGCGACATTTGTAAGTTTAAGCGGTTTTGAATGAGGTTTCTGTAATGAGTCCAGTCCGTTATTTTATTGTGCAATCTTATATCTATTTCTCGTTCCAGAATTGTACTGATCATGATTGCTATAATTGGCGTATGGTTCGAGCATAGGTCAAGACAAGATGTAATTTTGAGGTAGTTCGGGGCTATTCCTTTGATTATGAAGAAATCCAAAAGATCAGGTATTTTTGTTGGGTCAGTGGGCCAGTAGGTTGGTTCGTAGGTCGATAGATGACCCTGTTGTAATTCTAAAACCGCTTGATGTAGCACTCGTCCCCTACCGAAACTTATAGAAACTAAACTTGCCTTTGTATTTCTGCAATATGAGCAAAGAATCAGCTACGAGTACTGTTGGCAGCTGCTCCCAAAATGTCTCGTACGTTGACAACATCGTCTGGTTTCTGCGACGTTTGAATCACAGTCAGAATAGTGGCTTCCTCTATGGGCTGCTACGTCTCCAAGCACCTTCTCCAAACTTGAAACCCCAAGGTTTCGTGTGGCCTCACTCTTACCTTGGACCAACGCTCACGTCGGCTATTGGTGAGCGACTATCTCTCCGCGTTTCTTCCGTCGCTCGCTGCTAACTTTGTTCTATTTATAACTGCACTCAACGCTATTCTAGCTGATTTGACAACACACGCTCTGGCGCGTGAATAGTTTTGTTACAGGCAGAATAAAGGTTAAATACTAGAGTTATTAAAACATTAAGGTGTCACGGCCGTTAGAGCATACGGATATTTTATGGAAAGGATAAGTTAATTAATTAGTAGCACGAGGAAGCGATGAAGCGAAACAGAAATTTCTACCACGTTAATATCCAGCACCCGCACATTACGCGGACACACTTCTATACATTATCCATAAACATTAAAAATGTAAAATCAAAGCAAACACATCAAAAGTTGTGCGGTAGTTCTCGCAAGTACACACCATAAAGATTTAGATTTTGCATAGTACGGGATTTGAATTTCAGCGAAGACCATGTATTCAGCGTGCTCCACACCGACACTAATATGAACATTTGACTTCTAGTTATTCACTGTTGACAGCAGCACTCTATCGTACGATTCAGTCAAGGGGGGTCGCAACTCGGCAGAATAGATTTAGTAAAATTTTCCCCAGCGCGTTCGGTGTACTCAAACGGGCGAACGGTATTAAGATTTGCAGTAAATCTAAAAATACATCAAGCAACGTGCAAGCTGGAAGAAATTGTTTCAAACTTAAGCCGAAAGGCGGCCGAAAATTATTTGCTGCTTAACTATTGTGAGGCAGTGTGAATAGATGTTTGTCTTACGCGAAAAAAGTGACGTACCCTACAGTGCCTAAACCCACCATACAAAAAAAGCACATCAAATTAGCAGAATATGACATCACAGTACTAATAAATATTTTACGTACCAGTGTAATACAACATATTCCAAAGTATCACAAAGGGAACAATAAACACCCATGAACAAAGCAAGGTGGGAATATTATAATATATTGATAGAGACAGATTCCAGCTTCTTGAAATAAGCTATATAGATGAACTACTTAAATAAATACACTTGTAAATTTCCCAGACAGAAACTATACGAGTTGTTAAAACTGAGCATTACGGTTTACCATCTTAGTGTGACGAGCAACACGGCTAAATAGATAAATTATGCTATTGGGTGGATTCAACTAATTTTTCTTACGAAGTTTAAAAAAAATAGAAAACATTGAATACTAACTAATACAGTAACCCACTTTTTTAACATTTTTAGAAGAATTAAGAAAGAGAGAAAAGCCCAAATTATTTCTTACGCTTTATTTCCGCAATATGTCTATTTCTCTATCGATTATATACATTCACAATATCTCAACATAAAAGCAAAATAATAAACTTAATCCTTAACCGTTGACCGTGGTCAGTCTCTATTAATTCTCTTTAAATCCAAGCTCTGTGATGCTCGGTTAGTAAGGAAGTCTGTCCAATAAATCCAAAAAACGCTAAGAAGAAACCCACATATCTTCAAATAGGCTTGTGCGGTTAAATGGCTGGATCTTTAACGATTAAATTTCTATTTTAGATAGAAAAACTACAGAATGCAAATGAATTACACACAACTAATACAAATCACACAGTTTAAAGTGATGGAAAAGTGTGTTTACAAAACGGATCTTGTCACAAACATCGCTGTATGCAAAAAAAAAAGATAGCCAGGACAGTAGCTATAAAACTCACGAAGGTGTGGAAGGACTTAATAGTCATGAATACCAAACTCAAACTCGTTTACAGTATCATATTTGCTATATATTTGCATAGCTAGCAGAAGTTGTGAAAAATATAATTTCATCATAACCTCGCAAAAATTACTAAAATGGCATTATGGCATATCAGGTTGTGATGGAAAAAAAGAAAGAAAACGGTATTCCTACGCCAAGACAAACTTAATGATACTAAGGGCCGACAGTGTCGTTTGAATTTTTTGCCTGCTTTCACTGTAGATCCAGCGAGCTCGAACGCTCTTGTACTTTTCGGGTCACTTAAATAGTGTTAGTAACCCTTAGAGCCACCAGTAACGTTTCCTTACTTAGTTTAAAGGTGGGGATAGCTTTCCGGCATCCATTTATTATTCAAACATTTTGTTTCCGAAGCTACGCGACGAGTTTGTGTAAAGTTATCTTTTAGTTGCCTTTTACAAGAGGATTTTTCTGAAGTCGTCAATCCAAAGATCGATTTGTTTCTATCATTGAATGGCTGCAGCTTCTTGAAGGCAAAATATTCGTTGGCCGACTGCGATCTGAGGTAGAACAATGCATTTTTAAGAATTTGTTTTTTTTGTTGTTTCCCGTTTTACTTCATTCACTGTTAGATGCACTTGTTAACATTCCCATATATCTTTATGTACCAGACAAGCCATGGTTATCCTTCACACCCGCTGAACGGCAGATTCAACGGAAAACAGTGCAGAACACCTGCCCCAGCGATTCATTTGGGATGACACACATCACAGTCACTAAGGTCAGGCTTTTTAATTGTCCTAATTGTGTTCCATCCTAGCAACGTATGCCACGCTTTCCGATACAATGGAGACCTTCGATTGTGTCGGTCAAGATAATTACATTTAAATTTTTGTGCGTAGTAAACTACCATCAGTCGTTTCCTCATGTAATCTTTCTCTTATATACAACTCTGCAGTTTGCGAACAACCTTCCGCCCCTTTTTGGATTTTAATCTACATTTTTCGTTTGTAATAAGAACAGTAAACGAGTAAACCGGATTACACATACTTACATAGATTATTCGGCGAGTAACCTGTTTTTCATCACAGCTCCTATAGTCCGTGTTGTTCAGCGGAGCATGTTAAGGTAAGTTGTTGTACCTGGCGCGCTTATGTATTCGGTTACTGTAACTCACCAAACATAAATAGGTAAATATGTTACGAACCCTTCATATCCATGGACCCTCTCCGGCATCTTGTTTGAGCTGGCTTGGATTACTAAAAGTTAGGCGTTGATGCTGGGCACGTTTTATATATTTACTTGAAGTTATTGTAACAAAACTGCCAAATAATTTGTTAGGCTTGTAATAAGCTTAATAAGGTATTCCATTAAAAACTTCTACAATCAAAATTGTAAACATGAAATGACACTTGCTTGAGAAACTCGATTTTTTTTAATAAAGTGCCCGGACCATAGCAACAAATGTAGCAAAATACGTGAACCAAGATTTACGTGTTAAGTGGCGGTGGATAATGCACTTTTTGAGTACCTAACATCTTACAAGGCGCTCTAGTTTTGTTGCTTTTTGTCATCTTATAAAATCCACTGAAGGGTCAAGGTATAGTAATCTTGTAAGAAACATATTTTGAAAAAAAACTTAAATTGAGTTACTCGACGGCCGTTTACGGATCTATATACAGACTTGCAACTCGTCAGAGTTGCAAGCTTTTCCGATTGTTAAAGTTGAAGAAATTCCCCTAGCTTACACGTTCAGAGGGTTTCTGGTCTGCCTCACACCAAGAATCTTGTGAAAATCATTCTAATGCAATTATCTGTGTACAACCATAAATATTTTATTCTTCTCATTCATAATCGACAAAATATAAATTCTAAATCCAGTATCCTAGCAATGAAAATGTGCTTTTCCTTGGACAAAAGTTTCAGTCTGTTGGTTTTTAGGCCCTCCATGTTAACCTTGACGTAAACCGCCTTGGAGAAAATCTTGTTAAAATGTTGTACACGGCCGACCTTGCACGTTAACGCCATTTCTAGCAGATGCCGAGCGTCGTTTACCTCCACTCGTACAGACAAAGCACTGTTGACCCGTGTCAAATAGAGCTATGCAAAGCGATAGTTCACTTCAAGATCCTTTGAGATGCCTCATACATAATAATTCGCTAAAGGGTTCCGGCTCTTAGAAGGCCAAGTTTGCGAGTTAAGCTTTCTTGTTCGTATGTGACATTTAAGAAGCATTGCCCTGTGTAAATATGGAATGGCAACTGCATTAGGGAACAGGGATGGCACAGCAAGGAACACATGGATAAGCGTAGTCGTGCAAGTAACTTCCTGAACCGCTTGCCGTGCTTCAAACACATCAATCATTTAAGGACTAGACACAGAACAAGCGCGGAAGCCAATCCTTCTTTGTAGGCAATTAATCCTGTTGTTTGAATTTAGTTCTTTGCTTTATTTACTTTCACTTAATAATTCGTTACAACGTTAAAGGGAGTGCATGCTGCAAGCCATGTCAATCCATTTATTTAAACTAGCTTTTTATGAAGGAAATATTTAAATTGAATATAAAAATTTCTGTAATTATTAGTCCTTCGAGCCGGATAATTGTTCTCAAATACTTTTACTAATACTTTGTAGCCTTCTAAGCGATGTTTATAAATGTCACTGTATTAACTGTCAAATCTAGAACTTCGTACTAACCTCGAAGCATGTTGATGTTATCAGCAATTTAATCTTAATCAATCCTTGATTGGTGCTAGTCACGAATGGCTAAACGTTGACTTTGAGAACATGGCCAATCAAGAGAATGCTATAGCTAATGTTTGTTGTCGTCCACAAGTTTATTAAAATGTTGGGACTAAATATTATAGCAACCACAATTAAACCATACTTTTATTGGGCATTAGCCAATATGTAAATTTCTCAATCGACGAGTCGACATTTAAACTGACATTATTTTTATTGTTGATGACGACGACAGCCAAGTAACAATGGTGCTAAAGCGGAAGGTGTCGCAAAACAGAATTCTAATATGATTACATTAATGGCAGTTTTTCAAATTAATTACTGCAATTCGTTATACCTAATGGCACAAGCAGCAGAACGAGCAACAAAAATAACAAATTTATCTCTCCAAATGGCGCAACGAGCCATGAATTAGAAGTAGAGATGGTGGTCGTCGATAAAAGGTAAAAAGGGTAGCAATTACGCATTTTACGTTATTATATGAATATCGCAATGCAGTAGACTTGAACATTTATAATTATTTACCTGATATTGGTAAGAATAGAAGAAAGGATTGTATAATAACATGATGCTATTTCACTCTCGGTGAAATATCTCACCAGAGCTTTCAGGTCAAGTTCTATCTTAATAAATCCGGCTCTTTCCTGCATCATATTCTAGTAACGTTGTAATTAAGAACTTGAAGCAGCCACTTGAATAATAAATGAAGTAGTGCAGTGCAACACCTATCAGCAATTTTTAATGAAGTACAACTAACTACTTTTCAGGATCACTCTGACTGCAAGGCTATGAATAAAATATTAGGAGAAGGCATTAGCAAACATTTCCACTAAACTAGTAAAGTGAAAAATTAAACGACTTGATAAATTAACCGTTAAAAATATAAAACGCCTAATTGTTGTAAGAAAATATAAAATCAAATAAGACATACAAACACTAACGTATCGTATCTATTTAAAAAAAAAATAATTCCAAGTTAGGCCTTGCGTCCAAAGACAGAAAGAGTCGAACAGAGCGGTTTTGTGCTACCAGGTGGTATGGTTTGTGCCAGTATAAGCTCATTTAACTTTTGAAGATTTGCTGTACATGAAGTGACGAATAAATCCGCTTACTAAACGTCACCAACGGGCCCCCTCACAATGGGTCTTGCAGCATCACAAGTATAGACTCAAAACTCAAATATGGGAACCAGACATGTAGCTCTATCCTGAAGTTTGTCACTTAGAAATTGTCAAAAAAAGGTTGAGAATTGCTAATCCAAAAGTTGTCTGAGACTATACATATAGGCAGACTAAAATGCATGACTTGGATAGTCGTCGAACGTATAAGTGGGTGTAAATCGGAAATAATATTTTAGAACTATAACATTCCTCTCTTTCGTAAAAGACTGAAAATTTTGAAGAAGTGAAGAGTCAAAAAGGATCTGAAAAGTAATTAAAAACAAAATACGAAAAAACTTTACAACACGTAAGTAACAAAAGATGAGAAGTTTTTGGAAACTACCAGTACACACGTAATAGTACCGCCAACCCAAATTTAGGTGAAAGCAGAGCTGGGAAAATTACTTTTAAAAAGTAAATAATTACTAATTACAGCCCAATGAAGTAATTGAATTACCAGAGACTTGAATTACTCAAATGATATAGTAATTCAATTATCAATTACTTTCCATAGAAATTGTTGTGGCATATTTGTATTTAGTAGTATTTAGATAGCTCCGTGCTAGTACATAGTTTAAAAAATGCAAATTAAAATTAATAACTAATTATTCTGAACCAAAATTGTTTAATAAATATGGTTGTTAATTATTGTGTAAACAAATTAAATATATTTTTACCGTATTTTACTCTGCAGTCTGTACTTACTGCAGACATATTTTTAGCTTCTTACACAATAATTATTAGCAAGGTAGACTGGTACATTTTGCAACACAGGCCACCACATATGCACATACCATCTAAAAACATACACGTCTGCACCAAATACTTTTTTCTTTGCTCGTGCACACGTCGTTGGAATTACAAACGTTGCACAAAATTGGCTGTTATCTGACTGGTCACAGGAAATCATAAATTATACCTATATGGGACCAGGAATACCCCATTGCGATTTGCTTAACTTGTAAGTTGATCAGGATTGATCTTATTCTTTGCGTTCTGGAGATTTAATACACAATCGAGGACAGTAATTTAGTAATTGAATTTTCAAAAAGTAATTCAGTTACTGCCTAAATCGTAGTTGATCCATTGCTGCTTAAAGTGGGGTTGAGTTTTAATAATAAATAAAGGACTTGAAGTCTTCCCCACGAATTTGTGGGGAAGACTTCAAATCCTTCATTTATTATCAGTTACTGCCAGTAATATCAGTTATCACAAATAATTGAAGTAGGTACTTTTAAAGTAATTTAAATACTTAGAGTAATTTCATTACTGAAAAGTAATTTAGTAGTTAATTACTTTGAAAACAATATTGACAGGTACTTTTTAACAAACCTGGCAATTACGGATACTGTAGCTTGAAAAATAATTAAATTTCAACAGAAGATAGCAGCTCCTGAATCCCTAAAAAGCTACTGTATATTTTTCTTAATTTTAAAGCGTTAAATGTGCAGTAAAATGGTAATTTCTTTGACAAGGTGCTGCTATTTTGAGAAACTTATTTGATAAATTAATTAATAATTTTAGTATTTGCTACCGTTCTAATTATGCGCTACAGTTTGTAGTCAGTTTTACCGTTTGTAGTCGACTTTACACTTCGTAATCAGTTTAATAAGTATATAAGTAAGAATACTAACCCCTCTCGTCTTATTTAATTTTTATTAAAGATTTACATGTATATTTTCTAGTCAATTTATGTCAATTAAATTACTTGTGCTTCCCTTTATTAAATATAGGACGTTACATGCGGATTTGTATTTTGTGGTGTGTTTGCTTCTTTTTTAAGTAAAAGCAAATTCACTGAAGCTGACTGGCACCGAGCACTGCAGATACCTTTAAAGGGAGGTTCACGTTTCCTCTTTTGGTGAGCTTTCTTGTATTTTCCCTATTTAAAAAATGTTGGCGTCTAAGGCAATTAGCATCTTTATTCAGAACAGGCCGTTGCCCTAATTAATAGTAGTAGTAAACCCTCCCTCCAACTGAAGCCTAATCGCCAATCTTTGTTACAGTACATCGTAACGTAGCTGGGCAACCTACACCTGTATTTTCCCTATTTATGTCGTTTTATCGTGTGATAACCGTTTAATGTCGTAAGGTTAAACTCTTGTTGTAACAAATACTTTTTTCGGCAGTAAAAATGTACCCTTCTAGGCATGCTACGAATAAGGTCATTTAGTGAATTTTGCAACAATTCGTTTCACTCAACTTGAAGATGATTTCGGAACTGTTCGTGGAGGTGCTGGTAAAGTGCACATGTTGCGTACCGTCATATCCCAGACATGCTCCATGGGCGAAAAGTCTGGATATTTAGCAGGCCAATGTAGCATATTGATGTTTATATCTCTAGCATTTTTTACCAAAAGTTATAAAATTATTTTGTTTGACTTTCTATACAGTATATTACAAAATCAAAGTAGTTTCTACATATTAAATGTGTGTAAGGTTTTTTCTTTGAAGCTCAGCATATTTTCATTCCATCACGATGCTTACTTCTTTCTACAGAATGTGTAGCGTGGTAAACTTTATTCACATGACTTCTGAATCTAATATTTCGTTGTATGTCTTTGCTTGCTCTATTACTTGTTACGTTTGCACTCGTGCAAATTATATTTGAACATAAACAATATCGAAAATTTGCACGTCATTATTGTAGCTACAATAGATGTTAGTACATCGCACTAGGAGATTAATGCGAAAGCCCAGCGATGGCGGAGTTCGCAGGTACCCTTAGCGCAACCCCACTTTTCTCTATTCAGACGATGATCCAAGTAGAAGCCTGTCTATTCCAGCAAAGTAGTCCCAACTTCTGGGGGACCTGCAGCCCGCGAGCTTCAGAGCGGGAATACTTGGGTCCCCACCACAGAAGGTTTTGTAACCCTGCCAGAGAACACACAAAATTCTATATTACTTTCTAGCGACTAGGTTGCTGCGAACACATAGACGAGAATAGATGTGAAACCCGAAGTATCCAACAACCACGCCATACACTTTTGGACATAAATTAATTTATAACACTTGTATATCTTATAGATCAAGTGATTGGCAAATACCCATGTTTAAAAATATTCGCTTTAAGTGGTAGGTACCTTTCTACATTCCTAGTAGAAAGCACATCTGCTTGAGGGATTAGCATCCCTGCCCGAAAAGCGATCTTTTGGTTTATCCCCTACCACCCTTCTTAGAAGAAACCAGGACCCGTCATACCACGAAACACAGTCTCTATCCAAGATCCCGTGCTCAATCACCAACACGCGTCAGGACAGACATGGTGCTTTAATGTCCAAACAACACCCTAAAAATTATAAAACGGGTCCCCGGGTGGTTAAACACCGTTCCAAGAAGTGTTGCTTCATAAAATTTGGAAAGGGGAGATAGACCAAAAACTCGTATAAAAACAATAGGAAGCGCTTGATCTCCACATTGTAACTAAGGCTCAGCAAATCTATCAGATATAACAGCTGATTGAATCAGTCAAGCGCTGACAAAAATAAATCCGCTTGGATCGCCCGGTTAGGACGACATAATGATAGAAGCTATAAAAACGGAGCACAAACAAAAAATATGTTTTCAAATTGTACTTACATGAACAATCTGTACGCATAAAATGCATTGACGTTATAAGTATCCTGCTCCACAAAAAAGGCGATAAAACAAATCTCCAAAGGTCCATTAGCTTGCTGAACCACCTATATAGACCATTCACCCGAATCATAACAACGAGACTAGAGAATAACTTGAACCCTTATCAGTCAAAGAAACAGACCAAGTGCTATTCAAACTTGTGAACAAATGGCCACCTACAAACGAAATGAAGATGAGAATAAGCTAAGCCTGGATAGCCTACGAAGCACTGAGAGATGTGTACAATAGCAATGTACGTCCAAATAAGTGCGACGAAATGTAAAGGTCAATGCCTCGGATTACTGTAAGAGATAAAATAAGAAACGAATATCTCAGGAGCACGACAGTCGTAACAGACATTGTAGCCCATATGACCAAACTAAAATGGAGCTGAGCGGGGTACACTGCCAGACTAAAAGGGGACAGACACGGAAACTTCTCGAATGAAAACCCAGAGTAAATAAACACAGCGAAGAAAAACCACCAACGCATTGGGTACACCACTGCTGAATAGTTCTATGCAGAATAAGTGAAAGAACAAACACAAGGATATGTAGATACTTATTTTGAAGCATCTTCACAGCGCATACAATTGGAATGAAGAAATATCCTAGAAGAATTTGCACATTAACATAACTTTAACATACTTTCAACTCCCTAACTTGTTATCTTTATTCCAAACAATATTTAATATTATACTATCCTTGAAGACAAAACTTATGTCACGCAGCTTCTTTTCCTCCTTAATGTTTTATACTAATAATGTTCTTCCAACACGTTCCAGGGCATTTTGTCAATTATTTTATCTATCTTTGTGAAGAAGCTCTCTCATTATTATTGTTTTTCTTTTAGTCTAAGTATGTTAGTAAAGTCATCACTACACTGTGTTGATGTGAATCAATCCTATTTACAATTCAACTTATTGGATACTAGTATTGTAGATACTTTTGGAGACTCAGGAATACATTCTTTTGTGGGTCTAACCCCATAAACAGAACACGTACAATTGTTTTAGTGTTTATATTACTAAGTAGGAAAAGTGGTCGAAACTAAGCCGACACCGCCAAGAGTGGAAAAAGTGTAGAACTCTACAGGGTTTACATAAATTAACATATTGCTACGAACTCTTGTTAAGCATTTATGATTATGATGGCAATTAATAAAATTTTAAGCCTATCAAATATTAGTTTATAAAATGTTCCAGAAATGTAGTAGGTCAATTTAAATAAATAGTATGCAATAGCATTGGCCTTAATAATAATATCAAAGACAGTATTAAAAATAGTGTTAGCTTTTGATTTGAACCAAATGCAATTAAAGCAGGTTTAGAAAAAATGTAAGACAATGTAGGATCGTAGACAAAACATTGGGGAAAGGAAGCCAAGTTGTAAAGTGCTGTTAATTTTGGCTCCCCAATAAATATTTGTTAATAGGTGAATAAATACCATTTTCCTAATTCGGTGTGTTTGAAAATTAATTCTATATCATTCGGTAGTACTGTAGTAGGTTAGAATGATTTGTGGTAGGGGTTTAAAAAACTGTTTAATTTGTGCATCGAGTGTTGGTTGGTTTTCTCCGAAATTGTGTATAAGGTCCGAGCAGTACAATTGGAGCCCACAGCTAGACAGCGATCTTCGTGGGAAGCAGTTGAAACCCTAGGTTGTCAGGGAAGATAGACGGTCGGCCTTACCTTTTGGCGAAAGTTATACTAGTTATTTTGCCGGCTGGTAACTATCGGCCTAATTGGGCTAGCTAGCCGCGAGGGTCTCAGGGTTCCAGCTATGCTGAAAAAGAATAAAAAAAAGGAGGGGGCGCCAGGTCCTAGACTCAGATCCAATTCCGGACTTTACACAAGGTCGAGGATAAAAACCAGCAAGTCAAAAATAAACAAACCAACAACCAATGAATAGATCACAGCTTTATTTTAAATATATTGGTGCGTACTATAGTGCAAGGCTAACATAAATTAAATATATATAAATCACAGCAGGCAATATTTCTAGCAACACCAAAGAAAACACACAGTATGCGACATGCAATAATAAATATAAATACAGATATAAATATAAATATCGAGCAAATAGTAGCCCACGAGCAGCAATAACTATGACCGGTGAATGGGCTAACACATTAAAACATTGCGCGGTTAAAATCGGAGCATAGCGAGTTGTAAATTAAAAAGAAAATAAATTAATCCCTGTGAGGCAGGATATAGCAGGGCCAGGTTATACAAGCGCTCAGCTGATGCGAAACCCCGAATATCAGCTCAGAAAGATTCTAAAGTAATTAATCCAAAATTTCTAATGTCAAAAACTACGAGGGTTTATGGCCATATAGTCACAGAGCAGTTTTCTTAATGGAAATACATCAGGTGCATAAATGAACGCTAAAGCAATCGCTTGAATAAACCTTCGGCAAACTTGTACCTACGTAAACTCGCGAATAAATTACAATAACGCGGAAAAATCGCGAACGCCGCAAACAGAGTTCCGACGAAATAATTAACGGGCTCACGCGACTCCTAAGTAAGGCAATCGGCTACCGAAGTCGGTTCTCTAGCCACGACAGGCTAAAAATGACGTCAGACCTCAGCGACCGACATGCAAATGGCGTCGCCACAAACCCGAAGATATCGAGCAAACTGCAGGCAAAATGCGGTAAGTACTGCCTTAAAACTGAAATACTAGCGCGGATGATCGAGCATTCAGTTTGCAGGGGGCTCAATGGGGCGCGGCGGCCTCCAGCGGCAGCGGAACCTTCTAATCAAGGTCCTCGCAGGCCCCCCCACGGAGACGCCGTGGTTGGAGGCCAATCCGAAACCGAAGGCTCCTACAGGATTGAGCCGCAGGGCTGTCTTTACCAATTCGAGTGAACTCGATTAAAAATTCAATAAAGGTCAGTAGCCTGCACAAAATGGGCGCTCAAAATTGGCAATAGCCCCATCACAATAACACATTACAATTATACAAAAGCATGCACTAACATCTAACTCGACGAAGCATTACTGTGCCAAAAATATCCTACATGCCCTATTTGTTAATGAGACGAGATTCCAATAACTAACTATAAAATACACCAGGCGCAAATAGCTATATCAGTTTCTTGCCTGTAGTAAAAACATGTCAGCTCCTGACCTGTGGAGTGCGGAGGGCCGAGGACGGCAGAAGCGATGAAGGTTTCGGCAGACACAGCGGGAGGCCCAGCGAACCTAGGAGGCGGTGATTGTATCACAGGTGAGTGCGGTGCTACACTCTCCAGCGTAGCTCCCCGGGAATTTGTAGAGCTCCTTGACAATTCGATGGTTTCAGGGGCCCAAATCGACGGTTTGGATGCCCGCAGAGTGCAGTCGAACAAGGAGTGCTAAGCCTCTTCAGGGGGGAGTTCAACCTCTCGCAGGAAGCGTCCGAACTCTCCCAAGGTCGTAGCCGACAGGAAATGGCATCCCACAGTAAATCAAAATCCACAGCAAATCGAATCCCACAGAGAATGGTGTCCGACAGTAAATGGCTATAACGCACAACGCCCAAATAAGTCCCGAATAAGAAGAAACTGGCCTTATCTTACCTCACGCTGGAATTGAGCCAGAAGAAAGGGCAGAAGCAATGCTGGCCTCAGACGAATCCGCAGTTGCGAAGGACGTACGTATAACCAAATCAAATACGAACGTCTTAAGGGCACATGTGCTTTTTCAGATACTCCGTAAAATGAAAACGGAGCTGAGCTATACTAATTAGCTCAAAAATTTAAGCACACGGCCGAGGCACTAGCAGCCTGCACCAAGTTTAAAATGGGAAAGACCTCAAAAATTCCACCAGCTACCAGTTATCAAAACTTTCCAAAATTTTTGGGCCAGAAGATGCGAAAAAAAACAGCCTGAAAAATTTGACTGCAAGAAGTGATATCCTTTATCTAGTAACAAATAGAATAGTGCAGAAGAATTTGTAACAGGGGTTGCCTAAGCGCCATATACAAATATCTGTAGGAATATGACCTAAATAAATTTAGTTTGTAAAATATGGGTAATTATTCGAAGAGTTGCTTGCCAAACTGCTTGATAATTATGGGAAAATAATTAAAAATAAGATACAGCTAATTATACCTAGTTTGAAGCATGCAAAAATTGACAAAAGCCAACCATAAGTATTCAAGTTCAAAATTCAGCTAGCCAAAAGTTCACTACTACGGGGGACGCTCCAAAAATATCGTAACAAGGTTGAAGCAACGCCTAAATTGGAGGCGTTTTTCGCAGCGGTCGAACTACAGCAGTCGTTCTGAAGATCGTTCAGCAGCTTATATCTGCAGGCCAATGTAGAAAGAGGATCCCAGACGTCGTAAGACTTGCTGGGGCTCGAGTAAAGCTCTTGTTTCCAATGGAAAGTTTATCGTAAAATATTGAATTTAGTAAATATCTTAGTAGCGTTGCCTTTTTGTGCACTTCCGGCAGATGCGTCCACTGAGTGTTTTTTGTTTGTGACGTGTATTTACTTACTGCAATTATTTTCACCTTGGCAATGCTTTAATTACGTAATTATGTATAATTTGTTGAAGGAAAGAGAACCTGTTTGCATAACTAAGAGATTGGATCGCCATATTTGATTTAAGTTTTCATTAGTTAAAAAATACGCAGTAGGTATTGTAGTGGTCCCAGTGGTTAAATCAGCATTATACAAAGTATAGCAAATGTATTTCCTATATTTAAAACAAACAAAGATAACATTTGCTAGGATGTAGAGACCCGTACTATGTAAGATAGAGTCATTTATTTTATACAAAATTAAATAATAACAATCCACAACAAGTTATCCATTTTAATTTTTGACTTTGGATATAAATGTTTCTTGTACCATGTTTTGTTACTTAATGATACCAATATACCTGTTGGCTTATAGTTTTCTCTAGTATCTGTGTCTTATAATATCATATACATTGCAGTATACAGTACTTTTTCTAGGTGGTTTCTGTTATTGTATTATTGTTCTAAACAATTGAAAAATCTACCTAACTGCCTTATAAAGATTACTCAAGAGATGATGACGTTAGAGAATAAGATCCTGTATAAAGATGTATATTCGAAAGATTAATTGGACTTTTAAAGATATTCCTCTTTCAAGCTAGAATTCAGAAGGTAGAAATACTATTAGTTTTACTAACACGATTTTCATCCTCGTTGTTTTTGGTATCTAGTACACTAAAAAAAATTCCAAAAAGAGCACGAACAGTAGAATAGCATAGAAACATTTCAGAGATCATTTTGAAATGTTTCTTCTGTTCGTTTCGATGGTCTACAGTTTTAGGAAGTTGATGACTTTACTCTACTAGGGTCTACGTGAAAACGGCTCTTAAAATAAACTTCTTACAAACAAACGTTGTTTGGAAGCCAAACTTGAACGGCTTAAGAATAATCTGTGGAATAATATGTTTCCACCAACTCGTTGTACCAACCGTTTATGAACCAAGGTCGATGTAAGATTACTAGATACCACAGGTTAGTCAAACGAACAATTCAGAGCCTAGGCTGTATGTTCTACCTGTAACATCTTCTTCTTCATTTTCTTTCTCCAGTAACTTTCTGCTTCCCTGATTTCTCAGCCCTTTCTCTAACTCCTGACTACGGGTACATATGCCTAGTTGGTAGCTATACAGGTTGGCTTGTGACCAATCTAATAAGCTTACTAAATTACAGGTTGTAACCATGATGACACATTAGGAACATTTTCTTAGATATTAATAAATTGTATAGTGGTCAGCTCTAGCCGCTGCCACATATTTTGCCCTATAGTATTGTGTATTCAATATACGTTATTATGTACAATTTATTTTCCTGTATTCTGTACTACTGATTGCAGATAACATTATAAGCAAATCTAATTTTAGCAGGTGCAGCCAAGTACGCAGCTGCACCGACATGAACGACTTCTTCGGCTTCCTTAGCCCACGTTTTATCCTTCTTGGTTAAGAAACGCCAGTCATTTCCTGGTGGAGAATTAATTAGCCCGTAATACCCGACCAATAATAAATAGCTACTATTACGTTCCTTTGAAATTAACTTAGACAGAAACGCCTTTCCTTTCAGACTAGAACCGCGCCTGTGTCCTACTGTAGCTAGGTGTATGTAATTTTCCTTAATGACTTGTCGTAAATTTATTTTAGAGTGTATAAAGGTAGAACATAATAAAACTATGTATTTAAGTTGCTTCTAAATGTTAATTTAACTTAGATACCATAAATAATTATCAAAATGTAAGATAGCTCGATTTTAGGCTATATATCGACCATACTGACTTTCTCAACCGGCTTTCTAAAATTAGCTTGTCAATTAAAAATTGTCTTATAAGTATTTCTACCCATTGAAAACTAGGTAATGGCCGTTAAGTGATAAGCTAATAAAATTTTCCTGACAAATAAATGAGAATCTGCTTTATTTAACTTTCCTAGCAGCCTTAGTGTTTGTTTCACGGTCAATAAATCAAGTTCTACCCTTATCCATTCCCTGGGGTTGTATAAAACTCATACAGCCCCTAGATCTTTTTTTGCAAGCACTGCAGGCTGTTTCAGCTCGAAAAAGCAAAAGAAACTCCCCAGTTCTCGTTATTTGGAGAAAGTCTAATTAGGACTTAAGCAAATAACATTTGTTAGGATTTACGATTCCCTTTCGCCCTCTAGACTTCTAAATACGCCAAGAAGACATACCTGGAAGCCTACACTTGACACAAAGGTATTACTATGGCCAATCTGGTACGACTAGAGAATATTTGTCGCACGTCGCACTAATGTCGTACAGTTAGGTTACTTACATCATGGAATTACAGAGAAAGTGAGCACTTATAATCTTGAGTGCCTCTCGGTAGCACTTAATACTTTAAACATTCCGAAAGGGACTCAGGCGTCACTCCAAGTGAGAAAATGCGAAGGAAACGCAATATCAAGTTAAAACCGGAAGCTCAGCAGTTCACCTCAAGGCTCGAGTTAAACGTTGACAGCTTGAGAAATAAGATTTTTCCCTCGTTTACGCAGTGAATATTTAAATAAACTACGGGTCGCACGAAAAACTTTCGAGCTTATTAAGCCATTAGAATACGGAAAATAAACGCCGATCCCTTTGGGGCTCTGCAGCAGCGTTGTTCTCGTATTTTTTAGAAAGGCGCCGTTTGTAACTACGGCATGATAAATCTCCCAGATCCTTCAGGAGACGGAAGATTAATCTCAATAAATCAAATTCAGCCCCATACTCTGACTACTGTTTTAACGTATAAAATAAATCATGCAAAGGATGATCTAAAAAAGATTTGATCTATTTATTTTGCTCTTAGAAGTAAAACAGTTTTTAAAATGGGTACAGTATTATTTCAACCCTTTCGCAAATTTTCTGCACAAATGACGATATGATGAATGTATCTGCTTTGAGTACTCGCTCGCATTGTCTCCAACTGCACACACTGTAAATTTGCCAGGTACATAGGTGATGTGATCTGCAACCGCATACATATATTGCGCGCTTTAATTGTGAAGTATTGTTTTTTCCAAATCTAATATAAAACGTTTAGTGTTGTACTGTTTATATGACTTTCGGCAGTAAATTTCAATATAAGCGACATATTTAGCTCACTGGGAGGCCAGGCTAAAGGCACGCTCACGTTGTACAAAACATTTGTATTTGGAAAGATGCGAAGACAAATTCGTGTAATTTTTGTGGGCGCCACTTGATTTGTCTGTCGGTGATGGTATGGAGGAATACCGTTAGAAAAGTGCGCCCTTGGCAACGGGAAGTGTGTACGCATCTCCAAGGTATGATTCACTTTGTGACGTTACCACCAGCCTAAAATGAATGCAAAACAAATCTAGTGTGTCTAGATTAGAACGCTGCCAACCGTCGCGGTACACAAGTCTGTTACAAGTGGCTCCAACTCAGTCCCACTAGATCAACTTCCAAGAACTGAACGGAATAAAGAGTATAAGGGGAATATCTTTGTTCTTCTGAAGACACTTGAATCCAGCGCTCCAGCGAGCAGTCTTAAGCCCTGAAGCGTGCAGCCAGAGCAGATTTGAGCTCTCCCAGTTGCAAGCCGTCCACCAGTCCAAGAGTTCTGGGCCCAGAACCTATAACTGAAAACCTGTTCTGGTATCTGACCTAGCCTAGCCGTCATCGGTGGCACGATTTTCTGCTGAACGCGCTTTTCAGCCAAGCCGTTATCGGTCGCTCTTTCATTTCCTAAGTTGGATAAGGCCCCTGGTGGCCCTGGGCCGAAGTCTCAAGTTGCTGCACATCACTAGATAGCGGCCTCACAGTAAATTTACAAAGTCCTATGTAAGCCACCCTTATTTAGGAAAAAGGGGAGCCTTCGCTATCAGCAGCACGGCAAATAAGCAAAATATTTACTTAATTAACAAAGCCCTTTTTCCGCCAAGAGAAAGGTCCTACGGCTTCTCAATTTTTGCAGCGAAAGCTGGCAACCGTCCTCCACCCTTGGTCGGGCTCCCTTAAGCCCCCTATTTGGGTAAATTGGCGAAATATGATCCATAGCCCGACCACCATTTTCGCATGCCAAAAAGACCATTGCCAGGAAAGTTTATTGCTTTTAAAATCACTTAGAAATAACGGGCTATAAGCCGCTTGTTTACAAACGTAACGATATTTGATCATACTAATTCCAGAAATTACAGCTACACGCTCTGCGCTGTTTGGAGTACCTCCTGTTTCAGACACTCTATTGGTGGCTTAACCCGTTGCTGTTCAAGGAAAATGTTAGTTTTAAGAAAGCTGCATTCTAACATAAATAACAATATATAAACTGTATTTAAGCTGTTATTAATCCAATTCGCTCGAAAATAATACGTGCATGAAAAGGGCATTGTATTATATTTTCTATGTATTACAATCTTGCGGGTATTTTGGAAAGATTGAAATAACAACGTCCGGTTTTAATTCCAAGAAAAACTTCGGGAACATTGGCGTCAATCTACATGTTAATATCGAGAGGTTTCTCCAGGGCTCCGCCGAGACAAAGCATTTATTTAGTGGATGGCTACGACACTAAACGGTTCCTTTACAATAACTATCTAATCCTGGTTCGAGATAAGAGCTTGATCGACATTCAACGAGGCGGGCACGAGATTTCTGATTGGTAGGGTGAGATTTGCTAGCTTGAAATTTTCAGCAACGTCGTAATTTTTCAAAACCAGCAAGGCAAGAGTTTCCAGGCAGCTACATTTATGGGAAAGGATAACAAAAATCGCATAAGTCCTAACTGGTCGACGTTAGTTGATCGACTGAAAGTTCGACGAAATGGATTTTCAACCCCTTCTCCGCATGCCTAAAAAGTAGTGGCGGCATCAGTTATCAAACTAATCTAATAAGCCTTTACCGTCTTTTCCGTTTTCATATAAATTGGTGTGTCAATGTATTCCTAAATATGTCATCGGTTTCTTTATAAACTTGTATTTTTATACTGCTTTAACGATGCGGTGGTTATTCATTCTCAAAATTCTACCTATGGTCTTCTGTAAGTAGTTAATAAAATATTAGTGATATAAAAAGGTGCTGTTCTAACATTCCAATTTCTATAATGCCTATTATAGGTCTCAGAAATTTCATTTATTTAGTTTATATT
The DNA here is from genome assembly GCA_940337035.1 of Agriotes lineatus. Taxonomy (NCBI): domain Eukaryota; kingdom Metazoa; phylum Arthropoda; class Insecta; order Coleoptera; family Elateridae; genus Agriotes; species Agriotes lineatus. Next base: position 60,669,566 of record OW679203.1, read on the forward strand.
TCACTTTTTACAATTTAACTTTGACTTCCATAAGCTATTGTGGTTTCACACTTATCTTGGGATTTGATAATCATCACGTCTATAGTGTGATAAGTGTATAAGTTTTAAAATAGATTTTTTGCTCTATTAATTGAATATCATTTCTTCTGCTCTTAAATGATCTTATTTCCAAACCTGACTACTTATATTATTTTTATTAATACTTCCAAATTATCTTTCTTTGCTAATTAGCTAATTCTTCCTAAAATGTTGGCACCCAGGACTGCTCATTGTCTGGAAAACAAAACAGGTTATCACATTCTGAAACAACGAAACCATGGATAATACCGTATAAAAAGAATTTGCGGAGTTGGACCCCGCTCCCACCCCATCAGCAGTCATTTTAGCGTTAATTGTGGGTATATCTACAATTTGCATATACATGAGTTTGTTAAGTTCCTCAGTTATTTTATTATTTATATGTGCTTGAGTGCAGCGAGAAGCTATAATAGCATTACAATTTGTAATCATCTGTGAGAAAATCAACACATGCTCTGTTTCTTTTAGCATTAGTAAACAATGCTTATTCACTGTCTCATCTGTATCCTAAATATTGGGTAAAATAAATATATAATAGTATATAGTGTCAGCTTCTGTTGAGTAAGATATGATTGGTCTTCTTGGAATTATTTTACGGCCTCAATAGCAAACTACGGTATTCGCCAGATATATACAGCTTGCCACAAATAAAATTACTCCAACTTCTGTTCGCTTTCCGTTGATGTATCGTAGAATTTCGTTGTCAGCTTCGTATTAGGTTCAAGAACTCTATTAGGTCTCCTCCGTTTTGTCTGTCATTTCGTACCGTCAGTGTCTACTGCATTCAAAACTAAGTATTGCTCCGTCTTCTTCTTCTTCTTCTTAGTATAGGCTGAGGGCCTGTTACTACCACACACTCTGCGCAGTTTTACAAGCCATCTTAAACCGCGGCTGGGGTAAGTGGCTGGCCTTAAGCTTGAATTAAGGAAGAATTAAGGAAAATGTTTGTTTGTAAGATGGCCTGAGAGCATACGATGTAATCACTCTCCGTGTGCGAAGTTCGAATTCTTTACCTGACGACTGCAAACACTTTACCAGCCGATCATATGCATAGTTACGCCGCTGTGTAATGATATAGCATTTGTATCGTCACCCATTTTTTATATATTACCGTCAATTTTGTGTAGGTGTACAATAGTTACGCTGCATATTAAGAAAACCAACGGCTTGACGGACCTAAATTTTGATAGCATCTGCATATGGGTGTGCTAATTGTTATTAGGAACCGATGGCTGAGGTGTTGTTCAACCATCAATACTATTTCACTTAGACTGTATTTGAGCAGTAGCATCACAAATTTCAAGTAATTTAAGTTCAATTCCATAAACAATTCTTTCTCCCTACCTATTAATTTGACTTTTGTAGTCGAGCTTCTGTTATGTCAATCTAAGGCCACTACCATCTCACTAATTATTAACCGCGTGCTATCCTTCAATCCTGTTGCAAGTAGTAAACGAGTGTCAACCTGTAACTCTTAAACCTTAAAATGGAAACGCAATTATACGATCAGGAGAGCCAGTAAGATTAGTAAAATGGTGGAAAGATGACGTAAAGGTCGTCAGAAGTAGGTGGGAATGGCAACAGAAAGAAATAAATGGGAACTTGCAAGAACGATCTATAATGCAAGAGTGGACATAAATATAGGAGGTCGAATGAATATAATTTCTGTTTATTTTTTTCCGAGATTATAATAATGTTGAGCCAACAAAATACGTGCGAAGTTGTGACAAATTATGTTAGTTAAGATATAATCTAACAAGGTAATTAATATTAATCTTATTAGGCTTCCGGCTGTTCGCAAAGTCGGTTGTTTGCTTTGCGCTGAAAACAATAACGCTGCAGCAGAACAAAGCCTGGGCTCGACACAGCAAATCGGACAATGCCCTCGTGCACTGCCGTGTCTCATACTACGAAATTTAATTTCTTTGTTGAATTGCACGTTCTGCTTATGCAAAAACAAAACCGTCCAGCTTTCATAGCAGTAAGCTATTTCGAGAATCTGTAGTTCTATTAACTGAAATCTACGACAATGGTTAGTACAACGAGGTGCTTCGAAATTTTATTGCAGTATTTTAATTTAGGTCTCTGCTATCGTGGAATTCATAAAAAAGACTGTAAATAGAGCTGATTGCCATGAACAAACTTCGTGGAATCGTACAAGTGGAGCTATGATAAATTCTCGTGTTTGAATATCTTTTGTTGCCTTAATAACGGCGCAAGCTGCAGCGTATGTATTTATAAAGACATAGCTCCCATAGCGATTTCAAATATGCCTTTATTGCGACGTTTTGGTTTCACGGTGTACTTCGAACATGTACTCGTAATTACTATGCAATTCGTTTCCAAGTTGAGTCTAGACAACTGTAAGGAAAAGCTTACTAGCGCTATTAAAGCACATATGTAGATTTACTATCTTTATATTCAATTACTTCAATGTAGTAATCTGGGAGTCTAGTGATCTTTGCACTGTAGACCTTCTTAATTGTCAAAAACGTAATTAACTTGAGAATTGTTTGGTGTATAATACATAGTCGTGTAAAAGTTCCTTCTTCGGAACACGGTCGTAGAGTTCTCTGTATTTGTGCTTCAAGTTTATCCAGTAGCTTTATATGTCATGAATTATCATGTGGTGGCTTTGCTGGTATGCAGATTAGAGAATTGGACACATTTTTGGGACATTCTTCCACGTCTTAGAACGGGTTTAAGAACACAGAATTGTTTTGTCCTATTCTCGGATTCCCTGTAAATATACAGGGTGAGTGTATTTTTTTTCCATTCAAATTGTAATAACCTAGTTTCAACAAACTGATCTCTGTTTCAGCGACACCTATGAAATGAAATAACGCAATTCTGTGGTACAATATTGTCAACGACTCCGGTTGCTTGCTAGGGTATTCTACTATAAACGTTACTCGCGGCTTTGGCTGTTTCGTTAATCAATCTCTTAAAACCGCTTTTTTGAGCCCGTTTGCGGCTATGGATCACCACCTCAGGCACAAGCGTAAGATTCGCAGATAAGTAGTGCAATCTTATAAATAATGTTTAATCATTTTCGTACCACACACTCGATAAAATAAACTGTCTCTAATATAGAACGACACCTTTAATTGGTTCTATATTTATTTGTGTAGTTGTAGCGTACTAATTAATGTTAGATAACCTTAAATTGGGATGCCCTTTTTAGTAGAAAACTCATAATAACAATCTATAATTTTTATGTACTGGTTATTACATGCAATTCCATTTAATAAGTCTAATGCACATACTACGCACATAGTTCGTTACTGCTACCTTCTGTATTTCAGATGTTGTGTAAATGAATGCTGCAATTTACTCGAAGTTTATAGGTTATTGACCTATCTGACCTATCTGCAGCTAGCTGGCAAGTCATTAAATATAGGTACTCGCGTAGCGTTACAATATTTTAATATAACTATAACTAAATAGTGAATTACTTGGCGTGCTAACAACCTATCATTTATAGTTTAACTATTGGGTTAAGATCAAGAGAAGATTTAAACCAATTAACAATTATTTTAAAAAATCTGCTATGAAATAAATCCGCACAAAGTAAAACTAATGGTATGATATCAGATAAGTAAAACAACTAGTAAAAGAAAATAAAAAAAGCCGAGATACACACTGGAAGAAGTAAAAAGAAACGAAAGTCCACAAAAAAATTGTTACACAGTACATAGAGCAATGTGAGAGCTCAGGTGGAACCAGATCAAGTCCCGTTTCACGCAAGCGTCATTGCATTGAATATTTTACAGTACGGTGATAGAGAGCAGATTGTGTCAGTTGCAACCAACAAAAAGTGCAGGCGTTTGAAATGTGGATCTACCGCTGAATCCATAAAGTTTCGATGATCGACTACATCTCCAATGAAGAGGTACTCCGCAGAATGGACTGTTAAGCAAAACTTATATAAATCATTAAACAACGGAGGCTGGAATAGCTTTCACGCGTAACGAGGAAACGAAAGAGGGATCGATTACTGCAGTTATTTTATACAGGGAAAAGTGAAAAGACTACCAGGCCCAGGCAGAATAAAAATTCCCTGGTTGGCTAATCTGCTAAATTCGTTTGGTATCACGTCCACGAAACTTTTTCAGAAGGCAGTCAATCAAGTCCACGTCAGTTTGATGATAGTCATCCCCTCCCGTCGCCCACCCACTAGCATCAGAAAACGCCAGTATTCTTCAGAAAAGCTGCGAGTGATGTGCTGAAATGATAAAGCAGTTCTCTTCGTTGACTTAATACATGCAGAATACTTTAATATTAAAGAGATAGATAAAGAAGCTATCAAAAACTAAGAAGCTGCCAAAGAAGGAAAAAGGTGGAAACACGATGTCGAGAATTTTCTGTCAGAAAGGGGATTTTTGCTGGTGATATATAACACAGGCTTCAGCGTTTATATGGAGATGGGTGCGTGGGATAATAGTGTTAGGGGTTAATCATTTTCAAGATGAAAACGTGAACATCAAATCGTTACGGAATTGCAACAAAACTTGGAATAGAGCACAATGTTGAAATCGTTTGATCTTGGAATGTTTGAAAAGACAAGTTGGGAAGTTCACTTTCATACTCCGCATAGCTCTCATCTTGCACCCCCGGTTAGCATCTCCTTTGTAGAATTCTTCAATTTTTGCTTTGGATCTACTTGCACCCGGTGCATATATAAACACCGAATGAAGCTTTTGTTAACCCGTCATGTAGAAACTTTAAATTTAAGTAAGACGTTTCGCAGACACGCCTTAATATGTGAAAATTGTTTGCCCGGTTACCTAGTTCAGTAAATATGAGACTCTCTTAATACCCCAGTTCGCTGACAGGAAGTGTAAGTATTTACTAAAACAGTAAGCTGGTTCTCTTGTAATGTCCTCGGGCCGGTACATTTTCGACATTGTACAAGAAAAGCCAATCTAATTACACCCACGAAAAATAGTATAGATGAATCTAATGGCATATACGTATAACTACATGTCAAGAACACGTACAATGCCAGCTCAAATTCGCGTGCAATTAAAACTGAACGTGCATTTACTACGTCAGAGCATTCATAAAGCGTTAACTGCACAGCTTCCTGTAGATATCAGATTATTTTTGGTTCCTAAAGTCGTCCTGTATTGGGCGATTCAGACATGAGATGGAGTGATGCGTGGAAAATAACCACACCCGACGTTAAGGAATTTTCGATTGGTGACAGACCCTCAAGATGCTTTTACTTGGCTCGTATAAGCTTATTTGCTGCATTTTTCGTTTGTATACAGCAATTATTTACTCACTGCATGATTTATCCGCTTCTATTTAACTCACTTTGGGTGATTTTTAAACAGCGCATTTTTGGAATAGCAAATACGTGTAGTGGCCAGCTGGAGCTGGCACACAACGAAAACATTACCAGAGAAAGAAATTCAAATTTTAAATTTTCCTTCGTTTTGCTCTACGTCCTCTTGCTATTCTAGAACACAATACTTAAATCTAATTTAGAATAATAAAACATACAAAATATAAGTTTTCTATATCTTTCAAGTATGAAAATAATCACCACAGGCGAGGGATACTAAGACCCGTTTCAATGTTAAGTTGCTGGTCTTTACATACTAACCGTTAATAACTTTGAAATATTAGTAGAACTTCTGAATGAGCTTCCTATTTTGTTTTCCAGAGTAGATTAAGTTTTAATTTATTATATATTGTCCCATTCTCCTAGTCTCAGTTACCTAATTTGTGTGTTGTAGTTTTCCTCAGAATGTAATTTTATTTTGAGTTTGTGTTTTAATATTTCAACTGGCTATTTTCTAGTAATTTTCGTTGGTACTACACAACAATTGCAAAATGGATAAAGCTCGAAAATTTCGACACAATTGAAACATCCACATAAACACAGTTTGCCACCCTGCGGCTGTCATTTATTCCTAAAACAAAGAATATAAGCGGAAAATGTTATCTTATTCAATGAGGAGCCGCAAGAAGGTATTGAGAAGTATTTTGCAAGGCTACCAGGAGACATTGTTCGAAATATTTGTCTTGTTAGAAAGCGCTGTTAAATTTAAGTAGACCAATCGCACTTTAGGAAGAAGGTCATATGAACCAATCGCAACTTAGAAAGGAATTCCTACATTGGAAAGAAAAGCATATACTTTGCTTGCCACTACGTCATTGTTTGGCATTTTGACAAATATAAAACTTTACGAATAACTTCCAGTTATCTCTATAATTTATTTGTTTAATTCTCCAACTGAGATCAATGGTACAAAACTCTTGTTTAGCAAGATTTTTATTTTTTTTTTGGCTTCCACAGCTAGAAAGTAATTAAACTCGGCCAAATTCTTAGTAAAAGAACCCTTGTGCTACGCGTCCCTGTCTTTTCGTCAGTTTCTTTTTGATTGATTGCTAACCAATCAATGCTCATAAAATAAATCTTTCCGACAAGAGTTGAGTACTCGTGATTTTAGGGTTGATAAGAAAATTTGAACTTTTTAAATGTACTTGTAAAACACTACGTAGAAAAAATTTAAAAAATAAATCGGTAGGTTAGCTTAAATGCTGAACTGCATGTTAATATTTACTGAAACTACGAGGAGTAATTTAGGACAGACGATAATAATGTTTGTAAATTTATGCGGAGCCAATCTCAGTTTAAATTTAATCGCATACATTTTCAGGATAATCCTTCTCGTTCGACCTGAAGCTCCAATTTTAAAACTTCCTGAGCTCAGAAAACCGAATTCGGAAGTAGCATTAACTAAAAGTTACATAATCACAAAAGAAGCACACTTTTTTAAACTTCGTAAATTGCAGCATTTAAAGAGGAAAGTAACGAAACAAGATATATCAGGTAGGTCACATTTGTTTACTTCATTAATATTTGTTGGCTGCAAGTTTTCCTCGCAAAAATATTGTGTTTTAGATTAGTTCAGTTTAGAACCTTCGTTTGACGCGACTTGGAATTTTAATATCAGTTCTACATGTTGATACTAAATTTTAGATAGATTGAGTGATTAAGTTATCACGAAACTACATGGATATATTCGATGCCCGACTAGCTTTAGTAAAGGCCGCTAAGTTTGAATACAAAATATTAAATCAATAAAAATTTCTAAGGGCGCCAAGGAGTCTTTAACACGCCAAATGTTTCTTGGTAAGTTTATTATAATGGTATTGCACTCGCAGCAGTTTTGCTTAGGTATGCTATTTATTTTAAATTTATTTGAGTACAAAGGTTCTTGTTGGATAAAAAACAAGAATTGATATGTTATAATAGTCATACTATGGGTATTGAAGTGAGCATGTACAGTTCAGCTCACATAAATATAGTACAAGCAATTTAGATCTATTTACGCAACTATCTAAAATTGTTTGTTATACAACTGACTTTTCATTAAGTACAAAATAAAAGAAATAAAGGCACCTAATATTTTATTGCTCCACCATTTGTGTCAATTATTATAGCCCTTAATCTCCTCGACCAAACAAATATGTTTATACTAGATTTATTTGCGCATGACTGTACAACTAATAAGTGAAATAAGGTGCGTTTGAAATGCCATGTTCTAAAAAGTAATACATACAGGTTGGTATTGGTTTAATGAGAGATGGTTTTTCAGTTAATTAACTTAAATATGCGAATGAATGATTATTTAGCGTATATCTAGTATGATATGATAAGATATGCGAACAGTATTAAAACGTCTTGAATTTAGTGTCGAATTGCAATACGTTATGAGGGTAAGGAATTTTCTCAAAATCGCATGTAAATATGTACCAAAAGCACATAATCAAACGTAAGAGCAAACTGAAAAGACTCTGATACTAAAATAGAGCATTTTGATTGGATAATTAAATGATAAAGCATTCAATAACTACACAATTATAAGGCAGCTTAAAATAATGTTCCTAATGGTTTCGCATTATCATTGGAATTTCGGTTTCTTACAACGGTATTTGCAGTTCATTTGTAAATAGCCCAATTTTGATTGCAATTGTAATACAAATTAGCCAAGACTTATCTGAAAGATATTATTATAAAATGTAATATAAAAGTTTAATTCTTGCATATTTGGTCATGTAGTTGAAAACATACAAAATGTAAAACTGTTAACCTAAAAATTTGATTTATGACAATTAGAAAAGTCATAACAAGCAATAAAAGAAAACTGAATTATCATTTGTTTGATAACCATTGGTTTTGGCGGGTACTTTAAAAATAAACAGAACAAATGGGTTGTATAAAAATATAAATTGAATTGACACACGTCAATTTTAGACGTTAATGTACTGGTATGTACCTATTTATACTGTCATACACCTTAAGAGTGTGATAGAGAAATATTACTGCGAAATTAAAAACTTAGTGGGTGCATCGATTATTACTACACAAGGATGTGCTGCCAACCACAACGAGGATAGCTGTAGCAGAGGTCTGGCGAATAGAAGATTATAGAAGATAAAGAGCTCGAAGGTAGAAGCTTACATAGTGAGTCTATTAACTTTCAACTTAAAACAGCACACATATATCAGGAAAAGTAGTAATATAAAATATATCTGCTACTTACAGAGTTATTAAAATTTAATTCAATTCAATAATAAATTAGATAATCATAAAATTGTAAACAGACAGTAATATTAATCTAAAATTGATTTAACTGAAATTTAGTATTTATCAAATACTATCAACAAAGGTGTTAAACGTATAATAAAAGCAGGCAGATATTAATTGCTTCATAAATACAATTATCCTACATCTTGCATTATAGCTATGCGTTGTTTGTCTTAATCTGATTTTAATAGTAATTCTGAATAACTAAGGTTATTACAATTACGTTCAAAAGACTGTAGACAAAAGGTAAGATTTAACTCAAGATTTTAAACAAAACCATGAGAATAAGTTTAAAATAAAAGCTTTTAGACCACAACAATATGTTATGTGGACTGATATGGTGATCGGAGAAGTGCTTCGTTTAAACTGTCAAATTATGACACTTGTTACAGTTATACTTCAGGAATCAAGTTTCTCCACATATAAAGCAATTTAAAAGTATGTAAGTAGAAGATAATTTTAAGTAAAAATGACAACCAAATGGCTTATGGGGCACTATTAACAAAGTTTTAAGGTGGGTCACACATTTAGTATGAAAAATGCTGAAATTAAATTTAGCGTTACCCATAATTAATGCTTTATTGTGTTGGGTGTTATTGGTGTAATCTTGAATTGATTTGAATGCTCATGCTGGTAGTTTTGGAGTTTGTTGGGGCACCATCCGAACTGGAGACCTTAGTGAGGAGCTGGTGATGGTTGTGAGCTGTAGAAGAGCGTATTTAGAGTCGTAACAAATTGGTTTGGGGTATCCTGAAGCTACCAGAGAAAGCTTCGTTGCTGCTGTATGAGCTTGGAGCCGTCTCGGGGTTGCATCTCATTGTTGGTACCTTCGTAGGAGGTCGTAAGAAGTTGATTCTACTCGACAAAAGTTACAGTAGCCGCAGGGCCCTGGTGTGCCTTGCTTTGTTTGGATTAAGATAGCCTGCTGTCCTGACCGCAACGAGATGATTAATGTGGGTAGAATTGGCAGTTTACTGTTGCCCAGGAATTTAGAGGATTGACTTTTATAAATGTCCATTAAGTAAATCGATGCCGGGGTCGGTAGCTCAGTGGTAAGCATCCTGGCTACTGATCTAAGGGTCGCGAGTTCGATTCCCGGTCCCGGTTAGGTTTTCAAAAATAAAAAATGCAGATGAAAGCCTCTACAGAATGCCATCATTCGGAAGTGATGTAAAGCTGTGGGTCCCATGTTACTACGATGTGTAGCATGTAAAAGATCCCTTGCTAGGGTTGGAACCCCTTAGTCTCGGCAAAATTCTAAATAGGACTTTGACCAAATGACCACAGCAGTCGGTGTCTAAGGTACCTGGTACTCTGCATGCCTAGACCTTGTCCATTAACAAACAAACAACAAACAACGGTAAATCGATTGTTTTTCACATGATTGTGATAGTTCGATTATGTTTATATCAATTTGCTTGTGAAGGTCTTTATGATAGCAAAGGCATATACGTTATTGTGTGGTTATATTAAGATCAAATGTCTTTTATTTGCATTTGACGTAATACTAATTAAAATCCTAATTAACAAAATTGTCATAGAACCAATTTTTCGTAAGGACCCAACCTTTAAGGAAAAATTTTTATATTCCTCGAATCAATCATTCTAATAACTTGAACCTTCAGCGTTAACTAACGTGTCATAACGTTTTATAATTATAAAATATTTAAAATGTAGCTGCATCCCAAAATGAGTAACAAAACTTTTTCCTTTTAGCTAGAGAATCACGTGTCACATAGTGTTTGCTTCTCCACAGTTCGCCTAAGGTGGATCCGCTTGACGTAACCCTAACCAATGGCTCGCTAAATACAGATGTCTTGTACGTCTAATTGCACACTACTAGTATCAGTATTCATAAATCCACCTCTGCTGAAAGCGCATCTTTGGATACAGCAATGACTAGTTTTCGCCAAAATGAGATATTCCTATTAGATGGAAATGTTTTCCAGCAGCCACAGCACATCTCATTTGCAACAATCAGTCTCAACACAGCTGTTCTTCGGCAAATATTTCTTGTAACATCGAGCAACAAATCATCTCGAAATAGAAAAAAGGGCAAAGCTATGAAGTTCACAAGTATTCCCAACAATGATGCGTCTGTTGGGATTTTTAAGGTGCTCACTTGTTATGACTATTTTAAATTCTAGGGCTTTCCGCGAAGTTTAACCCGTTTATGAAATATGAATTCCTACTTAAGTACTCCTTATAGAATCTCATTCACATCGAGATAATTAGCGATATCTTCTGTTTTCCCTGTCGCATGTTTATAGAGTCCTGCAATACACTCATTTCCATATTTTCCGCCTGGCTCCTTTGAAGCTGACTTAACTGTTCCAACTACTGACTCATAGAGGCCGCTCTAGGTTAAGCTTTGGGATTTTATCGTTCCACAGGCTGCGTCATGGTTTTACGACACGTGTGGCGTCGAATTGGTGCTTCCACCTCATGACTTCATCTCCTTTCGCACGTAGGTTTGTTTAAAGATACGATGTGTCGTGGTAATATCACAGAGGAACGCCCTGGGCGGATTTAAATAAGAAGCCTAAAATGTGCACAGTTATAAAGGGGGCAACTATCTTCATAGTGCTCGCCCCTCCTTTCTCTTCGTTAGAAGAGCTGTAATCGGCAATCCTTCATAGAGGAGAGTTACGCCCAATGTTGCTATTGTACCCAAAGCTTCATGGTACACAGCCTAAACGATCTCCCGCCAATAACAACCACTAAGGGTGCTTTTCCCGACGACTCCGTAGTCCGTGCCTGCTTTTATTTTGGCAATTCAACCACCAGAACGCTACACCAATCTATTGTGACGTAGTTTAGGGTGACATACTATGATGAATACTCAGTGGCACATTTTTATGAGACCCGAGTTGATAATACCGCCTGTGACTATTCATAAGTGTGTGTGAGTAACGTAAATTCAAATTTAACGTGTGGATATTCATATCTTTGATTGATTAGCTTTCGTTCATAATATTTGCTGTTATTTCATGAGCAACGGATGAACCCCATTTTGTAATATTAAATAAATAGAATAACCTTTGCTCTTGCTGTCCATTTGATGATTTACGTATACATGGATGTTTAATATTGCAATATATTTTTAAATACGATATATAAAGTGTATTGGCGGCCTGCGCGTAGCTCATTACAAGGTAGGTTCTTGGCTGTCCGACATCATATACAGTTGGCACCAAAACAAAACAACTATTCCCCATTTTGGACTTCTAGAGATAGTGAAAGAGTTTGTGACGCCCCCATCCTCTTTGGTTTGTTTACAATTGCTAACTCGTGCAACCGCATCTCGCCCAAATTTACGTTTACCTAATCAAACCCTCCCTCCCACTAAGTATAGCTGGCCAACTTTCTGTTACAGGGACTGTTTTAGCTTATTTAGTGTGAATTTTAACCTGTATTTTATCAAGTTGCCTATTTGTGTTTGCTGATGTGTCTTAAATACACATTAAAACTGCAACACACTTTGTATAGGTTTGACACAAAGCATATTCGGAAAATATCGTTTTTCCTCAACAAATAGTTTTAAAGCCAACGCCAGGCATATAGGCCGACAGACAGACAAATCCTGATCTGTGATGATCTGAGGAAATATCTGAAGAAGATTGTTTCATAATTACAATACTTTTTGACTTTAGATGAAAGAAGTAAGACGAGATTTCCTCAAGTTCCAAAAGAGAAATGTCGATTGCATGTGATTCATTTGATGTGTCTCAAGCAATGAAGACGGTGATATGAACTCGGAATGTTTTTATTGTGATAGAATGTAGTCGAAAAGCAGTGTTGTGTGAAATAAATGTAGAAAAGTGGTTCATTGTAATTATATGCCATTTCCGAAAACCCTACTGCTGTGCACACTTCTTCCTAAGAAAGAAGTTTCTTTTGACGCAGATTTACATTATCCCCCCCCCCCCCATATGGAAAAATCTTACTTTTAACAAATTATTGTCTTGTTCTATAATAACGACGAATGGATATGGTTTGTGTATGGAAGATAAATAAGTAACATATCACTTAAGAAAATAAATCATTGCATTTCCTCCGCTCATTTAGAGAAAAAGAATAATTTAATAGCCATTTTTTCTTTATGCCTCGCTTTCATCAAATTTCAATGTACTAATCTGATTGTTTTCCAGTGGCTGCTAGTAATGTCTACAAATGCCATTCGATATTACAGACGGCAAGTTTAATTTAAAATGCTAACACAATAAGTGATTGGAGGAGAAATGTTTGGCGTTGTGCCTTGTGTAACTTTAAAAGCTCCCCCGAAATGAATATTCATTGATTAATTGGACAACTGAAACGCTTATAAAGCAGTTCAAAAGAGCGAAGGTTATTGGATGGGAGGTTAATTCTGAAAAATCCGTTTAATCGCTTTCCACTATCTAGCGTCCAGTGTTTCACGAACCCAGTAATTGAATTTAATGTTGAGTAAATTACAGGTTACAATTCTCTTCCCACCAGTCTTTACACTACTTCGGCTCATTTACTTGCAAATATTTGCACGAAATGCTTTAAACCAATAAATTTACGAATTTGCAATTATACTTCGTTGTATATTCTTACATAAATATTTTGTTGTTTACTAAAATTTTTCTTTCTTCACCTTTCACAATTGTTTTCCAAAAACTACTATAAGGTTTCAGCAATGGTGTTTAACAAGCTCGCTTGAAGGTTTTATTAGATTCAAAAATAGCCACAAGTAACACTTAGCCACAAATAAGGAATTATTTGATGGTGCATTGTTTCAATGTTCTAGCGCTTTAGTACCTTCGCCATTCCCAATCTATGAGGAAACATTGTTATGGTGCCAAAATAAATTCTACATTGGTAACAAATGAATATATGATGACATCTACTTGCGTCCAGTTAGCTGAAACAGTCTTCAGTATCTAGAGATATCTGTATTTATTCAGTTTGACCAAACCTGCTCTTACAAATAAAACAACACAACGCAACGCTGTCGTTTTTATCTTGTGCTGGGTCAGGCTATCTTCACAGCTCGCTATGTGCGCCGTTGATACCTTTAATGTCTGTGGTGCATATTTTCGTATGTTTACGCACTCACAGCATTCCTTGACTTCTATCTGCGCTGCCAAGCGACTCGAATGTTGGCTTTTGTGTGAGCGCCGTGATGGCAACTTAGTTGTAGCGTCTTTGAAATTGCCCTGCGGCTTTATGAGCTTACAGAATATGCTTGTTTTGGTTCGTTACCCCCGCAGAGGTTGCGGATTATTGTAGCCCAGGCAGTTCTGTGGAAGATTTTTTCTCGCGCCTAGTTGGCGGATTTTATATGAGCTTCACCTGTCAGTCAGCCTCACGTTAGCCCAAGCGCTAGCCTGGGGTAAGTCCTTTCGAAACTTTTTGCGCTGATTCTCATCTAAGCATCCCTGCGTCTATTTTGGATTCTTTCTTTTCCTCGACAACCAGCCCGGAGCTCCTGAAACTCATAGATCAGCTTTGGCCGCGAAACTCGTCGCCATTTTCCTGGTTTGAGCTGTTATTCACTGCATTCCAACCTTCGGATGTGTGAGCTTTCGCTTATCTGGATCATCACATAGCGTGCAAAAAGGGATCAAATAAAGCTAAGATCAGGTTTTGTGTTTTGTTCTTTTAAGTAAAACTATACAAGATGCGGTCAGTAAACTAGTGCTAGAGGTTCACCCGATTGGTATCAATTCGGACGTTGACTGGTATTGTACAGTTCGCTTCACGAACTGCGTACCTGACTAATAATTTCGCAAACATGGCGTCTGGGTTAATTTTGACCGCATTTAATAATGGTTCATCATGTTTGTACCTTTTTTTAACTGTTGTGTAAGTCTTTGTCCTGACAAGCTGAATGTTATTGAGGTGCACCTTAAATTGGCCAATAATGATTTGAAACTTGTACTAATGATTACTCGCACTTTGTTCTCTTAATTACAAGATATTTGTACTGCGTTCTTTCGAACTAGGAACAATTATACTGTGATATTAGCGTTTTGGTGTTATTATTTGTTACTGCTACCTGCGCGTGATTTGAGCTTTTTTTAGGAATTTATGTGCTACTTGAGTTTACGATTTCTCGGTTGAATGCTTGGATACACTTTTTATAAATTGGAAAAATTCGTTGGAACCCTTTCGGTTTTTAATCATTTGTTAGTACTTGAAGAGCTGACCTGGCCGGCTGGCAATTGTATCCAAGTACTTATAAAGTTTGTTTTGTTTGAGAGAGATTTGATGCTAACAACGAATTTGATCGAACTAATTTAGGAATGCCAAATTGTAAAAAGATTGCCCCGTGTATTAAATTTCGGCACGCAATTAAGTCGTATTTACTTGTTCGGCTTTACAGAGGTTAAGAATTTTGCGCGAGTTTATTCGTTGATATTATTCTTTGGTAGACCAATGATGATAGGAGAAAGCACGTGAAGTGTAATGCAAACTACAGCCCAACAGGTGCCTGCATTAGTCATAAGTTAGCCATCGGTCGTTTCGGTAAGAAGTTTAGTTTACAGTCTGATAATGCGTAACGTCGATGGAGGAAGTAATTTTTTCTTTGTTTTTCTAATAAAAGTTACAAAACAAATTACCTCGGGATAACCCCAAGCAATCGAAAATAGTGTAAACATATCTTTCTCTGTCAACGCTAAAGAATCAAAGAAGACAATAAAAACATGTATTGCTTTAGAACACAACGTTTCGAACAACTAGTTTGTTAAGCGGTTAATAGTTGACGTTTCCGATGCTATTTATGCACCAAGAAATGGTTGGGTAAGTCATAAAACCCGTCCAAATAAGATGCCTATATAAGAACAAATGGCTTAAAAAATTAATAAAATATTGAAATAATTATTTTAAATAATTTGGCAGATGGTGACATTCAGTCTGTACGGTTACCCTACTCTTTCTACATATTTTAAAAATTTTAGATTAGTGAAAACTAGCCTTACGTAATTTGCCGAAGTTCTTCAAGCAATTTAATTTTAATCCGGATATTTTGCAGGTTCTTTCTCAGTTTTACCTATTTTACAATTTTCTTGTTAATATTCATCACATCTAAATAAAAAATCACATCTAAAGTCTCTGTAAGGCTTTTCTAAAGCAATTAAATTTGACTTATTGCTTGTTACCACATTATTTGCAAGATTTAACTTTAACTTGAGTTGCTGTTAGGTTCATTTCAAAGTTAACGCCCACCACTATTGTTAAGCACGGGGTAAAGAAACAAGAAAATCACAAAACTCCCCTTAATTCAAGTTCAACACCGACAACGTAATTTTTAGCATTTTGTGCATGACTGAGTGTTATCGTTCGGTAAATGTAGCTGCTTGGAAAAACTTTACCGTGCCCCTTTTGTCAAGGTAGGATCTTTGTCAAGTATAACAGCCTCCAAAACCCAGCATACCAATATGAAGTTTCGATTCCTGTCTCATTTGACCCCGAGAAATTTTATGGAGTTTAACGATCAAATAATATATGTAACGAAACTTTAATATTTTCGCCTGGACGCTCTATACAGTGTGTACATAAAGTAAGGAATAAATTCATTATCTAGAAAAGGGAAAGCTTTTCGGAAAAATCCTCAGACATGTCAACCTTTGTTTTAAGATGCGCATATTTTGACGTTCTAGTCTCATTGGTGACATCATTACTGTTCCGGATATGACGTCATCGAAATTTTTTTCAAATGGCAACCTTTATTTTTGACAGCGCCATTTGAAAGAGCATATTTTTCTGCACACAACACATCAAAAGTTTTGTCATATTACATAAGGAAATTTTCGATAAAATTAATGTTATAGTTATTTAAAATTAATTTATTTTATTCAGTTAATTGAACAAACTAATTAATTCAGGGGACTCTAAAACGTGAAGATCTGTTGAAAACTCAATTTGTAATTTTTGAGGTGAATCCAATACTTTCTTTATCGTAAAAGGAAGTAAAAAACATACGTTTTGTATTGACAGCCATGAAAAGTCATAGTGACAATTTGGAAAGTACCGAAAGATCAAATGTTATACGTTTGGCAGTACTGAAGTGTATTGTCAGTCTATGTCAAATTCGAGAGGTTAATAGGTTAAGTTTTGTTTGTTATTTGACACAGATTGACGCAAAACTTAACGTACAAATTTCGAATTTGGCATAGCTTGACAGTGCTACCAACACTGCAGTAGTAAGTGACATGGTTTTATCCCACTAATGAAATAAAGTAATTTCATTATTCCACTAGTGGATAAAGTGGTACTTTAGACGGTTCATAAGTGTGGATAAAACTTCAATTATAAGGTGATTGTGGATAAAATGTCTTTTTTGCTATAATAAAAAGAGTGGTTTTTTATGACTTAGAAAGAGACCTTTACAAAGCTAGGAAGGACTTCAGTTTCAACACTTAATTAATTAGTTTGTTCAATTAACTGAATAAAATAAATTCATTAAAATTAATTAAATCGTTATAACATTAATTTTCTCGAAAATTTCCTTATGTAACATGACAAAGATTTTGATGTACTGTATGCAGAAAAATATGCTCTTTCAAATGGCGCTGTCAAAAATAGAGGTTGCCATTTGAAAAAAATTTCGATGACGTCATATCCGGAACAGTAATGATGTCACCAATGGGAATAGAACGTAAGAAGATGCGCATCTTAAAACAAAGGTTAACATGTCCGAGGATTTTTCCGAAAACCTTTTCCTTTTCTAGATAATGAATTTATTCCATACTTTATGTACACACATACGTACCTACGCTCTGTATACCGATGCAGCTTTGAAGAAACATCTCTTTGTCAGAGTATAAGTCGCCGTCATAGAGACAAGATTTTCGTTCAAAGACTTATGACTGAAATTTCCCTTGATTTTCGCATCTTATCATCTATTGAATTGCTGCACATGTAGAATTTAAATTGTACCTCTTTTAATTGCATGTGTGATTTACGGCACATGTTGCGTATGTTCTAATATGTACCACTTATACGTAAATTTACATCGATCGTATATGTATTTTCTCGGTAAGTTTGCAGCTGTACAACAGTTTTGAAGGCGTATTTCTGTTAAAACTGCAGTAACTTCTTAAAAAATCTGCGGCAACATATCGAAAAAGTTTTACTCCCAGAACGTTATCTTAATAAATCTTTTAATTTTACTGTATGAAAGCTTTAGTACGTGGCAGGTAGAAAAACATCAACTGGCACCATTAAAACTGACACAAACTTGTCCTCGTACCTTTACAGGTACAGCTATTTTGACTAACCCGTGCAAATTTCCTTTAATTTCAAACTATTCCCCATCCTTCAAGGTGAGCTGCTGAATTCTTTCAATCTCGTTATCTGTCGTGAACGGGGTTTCCTTTTACATTGCTTTTAATTGCGCAAGCGCTGTGCAAAATTTTCTGACTTGCAATAATTTTATGCATTACGCAAGGTTATTATGTAATTTTCGCATAGTAAATAATACGGAGAGGTGAAAGTGTATTTCCTTAGACCCTTACATGTAATGACTTTAGACATCTGATGTTCGATTCGTCACAATGTGTAGGTAGCCTTTCACTTTTGCTGTTATTGCAATCAAAGATATACTTAACGTCAGCATTTAAAAAGTAAATTCCATGATGGGCCGTGCATAATATTTCATTCCTTGTCATGTGTGCGATTGCAGTTGGAGTTTAAAAGCTGGCGAGATTTTCCCAGAACAAAGTCTGCAATTTCGAAGCAAATCACTAAATGTTAAATGCCTGTACTGTTTATTTTCACATTTAAAGATAGAAGAAGAGCTGTATTTTGATATGTATTTTTTGTGTTGTAGTTAAGCGGTGCATTTAAACAATCAAAAGTTCGTAAATCCGACGCCGCACTGCTGTGTGAGTGCATTGTAAAGTTGATTGCGGGGTGCAGCGATAAACGCACAACCAGCACTGCTAGCGGGGTGCAGGAAATTTCAATTAAATATAATTTCACAAACAGCAAGGCATTCGGACGAAAGCTTTTGTCTAAGGTATCGTGTGTGCACCTCCAAACGTGTATTACAAATAATTGCTGGGCAAAAATTTAAAGTGAAGCGAACATGCGTTTGTGGACAAGCAAGCGCATTTTTCGGATTTACCGGTGTGTAAACCAACTTTGTGCCATATTCAAAGGTACGTACAATCATACCGTTAAGTTTAAAAAGCTACAATTCAGCAGTTCTAGAGGACCTGCCCGTCATCGTGACATTTTCACGGGTTGCGCGTTTACATTTTCACGCGTTGCGCGTTGAAAGCTATTTTTAATTATGTTTTACGTTGTTCATGTACGTATGTTCGCAACATACGTGTGAATAGCCGTTTCGCACGTAGGGTTTGTAAAAGCTAATTCTAGTTATTTTTTACTTGTTTATGTCTTTCTATATGTTTTTTTTTGTGTCGTGAAGCTAATAGGTCGTGTGAATAAGATGGCTTTTCTCGTGCGTTTTTTGAAGTTAGTGTCAACGCGACAACACTACATGGGAAACTAGCTTCCTGGTTTGGCAAATATTTACGCTTCGTAACTACGACTGGATATTGAAAGAGTGTCATGTATAAAATGAGCTAACTAACCGAACAAATAGGACAAATACTAATTTAAATATTAAGGCTTAGCAGATGTCTTTTTTTTAATTTAACGTATCCATGGTTGGGGGAGTAAGGGTCTCATTTCGAAATGAATATATATGTTTACCAGTAATCAACTGGAAGTCATTTATTTTACTTGTATTTTGAACGGTATTTTTTTGTTTGTTAAAAATGTTATTATTTATAAAGGAGCACCAGTAAAGCTGTAAATTATTTTCTTACGTATCTATTAAAGTATAACTGGTCTTGTTTTTATTACAGTTTACACTTATAATTCCCCTTTCTACTTGTATGTGCTCTGTAAAGTCTCAACGGCAACGGTCACTGCTTAAATCTTCTACAGTTCATCAACGTTTTCTCTGGTCAGATTTTAAAGTGGAAATTTACAACACTGTAGCTTTGACAATAATTCCTTGCAGTCGGCTACAATATGTCACCTACCTAATATATTGCAAGGCGGTACGGTTAGTTTGTATTCTACACTTCGAATCAAACTGTAAATCTATATATTTCTGGTTTTTACCTTTTTTAGTGTTATTTATTACTTTTAGTACTTCCCAATGCCGATGCTACCAAATGAAGGGTTGGAACGGTAACTTTATATAATCGATTTTACTGCTAACTTTATTTATAACAGGGTTAATCTAGTATTACTTCCACTTTAACGATGTTTTAAGAGAAAGCTCTCTAGTGACGGCTTTTGTTTCTTGATGATACTAATATAGAGCTACCACTTTCTCTTAAATACTTTTGGGTAATCAAATTTCCTTCTTTGTCAATTTCCTGTTACAAGGCAACGCATGATGCTCATTTAAACGAGCACTCAAATAAATGACGTTTGTCCCCGTAACAAAAAGACGGTGTCCATCAAGTCCCTTTTAATTAAGGATATCAGTGAAGCGGGATCAATAGCCACCCCTGCCCTTTTAAGGCCCACTAGCATGGCATTTGGACAGTTCCAACCCTTCGTGATAAAAAAATACAGGTAGGCTGGCCGACAAAGGCTTTGCGTAAAACAAAACAGCCGAAGGGATGATTCGACAGATACGCAAATCATGGCATTTATCCCAAATAGCTCGCTCTAGTCATTCAATTTTACCTTGAAAGGCAGTTTGAAAACAGATTAGGATCGTTTCTATCCGATCCTCGGTGAATCGCCAAGCGCCACTTCTTTCTAGCCTAAGTTTACATAATGGAGTTACTGAGGTAATCTTAAATGGTTTATCTGCACGTGAAGTCCTGAGTGCGATATTTAATAACTGTCTAGAGCACTCTCTACGCTGTCAGAAATATACAGTAGCTCTAAGTATCGCTGCTATAAATAGCAACCCAACGCTAGAGCAATGTCTCTGTTGGAAAGCTCTTTGTAAATTAATGCTGAAAAGACAAGTCGCCCGCATGATTAATTTAGAGTGACGACGGGATAACTCTACTGTCTGTGCCCATACCTCGCGTTCAGCAGATTAAATGCTAGTCGATTTTTTAATCTGCAGAGAGACCTGGGTTCAGAGGGAGTTTGCCTTTGATCTTTACACGCAATATCAGTCCCACCGTTTTCCTTCGGGACGAATTATGATATCGATTGGTAGTGGAAACATCAATTAAAATTAATGCAATTATTTGAACTGACTTTTATAACCTAATCGAATAACCCAGCTAATGAAGAAGAGCGGTTTTAAATTGGACGAAAACAAGGAACTGATTGTATAGTTTGAGAAGTGAGTTGAATTTTGAGCAACGACCGAAGAGAAGCAAATTAAAATGTGCCGCTTGGGAGGTGGAAACGGAATCGATCGGGAAGGCTCGGATACTCTAAACAGACATTACCATCACGCAAGGAAAAGTGTTGAGAAATGCGGCCGACTCCATTGATCTAGCTTTTAATATGTATATGTTATTACTTAGTAACCTGTATCGATTGGACAATAACCCCTATCACCTTTAACCCTGACCTAAGAGCTAAACATGTAATTTTTCTTCTTAAAAAACACACTTTCTGGAATTTTTGCAACCTACATCATCAGATAAACATGACAGCTCAGACATGGGGCAGCCGCTTTTTTGTTATGTCCAGCCAGTAAATTTAATCTGAGTGGGAATACAGAGACCAAAGTTTAGAAACCCATCTTGCATTGGAATTAGAAACATTTTGGTTAATGTTTATGTTCAAATCAACACTATATTAAATAATTCAGTTCAGTTCCTCACGGCAGCAGTAAAAAAAAAACTTTTTATGTAAGGCAATTGTAAAGATATTATTTTAATCAAGCGCTTTTTTTCATTTTTTCGCTTTTGTATTCCAAACATTAGTACTTTTCCCGCTCCAAACTAGGCCCAAATTAATAGTTCAGCTATGTTTTAATCTCGTGTATTTTTAATACTAACGTCTTTCAGCTCATTTCATTATATCTTCAGTGCAACGTCGATTTAAATTTAGATATGCTTATTTGGCGCATGAATGGCATTTCAATGTTAATTGCTCTTTGACTCCAGAGCTTCGGCCATTCATATGGACCGGAGTTCCCCCCGCTTTTGGGCATGAAAGTTGATTGCATCATGCGTTGTACAACTTGACGCAATAATTAACCTTTTGTGCAAGTCAGAGAGAGATAGGGAGTTAAGTATGGCAGACCACCGCCGAGCAATGTCGAAATTAGTGAAACTGAGTGAGTGCCATCGGCAGTGGTCTCTTAAGTAACGTTTTGTGTAGGTATTAGCTGAGGAAGCTCTTTTGTGCAAATGAAGTTACGTGCACCGTACCGCAACCTTGCCTGTTGATAACGTTCTTTATTCTAGTCTCCTTGAGGATTTAACATCGTCGACACCCACTCGACAAATAGCACCCCAGGTCGTTTGTCACCATTTCTCCAAGCATTTCGGTGCACTCGATTGGACATGGACTGCAGCTCCGCTGGACATCATCACCGTAGACATCTGAACCCCACAAAGGTACTGTGTCTTGTAGTAATTTTAAAGTGCACATTGTGCAGTATAAAGTGAGTTTTGGTGTGTCGCCATTTTGCGTAGCGTTGCTGTCAATTTGAAATTAAGCGTTTGAACTGTTGTTACTGTCTTTAAATCTATTTAAGCATTTACCGTAAAGTTTATTGTTTGTATTTAGATTGACGATGTGAGATTAAGGTAACTACCGTCAGTGAGTCAGATTTGATTGTTTACCGTCAAGTTTTGTTGTTTGTAATTACTTTGATAGTTGCGCAATTAAAGTTGTTACCTTTTTTAGACAGTTAGATCATTTGCTGACAAGTTTTCGTGTGTATTTAAGATATACGTTGCGCAATTAACAACATTAGCTTTTATCGAGTATTTCATTTAATTCTCATCGGTCACATACATATTTTTACGTTAATATGGTTCATTTTTTTTAGTTGTGTTTTTCTTTAGTAGATTTATGACGTTTGCATAGGTTTTTCTGACGTTTTTTCTCTGTAAAGAGATTCAGACAGGTGTAAGAAAATGCAGGTAAGGTAAGTCCAACGCAGCTGTTCGTGGACCGTCGCTCAAGCACTACCAAATTTACATCAAAAAGGTTTCGGCCATCGCTTCCACCCTCTCGGTGAGCCCACCTGTGTCTTCTCGATTTAGTAAAGTGATGGTGTCTGGCATTTAACATCTTTATTTCGTTTATCTAATTTTTCGTTGCCTCAATTAAGGTCGTAAGGAACTCCCGCGTTTTTCTTCTGCCTTACAGCCTATCCTAACTTAATTGGAGCAACTGATCCGAGAAGTTTCCGATTTGTGTCGTTTTATCGGGTAACCGACGGTTGAGTCTTTTGAACGGCAAATTAATGTCGTAACAACCGTTTCGTTGTCTAACATTTTGGAAAGTATCATTTTTTCTTGATGAACACTTCAATAAAGTGATGAATTGGTATATCAATTTACTGTGACTCAATCGAACTATTTTTAAGTATTGTTTTTTAACCATTAACCTGTTGCAGCAAACAAGATATGACTGTTTATATGGTTTGTGTCAATTACGATATACTAACTTTACATTTGTAAGTAGCTAGTAAGTAGTAGAACTTTAAACTTTATTGTAGTTGGGATTGACAGAGGAATAAATTTTTCCGAAATATTGGCTTAACTAACAAAAATCCCCTTTAACTTGCTGCGCTAAATAACGAAACACAATAATCTACTATATTGATTATTAACCAGTTTTTTACTATCTCGCAGTTTTATATATTCAAATGTTGTGAATTTATTTCGTAACTAGTGACAAACAGTAATAAGTAAGAACAGAAACGAGTAATAAATATAATATCCTATGAAATGCTCAGTGTAGTACTCGGTTAATTAACAAGGCCTAAAGTTTATACTTCTTTAAGGATGTTTGATAAATAGTTCAATTTAAATTTAAACAAAATTCATAAATATTGCTGGTTATGTAGTTGGAATAAGATATTTATTAAGGATTTTATTACTGTTGAATTTGTGGAGGCTAGCCTGATTTTCCGATCTTTTTATAGACTCAAAGGGCTATTCTTGAAGATTAAGGTCGAGCTTTATACTAGAATGCTAATAAAACACGACGTAATATCGTACACGGTTACAACTTTCTACCGCGTAATGAACGATTGGAAGAAAGGAAATAATATTATAGGCGGATAGGCATAGATCTCGATGAAAATCCAGAATTGCTTAAAATAACTACAAATCTGTTAATACTGTCAACTTATATTTGTTCTTATGAAATATCTGAGAAATGTGTAGAAAGCCTTCCCAATACTTGCAATAACTTCTAAAGATTTATAAACTTGCTTCTTAAGCGATTATGGAATCAAGGTTGCTAATAATTGTTAATTAGACGGGATCTCTGGCTTTCTCAATTAAAATTAGGTAAGTAATTACGTAACACCGTCTACTCTCCGTTCGTTAATTAAAGTCATTTTCCGTCAGTTTCCGAATTGTAAAGAGAAACCAAATATAATTATGAATAGCTAACGCGACAGGTAGGTTTTCATAATTACGTTAAGATGAAAGATCGAATTCCAGCTTTTAAAGAGTATTTGCAGCATTTTCGATTAATGCGAAACCAGGCATATTCTTTAATACGCCTTAAAAGGTTCTTAATATAATCTGCGATGTTCATGCCATTTATTCAAAAATAAATTCAGGAGATATAATCATAGCCTCGTCGGTTCCGAAAAATATTTACATTGCAGAGGAAAATGTATCAGAAACTGAAATTCTGTAGCTTTTCAGACTTTATCCGTATTGGTAAACAGAAAACAATCTTATTTTTAAGGAAAAACTCGTCTTGCAAGAACAACATTCTTACCAGTTTTGATATTTACCTGCTGCAATGTCCTTCTTGATATTATTAACTTCGACCTCGACCACTGTTACAAACGGAAAAGCGTTTGGGCGATATCGCTCGCTGTTCTATGTATGTGTTTTCCGTATTTGTACCAATAATAAGCGTATAGACGCTAAGCGGTCGCGTATCTACCACGTCAGAGTGGTGTAGCGACACACCCTTGGAATGCCGATCATGCGGTCGGCAATGCAATTTCTTCTTTTGTACATTTAAATCTGAAATTCTACATTATCAGCGTTTTTCGCCCCATCCACGCTTGCCGCTAACAGTAGTGGTAAATCACCGACTCGATTTTAAACCGATTTACCATCTCTAGTCGCTGCAATAATTACTTCTCATTCCTTTAGTCAATTTTCTTTAGCCAAAAACGTCGCACATATGCGGGATTATGATGTGTACAACATATTATAACGGCCAGCTATAGCATGGGTTCAACATATTAGGAAAACTCAATGGGTTTTAGATAATGGGCATCTCAAAGGACGCATGGCAAAGAGCGCTGTATGCCAACAAGTGTCGATAAGGGTCTTCCACCCTCACATGTTGCTTGAATATAATATCAATTATGAATAACTCCAAGGCTCAAGCTCTAGCAAGTTTTTGTTTTTATTTAAGGAAAAGCCTTATCCACTATCTATTACCATAATTGAGTTTCCGATAACATACCGATAAAAATGGTATTTTAATAAATACAATAGATTGTAGATATTTGAAGAAAGCGTAGCTTACTTACCAAGATTGTACGTTTTAGAGAAGGAAAGGTCCTTACCTGTAATAAAAAAAAATATTACATTTTCAAAAGTTGATACCCATTATGTCTAATCTTTGCACTGACAAACAAACACAAGTTGAATACTTTATCAGGTAGGTAACAGAAGAAATCAGTAGATAAATTGAAGCAGAAGACAAAGGTATCACGAAATTGCAGTCTAGCAAATAATAAATTGAACATTCTCAAAGAAGAACTAACCAAAAATACGCGGAAGAGCACAGATGCATTGAATAATATGCAAGGGTAGATCTTCGCTAAAATAATCAGCAACAGTAGAACATCGCAACCAAGAAATGATTTCCTGGACGTAACGAGTTTTGGCTATAGCATTCTATCGGTTAATTATCTATAATTTTACAGGTATAAAGACACTTATTATCTAATAATTATGGCTTCCAACTAATTTTTATGCAATTAAAAGTTTATAGTTACGCAGAAAATGTAGTTATTATTTTGGTATTAATACATATACGGACTAGGAGCATGTTGGACTAGGGTAAAACTTGAGGCCGCCACTGTCTTTTTAAGCACGTGGATAGAGGTTGAAAAATCATCGAATTTCTTCACCCGGAAACCGTAGCCTGTGGGGCAGCTATCGTCAAGAAAACGGAATTGAGTATACCATTCCATGCGATGTTGCAGCAATTTTATAGGATTTAATACCACCAAAATCTCGGCTAGAGATTTGATACTCCATTTTATATCTCGCTGTTGTGTAAGAAACGTCGTTTCCTCCCGCCAACTTCCTGTAGACTTACATTTTGGCCTGACACAGGCTTGAAAATCCCTCGTTATAACGGTTGTAAATCAACGCTGATAAGCCCGCAAGCATTCTATATATCTGCACTATTAGTTAAGTAACGTATGTTGTGAATCATCGCCAATTTCGAATGGGTTATATTAAGCTGAATCATGCATTTTCTGAATTATTTACGAATTGGCCTCTTTAGGCGAACCTAAACTTTGCTGCATTTCCACTAAGGGCCGGTTGCAGAAAGCAATGTTAAGTCTGGTGTTAGCTAACATCGCGTCAAAGTGAACAAAATCGCATCAAATTTTGTTTACTAATGTATTAGTTACCATAAGCATTTGAGATTTGATTCGTTTTTGTTCACTTTGACGCGATGTTAGCTAACACCAGACTTAACATTGCTTTCTGCAACCGGCCCTAAGAGTTTCGTCGCTGTGGAATTGTGCCACAGGTAATTTCTGCTGGTGTTTTCCTGTCGCAAGACGTAAAATCACAAGCAGGCAAATTTTTTAAGTTCATTTGTTGTGATTCCAGCTTTCAGCGTTGGCCGGTGGTCAATGTAAGCGAAATGCAATTATCCGAGTTGTGAAACTAAGAAGAGCATTTCTAAGACGGTTCATATGTTGAAGTTGAGTACACTACCCATGGCCGAGGGTTATGTTGTTGATGGGATCCCCATTCCATTCCCGGCAGATTTCTAAGTCGGCGCCCACATTAATTACAAGAGTTACCGAAACATTCAAAGTATACGTCCGTTTTGATTATCACAGGCGAGCTTTTTCTTTTAGTTTGCAACCCTTCCCCGGCCCTGTCCCTCGACCACGCCCTCCGAGTCAAACAGTATAAAAGCTGGAAAATGCGCGGGAATGGTCCACTTCCATTTGTGATTTAGTCAGGAGCATATCGTTGCTTTTTTGCTGTGTTAGTTTTCTTAGCTACTAATGCTGGCAGCTTAGCTGTCGAAATACGTATTTAGCAGTTGTTAAATATGGTGTGGTGAGGGGTTTTAATGAATTGTGATATTTTTAAACTACAGGTTCTAGCAGTGTTTTACACTTTCACTCCGTTTGAATCCAGTGTAGTTTACCTAAATAATGAGCTTGTCTGCTTGTTCTGAAAAACGTTCTTTGCATTACCCTTTCTCCCACGTTTCTACTTTAACGTATATATTTTGCTTTTACAGTTCTTAACTTTTGCTACGCTTTTACTCTGCTTATAACCAGCGTAATGCTTTGAATAACAATCTTGACTTCTTTCCCAAAATAGAGTACTTCGTTACATCGTAGGTAATACCGTTGCCAACTTTATTCAGCTGCATTTTCTCAATTACGCTTTTCTCTCTTTTAACCTCTCTATCACTTTTCCCACCTCAAATGATAAATTATCTCTATGCCATTCTCTCACGTTAATCATTTATTTTGTTTCAGTTCAGTGTAACTAGCTTAAATAGAGACTCTAACACTTACTGTCCTGAAAAGAAGTATTTCACGACAATGTAACTAAATATGTTTCAAACATTCCACCTCAGCACTTTTCTTCATTTCAGCACTGCTCCCCATTTTTTCCATTTAACATTTTTTATTGTGCGTGGACAGTAATGTTCTTACATTATCCTTTTAAATTGTTTCTGTATAACCGACTTATATGATGACTTTCACATTTTTATATATATTGTTCCACCGCAACTGTGTTTTTTTTGTTGTTGTTGATTTTGAGTCTTTGCATTACCATTTTATTTATTTTAACCAGACTCCCACCTTATGTAATTCAAACTATGGCTTTTCTAGTTCTTTTTCTTACAGTTTGCTTTCACTTTGTTGCAGTACTCTTACTCATAGTTACTGTGCAACGTTTGCTCCTATGCACATTTTTCTAGCAAATAACTTGCATATCGCCATTCTGAAACATTTTATTCAGATACCAGTCCTTTGTGTGTCACACGATTCAGGTGTAAATCACGCAGTTATAGTTTCTGCCTCTGCTCTCATCACAGCAAGGTTTTTCGATAGAGGAAGGCCCAGAACCGTATAAAAGCACGAAAATCCGGCTAGTAAAGAGATTTTGAGTCCTCCTGTCTCCAGCCAAAGAAGCCTCAGCCCCAGGCGGGTTGAGAGCCGCGAAAAGGCTCCAACCTGTTAACTTACAGATTTCCCCTCACCTATTCCAAGCCTTCCCTTAAACTAGAGCAACCTGTCTTGATTATGCACCGGCGCTGGCCGTCTCGATACACTAGTTATTTGTTCCCAATATACTTGTACGAAGCCTACAGTTCTAAAACCTTGTGACAAGCCATAGTGTCTAGGTGACGCCGTCTCGGTGCACTAGCTTCATTTGCCTAACCCCCGTACCTCGTAGGCTCCACCCCCGTTTTCTAAATATGTATCTGCCTAAAAGTTTTTTGTATACAACCATTGCTCGCAAGAACTCCTAATTTCGTCGTAGAATTTGACATAGACAGCAGTATTCAGTGCAATTAAAGAAATTTACGGGCAAAGCCTCTATAATTTGCTACAATTCGAAAGCAATTTGCAAACGGCCAGGTAATTATGCCCTCCTGCAATTCTCGGGCTAATTAATCGCCTCTGTAAACCCCTACGACACCTAGTTCAAGAACAGCTAAATTTTGTTATAATTTCAGCATAAAGAAGGCCACCTTGGGTCCAGCGCCAATGAATTTCAGTCGGGCAACGCCATCTTCCTCATTTCCTATAATATTAACCTAATTCTACCTATATTTGTCTGCTAAGTTTTTTTTGTTTTTCCTGTATTAACTCTTGTTTTAACTTCAGTGGCGATTACGTGGGATACTATGTTTTTTATAAATATTTTTTACACTTTACTGCGGGCTTAAACTCGTTTATGTTTGTTTCTATCAGAGTGCCGGTTTTGCAACTTCCTCCGATTTCTTACAATTAAAGTAGTATTTACAATCAAGTGCAAAACGTTATATCTATATTTTAATTTCAATCTGCTCAAGCAACCACAACTATAAAAAGAAATCATCATAAAATGTCAATAAACCTTTGAAGCTCACAGACTAGCATAAAGAGGACATTGGCTGAGCTTTTAGATACATTCTTAGATTAAAATGATGCCAGACAAAGTGTATTAGGACAAAACTTGAACGAAATTCAGCGAATATCAAGATAGCGCCAATTCCATACATCCGCAACTGTAATGCAGTTGCTGTTGAAAGCAAAATGCAATATACTGAGGTTTCGCATCTAAACGTAAATATGCCACCACGTAATAAAGCCGGCTAGACTAGAGCATTGGTCCGAAACAGCTGGCTTTAGCGACGGTTGTCAGTACATATTGTTATGATACGAGCATATCGTGGTTTAAGTAAAAATTTGTTAAAAAATTGGGATGTCATTACAACCCATATCAACCTATTGTAATAGTTGAAAATATTTAAATAGTTCCCTGAATAAATCTGAGATAAAGCAAATTAATATTTGGAAGATAGTTATTGGAAAGTTACAGGTGCATTAAAAATAAATAAAATATTAAAAATACGGTTGCGGAATCAATGACAAGTGCAAAATTCTAGTAAGGATAGAATTAAGTAGGTAAATATCAAATAAAAATATAGACTATAAGGCATCAATAATAATATGGGGGTAGTTAAGAAATTTGATTAGGAGAAAATAAATAACAAACTGAAAAAATGTTCTAACTAATTTTGGTATCATTAAAATTATGGAAGATAGCCCTGTTTATTTCTATTTACGGTTGGGATAAACAGGAGGTATTAAACACATTTGCGTGGTGTAATAAAAATGAAATGTAAAAGGAACAATCATAAGAAGAAGCATTAACTAAAGACGATTATTTGAAAATAGTCAACAAAACTAATGAATAGAAGAATTGCAACATTACGTTACAAGTAAAATACTAGAGAGGCATACTGGGTCAGCTTAATTTTGAATATTACAGTTGACATGTGACGGGAGTAAAATAGGATTACATCAAGATATGTGTTGTTAAGTTTAACTTCCAAAGGGGTAGCATCATCGAGAGAAGGAGCGTTCCAGGTAGCAGTACACTGTGGCAGATTGAGGTCCTGTTTTTGCTGATAGCTGACGGGCTTCTGAGATTGGTTGCTGTTGGGCAAAGGGGTAGAGCTGCTGACTTCAAATAGGTTGCTGTCTTGAAGGTTGTGTAAGAACGATACAGGGTGGATGTTTTCTTAGAGTATACTAACTAGAAAGTAAATAAAGACGTTATAATGTGAAATTAATTATCAAATAAAACTTACTGTGTTGTAAAATATTATAATGTACCATTCTAGGAATTGGGAATTTGTCATTGAAATTTAAAAACTGTTTTTGACGTTTGGTTGACATCAGAAGTGACGTTTGATATGAATGAATTTTTTTTAAATATTGGAAGATCATTTTTTGAGAACAAGTAACTAGATAAAAGATCCCACCCCTGTAAGAGTTTCAGGCGCCATCATAAGAATACATTATTGATATTATCATTCAAGGAGGGCAATTTGTAGTTTAAAATACCTAATTAACATGAAGATTTGAAAGTCTTGCCCATTTAAAGGCACAACAAACGGTATCCAAGGAAATATTTAAGAAAAGTATAAGCAGATGGCAGTATTGCTCTTCTCTAAAAATACTAAATATAGCTCCAAGCAGGTAGCTAAATGCCAAATATGTGTTCATATAAAAGCTGAAAATCGGGTGTTTTCACACAAGCGTCGCAGTAGTGCTCTAATCATAAGCTCCTGCATTAGCATATCATAAACCCTATTCTTGTGGTTAGGAAAATTCAGTTATTTAATTCCACAGCAAAAATTACAACTGCCGGTCGAAAAACTGAAACACTATATTTACACGTTGTGAATGAAGGTTATTTGCAAGATAATTTTATGCCACCCTTGTAATGCAATTAAGAATGGGGCCTGAAAATTCCACCTATTTCATAAATATTCACGTATTTTTCTCTAGAACACGTACAACGCCAAATAGGTTAAATTTTCCGATAAATAGTTGCTGCGCAGTTTGTCGCTATTCAATGTTTCTACAATGTAACTTGCCATCCTTATAGAAAAGTACGTTTTAGTGGAAGTAAATTTAATTGCACACAAATAACTCTGATGAGGTAGCCAATCAGAGAGTAGTAAATAGAGAGCTGTGGTTATGTCTCTTGTTGTTGCTACAGTAAAATCACAATAGCGAGTCAACACAAAGGGCATTTACCTTAGGAAGAAGATCTTAATTGGACGCAGACATGATAAGCATGTAAATGAGTATAAAATGGATATAAGGTAAAATTCTAGAAGTATTAATACTAAGGCTAAAGTACACTTGCATAAATTACTTAAATTGCCATTAACCTAGACGTTCATGTTCAGCTTACCAACATAGTTGTCAGTCAACCATTATCGTTTGTCATTTGTATGTGCATTGTGCCTAAATTCAGTTTCCACCACTGCTCGTACTATAATGTAGTAGTTAACAAAATGACAAATTGTAACCTAGCGTTAAAGTTGATACATAATATATAAAATTTGTCAGTGGTAAATAATGATTGCAACCTTAAATGTATTCGGTGCTAAACAATCAAAGGATGCAGGGCAGATCAAAAAGGTGTATGTTGAACAAAGATTATATGAACTGCGTTTATGAAAATCAGAAGCTTCCGTTGTAACGTTTTCAATGTCAATAACACTTTATGATGTTTGGATACATCGTTTAAAGACGTTTAAATTGTTACGGTGACTCTGAACAACGAGAAACGTAAATTAACAAGTTCTTCTCTTGAACTAATAGATGGATATGTATCTCAGGTCAGTTTGAAAATTGTTGCCGCAGCTGCTTTCTATGTACAAGGGTGTGACGCTTTAGCCCGGGCAAACTATATTTGAACATTAAACAATAATATAAACATTTGCAAGTCACCATGTTAGTCACAATAGACGTTTGTCTTCATCCACGCTTGCAGTAGCTGATTCATGTTGTAACTCTGCAATGGGCGAGTTCGCGTGCAGGTATTCGCAGCGCAGCCCCACTTTACTCCTCCCAGAGGACGTTCCAAGACGAGGAAGCTAGAGCAATCCCTAGCTCAGGGGAGGAGCTGGAACCAAGCGAGCTCCCATCCATACCGTGAAGCAAGCTTACGTTAGAGAAAACTTGAAAGTTTATTTAGTGGCAAACATCCCTCGAATTTCTTCGTCAAGCCGACTTTCGGCGCCAAAATAACCCCTGAACTCGTCCAGAGACGCGGACCAGTTAAAGCGCAAACAACTGCGGCGACTTTCGAACCTAAATTCCCCGAGATGGAACTTAAGACTCAACTTGGGAAAGGGTATCCTCAGGCATTCAGTTGTCGAGTACCACAAACACAGATATTCTTATAGCACCAGCCAATAGAAATTCTTACATTAAACACACTGATTAAATATCACGCCGTTCTGTGTTACGGAATCGTCACCACGACTACCAGTGTTGACCGTACTAATCGCTGCTTCCAATTTAAACCATGCCCGCCGCGCACCCGTGTCCCGTGGGTTGCATTCCATATTAATTCTAGGCGCTGCCGGCCCCTTTAGGAAAAAAGTATTCGAACCCAATTTTTAAATTGTCTGATATGTATTAGTGGTAAATAAACTAACTTACTGTTATTCCATGCTTAATTAACTAAGCAATTTGAAACCGCGGCTTCTGAGCTATATAGAAAGAGCAGTGCAATTGGGAGAAATAGATCTAGAAATTCAGATACGTTGGAAGAAAGTGGGGGTAGGTAATTTCTCCCGTTGAACTACTTCTTGTGCCAAGCGGAAAGTGGATCTTAATTAATTGACGTCAATCAGATAGGTTGTGGATGGCAGTGTTACCTCTCTGTAAAGATAGCTGTGTGGAAAAGCATTACCGTTATAATTGTCAAAATTGAAACCAATGCGACTTAAAGCGTAGTCTGCACACTATCTCGTCCTATTTGAGCGCCGCTGAATTTTATATCAATCTGTAGTCGGATATAGGTATATAAAGGAAAATTTCCTATCGTCTCTCTAATGTCTTGTATATGAACATCCGAGCAGTGAACATCGACTCCTTCTATCTCGACCCACCAACAAAGAAACCTTTCGCATTGGGTTTGTAGATCGAAGCTGACACTCGTAGGCAATATTTGATCTGTCGTTGTCCATTCTTCCTTACAAAGCTCCAAGAAAACATCCCTCTACATTGCGTGGACAATAACTCCAATTTTGCGCGTCGTAATTCTCCAGCTGTCCATATGACTTCAAGGAAGTCCAGCTACAAGCCACGGCTGCATTTACGAGCGCGAACTCCATGCAAACTTTTCGCCGTCATGGAGCACGACCGCCACGCCTGGCCAGGCTTTTTACTCAAAATGAAATGACCGAAACTTTCCTTGACTTTCCCATCCTTCCCTGGACTGAATCGCTGTATTAAGAATAATAAGTTAAACCTATTCTCCTTGCGTGTGTGGTTTATCGCAAATTTTGAATATGTTACATATAACTATTTAGCTAAAGTTCTTCTGCATGCGTAAATGCGTAAAACAGTTGTGAAATAAATTTTGTGTCATATCAGCTTTAAAAGTGAAGTAATACTCTAAACGGTTTGCGACAGTTTATCAATATTGATTTGTCCTGTGAAGTTTGTATCCGACACTTAAAGCGCTATGTGACGTCACGAGCAGGTTGAATTATTGGCCCGTTGCTGTCGCAGCTAAAAGGCTGAGAGGATAAACATACTTTGAAGAATTTCATAATAGAGTTCTGAAATTTATTGTACGAAATATTTTTCTATTGTATTAGGGGCAGGTTATCACTATACCGCGGCGCCCTTAGGAATAACACGAATTGGTCCTCGTATCTTTTCATGTACAATTGTTTTAACTACCATGAGTCTAATACTTTTCTAATACCTTAACTCTTTTTCAAACAAAGTATCAAACAGGTAAGATGTTATATCAATATTATTACAACAAGTCACAAGCTGACTTCTGGTTTCACCAGTAGTGTACTGGTGAAACCAGAAGCCTTCAGAATGTGACTATACTGGAAGATACTCCGCGTAAGCGTCTACATCGAAGAAGAACATCTTGAATCCACAACCTGCGAGACTGGTTTAAAAAGCCGGTCATCTTCTTTTTTCGAGCTGTTGCCCTTAAAGTAATGTCACCCAACATGATAGCTAACTATCGGCAACGTACGAGGTATGAGAAGAAGAACACAACACGTGGTTTAACCAATTTAAGCATTATCTCGGCATTTAGTTCTGCCCGTAACTAATTTATAGGACAAGTTCTTCTCTGCTTCCCTATATGGGTTTATGCTTGACATATGTCTAACAATTCCAAATATAGTACACATAAACTTAAAACTGTATTATTCTCTTTGTTCGTCTTATCTGTAGACATAGATCGATAGATTATCTTTGATCTATCGTAATTTTATTGGGCGTGTGATAGTTAGTAAGAAGCACAAAAGATAAAAATTGAATTGTTTTCAAGACGTGGAAGCAGACCAGTAGTATGTTCTCATACAGAGATAAAGTAATTGCAAAACCGTGCAACGGGCTAGTTCGTGGCACCTTGGTATTTAATAATCACGCTGCTAGATTTAAGGCAAACCGTATTCATTACATTGTAATATTTAGGTTAAGACGCATTATGCATTTAAAACATGCGTGTTTTACGAGTATTTCGCACGCCAGGTTGTGAGCTCAAACCACCTGACGCAGCCTCTGCGTTTATCAATAAAATCAAAGCAAATTTTATCCGAACGTAGAAACGCGGGGAGAAAGTCGCTTGCCAATGGTCGACCGATGGGTTCGTCAAAAACAAAAGGGACGCCACGCGAAGCAAAGTGCAATTGAGAGTTTGTGTGGACCTGCGTCAAGAGCAGTTGACGCCAGGTCACTTCTGGAATCTTCAAACTCTAATAAGGGAAGTGCCAGCTTGGAGAAGCATCCCCAGGATACAGCAGTCCATACCCAAAAGCTGCTGTTCCAGCTGCCGTTTGAGCTTCGAGGAAGCCAGCCGACTTTGCCAACGCACGAAGTCTTTGGGAGTAGCTACCGAAGACACGAAGCTGTCCTTTTCGATGTTTTGCAACGAAGTAAATGCAATTTTAATTATTATAAGTAAAATTCATGAATTCCCGATTCAGGACACTGAGAGTCGAATCATAACAGCGAATTACGAAGGTATTGCATAGGATTACGCAATAGCTTGAACGATCAATACGCTCCCGAAAGCAACGAGCCCGTCCCTGCTGAATTAACGCGTTAGAACAAAGCGCTTGCATCATCCCGTTGACCCATCGCTTCAGCTGATTTCAAGCCGAGGGCCGAGCCGAATTAAGTGAATTTGGGCGCGAGAGTACGCTTGTTTGCACGATTTGTTTTTGAGTTAGCTTTGCGCATTTACAATCACGTATTTAAGCATGTAGATGCAGCATTAACCTTGTGGATATTTCTTAGCTACTGTTGATAGCGTACATAACATTTTTATGCTACCATTGTGACACCTTTTTTTATGTATATTCATGCATGTATGTTCTTTTCCAGACTATATGTATTCTATGTTTTTTTTAATTTCTGGCAAGATTTGCATGTATGATTACAGAATTATATATAATAACAAGCAGACAGGAACAAGCTATACTGATATTGCCCTTAGCTGCATTGAGGTAAGATCAGGTCTTGTGCTTCTACGACTGAGTTAACTAGCAAACAAAGGGCAATCTAAATTCATAGTAAAGTAGAGTATAGGGCACGGAAAAAGCAGCATACAGTTTACGGTTTTCAACTCTGAGGCTAATTAACAGTACCATTACAAAAGCTGGAGTAGATTACAGGAAGAAAAACTTTACTTGCGTGCATAATGCAGTAAGTAATCTTTGGTGTCCTTCTTTACCTGCATGGTTTTAGGTATGTAGGTAGTGCTGCGCGTGGGTAGTTTACGTTACTATAGATTATTGTCACGACATGAACGCTGACCAACCCTCTTTCTACTACATGGTCGTCTCCAATATATAACTTATTTATTTGAAGCGAATATTTGGACGATCTTTTGAATATCGAGCATCTGACATACTCGACATTGCTAAAGAAAAATTATATAGAGCACAATTTAAATATTGAGCTTTTACATATTTCCATTATTTCCATTTCTAACAGACGTGTATAGATAACTGTGACAGATTTTTAAATGACAAAAATGTTTTTATTCAAATACCTCGAAGACCTTCGTGTAACATATTTAAGGTGTGTTTGCAATGTAGTCCTAGTTAAATAACTGAGAATAGGTCCTTACTAAATAAATGTAACTTTGTTGTACTTGTATAGGTAAAGCAAACATGTACTTCCACATAATTTAAAGTGCACACCCTC
Organism: Agriotes lineatus; assembly: GCA_940337035.1. Lineage (NCBI taxonomy): Eukaryota > Metazoa > Arthropoda > Insecta > Coleoptera > Elateridae > Agriotes > Agriotes lineatus. Next base: position 60,706,081 of record OW679203.1, read on the forward strand.
CATACCACCTTTCCTGGGTACGGTTTAAGTATTAACTAAACTACTAGGATAATACTCAGAGCGGAGCGTGTGACACATTATATAAATGAAATTCGATGTTACTGTTGTTCGTCGTTTTTACTCAAAGTAATTATAAAGGCTTAATGTTTCTTTAAAATATGTTTTTAGAAATCTTTTTCAACATCATATATGTACATATGTATTGCTATGAACACAATTTTAAGCCTGCATAATTATTACTGTAATTAATAACAATTTATGAATGTCGAATAATGTCTTAAAATGTTCCATAATGTGCTGATTTGTAATTTCAGCTTTGTACAGTATAGATATGGATGTGACAATAATTTTGTTAAAAACTGTATGGAAATCGGTGAACAAATGTAATCAGAGTAGGCTTTGGATTGTTATGACAACAATCAAATCTGTAAACACAACAACTGGGGATAGGACGCCAACCTTGGTGGCTGTTCATTTACGCATCCCCAATTTAAGTTTAAATTATCAATAAATACCCCAGTTCTCATTAAAAGTTGTATATTTTTTTGGGAGTGTCTTGTGGAAACTGTGGAAGCCTGGTTCATGTTGGTAGTGTTTCCGCCTAGGTAAAATAGTGCTTCGAAGCAGGTCAAGCAGTAGTTGGTGTTTCTGAGGCAGTTTTTGGACGAGCATGCAGCGTAAGGCGAGTGTGACCAAGGCAGCGGTTTGACCTGGAACAGTTTGGAGCCTAAACGGGGTAAAAGTGGTTCAAAGTAGCAGCCGAGAAACTTTCGGGAGGCAACCAAGGAAGGTGTGTGGATCATTACAGCCATGTTTATCAGCGCAAGGGCTTACAGCGACGTGGGAATTGCTGCGGTGTTTTTTGGAGGCCTATTATCCATCGCAGGAGTAGCAGAACAGGTCAGGAAAGTGATTCTGGAAAGCATTATTCCTAAAATTGTAAAGTGCCGTCTCTATTACATAAACTTCCGGCAAGAGCGTCCCTTGAGCATTTTGTTTTCTGGCGTCTATTTACTTACGCTTTTGTTGTTGCCTAGGAAACGGAATTAGTTCTCGAACCAAAGCGAATTTGTTTGACACAATTTGTTAGGTTGGAACACCATATCTGAACTTTTTCCAATAGCAATAATTTCCGCATAGAAGCGATCACCGTATTACTCAAAGCTTTTAGTTTTTAAAATTATTATAAAAAGACACAAATATTGAATTTGACAGCAAATGTATTTAAATTAGTTTCTATACTTTAATAATACTTGCTATGATGTAGAGATCCAACCCATGAGATAAGAGACATTATAGTCATTCTTATTACATTTATTTATTTAACGGTATATTAAAACCGACGAACACATTCATATCATTCTAGTATGTATAAAAGTCGGTAAATCTGCATTCGCACCTGTAAATCCATCGTGCAGCATCGCTACACATCGGAATTACTTGGTTCAAGATCAGATTTACTTACTTCAGCGCCAAGTAACGGCGATGGCACAAAATTTAGTGACACATTGCTACTGGGCGCAGTGCTATTGTATAAAGACTATTCATTAATTTTAATATAGGAACTAAACCAAATAATCGATAAACACAAACTGAAGGATGACTTGCGTAGGGTAGGTGGTGCAGAGGAAAGAATGGAAAAGTATCCGAAAAGCAGCTGCACCCAGCCTAGAAGATGTTCCGGGTTTTTCAATATCTAGATGGAATCACGCCCTGCCCAATTCGACCTTCTCGACGATTTTTGGTCATAAGATTAACGAAATGGTTAATTGTACCTACAAAGCATATGGGCACCATATGCCGTATGGCAATATTGAAATGAATTTTAAATTTAGAATAAGCAACCTCTTATGCAGTTTTCGAACGCAGAAGGGTCGGAATTGCGCTCTCGAGTAGTCAAAAGACAGAATTTATCCGAAGATTGTAGCAACCACAATCAATATGGATGAAACAGTTCCATCAGGTGCTGTGGTTTTATCCAGCCTACAACGCAAAGCCCTAGCCGGTGGACAACAATATAAGGCTCTTTCGGCATTCGAAAATGATGACGAATAGGTTTTAGAGACTATCGTGTATTAGCCAGATTAACGCCACTATGTAAAGAAAACTGTACTCATATTGACCTTTCTGCAGACATCCAGTTGGGGAATAAAAATTGGCGACCTGAATATAAATTTCAGCTACCATTTACTTCGTCCAAAAAAAGGCAATTGAACTACTTACATCTATTGCAGACGTGTCAGCTAGTCCCAATGAAGCAGTTGAATTATTACTCCTAAGGGGGGTTACCAGACTATAAATTTCATACTTAACAAAGTACTGAAAAACAAGCAAAGTTGATATTTCCACTACATAATTGCATTAATATTCTATGCGAGGTGCAGTTTTCTCGTGAAGAGTAAGCAGAAAACGCGAAGATGAAGTACGCTGAACAATATTTGTTTTCCAGTTTCCGCGACCCGCTTAAACAAAAACACTTAGAATTCAATTGCAGGGAAATTTATTCAGACCATTATTTTCGTAATACCAAACTAACTACGTTAAAGCATTCTCCAGTACGCCTTTGTCAGAAACGACGTTCTTGTACTACCCCAACGCATACTTTAAATAAATTGAAAATTATTGTCATGGTAAATGATGGTCCAAGGCAGTGCATTTTCAATTACGCCCTACCCTAATATAGCCGAGGCCATATCGAAATTGCATTTAGCGGAAGTGAAACTGTTGATGTAACGTACTTATATCTCTATGTTGAGGACGCAGCAGTTGCTGCTTTTAAGCCTCTGTATTTCAAGTTGCAAAGTATGAGGGTCGTTTTAATGCGGTGTGAACTACTGGACCCTACGCCTAAGGGATAATTTTGGCTCCATTAGAAACAACATCGTTCGCCCTCCAAGCGTAGCAAACACGCAAGGCAATAAACATCAAGTTCAGAGTATGTAGGAGCAGACTCGCTGAAGTTGAAGCGGAAGTAAACTGCACTAAGTTTAATTTCTTAATGCAGGAGCAAAGACTTGCGATGCTCTATTATCGCCAGAAAATAGAAAGCACTTCAAAACTTATAATAAATAGCAGTTGCCTAAAAGCTTTATAAAAGGTACATCGTTTAACCTCGTTCGGTATGCATGCGGCACTTATAAATTAATCCTGCAGTCCCTATAGTAACCTACAGATAATCTCCAATGTTTAACAAGGTAATCCAGAACCCAAGGTTTAACAATGTTTTTTAGTTGGATTGGATATAGCAAAGTGACTATTCCATGATATCCTATACTTAATACACCTCTTCATCGTAATTTTTCCCTTGTGTTGTTTTTTATGCTTGAACCCATAAATTAGTTCAGGTATTAGGATAACTGTAAATTCTGTCAGTGTTGTTCTGGTTTTTATTATAATCATATTTAGCGTTTTACTTTCTCCTCAAAGCTCTTGAATAGTTTTTGGCCATATTTCTCGGTCTTGTACTTCACCAACCAGTATAAGAAAAGGTTTACATGCTATCATAACTACTTGATCTACCCAACGACATGGCGAAGTATGTCAACGCCTTCTTCCTAAGATTTTTCTGCAGAATTATACATCACTCTTTGTTTCCTTTACTTCTTTTCATAAAATATCTCATACCTGGGTTTTGAAATAGAGACCGATAAACTTTGTTGAGTTCATTGACTATTGATGTATTGCTCTACTTGCCATCGTTCAAAATATTCTCAGCATTCGTCAACATCAATACTTTTCAGTCGCATCGGTCGTTTTGGTATTGGTTTGTCTTAGGGTCCAGATCTCATAACCATAGATTAGAATGGGGAACACTAGTAAGTTGCTTAATCTCATTTTTAGTTGTCTGAAGATATGTTTGTCTTGCCATATTTTCCACTATTTTTTCTTTGTAACTTCTTTTAAGGTTTACTTAGTGAACCACTATTACTTCTCTAATAATCTTAGATATACATACTAGTCTACTACTTCAAAAAAATCTTTTTAATCTCCAATATCGATCTGTCTGTGTTAGCTGCGTTTAGTTTAGTACCGATAATTCTTCTTCCCTCTGCCAGTAACAGAAACTGGAGAGCTCTCCATCACGCCCTGCTGGTAAGGTAAAATTTAAGTTAAGTTAGCCCTAGTTGGGTTGGAAGCCTCTGGAGTTGCTTTTATAGATTTGGATATATTTTTTTTTGTGTTAACATCAAGATTGGTTGTCGAAAATCTCAGGTGGATGGGTACTCTTATTTCATCTTGAACTTTCCACAGTGCTGTTCGTTTACCGTACCGTGCATACAGCCAATTATTGAATTCTCAACTGTTTCCAATTATTTGTCGAATGTTCATAATATGCTGCCTTGCACTTCTTTCCTTCGAAAAGCCTGCCTGCTCATTGATAATATTTAACTGTCTATATTCGGGTTGACACTAATTTGTAAGTATGGCAGATTATTTATTAAACCAGAAACCTTCTATCCGCATCCGCGTGACCGGTTGTTGGTATCTCACTATCTGACTTGGAATCAAAACGTTTGTCATCAGGCTGCGTGCCAACATCCGAGTCATATCATTCGATTACATAATAGATTGACTCTCTTGGTATGAATAATGCAGTGGATTTCCCTACCCGTCTGTACAAGTGCAATAGCATATGGTTTCAGAAGGTCTATTTTGCCTGTAAAGGGCTTTATCACAGTCATTAACAGAGTTATTCTCTATTGCTTTCCACGAGTGTTGATGCTTACTCGTGTTCTACACCGGAATAGAATTCTAGCAGTATTTAATTCATAATCTAATAATATTCTCCTGGTGCAAGCTAGTTTTGAACTGTTCCGGTATTGTAGTTCTCCGATGTCTATAATATCTGATAAACTTTCCTTAATCCGCCACCTGGAAAGGCGCCCGACAGGAGACTAAACGCCTACGATCTAACTTATGTACATTTATAATCTGATCAATATGTGGGCTACATTGTGCAATCGCCCAAATCGGATATCTCCGCAATAGTTAATTTAAGTAAGTAAATGTATAGTTATAAGCTAAGTTACTGGTAAGTATGTGACGTTGCGTCTGTACAAATTTGAATAGATTGCTATGCACACATTTTAGTAGCCTTATATGTCAAATAATAATTATTAGTGATTTATAACATAACCAACAAAACAGATATTTAACATAAGAATGTCCAGTAAAGGTAATAATGCATAGTTCAGATTTGTAATAAAATAGAGTAGGCCTTATAAATAATTGATAGAATGATGTTTTTAGAATAGCGTTATCTTTGCCCAAAAACTAATTAAAATCGGGATGGGCTTGGAATTTTATTCAACTAAAAGAAAAACTGTAAACAAAACAATTGGGGTAGCTTTTTCAAGAGAGTTAGTGATGTTCGCCAAGCTCTTTCGAAATAAGTAATTTTTAATGTACTGTTAAACACCCAAGTTGACTAGAAGTTGTGTTTTATTGAGAGAGTGTGTCCTGGGTAATTTGTGAAAGTTTTCTCTGAGATTGTGCTTCCGTCAAGTAGATACGAGACATAAATTTGGTCCAGTGCAGACCAGAGTATTTCGAAGTGATTCTACGGAGATCCTGCCAGTTTTCTAAGTGCGTGTAGAAGTGTATAAACGAGCTGTATACTTGTGGTGCAGTGGAGACCTACAATAAGGTTCCAGCTTTAGTGAAAAATATCCAAAAGGTCATCGAGGTTACAGTCGACATCCAGGTGGGTTCGAGTGCAGATTAGCGCCTCGGTAAAAGCAGGCCGGCAACGGCATCTTGCCCAGAGCATAGTGGAAGTTCCGGGTTGGTGCAATCGGTTAGCTTTACTTCCGGCTCTTGGCGTCACTAGAACTGTTTTGTTTTGTGACGCGGCGTAACTATGTTGAATTATTATTGCATAGCAACAGCGTTTATTGCGTAGACTTCAATAATTCAAGTAAAATTCGGAACTGTTTATATGCTGTCAAGACCAGGAAACCATATTGACATATTCAAGGTCCCATCAGAAATACCACGCTTGAAAGTTCCCACCAGTTAAATAGTGAGCATACGGAGTGCGTACTAATAAATGTTTTACTATACTTTGAATAATTGTTAATAGCAAAGTAGCAGTTTAATTCGGATGTAACTACCTAACCCTGTAGATAGAGTCATTTTAATAATTATAAAAATAGAACAAAACTATTAGACATGCACTTTACCATAGTAGAAGGAATTAGAGTCATATAACTATAGAAATTATAACAATATATTAGAATTTCAAAGCCGGCATTCTAGGTCAGGATATGCGCTTGATCTCCAGCTTACGCAGAATGGCTGATAAAGGTAACGACCCAGCCATGTGCGGATCGGAAAGCAGGTACTCACGGCGCTGTTCCAGATTATATTGACACGTATATAAGAAACCGATGCTCGGCCAATTAAAAGCACTTGACTCGAGCTTCATCAGGGTGCAGGTTAAGTTCTGAACGGCCTATAAGCCCAGCAACCTACAGTCTTTCAGCCCGAACTCAACGCCAACCTCGCTCAAACTCAAAAGCGAGCTACCGCAGGGTCCAGCCATTTCAATTGAGTCTAAAGACTCAAGAGAAAGAGCCCTCCAAAGCTCTGAAACCTTCCTAAACTCCTGAGCCTGAATAATCACTGCGTTCGCACATTCTCAGTACCAAATGTTATTCCAATCCCTGCACCTCAAACTACCCCTCCGGCTTGCGGATTCTTAGTAGCAGGGGAAACTATCCCTAAAACACTCAGTGGCGAAGGTCTCCACCTCTTCTATAATGAGACGGCTCAGGGATCCGTAATTTTTCCGTTAAAAGGGCCCCCCAGTTTCTATATTTAAATGCAAAGTTTGTACCGTTGCAATTAGATGGCGTTGGAGAAAGTAAGCCCGTTCAGAGACGAATTAAGTGCGATCGCTGAAGATGCATTCTCAACCTGTACTGCTACATATTTTCAGTGAAATAGTTGATATATAGAATCTCTGAGCTGAAAATAATTACATTTTTAATGTTGTATATGTTCGTAGGAGTGCTATTTCCCGTATTTGTGAAACTGTTTGGAGCTTCAGTGCAGAAGCAGTAGTAGATAGTGACCCACGTTTGGTGGCTGTTGACTTGTGCATCCAATTACTGTGTCTACACATAATGTGTTTTGTAAATAAACGTTCATGTATACCAGAATATAGATGGAATATCAGATACTAAATGAAGAACTACATTTTCTACAGGTAGTGTAGTTTTCTTTTTACAGAAATGAATAGAAATTGCAATGCTGATTGCTTTTTTCTCAAAATAGAAACAAAGGAAACAGGAGTTTACGGTTTGTATAAAGCTCTGAAGTATTCTGATTGTGTTGTTTACTCGGCAGAGTGAGTTGCGTTATGAGGCGCAGACACTGCAATCAACCATATTTACCTTTCTTTTTAAGCACGTGAGATTTTCTCTGTTGTCCTGTTTTTATAATTTACAGCAGTTAAGCATTGATAAACCCCATCTGCAGTACCTTTTTTACTTATCTAACAGAAAAATTGTGAGAGCTTTAAAACAAAAATGATCTTTGTAGGGCTTAACCTAATAAAATGTGTTTATCTCGTAACCGATGTACGATCGAAATGTTTATTCAGCCTAACAAAACAAACTGATAAAGCTGACCCCAACATCATAATAGCAGAAATTTTCTGATAACATCGGAACGAACAACCATTCATTCGAGTACGTTCTTTTGTGTGACTAAAAAAATATGAAAGCTTCAATTGGATTCATTTTCTGTATAGTAGTCCACATATAGGAGCAAAAGCTGGCACTACCAAGAAGCGTAATATATAGAAATTCTAGATATTGCACATTTAGTACAATTAAAAATTCTACTAAAGCAAAAAATCTGAAACTGAGTTCCTTATCTGGCGGAATAAATTGTCAGCACTAAATTACACAACATTTCCCAAAGCGTATCCCTTAGCGACAAACATATACTCGAAAAACAGGCACGCTATCTACGTATTGTATTGATAACATGTAAACGTGGAATTGTTTTGCATGTTGTAGTTTCGAGTGTAAAGCTACCTAACTCGTGCTGGGCGTTTTATCTAATAGGTTTAACCTTTGTCATTTCTATTTTATCGAGTAAATAGCTCTAGAAGCAACGAAAAATTAAAGGTGCTGAGCACGGAAATATATTTAGGATGCATCTTCACTTTACCCCGAGTTCGGGTGCAACCATAAAGCATTAATCTGAGCGGTAACTACTATACAGATTTTAGAATTTACCGTACAATATTTTTGGAGATAAAGCATATGGGTTTTCTTAGTGGCATAGAGATGCCCATTTTTGAAATGAGAACGAGTCATGTGACAAAATCCATACTCTTTATTATATAAGTTAACCCAGCCCTGAAAGATTACATATTATATAAAACAACACCTCATCTTGCCTGTTGGATGGAAGCCTAGTCTTTTACCGCGGCTGAAACTTTCGAAATCTATAAATTGTCAGGTGATTTTGTATTTTAATTAGCCACCTAGGCTTTAGGGCAGCGTGCCCGTATGTTAAACCCTTTTAGTTACTTATTTGGCTTCATCGCCTAATTCCATAATAATGATTTTGCACATATTTGGCCTCAAGCGCAGTATTTCTCGTCATCTGGGGCACCCCTTTGTTGGTACTTTGACAGCCGGGTGTTAACGCTCGCAAGATTTTCGAACCTTCTAGAAATTACGCTGTTGGTGCGACTGCGAGGCCTCGCGCTCTCTTTGTCACCGGAACGTATTTGTTTTATTGGCCGCATCGCCATTGGCAATCGAGAGTCACGTGGTAACGCCGTTTTGGCTCACGCTACTTCGGGCGTCGTAACGCTTCTGGCTCGGTAGTTTGGCTCAGGCCGTTGATCAAGGAAGTCGCAAAGTGTGCCGTTTCGCGGCGTTCCCGCCATTGGCGGGAACGCCAGTCTTTTTCCCGTCTCGTGCTGCTTCAGCAAGTGTTTGATAAACTGTTTCGCCTTAAGCGAGGGTCGGCAGGAAGCTCTTGTGTGTGACGCACGGGTCGTTTTGTGAGCGCGTTTTCCTTGGCGTTGTTGTTGGAGCTACGTCCGGCCATGTCGTGAAAAGAAGTGGTTCTTTCATTCCTACAAGTTGTTGGGGACTAGCTGCAGGACGTGAATAATGCCCATACGTTTCTGTTACACCAATCCCACGTGAGTGACTACATTGAAATAATACGCCATTATTCGGCGGAGTCTTTGCCAAAAGAGATGTGCTTGCAAATGCAGGCGCTGCTGACTGCCACCGGCACTGCTCAGGAGAAGTCCAGACTAAATACCAGGTACCATTTAAAGAGATTATGTAACCCCTTTTACGCGAAAGTGCCGTGTAAGCGATCGACTTTGGTCGCATTCATTCAGTAGTACATCCTTAGTTTGTAACTGTGCAAACATTGACTTTCGCTGCGTTGCTAATTTTAGGCGTTTCGAACGCTTTCTTAATATTCTATTTGGATATTGTTTTTGTGTGTAACATTTGTACGCTTTAGTTATAGTGCGATTACCTCCAGCTGGGGTCTACGTTAAGCCCTAAGTTTAGTATGGTGACCCATTCGTTGCCTGATCCTGTATAACGTCATTCAATAGACAATTGTGCAAGCGCGGGGCTTATTACTGTGTACAACCCCTGCATGCTTTACTTTTTCAGAATAAACAGCTAGTGCCACGATTAGATGTACGACGACCTCTGAGTAGTGGAGTGTGCAGGTAAGTGGAGCAGCCGCCCCCGCAGTGGCAGCACAAACCCGAACTAACGATTCAAACCTCAAATTATCGATTTTGTCATCCGAGTTCGATACTTCTCGAGTACCCTTATCAAGTGGTAACTAGCGTACTTGTTGCCTCGTCTAACCGCCCAAGCCCGGTTACCCGAGCCCATTTAAAGTCAGGTTTGGTGGCGCCCTTATAATTTTGACGTACCCTATATATGTCTCTACACGCTTGCCCAGAACGTATCGTGTGACTCACACCCGACTCCCTGAGCGTTCCAGCCGTGGCTTTTAGTCTGTTTTCAGCAAATCTCAGGGCAACTGTGCCAGTTTTCCAGGACTGATTCCGTGGTGCGATGCTCACCTTGGGTGGGTGTCGTAAAGTTGTTTTAATACCGTAACAAAATCTCGATCATCTTTTGGCGGCTACCGAACCATCGTCCAGCCAGATTTTTGCCTAACACACGATGACCGCCACATTCATTTTGTCATATTTCCGTCGACTATATTACTGCAACCAACTAAGTTAATCGTGATTTGTTAATCACTATTGCATGTGAGATTTACCGTCAATTTAAAATATGTAAAATGTACCTAAGATTTTGTATGCGTAAATTACCGTCAAAATATGTATTTTAATAAGTTGCACGTTGTGCAGTAAGTTTTGGAGCGTATCCGCGTTAGAAGTGCTGTAATGCTTTAAACTCTCAGCAACAGTGTACCAATATTTCTTCCTTTGTAGAAATATTCCCCAGGATAACACATGGTAAAGGTTTTACTTACAGCGCAACGTGACGTCTCAAGAAACAGGTGGAATTCTAAGGATTGTTTGGATACCCTTCGTTCTTGTGGTTACAGCTGCAAGACGATTAAAAGTATTTTTGCAACTATTAACCTAATAGTTAAAAAATTTACCGTTTCATTGATGACGCGCAGTTCTGTGTATTTTTAAGTCAAATAAGCTATTTCAGAGATCACAAAACAAGGTAGATCCTAATCTGAGATCTGAGTACCGTACATATTATCTATCGTCTAAAAGGTTCTCCGTCTTCAATCCCCCAGTACATCACCACCAGACAAAAGATGAGTAGCGTCCTTAAACACAGCGAGAACTTGTTCACTTTGCAGATACACTTGGCTATCGCGAACAAGCTTCTCCTTCTGTTTCGGTCTATGTCTCGTCCTCGAGCATAAATGGCCATAAATGGATTTATGCCATCTGATGCATATAAAATAATATGAAACATTCGTCCTGCTATTTAGAAAACGCCGAACATCATTTACATTTTCTAACTAGAAAATAATCACGGAGACAGGATTTTCACTCTTCAAATGTAAATGTTAGCGCTGACTTCCGATAACGAAAACACTGTAAAAGGAAAAGATTTAACTAGAGTGATGTAAAGTTGTTGAAATAATTTATGTATCTTCAGCAGCATTCCTCTAGCTTAGTATTGCAAAAGTTTTCGTCTGTTGAGCCTCGCCTGTAATACACCTCATAATATTTATGAAATATGAGATGCCCATTGTCGTAGAAGTTAATCCAAGGAAATTTCCCGAGAATTTGATGCAATGATGAAACACTATTGAAATCCTCAGAACTGGAATCTTAAAAACGAAAACAAAGTAGAGACGTTTCCAACTAGTAGCTGAACGTAACTATGAGAGATTATATTTCATCAGCAAAAAATATGTGTTACGCTTTTGCCTGCGGTACGTACAGGTTATATATCCACCACCGTACGACCAGCCGATGATAGCTCATTTAGAGTGACCGTAAACCCGATCCGCCCACGTGGCTGTAGAGGACCTACCTCACACTTCTCCGGATCGACAACACAGTAAGAAAAAGGAGACACCACGATACCTCAACCGCATCTACCATACCGCCTGTCATTGGCTCACCTGTAACGCCCCATTTCATTCGAAAATTTGGAATAGTTTGAATAGCAGGCTATGAAAGCATTGAGTTTCTATAACAAATGAACAAATGACGTACGCACAGTGGCGTCTCTTCAAGCACGTTCAGGCCGATATCCCGCTGTGGTAAGGTTTTCCTTTTTAGTTTGTTCTTGTGAGGTCTAATTTCGTGGTAATTAAACATGATTTCATGCCTAATACTTCCAAACCTCCGGCTGCCAGGAATCAAGTTTATATGGATTGCTGTTCTTTGCAAGCTACTCCTGTTGCCGGGTTTTATCGTGGCAAACGGCTTTTGCGGCGTGAGACCCAGATTGGAGCAGTTTTAGAGGCGGCTTGAATTTCCTTCGGTTACAGCAGCCGTCTGTACCCACTTCAAGACCATATTCAAGAAATCCATGCAGAGGCTGGCGAGACCCTCCATAGGATGGCTATGTTTTGTATTTAGCTTGCGTGTTATATTTATCGGTAAAGTGCTATTGCTTAAGACTAAACAGTTATACAAAGGCTTTCGATTATCAAACTGTACGGGATAAATACTAGCTTGTATGCAACGCTTCCTATGTATAGCATATTCAATACATCTCGGTCGTCTTGTATATAGCAACAAATAAATCAATTCTTTACTATTGCCAAGCACAATTGTGAGTTGTTCTACTTGTTTATGGTGGATATGTTTGTATAATATTGCAATCTGTAGATTAATGTTGTAGCTTTTACTCATATACCCCAAAATATTCGTTCAAATAGCAATATCAACAGTTGCGAGTCATCGATTAACTTGCTTCACTTTAATTGTGCAATTGGAAATGTACAGGGACGCCTATAATTGGCCTAACGGCTGTTGGCTGAGTACAACATGAAATAAAATAAAAATAAAATAAATCAAATGTTAACAAACTGAAAAGCTTTGGGTGTTCTAGTTACTTTCAAAGACCCTTGAATGGCTCTGTCTAATTATAGTTTCATCTGATTCTACTGCCTGTTTCACATAATCGTTTTTGACTTGTTCCATGGTCGATATTCTGGACGCACCCTTCCTGGAATTAATTTCCAAGACTACAACGGGTTTTTTTTCTGCTTAATATTTCATACCTCTCACCCAGACCTTGTTATGTTTTTAATTCAATATTGTCGTCTTTGTTTAGTCATTCTAGAGTCGGATATTTGGTGAGAGCAGACTACCACCGACTTATATTACAGTTAAAGTGGATTTACATTCTACGCTAATCGGATGCAAACTTAATCGACAGGATCTAATTCTTAAAAAATATTAAAACAACCCAAAAACCGAAGTAAAACAACTCGGTGGTATTTCATGTTGTAGTAAAGACGGAAGAAAATCCACTCGGTGGTCAAGCACGACATTTGTTCAGTCCTCTGTTAGGCATCACTTAAGCAAGGCTCTTCTACGCTTCTTTATTAGTCTAATTTTGATTGCCCCTAAGTTGCTAACAGGCTCAGACGTCAACACACAAGACCGTTGTTAGCTCAGTTGTGGCTATGGGAATGCCAACAGAACTTTTCCCAAATCTTGTTCCGTATAGACCTACAATTCTGAAGCCTAATATACTATATACATTCTTTTACATACACAAAAATAACTGTATGTAAGAACGAAACAACAATCCGCAAGTAACCTAAGTGGGAAATAAAAAATAATATATTGTTGGAATATCCCTGGGCTAACAGCTAAGTTCTACTCGCTTTTACAGTTTGACATTAACATATACCATGAATAAACAAAGATGCAGTTTAATTTGCAGTGCTACGAGCTAAAAGCTAAATTCTACATGCATTTACAGTTTGCACAAGATACAACAAACTAACAAAATATCAAACGCTAACATTAACATAAACGTTTGAGAAAATATATTCTACGCACTCCGCCAATTCACCTCAAACGGGTACCGCATTGCGCGGAGCTGCTCGCAGGTATTTGCTAATTCATACGCTTGGAAACCGACGTCCAAACTAAGAATTAAAGGAGGATGCAGTCATGTACTCTGAACCCGAAGTACGTTGCCACTTAGCACTTTATTGTGGATTTGAGCGCTGTTAGCTATATGTGCCTCAGAAACACCCCCAAGAGTGTGCAGCACTTCCTTGGCTCGGATTTCGCCCCCAAGAACCAAGCGTTAGCTTCTGCCCTCGCTGACACGCATTTACTGCCACAATTCAATTACTAACGTCGTTAGCTCCCACAAAAAGCGTTATCTTGGTCTATTTTTAGTTACATTCGGCGCTGATTGGCCGTAAGCACGGAAATTCACAGTCAAATAAAAAATGATTTGTAAACCTAATCATTACAGCACAAAAGTTACAGATTAGCTTTATACTACCGGGTTTATACATTGAAAGGTCTGGTGTTACGAATCAGGCCCGTTACAGTGGTTGACAGTAGTTGACATCGGTGGCACTGTATACAACCTGAGTAATTAGTAATCAAGTTTGGCTTAAAACTTGTGCGGAAATAGCGAAGGTTAGAGAACTAGATTTCTCGTCAGCGTTAGATTTGTTGTCAGCATCTATCCATCTGTTTTAATAAATCGCTTTTATTCCCGGAAAATCATTCAAAAAGTTATTACCCTTTAGCATTATTACTATTATTCTATTGAATATTATTCTTCTGATAACAAATTCTTATAATGTTCACCACTTGCTTACACTAATATAGCAACTCCATTGTGGTAAATTATGACGTGTTAAAGTCTCATGGAAGATTACAGTTAACGAACTCATTGTCCCGAAGTAATTACCTGCTACTCTATGGTAGTAACCATTTTAGAATTTCTCGGAAATAATAAAATTACTACTGCACTTTCGCACTAATCGCTTTAGTAGTCGTTCTAATTTTATTAATAGGAATTCATTCCCGCTGAAATAAAGCTCGCCTAGACAGTATTATTACGACAGCGCATCAGGATAAGCCCTCACAAAACCGCACTCGGACAAAAACGCCGACAATCACTTCGGTTATCTCGGCAAACATTCATGGATTATGTTTAGGTCAAGTAGGGGTGCCAACTGAGCAATTTGTGACGATTATCCGGCCAGCAGCGCTCAAATTCGCCGTGACGAGATAATCCCGATAGCGATAATGACGCACCGCCATTATTAGTTATAAAATTTCCATTTACATTCGAGCCGGCTGCAACTGGATGAAGCCCCGAAAATTCTGCTTAGGGAACAAGTTAGATTTATTATGGCCAACTAAAGATAAATTTAATACCCCAGCAGACGCCATTTGTCTTGCTGCTCCGAAAATGGTGTCTTCTTAAGCTTGGCAGAATTAATAGTTCAGGTGCTACACCAAAATAGCTGGTTCATGCATATATGTAATAGTTTAATAGCTGTTTAATCAAACTATAAGCTCGACTACACGTAGCCCCGGGTTTGTACCTACGAAACATTGCGACATGTGTTGTAACCCTGGTTAGCGAGGCGGAAACTAGCAAAATGCGCCCTTTGACTGGTTCCACTACCTATTGTTAGCTAGGCTATAATCACGCTTTACAATTCGCGTTGTTTACGTTAGACGTTTTATTATGACAGGTTTACAACAGATTTGTATGCAAGTTATACCCGTTTATAAACTAAATCTAAACAAGCTCCACATTCTATTTACCAGGTTTGTTATGAAAGTAAAAAATCATATTGTAAATACTACTGTTGTACTATTTATTTTGAATTCGGCACCAAGTTTTTTAGGAAGCCTACGCTTTCCTTCCAAAAAACCTTTAGCTATGTTTGGTTGTGCTTCGCAGTTAACGTTAAAACGCAATGGCTAGCGGATAAACAAAAACTATCAGTATATTTAACCTCTGTTATATTTTGAACTCCTACCTGGAGTTTATCGAATCGCTTACGAAATTTTTTTTTACAGTAGTGTTCATCGCACCACTTTTTAGTAGAATGAAGTCGAGAATAGGATGTGCTCAATATCCACGCCAACACCTGAGTTATGAAAGACCAGCTTAGGAACAGAAGTGGAAAAGGAGCCCCACGGTAAAATGATGTCGTAAGTTTCCCAAAACGAAAACTTAGGGCGTCAGGTTCAATGACCTCTTCTTAACCACAATGAGCAGCAGCGACGCGACGTCAGATAAGCTGAAAAATACGCACTCATAGTACAACAACGGTTAGTGTCTAATGTAAAAAAATATTAGACAGGGGTCTAATACATAAAAAAATATATCGAACGGTTCTCTTATGAGGATCCGATTAAATACCTAGCCTAAAGGTATACTCACCTTAATTATGACTCATTGCTTGAAATTTTAAATTTTAATAACTTGACACAAAAATTTAAAGTGAATGGAGGTCGAAATGAACTGCACAGCTTCGAACTGTTACCTAGTAATATGAGGTTCGTCGTATTCAAAATACATTCATAACTTAAATTACTGTCTTACCAATCACCACAACAGGTTCAATGAACAAACAGAATAAGGCAATTACGCAAAAATTAAATAATTTTGCCAATAGAAGCGCTTGGAATTGATTTGGGCGAAGTTATAAAACCCTAGTAAAATCAGCATCAACTGAAAGTCAAAAGAGATGTTTATTAAGATGATTTACGTATCGTATTACGCAAAAAGTTTTACGCACAGATTCTTAAAATAAGCAATGCAAATTAAAGTGCTTTTGCAAAAATTTGGAAACTCCCAAACTCGCTCGAACACTGAGCACTGCTTACACTAAAATTGTTCAAAATGAAGGCACATCAAATCTGCAATTAATGTACCTGATAATGTATCACAAAACCGGGAATTGAAACTTTTATACAGATTGTCTGTAGTTAGTAGGTACACACGGTAACTAGATACAGAAATGGCTTGTTTCTCTTAAAATTGTAACCGTCTCTGTAACTAGTTACCGTGTGCACCTAGTACCTGCAGACAATCTGTATAATACAATTGGTAGTTAGTAAGAGTAGGTGTATCTAAAAGAATAAATAACACTGTTCACCAAACAAGTTTAACTTACTATTCCTTATGAGTACAGTAATCTAAATCACGAAGAACAGATGTGAAGATTCCTTCCCCTGTAATGGCCTCCTGGTTAAAAAGATCGGCTCACGGTACTGCTGGTTGTACAAAACCTGCGTTGTTAGGTAGAATTACAGAGCATCATCTTTGTAGGCGCAATTCCCCCAGAGCTGAGGAGGACAGACACCACTTCATTGAAGATAATGGAAAGACGTCAGCCACAGTTCTGTTCGTTCAGTCGCCACTCACTTGTGGGGACGCCAACATAAAGATCTTTTTTTAGATAAGGATAGATCCACATCAGTGTACAGCATTAATTCAAAATGGTCTTGCTCGAAGAGCCTATTATCAAATTACGGACGAGTGATTTCCGTACTGGTGCATGAAGAGCTACTTGCACGATTGCTTGCCCCCTTCCTTTAACGATTCTTAGCCCTATTCACTCACACTCACACTTGACGGCAAGCGACAAGAGGCGAAGTCTTGGGATCGATGAATCTCCGAACGCAAAGAAAGAAGATTTGGAGTGGATTGCGGACTCGGTAAAAAGAGAAGACAGCTATAGCTTAAAGCTGCAGACAGCTTTGAACACGTACCTGGAAATTACGCAATATCCTATATAAACTCGAAAATTACGTTGTTCGAAACACAAACGGGGTGTATTAAAACCTAGGAATAATGTTACGTCTGGGAAACTTATCTGTCTGGAGACAAAGACTGAAAATAGTAAAATGCTCCAAAAAAACAAAAACAAGACTTCCAACTGTACCCTAACTTGACTGGCTTCTGTCTTGCGTTAGTGTTCCTTAACGTGAAAAAGTTCCACGCAAATACCTCTTCCGCTGACATAAAATTAGTGGTAGCGGCGATCTTTTAAATCGGCGAAAAACTGGTCCAAACTGGAAGTCACCAATTGCATTTATTATTTTCTTCTTTTTCCTTTCATATTGTGCCAGTGGTCTGTTTAATTCTATGATTCTATAAATCATCTTAGCTCGTAAGCCAGGTAGGTGACTAGCTTTCCCCCCACATTAAAGATTTCCTTTGTTAAGTGTTAACAACTGTCGCAGGTATCGGTAACACGATAGCTGGAGGACGTACGCTATTTAAAATTTTTGTGCAGTTACCGGAAACTGCACTCAGTCGAACTCTTGTTTTATTCATCAACTAAATATTGGAGAACGTTCGCTACTCTAAAAAACTGCTTAGGGCACCCACATGCAGTCGCTCAAGTGTAAATGATAAAACTACCTAGCAGATCACTTTTGATTCCACAAAGGCGCTTACGACGAAATATGCTTCTTTCTTGCCGCGACTGTACATACGTAGTGTATTTCCTATTTTAGTTTGGTTAATTTTTAGCAATTTATTTTGAAGTAAATAAGTTGTGTAGTATAATTGCTAATTGCAGTTATTGGCGAAAAAAACTAAAATAGTTATAGAGACAACGCACTTCTAACCAAATTACTACGTAGAAAAATATCAAGCAATGTAAATTATATTGTGCTGAAATGAAAATTATATAGGAAATATTTAATTTAATCTAAAATACCGTATTCAGTTCCAAGTTATTCTATCACCTGCAAGCCAGGTCAATTAGGTATCTGTTCCTAATTTTATTACGCATGTTCTTTTCTTTTTTTTTCTCGTAGTGATCAATCTCTTAGATTGGTTGGTTAACACAATCTTTCATTTTACCCGCTTTTCTTCTGTGTCAGTGTTTGTTACGTTTGGATTGCGCCCTATTATTTCGCAGTTCTGTCGTGCAGGTTTTGTATTTTCGTGCGCTCCACACCTTACTCGATTGCGGCTAAACAGCGACTCTCAAATTCTGGCTTTTGTTCTCAGCGCGTCTATTTCCTTCTGACGCCGTGACGGTGACGGTTCAGCATCTTTAAAAATTTCCCAGTGGTTTTTGCGAGCATGCATGGTTTTTGGCCTCGCCGAATGTGCGGACGATGCAACCCTGGCAGCTGTATTGAGATATATTTTCTCACGCCGAGTTGGCCAATCATTAGCTAGAAGTGGCGCAAATTTAACCTGGGTATCCAGTCCGGAGCCCCTGAAAACCGTAGGTCTGGAGCTTCTCGAAAACTGTAATCTTCGTAATTGAACACATCGGACTTGATCGGTTTGAATTAAACACCTGCAATTCCGACCTTTAGATATTTGGGTGGCATATTGCTTCCGCTTATCTGGACCATCACATAATATCCCTTAGCATGCAGAAGAGGCTTAACCAGAAGAAACTAAGAGCAGGTGTTTTTATTTTTTAAGTGAAGTTGTACCATGCTGCGAACAGAGAATCGGTGTTGAAGGCTTCACCCGCATGTTATCGAATTAAGTCAGAATTTTGAACTCCGGCCGCAGTGTACAGTGTGCTTTACAAGCTGCGCAGCTGAACGATTATTTTCCAACCACGCAGTCGATTTTAATTGCCTTCACATTTGTTCTTAAACTGTTGTAGTTTATATTGTACTGTTGTTTAAACTTTGTATTACGCTATTGTTCTTGCTAGTAGAATTACGTGTTATAATGTGCATCATCCGACCTATGACCGTCTTTTCACATTTATGACACTATATTTGATTATGCTTTAACTTCCTGCTGGCTTGCATGACATTTTAATCTGTTATTAGATACCGTGACATTAGCATTTTGGTGTTATTATTTGACCTTTCCTTTCAGGAAATTGTGTGTTACTTGAGTACGAATCCTCAACTGAATACCTGGATACACCTGTCGTCAAGTAGTAAAGATTAGTTGATGCCC